>CM053600.1:194720291-194759606 GCA_028646575.1 Pseudocheirus occidentalis
CCTGGCTATATTTTCCATCCTTTACATCCTTCTGTCTGTTAAGGAACCAGTCTGGAATCTTGTATTGCCGGGGATTCTGCATGATGGTGATCACACGCTCCACCTCATCTTCAGTGAGTTCACCAGCCCTCTTGGTGAGGTCAATGTCTGCTTTCCTCAGTACTACATGGGCATATCTTCGTCCCACACCCTTAATGGCTGTGATGGCAAAAGCTATTTTCCGCCGTCCATCAATGTTGGTGTTGAGCACTCTCAAAATGGGCTGGAACTTCTCGGGGATTACAAGAGACATGGCTGCAACAGCAGCGTGAGAGCCTTCTCTGGAAGAAGTTCACAGTTTCTTATACAAACTTCTTGTTCTTTATATGGGTGACTTGTTTATGTTCCCATTAATAAAGTTCCGTTAATAAAGAAAATTAAAAAGTAACAACAATATAGACTGTTAGAACTGGGAGGCAACTTAGACATAAACTAGCCTTCTGATTTTACAGATAGGAAAACAGACTCTTTTTTTTTTTCCCTGTCTCCAAATGTTACTTAAATAGATCTATGATCTCACTGATTCAGGAGCATGAAATAAGGATTACATGTGCCTGCCCAGCCTCCAGGTCTCTTGTCCAAATTCTCCCAGAATTATGCCATAGGAGAGAACACCAACATGCTGGGCACCTTCTCCAGTTTCTACTCACATCACAAAAATGCTCTGGGAAGTACTCTGGTTGCTCATCTATCATCCTTGATTCTTGCTATGTGACCAAGCTATCTTTTCTTCCTGTCCTAAGATTCTTTGACGATGACCTTCATACCTCTTCTACTTCAGAGTTCCTCTTTGGTTATGTGGTGGTCTGCTCACACTCACCATGTACTTCTCCATCGCTCTCTGTCTGATACTCAACTAGTTCTTCAGGTCTCACTGCCATATATCATCTCTAGTAAGGTGTTTGCATTGAAGAATTGGGTCTTTGTTTTCATGTCATCTACGTGTATTATCTGTTCCATACACACACACACACACACACACACACACACAGGTATGTTGATAGCTGTGCAATGGATAGTTTTCAGCCACTTGGTTTTTCTTGTAGAGATGGACAGCACCAAACTCTTGATCCAGTCCAGATCTCTTCCAGGAGACTCTGCAATATCTTAGGGCTTGATGCAGTCAGCACGATGTCTTGTGAAAACAAGAGCATCAGGAGGATCTCATCATCCACTGGAAATCCCTTTTCAACCTGGACTCTTTGCTTCTCCATCCCAGTGGTGAATACTTTGGCTAATATGCATCTCCATGTTTTATGCCTCATCTGTTACTTATTAGCGGAGGGTTATTTTTGTTATTATAAGGAATCCTGAATGATCTTGATGAGTAGATGGGAAATTTCTTGCTATGAAAAGACCTTTAGGGAAGTGTTTTGTTCTACCTAATAAAATGTGTCTTTTTTGGGGGGGGGGGTAATCAGCAATCAATACAATGGGATCTACCAGCTATAATGATCTTTACTTCTTTCAGTTAGATGATAAAGATGTGGTCCTTTGTTGAATATGACTTTCAAAGACCTGCTTGTTCCTTACTAATAGAAGACATCAAGGATGCCCTCTATTCATTCACAGATAACTCTTGTAAGATGTTGTACAGATGAGAGGGGAGGAATATAGGTCAGTAGTTAGTGTTTGGTCTTGATCTTGGTTACTTTCAGTGGATATTACTAAGAATTTTTTTTAAGCTTCTGTTATCTTTATATCCAGATGACTTAAATAGTAGTCCATCAGTGTCCTCATAGTTATATCACCTTTGGCACAGATTTCTCTCCTTTATTTGTACTTTGTACAGTTGGCTGGCTTTTCCCTTTTTTTCTTCTCTTTTTATTGCTGTTTCTACCTATTCTACAAGCACCTTAGAGAATGTGATGTTAAAGCTTATTTTTTAATGTTATTTTTCAATTAACAAAGTATTTTCTCTGTCTCCCACAAACCCTCAATTTCAAAGAAAAAATAAAAACAAAACGTTTGTAATAAGGATAGTCAAACAAAACAAATTCTCATACTGGCAGTGTCTGAAAATGTGTCTCATTCTCCACTTTGAATGAATGTAGTACCACTTTTTCAGTAGGCGGAGCACAAAGGTCATCACCAGTCCTTTGGAATCATGGTTGGCCATTGCATTGATCAGAGATCTTAAGTATTTTAAAAGTTTTTTTTTTTTTGCTGTGAAATATTGTTATTATATAAAGTATTCTCCTGGTTTTGCTCACTTAACTCTGTTTCAGTTCATAGAACTCTTCCTAAATTTCTCAGAAATCATTACTTTCACCATTTTTTGTGGCATAATAATTTTCCTTTACATTAATATATCATAATTTCTGTAGCCTTTTCCTCCTTATTCCAGTTGTTGGCCACTACAGAAAGAGTGCTCTAGATGGTCGTTTTTAACTGGATAATTAGCAACCCTCACTTAAGCTCTAAGTCTCCGTAAGCCATCTATAAAACAGAGGTAATGACAGCTGTAGCATTTACTTTGTGGGGCTGTGGTGCAGTTCAAAGGAGATAATGTGTGGGAGGCAAAGCTGCTCTGGAAATGTCAGCCTCTTCTCTTGATCTTATCTCTCCCCCACCCCAGCATCCCCATCTGCCTGCGTACATCCCGTTACTTCCTTCAAAACTCAATTTAAACAATTCCTTTATTCCAGGATTCTTCTTTGATCATCCCTCTGGTTTTACTTATTCTACATGGTGTCTTTCAAATTAATTTTATGTGATTTTTGCAGTAAGCTTCCAATGGGGCACTCATTTTGGAGGATGTTTAGGGAAAACCTCTAGTGTTCTGAGTGGATGACAGTGTAGACCAGGTGATTGGAGAGTGGGGGAAGAGCAGAGAGTTTGACATTAAGGGGAGGGGGCTGTCGGCTCACCTTCGTCCCTAAACCCCGCTAAGGTTACTTGAGGGTCCCCAGATGCAGGTGGTTTTTCATTTTCTTCCTTTGCCTGTTGACTTTTTGCTGACAAATCAGCTTAGCTCCTCTTATTATACCTTAAGAAGTCTAAGGGGATATTCTCCTCTCAGAACAGCTTTGGTGTGCTGGTGCGTTCTGACAAAATGATATTTCTAAAATGCAAATCTGATCATGTTCCTCTTCTACATGAAAATCTTCCCTGGTTCCCTCTTCTCCTTAGGATAAATAATAACGTCATTCACAGCCTGGCATCTGAAGCCCGCCATAATCTGACTCCCACCTACTTTTCTTTATCTTCTCATGACTTCCCTTTCATGAATTCTCTGTCCCTGGCATGTTGGCTGTTTCTTATGCACTACATTTGATTCCCCACCTCCATGACTTTGCATAGATTGTCTGTCATGTTTGGAATTCACTGTCCCCTCCTAGAATCCTGGCTTCCTTGGAAACAGAGCTCAGCCATGAACTTATGCAGGCAGCGTTTCCTGGTCAGCACTCCTGCCCCCCAGCTGTTAGGGCTCTCCCCCTCTCCGGTTTGCATTGTGTGACTTGTGTGTGCTTATGGATTCCCTGGGAGAACAGACATTCCTTGAGGACAGGGACCAATTCATTTTTGTCTTTGTACCTCCAGCACCCAGAACAGTTTCTGGCATAGAGATGACCCTAAACAAATGTTTGTTGAATTGAATTGAATTTCTCCCTACTTCTTTATTATTATCTGATGGGCTATTTAAACAAGGGTGAAAATACGTGAAAGGGAATGATGGGACCAGAAAGGTCAGTCATCACCTAGGTTTTTATTGCTTCTTTCTAAATATATATGTATGTGAGTGTGTATATGTGTGTGTATGTATATGTGTGTATGTACATATGTGTGTGAGTATGTATGTGTGTGAGTATGTGTATGTGTATATGTGAGAGTGTGCGTATGTGTATATATGTATGTGAGTGTGTATGTGTATATGTGTGTGTATGTGTGAGTGTGTGTATTTGTATATATGTGTGTGTATGTGTATATGTGTGTGTATGTGTGTATATGTGTGTGAGTGTGTATGTGTACATATGCGTGTGTGCATTTGTGTGTATGTGTATGTGTGTACTTGAACATGTGTGTTATTTAATGTAAGCTCCTTGAGGTCAGAAATAATTTAATTTTGGGGTCTTTCTATCCCCAGGGTCTAGACCCACAGTAGGTATTCTATGAGGCCTTGTTGAATGAATGAATAAGGACCAAGGAAAGAAACATCTAGGAATGGAGAAAATGCTTTGGATTTTTGGAAAATTTGCCTGACAGAATATTAAAGGTCTGCAATCAGTCTCACAGCAAAGCGCAGAGGAGGAGGGGCCTGAAAAGGAAGGGTCTGGAGCCCAGGAAGGCACAGGAAGGCCCAGCATCCCCCAGCCCCTGACTCTTACCCACTGCCAGCTGAGGGAGGGTGCAGCCCAGGCGTTCCGCGATCGGAGAAAGGTCCTTGAGCTTCGTTTGCTGTTTTCTTCCTTCTTCACTTATGATTTTTTCCTTCAGCCACTGGTAGCACTGGGGGTTAAAGAGAACAGAAGTTAACACTTCCTAAATATTTGGTGTGAACCGTTGATTGGTCAGATTGGGTCCCAACTGATATCTCTTGATCTGTCCCAGAATCAGTTCAAGTGACAGATGTTGGTACCCCAAAGGATGGCCTCACAAGGTCCTGCACCCAGGCCTCATTGGCTCATGTGGGTGATGCTGGGTCCTTGATGACCACCCTAAGCTGGAGGAGGGTTAGCCAGACCAGAAGGGCCTTGAGCGTCATTCCAGCAACAGACTGAAACTGCTCTCCCAAGGTGCTCTAGGCAAATACAGAGAGAATCATTATCAGCCGGGCACTAGGTGATGAATTCTTTGGCCATCATAGCCAATAAAACAAAGAAAAGGTTTTTAAAATGGCCCCTAATCCTGTGTGCCCCTTTCTACTTTCATAGTCATGGCAGACTGGTAGAAAAGGAGGCACAAGGGCCAGCTAGGTGGCCCAGTGAATAGAGCACCAGCCCTGGAATCAGGAGGACCTGAGTTCAAATCCGGCTTCAGACACTTGACACTTAACTAGCTATGTGACCTTGAGTAAGTCACTTAACCCCAATTCCCTGCCCTCCCTACTCTTAAAAAAAAGAAAAAGAAAAGGAGGCACGGGGTGCTAAAGAGGCTGCCCAAATGGAACACAAAGCCACACTTGACAAAGTTTCCCATCTAATAGCAGGGATCGCTTTGACTCTTACACCCAAGACTGGGATAAGTCCTGTGGTCTTTGATAAGGAGGAAGACCTGTCCCCTGAATGACTGTGATCCCTAACATCTCAAAACAACCATTATTTAAAGTTTCAAAACCTGCCGATTTTAAAGGATTTGTGTTATCTTAAAGCATAAACCTGATTATTTTGAAAATTTTGACACACTCAGTTCTGTAGAGTAGAAGAATGAATACTTATACATGAACAAAACCTAATTTTAAGATGGAGTTAAAAAAAAAGTACTCAATTTTATCTCCTTAACTTGTAAAAATGATTGTAGAATTATTCCACCCTAGTCAAAGATGTCAAGTTGAGAACAAACGTGTTAAAGTGCAAGGAAGGGCTGGGTGGCCCTGCTGTGCGGCATATTGGCTCAGCTCTCCCCCAAGGCAGGGCCCCTCTGAGAGGCAGCCCAGAAAGCTTGGAAGTCAGGGAGCAGAGACCTTAGTCCTGGCATTTCCTCGAGCTTCAGGCCCTGCATGACCTGGGATAATAACTTAATTCACTTCTCCCTGGCCTTCAGCTTCCTTATCTGCCAAGCGAGGCGGTTCAACCAGATGATCTCTAAGGGTCCTTCCAGTTCCAAGCCTGCAATCCTTTTCATGTAGAAACTTTTCATTTTTTCTTCCTTTTCCAAGGTTTCTCTTTGACTGCGGCATAGGTAACAATGGAATCTTTCAGCTAAGGTAAGAACAGCTCAGCTAGAAGGACATTTCAGCATATGTAACTATTTTTTTTTAGTGAAACTATGAAAAACCACGGCTTTGTACAAGCCCCCAGTGACTCTAGGCTCCTAATTTCTTTGGAGAAAGCATTTGTCAAGTTATAGATACCACTGACCTTTAGTTTCCCCAAGGAGATAAATTGTACAATATTCACTGGTGACCAGATCTGGGCGCTCCACCCACACTATTTTAATGAGTTATATCCTCCCACAAAATGTTTTTAATAATCAAATGAAGCCTCCCTGGGGATAGTTGCAAATGAACACCATAGCTATGTTGTTGTTTTATCTATGTGAGTGTGTGCACATGTGTGTGTGTGTGTGTGTGTATGTGTGTGTGTGCCCATGTGTAAGTTTTGTGAATAGTAAATATTTTCAGGAAGAGAAGCAGAAAGGATGAGGTATAGCAGTTTTATTCACTTTCTCCCATCTCACAGGCTTGTGGTCAGGCTCTCGTCTGAGATAATCAGCAGTGATTTGAGCAGAGTATGCGGGAAGACCTGACTCCCCCTCCCCTGGGGTAAGGTGCGTTGCCGGTCCAAGCCCTGCAGTTCTCCAGGGGTTACATTTAATGTCAGTGATTTCAGGGTGTTCAGCCATCAGTGGTTAAGATCGGCACTTCAGCCTTCCCGGTGGCATTCCCAGAGATGCTCCTGATGGCTGGAGTGTGTCCTCCATACCTCGTTTTTGTTCTCACTAGGAAAATCAATATTGATCCAGATTTGGTGGAAACTTCTTGCTGACATTTCCCAGGGACCCAGATCTCCAAATATGGCACAAAAGCAAACTGTCACTGGCAGAAGCCCAGGAAATGTTTGCAGCAGTTCTCAACCTGTGGGTCATGATCCCTTTGGGGGTCAAATGTCCCTTTCACAGGGGTCACTTCAGACCATCAGAAAACACATTTCAGATGGTCTTAGGAACTGAGACATCACTCCTCTATCAGGCTCCAGGTGAGTCTGCCCATGTGCAGATACACCCACACACAAGTATTAAAGGGTCACAGCATTAGGAAGGTTGAGAACCACTGTGTTCGAATCTAAAATGTCAGGATCTGCCTCTGTTGTTCCAGGGTGTGCTTGGCTACGTCCATAGACCTATGAGCTCATTGATACGGTTCTGCCCATGGTAAGGCGTACTGGCTTATCTATGCGTGTTCTCTTTTAGATCCCTGAACATTATGTGGACACCACTGGGGCACATGAGATATCCTTTGAGCTCACTAATTGACTGGCCCATCAATGAATAAATGAATGAAAAAAAATTCATTGTTTTCCCCGTCAGCCAGACACCACAGTAAGTGCTTGAGACCCAGTGATAAACAAGTAAGACAATCTTTGCCCTCAAGGAGTTCATATGCCAATAGTGTAAGACAGCATATACTAGGGAATGATGTCCAGGGAAGCCAGAGGGGATGGCGACTGGCCTCCTAGTGTTCTTGACTGACATTTCCTTTTCAGGAATGGTAGCAGGATTGGACGGCTGATTTCAGACCCAGAAACAGAAAGCTGAGGAGGGGAGGGCACAGACTGAACAAGGCACAGAGATGGCCAGGAAGTGTCCACACAGGATGAGGTGGGCATTCACTAATCAAATGCCAGGGTCCCCTACGTTTTCTCTGTCCCCACAACTTTCCCTTTCTCGGGTGCCATTCTTCATGGGCATTGCTTTGCCACATACTCACACTCTTCATTGCCCTCTAGGTGACCCTTGACTTGAATTCTTCAGTGGTATGCCATGACTCATGAACAGCATCCTCCAAAGAATGTTGTTAACCAAAAATAGAAACCTTTGTTTCAGAGAAATGTTTAAGGTCATGGCAAGGGCTCTGTAAGTTGCCATAGCTACGGAGTCATATGCCCACTGGCACATGTGTATGACAATTTTGAGAATCATGTACAAGCCTATGGAGAACATCCTTGAAGGCTTGAGAAGAGAACTGTTCTAGAGTAGGGCACATGTTGACTGGCAGATGTAGAGAATGTACTTGAATGGCAGAGCACAAGGCTTCTGTAAAGGCTCCCTTCCAGCAAAAGTGTCTCTTACGGTTTAATGATCATTTTTGTGCAGATGATTCTGAAATACGCCTTTCCAGGCCTAACCCCTCTCCTGTCCTCCAGGATCTAGCCATTTTAAGCCATTGTCCTGTAGATGCCTTAAACTCAACATGTCCACAACTGAACTCATTGTCTTTCTCCCCAGAACTATCCCCTATCAAGACTACCACCATCCTCCAGCCAGCCAGGCTCACAACCTAAGCATCATCCTTGACTCGTTTCTACTCTCCCCATATCCAATCAGTTGCCAAGTCTTGTCAATTCTTCCTTCAGAACATCTCTCCTCTGACACCACCATCACCCTGGACCATTACTGCAGCTGCTGGCTGATCCATCTGCCTCCAGTCCCTCCATCCCCCATTCAGCTCTCAGACTGGTCTTCCTAATCTCAGGTCTGGCCACAGCACTCCCTATTCAATCAACTCCAGGAGCTATCTATTACCTCCAGGATCAAATATAAAATCCTCAGGCTTTTAAAGTGCCTCCTAAGTTGACTTTTCCAGTTTTCTTTCACCCTCCTCCCCTCCACATAGTCTGTGATCTGCTAACACTGGATTCCTTGCAGTTCCCCAACCATGACACTCCATCTCCTTTTCACCTGCCTTCACGCTGGGTATCCCCCCCCCCACCTGAAATACTCCCCTTCTTCTTCTCCACCTCTTGGCTTCTCTAGTTTCCATCAAGTCCTGGCTAAAATTCTAACTTTTATAGGAAGTCTTTCCCAACTCCCTTTCAAGATAATACCTTCCCTCTGGGATCATCTCCAATTTCTCCAGTCTGTGTCTTGTTTGTACAGAGCTCTCCATTTTCCTGTTAGCATGGGAACTTCCTTAGGGCAGGGACTCTGGTCTCCCCAGACCTTAGCACATTACCTGGCACATACTAGGTACTCAATAAATACTTGTTGATTTAACTTGACTTCTACACGTGTGTCAAATTTCCTTGAAAGTTTAACATCAATGACAACTTTGTTCAGTTACCCTCTGATTATTACTATTGAGTGGCACAAAATGGGGAGATGTGTGTTTATTAAAGAAGAATGTCCAGTTCAGAGTCCACATGGAAGGGGAAGTCCCTGTAGATTAGCACAGTGAGGTGGGTGATTAATAAATGGTTATTGACTGACTGACTGCTAGTGAAGCCTTTCAGATGCCCCTGTTTATAGATAACATTGTGCTGATTGTGTCAAGCCCCAGAACCAAAACAGAGCCTTCTAAATGAGATATATTGTCACTCTAAATAGTTTCACTTACCTAGCCCTGCAGGAACACTGAGATGGATGAAGAAAGATTGATTATTAACTAACCTATGGTATATACAGTTGGGTGAGCAACTCACAGAGTTTGCCCAATCCATATATCTTTGACAGAAAGTGAGATCAATAATAAAAGTAGGCTCTGAGTTAAACACCTGATCCTTTCTCTGACCCCAAGCTGCTTCTTCAAATAAAGGGCAGCTAAGTATTTTTTTCCTTCTCTCTCTCTCTCTCTCTCTCTCTCTCTCTCTCTCTCTCTCTCTCTCTCTCTCTCTCTCTCTCTCTCTCTCTCTCTCTCTCTCTCTCTCTCTTTGTCTCCCTCTCTCCTTCCCTCCCTCTCTCTCTCTCTCTCTGTCTCTCTCTGTTTCTCTTTGTTTCTCTCTGTCACACACACACACACACACAATTTATCACTCCTATCTGAGGCTCTCTTGTGGTTGGGTCTCATGGTATTTTTCTTGGTGTTGAAGAAGATTTTTACAAGATATTACTCTACTTCAGACAGAACACTAATAGCTCTTAAAATGCATGTGGGTGGGTATGGATGTCCATGTGGATGTAGGTGTGTTGGGTGATGTTTAAGGAGGCGTATCTATGGCACCACCAGAAACCTCCTTAATGTTTAGGAAATAAATATTGGGTAGAGACTAAAAACAAGAAATTAGGTAATAGTGACAATTCCTTCTCTATATTTAAGGAGATGAAAACACTTTGAAAATCAGTAGCAATATCTGTTTATACAGATGGGAAAGGGCCAGAGCAGGAAGGTTAGAGGGCTTATTTCCAATTTTAAGTGAATATTTGTCAAGTGCTCCTTCTCTAAAGGAGGGTCTGGCAGGGGCAGTGTTGGGATTCTGAAGGGCCCTCCTTGCCTCTCGGAAGTATTGTTGTTCCAAGAATCAGAGGGTGAAGCCTGAGAAATGCATCTGGCAGAGGGAATCTTGCGGAGAGCTTGGCAGCAGCAACCAGACCCAGGCTTGAAAGACTCACTGTTCTCAGAAACACTTCCCTCCAGCCCAAACCTTACCCTTACTCCTTACTATTTTAACTACTACAATTCTGAAATCAGAAATTATTCAGTGGTAGCTTGGCTCAAGGGTTAGAGAGAGCCTGACCTGAATCAGGACTTTTTAGTATGCCACTTTCTGTTCCTTAGCCAACATATTGTTTTCTTGCAAGCGCTTAGAGAGGATTTTAGTGGTAAGACCATCAGCACTTTGAATAACATAAGTGTATTTTGAAGAGTCACTGGTATTGTGACCTTTGAATACGCAATGCCTTTTGCTAAGACACCTCTTAGTTTTATGTCTAAGAGGAAACTGATCATGTGCTTTGCCAATATTTGCAATATTGAAATGTTTTATATGCGGCTTCTGTGATGGTTGCCATCTTGGCAATATTTCTATGCAGTAGGGGCTGACTCAATCAACAATTTCTACTGTTGCTTTTATAGCAGCCCGACTGCTTTGTTTGGCCCCGGGTGTGTTCGCCTGATTTTATGGTTTGAGGACATCTGGTTCGTACTAAAATAGCCTCAGGTGCATCTGTACAGTACAAGGTTAATCTATTTATCAGCATCCAGTTCAGGGTTTGCTCTGTGTGGATGCTCTGAGCCACCTCAAGATGCCTCTTGGTAGAATTTGCCGAAGCTGTTGTTTGCCATTTCCTTGAGTGACCGCCACCTTCTTTTTTTTCCTCCTCATCTCCTCATTCCCTCTCAGAGGGGCTACGTCTTTTTCTTCGTGCTCCTGATTGTGTTATTGATCCTGAGCTGTGCCCATGTGCTGTTTCAGAGGACACTCGAGGCGACCTTTAGGAAGCCTTGGAATTCTGTTGGTGCCACTGAAGAGCTCTCCACAAACTTGTTTTCTGATCGTTGACCTTTTCAGCTCTGAAGCTTCCCTTCTGTTTATTGCCAAGGGAGCTTCAGTGGTCATTAAGTCTGCTTTATAAAAGCAACAATAGAAAATAATTCTCAAGTTGCTTTTGGACTCAGTTAAGCTAAGAATGTGTGTGTGTGTGTGTGTGTGTGTGTGTGTGTGTGTGTGTGAGAGAGAGAGAGAGAGAGAGTGTGTGTGTGAGTGAGTGTGTGTGTATGTGTGTGTGAGACAGTTTTTTGTGGTAGCAGTGGCCAGGGCTTTTGCAGCTGCTGAGTGGCTTCTCTCTCTCATAGTTTGAGGTCCACAAATCATCCTGAACAGTGGATACCTTTTTTTTTTTTTCAGTAAAAGTGGGCTAGTGTCATGAGTAGATAAGGAAACTGAGAAACAGAAGACCAAAGTTCTCATCTCACCTTCACTCCTGAATATCTTTGCCTTGGTCTGTTGCTTAAACACTTTATGCCTCAGTTTCTCGATCTCCAATAACCTTTGCCCCTCCTTATCTCCCAAGGGCATTCTGAATTTAGACAGACTGAAGGTATGATGGCTTCTTGGAGTTCTCAATGACCATGATTCTTGAGTACTGGACATCTTCTTCATTGAAGATACTTTCAGTTTTAATTTCCTAACATATTCTTAATTTATTCTGGGATTGGAAACAGGGACTAGACTTATGTTTTCATTGGTATAGGGAACTTGCCAGTGAGGAAACTCCCTCTATTAATGCAGGTCAGCATCTTTGAGTTGCTCAGATCACTGAGAGATTAAATTACTTGCCCAGGGTCATTCAGTCAATGTCAGAAGTGAGACTTGAACCCATGACTTCCTACCTTTGAGGCTGACACTATTCCTTATGCCAGATTGCCTTGCTGCTTTGCTCAGAACAACCTAAAAGATTTTTAGAAGCAAATATTTGCTTTCTAGATTTGGGATAATTTCTCTAAGAATACCAAAACAGAAAAGAATCCAGCATCTTGGAGCCGTCAATAGATCAGCTTTAGAAAAATATCAATAATTTTCACAAAAATAGACTCAATGATTTGCTTAAATGCTTTACTAAAAATCTAAATAAACTCTGTCTAACAGAGTAGTTCTTGGCTTTGAACTCCTTTGGCAGTCTGGTGAAGCTTTAGGACCAGTTCTCAGAGAAGAATATTTTTAAATGCATGAAATGAAATACATAGGACTACAAAGGAAACCAATTATATTAAACATTATCAGACTGTAACTGAGTTCAAAGTCCCCAAGTGAAGAACCCTTATCTAAAGCATTCGTTGGATGTACCAGCTGAGTCATCTTCTTAAAAAAGGAAGTCATGTTGATCTGGGCTTACTTGTTCCTTAGACTGGCTCCTTAAGGTCTCAGCTTCCTTTGCTGGATGTTCACTGGTCATAGGATATTCTGTAATTTTGCCATAAATATCTGTTTTGTCAAGTAGAAAATTGCTTTCTAGGGATAGAAATGGTAAACTACTCCAGTATCTTTGCCAAGAAAACCCCAAATTGGGTCATGGAGTTGAATAAAGACATATACTTTTCATACTACAAGTATAAAAAGATGTCACTGTGGTTCCCAAATGTAGAAATGCATCAAACTTAACAGAGAAACAAGTGGGGTTTGGGGTGGGGCTTAAAGGGAGGCTAACCTTAGGGAGAGAATAGTTGGAAGCAAATAAACTTTCTGATCATGAAAGAGCAATTAAAACGAAAACAAAACAAAACAAAAAAAGAAGTAGAACCCAAACGGGAATGCCCATCAATTGGGGAATGACTGGACAAATGGTGGTAAATAAATATAATGGATAAGAAATGACAAAAGATATTTCAGAGCATCTTGGGTGGTATGAACTGATAAAGCATGAAGTGAGCAGAACCATGAAAACAATCTATGTGACAACCACACCGTAAGGACAACAGTTTTGAAAGATATAAGAACTCTGATCTCAAAGCAATAGCTAATCATGCCTCCAAAGGATCTGAGATCAAGATCTTAGATCGTGCCCAGCAGATTCAGAAGCTTGCATGTTAATGTTTAACTGCCAAGCCATGGTCATCTGCCATCTGACTCTTCCTCCCACCCTCCACTCCCCACCTTACATCATTGGAAGAGAAACTTCCTTCATAGAAGTCATAGGAAATACCTTGAGTGATGCTCTGGAGCTTTCAGGCACACCATTGCCATATTTCCCCGAGATGATCCCACAGGCAAGGGGGGACCAAGTCATTGCTCCAACCCCTACAGGAAAAAATGTATGCAAATGGAGCTTATGAAAATAATCAGAGTGTGGGTTTTTAATGGAAATTTTTATAAAGCAAGAACTTTTGGGGTGGCTAGGTGGTGCAGTGAATAGAGCACTAGCCCTACAGCCAGATACTTGGCACATTTACTAGCCGTGTGACATTGGGCAAGTCACTTAACCCCAATTGCCCTCCAAAAAGAAAAAAAGTAAGAACTTTATATGCTATTTAATTTTCATTATGGCAAATCTCTTTAACATGAGCAAATATCTTTCACTAAAATGGCCATACTTGTGTCAAAAACCACCGCCTACATGAGTACTTTGGTGATCCCTTCAGCTTCTAGTACTTCCACAATTATAGATTTCAATATGTACCTGATGTCTCCCTCAAGAGAAGGTAAGCATCTCGAGGTGAGTTCATATTTTTATGGAGATTTTCTACACTTTTTATAACATGCTTGAAATTTGTTCACTTGAAATCTCTTAACTCATTGAATCCTATATGATTCTCAGATACATAAAGGGTCATATTTTTCAAATTTTATTGATTGCCATCAATCAATGAATAAGCATTTAGTAAGTAATACTATGTGTCAGGCAGTGTCCTAAATGTTGGGAAATCAAGTTAAAAAAAGGAGTCAAGCTTATATTCTATTGGAGGACCCCATATTGTTTTGTGGAAGACTTCATGATTAGGAAAATGCCCACCATCTAATCAGTTGATCATTTATGAAGTTTTCAATCAATCAATCAAGCATGTATTGAGTAATTGATATATACCAGACACTTTGCTGTATACTGGGGAGACAAAGACAAAAATGAATATCCCTGTTCTCTAGGAGCTTACATTCCATTGAGGGAGACATCAGGCACATGTTTAAGTAAATACAAAAGTAATCCATGCTAATTGTGTGAGGAATTCCTAGAAGCTGGAAGGATCATGAAAGTGCCTGTGTAGGAGGTAGTCTTTGACATAAGTGTTGAAGGAACTGAGGGATTGCAAAGAAACCTAGAGATTGTTAAGGGATTTTTTCTTGAGGATCAAGTCTATAAATATGGCTTCTTCATGTTTTTCAGATACAAAAATAAAGAAATCCGTGTATATTTTGCCCTGTGAAAAAAAGCTTCAAGTCACGTAAAGCTTACAGTCAAACATGTTGGGTCCAATCATGCTCTAACTTATAATAAGCACAGACTGTAGCCTGTATCTGATAACTAGGAATAATTTCACTCACTCAGCAAATATCCACGAACTGTCTACTGCATGCAAGGAATGGTGTTCAGTGTTACTAACAGGTTGATTTGCATTTATCACAAACACTTCACAGACAAGATGTTGCCTTATTTTATCCCTGTTAAACTCCTTGGCCCAGGTGGATTTTGTGACCTGTATTCTTAATGAAGAATAATTATGAAGGCATCTTGGTGATACTTCTTATGTAAATAGAGTATGTGTCTTCCACATCATTGGCCTTCTCTTGGCTGAGAGAGAATGAACGAGCTCCATTCTCTACATTACCTATCTTGTGGTATAGTTCCGGCAATTGGACCTCCACCTTCTCTCTTTGAAAGAGATGATACTCAGCTTGTTCACAGACTGGTGGAATCATGTTGAACTGTCTTGCTACAGAATAGGCTTCCTTCAAGAAGAGAAGAAGAAGAAGAAGTCAAGTCTGATGGAAACATTCTAATACATATTCATGCTAAATCAGGATAGACTATCAGATTATGGACAAGTCTCTTCACCCCTTTGGCTCTCAGTTTCTTCATTTGGGAAATGAAGAGACTGAATTACTTCAGGGATTTTTTACCTCAGGAATGTGAAATTAAAAATATGTAGATATCTCTATTTAATAGAATTGGTTTTATTTGTAATCCTAAGTATTTTATTTTATGCATCTAAAAACATTAGTCTGAGGAGGCAATCCGTTGGCTTCACTAGGGTGCCAGTGGGGTCAATAGTACACAAAAAGGTTAAGAATCCTTGGATTAGAAGATGTTTAAAGTCCCTTCCCCATTTAAATCAGTGATCCTATGACAATTTCCACATTACCAAATCGGCACATTCATGGTCTCCTGTTTCTTTGTCAACCACTGGAGATAAACAGTTAAAAACTTCATAAATTTATACTCAGGAAAAATAGAATTAGTAAACCAAAATTATGGGATATAGGATAAGAAGACAGAATTTTTAGATAAAAATAGAGTTTCATTTCAGAAACTGGAATTGAGATATTTAAGTGTTGACTAATAAAGGTCATTAGGCAGCCTGCTTTAGTTAAGGTATTAATGAATAGGCAATTATGGTACACAAGTAGGATTAATCATTGATTGTCAAGAGGTGTTTTTTCCACAATACTTGCACACCCCTGAGTCTCTTAACTTCAAGCCTCTTGCTAGAAAACCTACTTGGTTTCCATTGGTCAAATAAGCTCAATGTAAGACACTTCCTTTACCCCTGCAGTGAGCACCTTCTGCCTAGCTTCTAGCCTGGGTCACAGAGAGGTTCAGTGACTTCCCCAGCCACTGTGTATCAGAAACTGGACTGGAACACGTATCTCTCTGACTCCCTAGACAGCTCTCTACCCATTATACCATAGTCTTTCAGAAATACTCCATTCCAGCAAATCCTTTTCCATATTTAGTTCAAAACTGCCTAACTCCTGTTCAAAGTCTCTGAAATCCTCAAGTAGTGCAGGCTGACTTAATGAGATTTTATATGAAATCTTTTCCAAATGTCCTTATGATGTTTTGATCTGCACACAATTTCAAGAAGTCATGTCTCTTAAAGCAGGATAAAAAGTCTCGAAAAAAACAGCTTGACTAAAAACTAGTAAAGGAAATTATAACCAGACTTCTTTATTATTGATTTTTCCCTTTTTTATTCTGAATTTCCTTGACATCAAATAAAATATTGAATAAAGTGATCATTTTCATTTACATTGCATGGCTTGCTAAACACACACACATACATATATATATATAAAATTCACCATCTAACTTTCTAAGTTATCCTGCTTATCTATGATCCTGGGCTTCCTTCTCTTTTCTTTTGGGTTTGAGGGGCAGGGTGTCTTCCTTCCCTCTTGTCTTTCTTTCTACCCCCTCTCCCCAACACTGAAAAAGAGAAACCCAAATCCATTGTAACAACCTCATTTGCACAGTGGTCATATCACAAACTAATCTGTGCCTCCTTCTGCAGCCTGAGCCCTTCACCACTCTGGTCAGAGGCGGAGAGCATCCTTCCTCATCCGCCCTTAGGGATTGTGGTTGGTAATGACTTTGATCAGTGTTCTTAAATCTTTCCAAGTTTTGCTTTTTCCTTTGTATTGTTATCATTGTCATCCTGGGTCTTTATCAGTTTAAGTAAATCTTCCCAGGCTTCTTTAAAACTGTTCCTTTTGTCTTCTCTTATGGCAAATAATGTTGGTTTTCCATGAAATTATTATTTACCTCATGAAGGTGTCTATCTTACTCAAAGACACAGTCAAGATTTAGTTCTAATTTTAGTTCTAATTTCCAAGATTTAGTTCTAATACCAGTTCTAATTTGGGTTAAGTCCAAATGAGTTCTAATCCCCTCTCTTCCACAAACCACCAGCATGAATTCGAGCAATTAAATCCACTTTCTTGATACTCCCTTTATTGCCTTATCTCTGAATAAACCAGGAACTGAACAATCTCTAAGATTCCTCTCAAGGTTTATATTACATGAAATTCTTTTAAACTGGATACTCTTTGCAATGTTCTGTATGTCAGGAACCAACCCCTCCCCCCCCCAACTTCACAATGGAAAGTCCAATTCCTAATGATTCCCTTGATTTCTCAGTAATGAAAACTAAAAAGTGGTGCCACATTACTAGTGATTCCCTCATGTCAATTTAGATGGAACCATCTCTTTTACATAAGCTTATTTGTCTCATGCTTTTTATTTCCAGCGATTGAAGAGAAGCTTTTGACAACCCATTATGACCTGCATATATGAATCTTACTTAAATAAACTACTTGTAATTCTCTATAAAAGTGTTTTATGATTGGTGTTTTTCAAATACAAATCCCCAAGAGTCTGAGGGTCAGAACTGGGAGGAACATCAGAAGTCATCTTGTCGGACTTTCTCATTTTATGTTTTACCAAACTAAGGTTTAGGCTAGGGGAGGAAAAGACATTTTAAGTGACTTGCTCAGTGTCACATAAGGAGCAAGGATTAGAGGCAGGTTTTGAAACCAAATCCTTTACCTCCAGAGCCAGTCCTAAGCTCACAGCACTACACAGTTGAAAGTCTGTTTAGGAAAATCCAAAGGAAGGGTTCTCCTTGACAAATGTAGTAATAGCATGTGGGTGAAGAGAGTCAAGGGAGGCTCTCATAATCCAGAATAAAAGGGCAGTCCAACAAGAATTGACAATCCTTGTGTATGGTTCTTGTCACTACCGTTTAGCCCTAGCAGACTGACTGGGCTTCCTGTGTGTTGGGATCATCCTTCTAGATTCTGTTTTCTGTAATAAGGTGAGCTTTAAGACAAGAGCCTTTCCTACTGCTGAATCATGATGGAATTATCTGCTTGAGATATTGTCACTTTGAGGTTTTAAACTTGATTTTGATGACAGTGTATTGTAATGAGTATAGTGCTGGTCTTGGTATCACAAAAGACCTGGATCCTCGGACACTTACTGGCTAACCTTGAACTAGTCATTGAACCTTTATGTACTTACTGTTTCTCAGATGGAATGGAGCTTCCTGCAATGGGAGAGGGAATTCCCACACCAGGAGGGTACCCATAGATAGAACACACAAATCATTTGCAAATTAACATTCAAATTTCAGTTGATGATTTGCAAAGGATAATAGATTTTTTTAAAAAATAAACTTAATGGCTTTGTCAAAGAAGAAGTCATTACCATAATCTCCATGGCACTCCATCTTGATGTGCCCCAGTACATGGCCATTCCCTGGTTTATCACGTGGGTCATTGCTCGGACAATTTCTATGGAAGATGGAACACATATGCAAACTGTGAGATTCTGTTATTCTCAAGCAAAGTGTCAAAGCTTTTCCTTTCACCCTCTGAGATCCCTTCCTGCTTTGAGTCTGAGATCCTGTAATAATAAAAATTTAATGGAATAACATTGTCTGATGGCTTGAAGGCAATCTAATATAAATCAATTATTTGGAGGTACACAGGAGCAGAATATTTAGAGATGGAGAAAATGAGGTCCACATTTGTCAAGATTAGATGATGGTGCTCACAATACATCCCACATGTGTATCAATGAAGAGGAGACGTGTCCTGGACCTCCCTGCGGCCCCTCCTGTTGGTCCTGTTGTATTTAATCTGTATGTACTTACCCGTGTGTGTGTTATTTCTCCCCAGTAGAACATAAGCTTCCTAATTGTTTTGTTTTTCTCTTTTGTTTCCCCAGCTCTTACCAATAGGCCTGGCACACATAATAGTAGCCAGATAAATGCTGGTTGAACTGAACTAAATTGAATGTGTGATTTTATAGAGTTATGATGTACTTTCTTTACAACGACCCCATGGGATAGAGAGCATGGGTAGTAATAATAATAATTAATAATAATACCCATTTTTACATATTTGAAAACTGGACTCCAGAAAAATCATGTCACCTGCCCACAGTCACACCCTAACGTAAACAATATGGTGGGGATTCCTACGCACAGCTGGTTGTAGCTGGTTTGAGCAACATGGTCAAAGTCATCTGGTTTCATGGAGCAGAGTCAAGGCTCCAGACTAGGTCTTCTGACTCCAAATCCAGAGCTTTCTGCTGGTATATGTTCCTTGAGGGCCCTCGTGATCCCATATACTCTAAACAGATTCATTCTATTGGTGACAGTAATGTTGGATGGTGAAGAGACAGTCTAAGAAGAAGCTTGGTGTATGGACATGAAGCCAGTTTTGCGGACAAAGAACTTGGGTCCTGATCCTGCCTCTTCTACTTAGCACCTGTGGGCAAGATATACTTTCTTTCCAGACCCAAGGGTTTCTCTCAGTGCTTCTTAAACTGGGGGTCATGACCCCTTATAGGGATTCCCAGCCCATAGTTGAAGAAGCACTGAAAGTGTTGCAAATAGAAAAAGTTTAAAAAACTCTGAATACAAAGAGAAAGTTGGATGAGATGATTTCTAAGGTTTCTTTCAGCCCTGGATCCTGAGAACCTTCCTGAGTGAGAATTTAAAATTCCCTTCTAGTCTCCTCCTCCTCGATGGTGCTTGTGCACATACAAGGTTAAGGAAGGTTACTCAATACGTGTATTCATAGTTTAGGCAAGAACCTTCCACAACCTCTGGACATACCATTAAACAGCAGGAAATAAAATTAGTAACAGGCACTCTAGAGAGAAAGGAACCTAGGATCAGGATTTGGAACTGGAAAGAACCTTAGAAGTCATCCTAGACAAATTCCTTCCATTTACAGATGAGAAAATATGGCCCATATTTATTCTTCAAAGTGTAGTCATTGATGGTAGAAACCACTTCTCTGGTCCACTGGTTTAGCCATACTGTGGCTATCTAATAATGTACTAGCTATCCAGTGACTGACTCAATGGCATTTTTGCCATGGTAGACATTGGTGTGGAACAAACCACTACATTGAGAATTCCCCTTTCCATCTTGCTCTACATGGGATGTCAGGGGCTACTCTGGTTTTCTCTGAACCAAACTTTGATCTCAAACTACCTAGTAATTTATTTCACTGGGAATCGTATGATGGATGTGGTCCAGGTTTGCTAGTTTCTGTTGATTCCATGCTCTTTGAGTAGGAAAATGAGCTTGCTTCCTAAAATTCTTTAGCTGAGCTAAGCAAAAGCCAACCAGTCATGTGGGGTAGGCTCCTGCAGGAATGGAAGCCTTGGGGAGTCTCACTTTTAATTTGGCCACAAGTCACAAACTGGGTTGGAATTCTTTCTCAAAGTAGGTCAAACAAAGCACGCTCCCCCAATGTGAGGCTACTTGGGAACTGTCAAGGGTTGGAAATTAAATTAATAAACAAATATTGAGGTTTTAAATAGGTGGTTACTGAAATTAATTTATTCATCTCTGATAGGTATTTAGCAAGAGGTCATTTAGCATGATGGATAGGAGAGCAGCCTTGATGTCAGGAGGAATTGGATTGAAATTTTGCCTCTGTCTGTGTGACCATGGGCAAGTTCATAGGAATTTAGGTCTAGAGCTAGAAGAGACATTGGAGGTCCATCTATAAAGATTCAGGGACTTGTCCAGGGTCACACAGCTAGGAAGTGTCCTAGATTTGAACTCAGGTTTTCCTGACTCCAGGGTGAGTTCCCTAGCCACTGTGCCCCCTTGGTGCCTCAGGAGACATACGCAACCCAAATCCAACAGCCGAGACCACTTTGTTCACCATTACCTGGCTGCCGTCTCTCAATCTGAGAGATCACATCATGGCAGGATTGGGGCAGGAACGTTAGAGGCCATTGAACTCAACATCCCTTCACTTATAGATGAAGCCTTTGAACCCTGGAGAGGAACCTTGTTCAAGGTCACCCAGGCCAAGCTTCCTTTACCAAATCCAGCTCCCTGCTCTAAGTCCAGACCTTTCCACTCTAAGGTGTTGCACCTCTGAGAACAGAGACACCATCATTTAGAAGCTCAAAATTCCCATCAGTGAGAATTGAATGACTATTCATCCAATGAGGAATGGGGCTGCCTTGGGAGGCGCTTCCTAAAGGAGGCTTTAGTCGATGATAGACAGTCCTGGACTTGGAAAGTCCTGAGTTCAGATCCTGCCGCAGGCAGAGCAAGTTATATGACCTCTCTCTCTAAGCATCAGCTTCCTTATCTGTAAAGTGGGAATGAGGATTGTACCTCCCTCACAAGTTTGTTTCGAGGATAACATGGGATAATTATGTGGAGAGCTTCGAAAACCTTCAAGGGCTATAATAAAACTGCCTGTTATCACAGTGGGGATTCCTTTTCTGGTATGGCTTGGACTGGAAGACTGCTAGAGTCCCTTCCAATCCTGCAACCCTGTGAATGTGGTCTCTTTCTAACATTTCACAGCCGATCTCCTGGAGTTATTTTGCTGTGGTCCAAGTCAAGAATTTTCTATGTGCTCTAATCATTGAGGCCGCAGGAGGGCAGCATTGCTAAAAAAAAAAATCACATCGTAGTCCTAACACAATCTCATTTAAAATTATCCTCCAGATGCTAGAACTGCAGGGCTGAAGAGGTCCTAAAGGCTTATTTAGTCCATTCCTTTGTCTTAAAAAAAGAAAAAGAATAAAATGCCATCAGCTTATAGAGATGGGAATACAGAGGGGTTTCCCCCAAAAAGCTTGAAGAGAATATGGGCCTCTGTTTCCCCTTCTGTAAGAGAGTGTTGAATCATGAACATTACAGGCCCTAAGTGCCCTCTAAAATTGATAGAATCCCTTAATAAAATTTTAGCTTCTTGAGGGCAGAGACTCATTTTTGTCTTCACATTTCCTACACCTGTCAAAAAGTAGGTATTTAATAAGTGCTCACTGCTGGATCTCTTACTTGCTTGCTAAGGCATGTAATGGGTCCCATAAGCCTCATATGATGGCTTTTCCTATTATCTTTATGTTATGGGTCTTCAGGGGGAGGTAGCTCTGACAGCAGGAAGGCCCCCTGGCTGTGGATGGCCTCAGAAGAGCCCTGGAGTCTTCACTAAAGATGGAAGACCTCCCTGCCACCTTTCCCTGTGGCTTCTTCCATTTTGCTTTCAGGGAGATTGTGATAATAAGAAGTTTTACTTGATTCTCCCAACGGGGCTACGTCGCCTTTATTTCTCCTCACTTGCTATATCCCAGAGGAGTGAGACATGTAGTTTCGTAGGGTTACAGAATTTTGAGCTAGAAAGAACTCTAGAGATTATCCAATCCAACCCTTTCATTTTCTCTATGATGCAACTGAGCCAAGAGGAGTTTTGAATTTCCACAAATCCCACAGGAAGCACTGAAAGCAATATGTGAATGTGTGCTGTTACTGTCCTTTGCTGACCTCTGATCCCATTTGAGGTTTGGTTGGCAGAGATGTTTGCCATTTCCTTCTCTAGCTCATTTTACAGATGGGGGAATGGAGGCAAATAAGGTGAAGTGACTTGTCCAGGGTCACACAGCTAGTCAGTGTCTGAGAGCAGATTGCAACTCAGGAAGATGAGTCTTCCTGACTCCAGGCCTGGACCTTATCTGCTGCACCGCCTCGCTGCCCCCCAAATGTCCACTAGCTTACTGTTAATTATCCTAAACAAAGAGAGCCATTAAGGGGCGGACCCAGGGTCAGGTCTCCCCTCTGACACGGCAGGCTGTGTGACCCTGAGGCCCTGAATTGCAGACCTGTTGCCCACATGTTTTACAAGAGGGGGTTTTCATATTGGTAACTTCTCTAGTTCAATAAAATCAAAAGACCGGTGAAAAACAAGGTCAGGAGCACAGACTTCCACTTGATCCTGGCGAACCATGAAATCGCCCACTTCCTCTGCTGTCCTGACCTATCCTTCCTCGATTGCCTCTGCCTTCTCCCCACCCATTCTCCCCAGCTTCCTCTTGCCCCTCCCTCCACTGAAGGTACTCTCAGACCTCGCCAGCTGCCCTCTCAAAGTCAGGCAGGATGGGTGCTGTTTCTATTTATTCTGTCATTTTGGGGGATCCTTGGGTTCTCTGCAGCATTCGACAGGGTTGTCCACTTCCTCTTTGTTGACATTCTCTTCTCTTCTGGCTCCTGGGACAGTTTGGTCACATTATCTCCCCTTTTCTGGCTCCTCATTCATGCCTTTATTTCTCCAGGGTCTGTCTTTGACTGACTTTCCTCCTGCTTACATACATCAGTTCCTTTGGGGATCTTATCAGCTCCCATGGTGGCCGTGATGACCTCTGTCCTGATAAGTCGCAGACTACCACCTTTGTCTCTGGGCTCTCTCTTAAGACCCCCAGTCCCATCCTTCTCCCTGTGTGTCCTCCCTGGATGCTTCAGACCCAATACACACCCAGTGAAATCATCTACCTTCATTCCCAGCCCCATCTAATAATAATGATAATAGTGGACACTTTAAGGTTTGCAACCTTACAAATACCTCATTTTATCCTCAAAACGATTCTAGGAGGCAGCCATTTATGACTATCCCCATTTCACAGATGAGGAAACAGGTGAAGTGACTTAGAGTCACACAAGTTAGTAAGTACCTGAGGCAGGATTTGAGCTCAGGTAGTTCTAGCTACAGGCTCAGTGTTCAATCCACTGTACCACATAGCTACTCGTCCTTTTGAACATAAAATAATCAGCACTTATGGAGACACGGAGTGGGAAAATTGATGTGATTGCAGAATCACAGATCAAAAGTTTTGGAAGAAATTGGAGAGTTGTTTAATTCAACCCTCTTATTCTGCAGTGAGGCCCAGGGAGGTCCAGAGACTTGGCCAAAGCCTCCCCGGCAGAATGAACCAGAGGGTGGAGCTTGGCTCCAGGCTCTCTGGCTCCATGATACTGCACTGTCTTCTAGGGGTGGCCTGTGGGTGAAATAAAGAGTAGCGTAGGGCTCACATGTTCCTGTGGGTTTTCCCTATTACTACAGAACCAAGCTGGTCTTTAGTGAAAATGATTTGTGAATAAAATTATAAATGCATGCTTCCTCACATCATGAAGCATCCAAGTTGTTTTCTGTTTCTGAAGGGGGCTTGGGGTGCTAGGGAAGAGCTTGGCCACCAGAAAGAGACCATGATTAAGAAAGAACTGTGGATTTGGAGGGAGGTGATGGAGATGATAAGTTTGGTTTTGGATGTGTTGAATATTATATGTTAGTGGCACATTCATACAAAAACCTAGAAATGCAAGATTGGAGCTCAAGAGAGAGAGGTCAGGGCTTGAGAGAGAAATTTAGAAGTTAATTTTGGTGGCAGACATTATCTTTGAAGAAGTGAGCAAGACTGTCAAGGGACAATAGGGAAATAAGAGGCAGTTCCCACCCCCACATTCCATCAGGGAGACACCATTCATATTGTTGGGTTGGCTAAGCTACTCCTGGTCACAGCTCCTGCATATTGATAGTGTGTTAGAGCCCGAAGGGATTGTAGTGATGGCCCAGACCAACTCTCTAAATTTACAGGTAAAGAGACCAAGAACCAGAAGGGAAAGTGTTTCATCATACCCCATTAACTGAGTGCACATTTATGGAATACAAGCCTTGACCCTCCTGTGATCTGCTGAGAGGGAGATGGGGTTTTTGGCTGTATTGAACTTTCTCTTAGAAGTCAGGACACCTCACTTCAAGCCCTGGTTCTACCATTAACTGTGTGACCCCGGGGGGAATTGTCTCCTTTCTCTGAGCCCTGAGTAATTGATTACGTGCTACTTCTCTCTCCTGAATCTATGCCTCTGAACATTGCCCAACTGCTCCATTCCTGTCTCCATGTTCAAAAAGAAAGTCTCTGAAAACTTTTGTGTTATTAAGAGCTTTAAAAAATCCCTCAATGCACCAGAGGGGAGAAAGCATGGGTCACAGGATCTCTCCAACTAGGTAGATTGAACCAAGCTATTTCCATTGTCTCATTGGTTTATCCTTGGTATGGAGCTCAGAACGTCAGTGGAGTGGAAAGAGCCTTGGATTTTGAAGTCAGGAGACATATATCTGAGCCCTAATTCTAGGATACACTACCCTTGTGACCCTGGGAAAATTAATTAAATTTGCTGGCTCTTGATTTCCTCCTCCATAAAATGAAGTTGTCAGAGCTTAGATTTTGAGCTGGATAGGGCCCAAGAGGTCATTTATCCTAGAGGTGTCAGACTAGCAGCCTGAGGACCCTCCCAAACCATATTAAAATGTAATTGGGATATGTTTAACAAAATAAATCAAAATAAAAGATAGATAATATCACTTGGGGTTTTCTAAGTCAATCTGTGGTCCACAGTTTGACACTATAGCTCTAGGCCACCACTCTCCTTTCACGTGGAAGGAAATTGAAGACCAGAGAAGGGAAGGGACTATCACACATGGGAGTGTGGTACAGCTAGATGTTGAACCTAGGTTTCTCACTACAAATCCATCCCACTTTCCACTGTACAATCTACCTTACAAGAGTGATGTGGGAGAAGTACCTTCAAATGTTATGTAATGGGGAACTACATATTGTTTGGCTCAAAAATCCCCAACCGAAACAAAGCAGGACTAGATTATGGCTAAGAGCCCTTCAAGCTCTGGACTCGGGCTCCCTGTATATGTGACTGGCCACTTTACCTTTACAGGAGCTATAGGTGCCTTTTAGGCAATGATTATCAGCTGAGATAATTGTAGAAGAATAATATGTAGCAGAGGATTTCTCAACAGGGGCACAGATTCAGAGAATCTCAGGAGGAAAAAAACCAAACAAAACCTGAGAATCACAAAATTGAAAAAACCACAGAACCTCAGATTTGGAAGGAACTTTTGTACCTGAAAAAAATCCTATAACAATGTCCCCAACAAGTTATAGAATCTCCTTCTGAGTCAATTCCCCCAGCTTTTACTCTTTCAAGAGGAACCTCTGGTGTTTTTTTAAAAAATTACTATAGCTTATGAATCCCCATGTGGAGTGCTTCTCACTGATTTCCAGCCAGCCAGACTTAATTGGCTTTTAGCAAAGGGCATTTACTAAGATTCTATAACTGTCACAAAATTGCATTGTCCCTAACAGTTTTTGACATGCTCCCATTGCACACACAAGGTCCCCGGAGAGCGTGAGTTCAGATTTAGAGATCACATGTGATCAAAGGGTAACTCCTGGATCCTAGTCAATGGAAGTTCTGTTTTCCCTTTGTGGAGTCTGTTCAAAGTGCGCCAAGAATTTCCAAAAGGAAATGATAGTGGAGATTTCTCCAGTAGGATATAACTCTCAGCTGGTCTCTGAACATCGGTGACCTTCTACATTCCAGAAACTGCTTTTCCTCACTATGTCTGCAGCCTTGGCCCATGCTGTACCTCCAGTGAAGGGAAGTCCAAGTCTTCTGACCTCCCAAAGTTCACAAGGTCACCTATTGGTCAAGCAGGTCAGGGAGATGGAATCAGAATGACTGATTATCTTCAACCAACAAGGACACATCTCCTGTGTGATGTCATTACTTTCAATCAATTTGTGCTGAGTTCTTGCCTTTAATTGAATGGTTGAAGTGAGGTGTTTAGAAATTGTTGATGCCTAGGTTACATCTTTAATTGATTGATTGAACTGAAGTGTCTAGGATAGTGCTTCTCAACCTTCCTAATGCTGTGACCCTTTAATACTCATATGCGGGCATATCTGCATGTGGATAGACCTGCCTGGAGATGGATAGAGGAGTGGTGTCTCGTTTTCTAAGAACTTAGGAAATATGTGTTTTCCAATGGTCTTAGGCGACCCATGAGAAAGAGTCGTTCAGTCCCCAAAGAGGTTGCGACCCACAGGTTAAGAACCGCTGGTCTAGGAGCTGTTAATGTCCAATTTATACCTTTGATTGACTAATTGATTCCCTAATGCAAAAAGGCATTCTTCTCTGAAAAAGGTACCAAGGTGCACATAATCTTATTAATTATATTTCTTAGGACTCAGGGATGTGGGGCACCCATCTTACACAGTGATTATGCATATTTTGTACACCTCTAGAGTGGTACCACCCATTACCTCCCAAAGTACTCTTTTAGCCTTTTAGGTGGATGCCACTGCAAGTTTTCCCTTACAAGCCTAAACTTGGGTCTTTGAAACTTCCACCAATTTACTCCTTGTTCTGCCTTCTGGAGCCAAGCAGAGCTAGTTTGATCCATGGGGATAGTCCTTCCACCACTTGTAGACAGTCCCTCTCTCTCTCTGTCCTCCCTCCTTTCCACTTTCAGCCTGCCCAGGTTTTCTTTTCTCCAGGCTAATTATCCCCACTCATTCAAAATGGGATATTTATTGCATAATTTGCAGTGCAGGTATTGCATAATATTGAGGTCCTTTATCATCCTGATCACTCTCCTCTGATGCTCTGCTGTTTCAACGTCCTTTCTAAAATGTGCTACCCAGAACAGAATGCACAACATAGCATGAGTATAGTGGGACTATTAACTTCCTTTTCCTGGACCCTAGGGCCCATCAATGCAGCCTAATATTTTGTAATCTTTCTTAGCTGCCATATCATACTGTTGAATCCTATGGAGTTTGTAGTCCACTCAAATACTGAGAGTCTATTCAGATTCCCTTTAGCCTGGTCAATACCCTCATACTTTACCCAGCTTGTACTATAATATTGAGGTTATTTCTTTTAACCCACCTACAAGGCATTCCCTTTTTCCTATTAAATCTCAAACTATTACAATTAAGCAAACCTTATAGTCAGTAGTGTTCATTTTGATTCCTCCCAGTTTTTCATCATCTGAGTGTTTGATTAGAATGTGATCTATGTCTTTAATCAAATCACCTATAAAAATGGTAAACAAAACAGGACCAAGGACAGCTCCCTGGGGGCATATCCTGGAGACAGACTTCTTTTCAAGCTGACATCAATCTATTAATGATTACTCTTTGGATCCTTCTATTCAACCAGTTTGTAATTTGCCAAACTATACTGAACTGTACTGTCTGCTCCACATCTAGGTCATTTTAACAAGAACATGTCAGTCTTAAAAAAATAAAGGCAGGGGCTAGGAAGAGAAGTTAACTCTGGCATGTTCTATTCTTACTGACAACATATTGGTTTTGTGGGATTACTTTTTCCTTTTCTAAAACTTCACTCTCCATCTCTCCAACAATCTATTCAATTGTCAGCTCCTTAAGGGCAGGAACTGTCTTTTGTTCTTTTGTAACCCTAGAGACTGTCACTGTGCCCAGTATATAATAGGCAGCTAATAAGTATTGACTAATTGACTGATTATATATACTGTGGAATGTAGACTATACTGTATACTATAGATATACGATACTACACACTATACTACACTACATACAGATTTTGCCAGGAATCACAGTCGATTTCACTGGTCTGTCATTTGCAGGGTCCACATTTCCTTTCTGTAGAGCAACAATGGGGCATTTGTTCTTTCCTGATGCTGTTTCTCTCCCAGTTCTTTGACATCTTTCAAAGATCATTGACAAGGGCTCAGTTATATTCTCTACCATACTTTCAATATTGTAGAGTATAGCTCATTTGAGCCAGATGACTTGGACTCATCAAGGTCAGCCTTACATCTCTTAGCTACCAAAGCTCCATTAGCCACTTTTGTTTTGTCTGCTCCAGTCCAAGGATCATTCCCCTTAACAGAGTAATAAGAGAAAAAGTGGAGTTGGACAGCTTAACCTTCTCGCTTTTGTCAGTTATCATTGTTCCAAAAAGCATAATTAGGGGTCCTGTCTCTTCTTTATTTCTCTTCTTTTTCATGTTCCAAATTCCCCTTTTTCTTGTCCCTGGATTTTCTACATCATTTTGAGCATCAGCGTCCTTGACATTATATTTGGAGGGCCACCCACTTTCATGTTCTTCCCTACTATCTGTTCTTACTTCCATCTTCAATATGTCTTTTAAAAAAGAGTTCTCTGTGCATCTACATAGGTTTATCTGGGGAAAAGATCTCCCCTTTCCAACTCATAATTGTTTTTCTTTCTATTTCCAGCTTTTTCTTTAGTTTTCTCTGTCCCTCCAGCCTTGATATCCCATTTAGAATCTTAATCCATGGAACTCTACCAATCCTTTCTCCTAACCCTCTGAGCTGAACACTTTGCCAGATCTAGGAAGCATAACAGACTATTCCTGGTGCTCCTCCACTTTGTTAGCCAGATTCAAAGATGGAAGGTTACTTCTATCCAAACTTTTCATAATTTCCAACCCAGAAATGAGCTCTTCCTTTTGGGTATGAATCAACTCTACAATAGAATTGACCTTTCTTGGTTCTCTACCATTGGAATGATCAAATTATCACTGTGGCAAATCAAGAAATAATGAGTGTATTTCGGCAGAGAGTTCCAGCAGTTGTCTGGATAACTGAAGACCCCCATCACACCTGTGCCATGCTGTTGTGCCAGGCTAATGTGCCAAGCTGTTTCTGATCTTGCCATCTATTCTTTATTTCCATGAATACTGAATAACTGAATAACATGGTCACTTCTGTTTCTGATAATAATAATGGGGAACATCCATCTAACAATTTAAGGTTTTGAAAGCACTTTACATACATCATCTCATTTGGTCTCATTCCATTTGATCTTCATTGATCCTCCCCCAAATACTTTCTACTTGACTTTTCCCTTGGGTTCCTTTATTTCTTCACATGGGTATACTTTTAAAATATCAAATGCTTCTTCCTCCCTTCTTTTCTGCCCCCCTTTAACCTCTCTCCTTTCCTCTGCATAAAGTCCATCCTTTTGGAGCAGTGAATCAGTCCTGGGTCTCATCCCACAGAACTTTGGTGACACGTTCTAGACCCAGTTGGCCTCCTCACAGTGGCATCATTGTTCGTCTTGCTTGTTCTCCAGGCAGGGTTCTCTTGCATATACACTTCTGACACCATGGATTTTTTTAACTGCCTTCCTTCCAAGGTTTTGTCACTTGAAATTCTGGGTATTTCTTCTATATTGTAACTATTGACTGTGATACGTAAGAGTCGTTTTTTACTCATATTCGACTTTTTGTGTCCCTACTTAGGGTTTTCTTGGCAAAGAAACTGGAGTGAATTGTCATTTCCTTTTCTACACCATTTTGCAGATGAGGAAATTGAGGCAAAGAAGATTAAGTGACTTACCCAGAGTCATACAGCTAGTAAGAGTCCAAGGCTGGATCTGAAGAGGAATTTTCATTCACCAAAAGGAGTCTTCCTGACCCAAGGCCCAGGACTCTATCCACTACTCCACTAACTTAGTGCATATAAACAGGCAGTTTCTTTCCCCTGTCTTTTCAGTTAAAAAAATCCCTTTGATTAGATTTGCCAGACCCCATTCTTGCTAGCCTTTGTTAGTTATTAGCCTAACTATCCTTGGTCAGGACCCTGTAATTCCTGTATTTTATTCTCTGATCCAGAAATCCAAATCTTATTTTGTCTTACACTACACTGCCTTTTAAACCAGCTGTTTAATTCCCAAATCTTCTTTTCTTGCAGACCCTTTGTCTTCCTTTGATAGAGGAAGACCTGTTCTGCAATCACCCCTTGTGCCCCTATGGACTTCTGTTTCTTCTTACTCAAGACTTCTGGAAGCTTTCTAGGCTCCTTGTGGTAATATCACTTTGTGAACATGTGAATCACCAGAAGTGGGTGGCAATCCTCTGTTTTTACAAGTCTTAGATAAATCTGTCATGTATTACAATACATTTCAGGGAGGCCTTGTTTTGTTGTTTGGGGGTTTACAAGTGCCTCAGGACAGCTTTTGTAGGAAGGCACTAACACCTTTATGTTAAGGCACTAACACCTTCCACATGCCCTTACTGGATGGTTTCCCACCTACCATCATTCTTCAGATGACAAACAGTTGCTTCCTCTCCAGAATATTTAGCTATCTCCTGATAAGGAAGAGGCTTTTCATCTGTTTCTTTCTCTAAGTGTTCATGGCTCTTTCCTTTTTTTTTCTTTACCCCTTCCCTTCCATTCTTCTCTTGCCTTCCCTTCTTCCCTTACTCTTCCCTTCCCTTTCTCCTTCCTCTTCCCCTTCACCTTCAACATACACCATCTCCTCCTGATAGATCAGGATTGTCATCTGCCTTTTTGTATCCTTTTCCCCTTTCATTTTTATATTGAAGCTAGCCCTTCATTTTCCTGAAACTCATGCATCTTTCCTCTTAGGAAAATGACTATTGGACACTTTATGCACAAGTAAAGTTCTTTTGTTCAGAGCCAGAATTTAAGGATTACACATTCTAATGCAGTTCACTCCAAACTGATACTTGCTCTCCATATTTGCTAAAGTGAGGACCTCAGTTCTCTTTTTTCTTTCTAGTCCCTGTATTAGGGAATTGACATAGACAATTGCTTTTGGGGAGGCATCTCAAATCCACTTCTCAATTCCATGGTTGTTGCTTTGCTTCTCAATTCATTAACATCTTGAGTTACACTCAACTTCTTTGCCCTCCTCACACTAACCTCTATCTTGTTTGAGTACTTCCCCTCCCTATTTTTTTTCCCCTACCAAGTACCTTCTCATTTTTGAGTTCTGCTTTCTCCTCTATTCCTAAACCCGTCACCTCTTTCTCCCCTCTTTAGTGTTAACCTCCTGAGAGCCTTCTGTTTAAACCCTCTCTTTTCCTTTAATCCTTTTTAATAGTAATTTCAAGTTTGCAAAGTGCTTATTTATATTACAACTTCCAAAGGCAACACTGCATACGAATGTAAGTTCCTTTATAGATTCTATATGCGTGATGCATGGCTATGAGCAAGATCACTTCATAAAGCATATAGAAGCTTGATGGAAGGTGAAACCAGTTTAAAGAAAGCGTAGCAAGTTATTCAATTACGGCAAATTGTTCAAGAGGCATTTAAAGATGAAAATGGAAAGGAGAACACATAAAAACATAGAAAAGATTTGTTGGAAGCACCATAACCAACTTCTTTTCATCCTTGATAAATAGCAGAACCACTATCATTAAGCCATAACAACATGGCTTTGGATATGCTTATAGCTGAGGTAGAAATGGTGCTGAAGGGAACTGGGATGGGGAAAACAGCTGAAATGGACCAAGTGTATGAAGAGGGGATCTGTGTTCCCTCATCTGGGCTGGATATGACACAATTGTGAAAACATTAAAGGAATGATATCCAAGGTATCTGAGAGAAGGGATGATAAAAAAGGTGTAGAAAAAATATTGAACCTCTTTAATGCTCCCCAAAAGAAGGGTGGGAGAACATCTATATGCCTACCCTGCAATCTGTATGAATTCTAACAAGGTTTATCTATTTAAATAAAGAACATACTTGATGAGGGTATCAGTAAGGAACAAGCAGGGTTTTGAAAGCTACATTCAACAACCTTTTAGAAAAACCATTTTGCAATTAACTGAAAGATGTAAAGAATATAAAATGTCATTGTGCTGCTTCTTTGTTCCTTGCCAAAAAATGAAGAGAAAGGGAATAAGCATTTATATAGTAACTACCATTACTAGGCACTGTGCCAAATGCTTCTTTATAAATATCATCTCATTCATTTTTGGGAGAATGACTAAAGCTAACCCTGCTGGCTCCTTTGCAACAAGGTGTCTCCAATCTTGATATCAAAATCATTCAAGACTTCTTGAAAGATATTACAGGCTATTTGAGGATCCTCTGATCACAAACATCAGGTGAGGCCTAAAATGAGATGTATGCTAATCAAATAAATTCACCGTTATTATGACAAAAAAAAATCTAACACAGAATCAATACTGAGAAGAAGGTTCATGTCAATGATGAGGTCTTCCAGATGCTCCTCTTTATAGATGACTTTTTGTTGTTTATATCAAGCCCCAGGGCATTAGAGAGCTTCTTGGAAGCAATCTGGACTCACTCAAAGGAGATTGGCCTGACCATTCACACAGAAAAGACCTAGTGGATGGAAAATACTTATGGCTAATATTATGACATGCACACGGACAAACAAATTACAGAATTTGTCTATCAGTATGTAGTCTGGGAATATAAATCAATCAGTTGGATCCAGAGTTAAACAAGAAGAGGAGGGAGGGCTGGATGGTCTCTGAGAATTGCAAAGATCTTTAATGATCCCAAGTTTCCCATGAAAACAAAAACTGATCTTGTTCATGCCAACCTTTTGTAGGTATTGCTATATGGCAGCAAGGCATGAAATTTAATAGTTTACAAATAAATAAAAATTAATACCACCCAGAGGACACCAGAGAGGCGTATGATGGCTGTGGAAAGACTAGAACATGTAAAAAGTGAGAAAGTCCAATGAAGGATGGAAGTAAAAGATGTTGCCTTAGCTTTCTTCAACTGACTTTCGGATTTCCCCAAATTTCCCCTTCCCAATTCCAGTCTGCGGCCCAATTCCAATTCCTTCTTCACTTTCCTTCTTTAGCTCACATCTTGTTCCAGCTCCTTCTCCCATGGCAACCAGGGTTTCCTCAATATTTTACATACTTATACTGTGGCTGTAATTATGACAAACGTTCTTACTTATTATTCCCCACAATACAACTAATAGAACTTTAATGTAGGATTTGTTATATTTAATTTTAAGATTAAGAATCCATCTTCCTATGGAAATTAGCCTCTATTTGGACCACAGTCACAACAAATTTTTTTAGGGGTTTTCAAATGAGAAAAATAATTCCTTTATTGTGATTGTGTTCAAGTATTCCCATCTTTGTGGTCATTTTCAACATTTATGAAATAAGGAGTTATAGTAGAATTTTAAACTATAAAGTGGCTGCCTCCTATTTAGAGTCCAGAGACATGTGGAGGAATAATGAGTTTCTCTCTGAAAAGTACTTTAGCTCCTATAAAACCACAATGAACATCTTATTTTTATGATGGCAAAGTAAGCTAATTTGAGGGCCTCTAAGTCAGCAATGAAAAAAAATATAGTATCATGAAACGTAGTTAAAAACTGTTAGCTCTTGCAGGTAGTTTAGAGTCCAGAGGGCAAATCACTCCTTGGAGAGACATACTCTTAACAGGAAGACCACAACTTTTGCATAGAGTATGCCCAGAATACACACGAGCACACAAATTTAGGTCTCATGTCAGACTAAATAAAACACTTATGAAAAAAACTTTGCAAAACATAGGGCTGACACTCTGGAGCACTTACTCATGCCCTGATTCTTCCTGGGGAAGGTTTGGGTTGGAGATGGGCAGGAGGAAAAGCTTATGTTTTACTGATATCTTATCTACCATACCATACCATGCAACGTATTCATTAAAGTCCCATGTGTTGACTGCAACTGTCTTGGATACTGGACTGCATGTAAAGTTTGGAAAAGGCTTGGTCCTTTCTGTCAAAAAGTTTATAGTCAGGGGATGCACAACACCATTAGTGAAAAATGAAATATGCAATATTGTGATGTATACATTAAAGTATTACAAAGCAAAATGCTATGTGCGTTCTAACAAGGAAGGTCATTTGATACTGAGGGGATTGTGTAAGGCTTTGTGGAGGAAGCTGAGTTTGAGTTGGGCTTGAAAGGGTGGATAGGAATTCAACAGGGGAAGAAGTGTTAAAGGTGCATACTAGTGAAGGCAGGGAGGTTTGAGAGTAGCATCTGAAGGGCTGTCAGATGGAAGAGGGGTTAGACATTCTGTCTAACCCCTCTAATAGGAAAATTTTGGCTTGATGTAAGGAAAAACACTTTGTAACAGTGTGAGCTGTCCAAAGTGGAACGAGTTGCCTTGAGAGGTGTTGGGCTTCCTTTTCTCAGAGGTCTTCAAGTAGGGATTGGATAACCACTTAGCAGGCAGAGTGGGGATTCTTTTCATGTATGGATTGGAACCATGTCTATACAGGCCCTTTCCCAATGTCCAGTCTTGTGATTCTGTGGATGAAATGTCCAATTTATTGGAAATATAGAGTGGGAAGAGAAGTTCTAAGAGAAAGCAATAGAGGCAGAGGAGGTCGAGTTTATGAAAGGCCATACATACAGGCAGCAGAGTCTGGACTTGAATCAGTAGGGCCATAGGGAGTGGAGGGAGGAAATAAGCATTTATAAGGTGTCTACTGTGTTAAATGTTCTACAAATATCATGTCATTTCATGGTCACAATAACCCTGAGATGTGGGCGATGCTATTATCCCCATATTACAGTTGAGTAAACTGAGGAAAACAGAGGTTCAGTCACTACCCAGGGTCGCGCAGCAAGTAGGTATCTTAGGCCAGATTTGAACTTAAGTCTTTCTGACTCCAGGACCAGTGCTCTATCCACTGGACCACCCAGATGCCTCAATAGGGAGCCATTTTGGTTTTGGTTTTTAGCAAGAGAGTGATATAGTCAGATGTATGAATAAGAAAGATTACATTGAAAGTGATATGGTGAATGGTTTGGGAAGAGGAGGGGGTTGGAGTTGGGAAAACCTATAAGGAAACTGTTGAAATTGCCCAAGTGAGTTAAAATAACTACATATACTAGATCTATTTTCCCATCATTTCTCTCAACTTTTTTTGTTGCTTTTATTGGTAGAAAGGAGAATTCCATGTGAGATTTTAGACAGAAATGATTGTGATGATTTTAACAGGTGGACGACATCAATTTGAAAAGAAGAAAGACACAGACAAGAATTATACCCCGGGGGGAGAGATGATAGGGCTGGAGCTTGTCTGGGTGGGGAGCACTGACATCAGTGATGTCACGGATCTGTCGTGATCTCCCCCAAAGAGAAACACAGAAAGTCAGTGTGCACAGTGTTGGCTCCTGTCCAAATGAAACAGCCATCACTCAACACCCATCACAAAGCCATTATGGAATACATTAACATCTGCAGTATTAGTGAGCAGATGGGCTGTTAGAATTCTGATACACTTAAAAAAATAGGAAATGATGGTTAAGAAAATCAACTGAAATTATTAAGCAGTACCTTTTTCCTTAGATACACTGCCTTTTTTCACGCAGGACCTCCACAGGCCGTCTGCTCTAAGCCCAGATCACTGGGGTTTCTTTTGGCAAGTTTAAATGCTTAATCAGACAATCTTCAAAACCTAAACTCTAATGGTTTGAACACAGGAACTCTCAGATGTCAGGAAGACTGGACCAGTTTGAATGGAAAATTTGTAAAATTAAAATGGAAAGCATTTAACAGTTTTCAAAAAATCCAGTTGAAATCCATAATAAAAATCTATAGCTTTACTGGCTCTAACCTATTTTTTTCCAGATTTCTTTCCATTATTGCTCATCACATACTCTATGTTCAGAGCCTATTTGCTGTTTTCCAGACATAATACTCTATCATCCTACTGCCGTGTCTTTGTGCTGGCCATTTCCTCCATGCTCACAATGTTCTCTGGACTTCCTGCTGTCTCACGGAATCCCAACAAGGTTTAGCTTAGGTGTCACCTCTTAAAGAAGTCTTGCCTAGTTCCCCACAGCTGCTGGAGGTTCCTCATCCCTCTGGAAATGGTTTCTTTTTTATTTTGTATAATTCACTGATCTGTAGAAATGTTGTTTTCTTCCAAGAAAAGAGAATTTTCTTGAGGGCAGGGATGGTTTCATTTTTGTCTGTGTAAGCCTAGTGCTGAGCAGTGTCTGACACTTAATAAAGACTCGTTGAAATTCATGGTTTGCCTGATTGAGAATCTAACTTGGGGCCATCCCCATGGGCCAAGTGACAGTCCTGGAATTCCAGGACTCACCGCTTGGGAAGCCTGATTTCAGGCTAAAGTTGTTCTTCACTTTTATTGGCCACCAAAGCTTTTGGATCTTTGACCTAAGATAATAAATTTAGAAGGGAAGGGAAGAGAATTTGGAAGCAGTTGAGTCTAACCTCTTCTTTTTACAGATGAGAAAAATGAGGTAGGTAAGGGACTTGCCCAAGATCACTCAGGTCATGAGAGGTGGGATTCAAACCCAGTTCTTTTGACTGCAGAGCCAGTGGTCGGGTAGTGTGCACCACCTGCAATTCATAGATCAGGAAATGGATACTAAATGAATCGTCAGGTCTGGTTTTTAGTCACTATAGCGAACCATACCTCATGACTCTTCATTGCAGTCTTTTCACTGAGACTGTACCTTCTCTCTGCCTTCATCTCACCAGAGTCCTGTTAGGGGACGGAAGCAGGAAGGATACTTTTATGTGCAATCCAATTATTCACTGCCATTAGAGTGGCCTCTCAAGCTGAGAGTTCCATTGCCCTTCAGACTACAAATTAGCTCAAATGACCTCAATTACCCAGAATTCATAATAAGAATGCCTGTTCTCTAAGCACTCTAAGGCTTCATAATCATATTAAAATAACAGCATTCATATTGTACTTTACAAATATCTTATTTTTCTTTGCAACCACCCTGGGAGGCAGGTCCTTTATTATTCTTATTATCTTAGTGGAAGGAATTCTGGGGTTAGAGTTGGTGGGCCTGGGTTTGATACCCAGTATCACTTCTTACTGTCTGTAAGACATTGAGCAAATAAGTCACTTAAGCCTTCTAGGCCTCAGTTTTTCCGCCTGAAAAATGGTCTAGATGTCCTTGGGGGCTTGTCTAGCTTTAAAACTACAATTTGACAAGACTCATACACCTAGAGATTAAATGCCTTATCTAAGGTCCCACAGCTGGCAAGTGAGAGAGGCTGCATTTGAACTCAGGTCTCCCCGCTTCCAGTCCCATCAATTACATGATGCCGCCTCTCCCATTTACAAATATTTATTGCGATGTTCTCTTTGAGAAAGCTGGTGGACTCAGAACAGAAGAGAAGCATTTCATGGAGTATTTTATTTTGCAATTCTTTTTAACTTTCGACTTTGGGATTTTGTGGTTTTTGCTGAGTAATATAAAGGAGCTTTTTGCCTTAAGTATGGTGAAGCTCATTCACTTACACAGTCCCAAGCAGCTTGATCCCTTTACCCAAGGATAGTGAAACTGTAACAAGAACCAAATGGGATATCTGGTCCGTGAGTTTGGCCCCTGCCCTCTCCTTGTTTGTCAGGGTAGTGGTGGCTGCATTTTTATTTGAAGGCTTGGTCAGGACCTAAAACTCCAAAGGCTTATCTATGGACCTTTGACCTGACATAAATTCCCAAAGTGGGTGATACCATCCCTTGGGGGGAGCTGGAACGATCCGGGGGGGGGGTGGAAGTAGCTTAAAATGATGCAAATTTCCAAAACCAAGCCAAGCCAAACCAAGCCAAGTCATTAAAAGGTTAAAGAAAATAGATTCCTAGGGGTGGTGCTGGATAATTTTTTTAAAGGGGGCAATAGGCCAAATAAATTTGGGAACTCTAACACAACTGTTTATTACAAAAACAATTAAGTTGTCTAATGAATGATTTTAAAAATTATTATCCCATTTAAAAACTAAAGTTAACTCAATAAAGTAGAAATGCTTCCATTTCTTCTTGTCACTTAGACTCTATGGTGATGGTTTTCTAATTGCTCTCGTGATCTGTCTATCCCCTCTCTGATCCCTCTATTATAACACTGCCCAAGTAATCTTCTTGATGCCACGATCATGCCACCCTCCTCCTAGCAAACCTTTGGATCTATATTGTAGGGAAGAACATATTGAACTTGGAGTTAGGGGTCATGGATTCAAATCATGATGCTCTCTTATTGTCTGTGTGACATTGGCCAAGTCACTTAACTTCCATCGCCTCTTGAGTAAAATCAAGTTGCATTTGAGGGCCTTTAGGGTCCCATCCAACTTGAAACGGAATGATTCTATGACCCTGTAATCACTTTCTGGGCTCTGCATTACCTACCAAAGGAAAGCCAAGATCTTGACTTTTACATTCAAGGCCTTCTACTTTCTGGCTCCAACTTCTCACCCAGTCTTAGTTTGTAACATTCCCCTTCATCTCTTCTGTGTTGATGCCAAAATGGTCTGCTCTCCATCTTCCACTTCTTGCTCTGTCTTCTCCTGCCGTTGTCCCTTTCCTTATGCATCCCCAATGCCTGGAATAGACCCTCTTCTCAGCTGCAGAAGCACCTCTTTTTCTCCTAGTTTTCTCTCAGATCCACCTACCTCAGAAAGCCTTCCCAGACCCAATCCCCTCCCTCCAGGGACAAATTCTAAAATTCTCCCTTTCTCTCTGTCTCTGTTTCTCTCTGTCTCTCTCTGTCTCTGTCTCTTCCTCTGTCTCCATCTCTCTGTCTCTGTCTCTCTGTCTCTTTCTCTCTCTCTGTCTCTGTCTCTCTCTCCCTCACTCCCTTCCTCTGTCTCTCTTTCTCTCTGTCTCTCTCCCTCTGTCTCTCTGTCTCTCTCTCTGTCTCTCTCTCTTCCCCTCCTTCCCTCCCTCCCTCCCTCCCTGTCTCTCTCTCTCTCTCTCTCTCTCCCCCTCTCTCTCTCTCTCCCTTTCTCTCTCTCTCCCTCTCTCTCTCTCCCTCTCTCTCTCTCTCTCCCTCTA
>CM053600.1:194760106-194824984 GCA_028646575.1 Pseudocheirus occidentalis
TCTCTCTCTCTCTCTCTCTCTCTCTCTCTCTCTCTCTCTCTCTCTCCCTCTCTCTCTCCCCCTCTCCTTCCCTCCCTCCCTTTCCATATTTCATATATAATACAATATAACATATGTCTCATTTTGCATTGACCTCTAATTCTTTCTAGTGTCTCAGTTATTAGTGCAGCTGGTTGGCACAGCAGACAGACTTCCGCATCTGGAATCAGGTAGACTCAAGCCCAAGTCCAGCCTCAGACACTTACTAGATGTGGGACCCTGGGTAAATCACTTAACCTCTGTCTGCCTCAGTTTCTTCCTCAGTAAAATGGGGATGATAATAGCATCTACCTCCCAGAACTGATGAGCTCAGAGAAGATAAGATTATAAAGCACTTAGCACAGCACCTGGCAACGTAAATGACGGCAGTTACTATCATCATTGTCATTAACCTTTCCTACCACACTGCCACCATTGGACTGTAAACAAGAACAGTGACTGAGCTGTGTTTATGTTTCTATACCCCCCCCTCCCCTAAGCACAGTGAATTGCACATGGTAAGTATGAAGTAAATGTAGACTGGAATTTCAGCCACCAGTTTTGGCCTTTTGTCAACATCATAATGATTAAGCCTTCAGGGAGACCTAGCCTGGAAGACAGCTTCTCTCTTGATTACACTGCCCATTGATGGGGGCTGCTTAAGTCATCCACTTTTCTGGCTGGGGGCCCATCAGTGTCTTCTCTTAAACTACTAAAGGGAGCAAGCCCCTTGGCACAAGGCAAAAGAGCACAAAGAAATAAGTCAAATGAAATTTTCTACAGCAAATCCATTTCCATGCTCACATGAGATGGGCAATTAGTGTAGCGTCAAGAATAGAACTCTTGTGACATCTTGGTTCTGTTTGGGGAGAGAGGGGGACCCATCTTACCCATTATGATACTGAAAGTTGTCACTGAGGGGGTCCCGGAACCTGTACAGCTGAGATCCTCCCTGTCACTCATGGTGACAGAGCTTTACTCATTTCCATTAAAATTCTAGAGGTACTAGTTGACTCTGGGCAGTTTTAGCATTCAATATGTTTCCTTTAAGACTTTCCTCCCAAGTCTGGGACCCATGTACGCTTTAAAATCGTAGAAAGTTCCTTGAAAAGCTCAACAAAAGCAATGATTTTGTTCAGCATCCCTCTGACTAAACTATCAAGCGAGGCATGAGGCAGAGATCCATGCCCACCGTTGACAGTTACTGTGACAGACGATGGGCAGGCATAGAATCCCAAGGGGAAAAAAGAGATCTGCAAGAGACAAGTCCTCCACATGTTCTTGTTAGTGGGATGCCAAAAACCCCAGAAGATGACACTGAAGCCTCTTTGAGGGGATCAATAATCCCTCAAAGAATCAAGCCTAGCCATCCATCCATCCAAAGGGGCCAAATGGATGGAGAATTCCTCCTGTCCATACTATGATACATAGTTCATAGAGCTGTCCCAGCACTTAGCACATAGTAGGCACTTAAATGTTTATTGATTGACCTGGTTACCTTGGAAAGACACTGGAAATGGGCAATGAACTACAGAAGGCCCAGAATTGAATGGGAGGAAAAGAATAGATTAAGATTATCTATACCCATAGGTATAGGGCTAAATAGGGAAATTGCTCAGTGTGTTTAATCACCTCAACTTCTCCCCAAAACAAAGACCTTTCTTTCTAATACCAATATCCTTTCAGTGATATTCTATGCTTGTAAATCGTGGAATACTTCAGCCCCAGAATCACAGACTTTTAGGGTTGGGAAGGACCTTAGCCATCACTTAGTCTAGATTATAACAAAAAGGAATCTCCATTACAATTTAAGTGACCCTCCTATTGAAGGCCTCCTAAGAGTGGGAATCCTGCATGACCAGGGACAGCTCCTTGCACTTGTGGATAATTCTCCTGATATCCAGCCTCAGTTGACCTTTTTGAGGTTTCTACCTCTTACTCTTGGTTCTACCCTTTGGGGGATGAACAGAGCAAATCTAATCTGTTTTCTGTATCACAGGTCTTCAAAAACTTTTACCTTACAGACTCTCCTGACTGAACAGCCAGTTCCCCCAATTGATTCCCCTCTGCCAGGTATCAGATGCCTTCGAACATCTTTGGTGCGCTTTTCTGGGCATTCTCCAATTTGTAATGTCTTTAATAGTTTTAATAGCTTGAAGCTTTTGGATGTTTTAATTTTAATATCTAAAAACCACACTCAGGCGTTTGGAACTTCCTGTACTCTGTGTAGAGGAGAGATGCAAGGACCAGGGCTTCTGCAAATGGCCCATCTCCCATCTGGGCTCCCAGCACATCCCATCCATGGGCACTTACCCTGGAATTCTTTCTTTCCTCTGAACTCTCACTGCATCTCCTCCTGCCTTCCTCTTTCTGTGGAATCCTTCCAAGCTCTCTCTATTAAGCCCCACCTCATACAACAATTTTCTAATTCTAACTATATGGACTTCTTAACCTTAAAGGACTCAACCCAAGCCTGAATTCTTACATCTCCAGTCATAGATATGAGTGAGATGCCACCTACTCCAACCTTATTTTGTATATGATGAAACTGAGACCTAGGAACAGGAGGACTGGGGAGAAGTGACTTTCCCAAGGTCATACAAATAGCATTTATCAAGGGTGGTACTTGAACCCAGGCTTTTGGCTCCAGGGTCAGTGCCATGATGCTCTTTGTCCATGCTTTTTCCTTCACTCTAGCTGCTCAGTTATCAAATAACTCACTCATAATAGCAGCACCAATTTATTTAATTCACTGCAGAATTAAGATTTCAGGTTACCCTGGAGACAATGGAGAGACTTTGGGTAGATGTGAGTAGACTCCAATATATTACCAGTGAAGAAATGGACAGCAGAAATGACCTAGGAGGTGCCATCAAAGACATAGAACCAGGAAAGGAAAAGGGCCATTTGTGTGGAAAGAACAATGGGGTAACCAATGGATTGCACCATTATTACAGCATCACCTATTATGCTGTGACTCCATATACTACAGAGTGCCAGTGTATCCAGAGGAAGGCCCTGAAACACTGGGTGGTTCCCTCTTGGGAGGGAGAGCTTCTCAGTCATAGGCTGGAATTGCATTGGATGAGAAAGGCTGGACGGGCGATGATCTGTACCTTTGGAAGGGATATTCACATTAATGACATCAGAGATCCATCATTGTATCAATTCATGGTGCCACTGACTGTCTCCATAAGGATCCAAAGAGAAGCTATTTCCAAAACCTCTCTGAGCCTCTTCCCTAACCTATAAAGTGGAAAGAATAATAACAGCACCAGCAATAACATGGGTGCTTTAGCACCTACAAGGAAAGTGCCTTTATATAGGACCTGCTGTGTACCAGGCACTGGGCAGCACCAAAGGAGAGAAGAAGCTGTCCAGGAAAGATGGCAAGAAGGTAGAATGACAAGGCTCGGCCGTTGATTGGACATGGGTGATGAGAGAGTGAGGAATCTACAAACAAGGTTGGAAGACTTGATGCCTAGAAGGATGGTCATGCCCCTGACATTAACAGAGTTCAGAAGAGGAGAGGATTTGGGGGCAAAACAGAGTTCTGTTTTGGACACATTGAGCTTAAGATGTCTACAAGATATGTGAGATGAAGTCAGGAGAGAGGTTATAGCCAGATAAATAGATCTGAAAATCATCTTTATAGAGATGATAGATAAATCCATGGGAGCTGGTGAGCTCATCACATGAATTAGCATAAAGAAAGAAGAGAAAAGGACCCAGCACAGAGAGCTGGGGAATGCCCCACCCCAGGTAGCAGGTGTGACTTGCATAAAGGTTCAGTAAGGAGACTGAGGAGTTCTCAGAGAAATAGGATGAGAACTGGAGAGATCAGTGTCATAAAAAGTTTGAGAAGAGAAAATTCAAGAGGACAGTCAGGTGAACATAATCAAACATAGCAGTCAAGAGGTATAAGGATTGAGAAAAGGTCATTTGACTGGGCAGTCGAGAGAGCATTGGTCACTTGGTGCCTGTGAAATAGTGCAGTTGGGCTATTTCATATCCCAGAGAGCACAGGTCTGGCTAGACAGCTCAGAAGCTAGATTTAGTCAAAATTCCAGTTATAATCGTGTCTTAGAACCTTACTAGTTGTGTGACACTGGGCAAGATACTTGATTTTTCTCATTCCGTTTCCTCATCTGTAAAATGGGAATGATAATAGAATCAACCTTGCAGGGTTGATGTGAGAATCAAATAAAGCAAAACAAGTAAAATGTTTTGCAAACCCGAAAATTCTATATAAATGCCAGTTAGTATTACTATATGATGTTTTGTGTTAGCAATCAGAGGGTTACTGAAGTTATCTACCTATATATCTATCATCTACCTATTGAAATGCATATAGAAATATGCATATACATGTATATACATACAAATATAGACACTACATGTAAAATACATAGAAAAGCTTTGACTTAGATGTATATACACATATGTATTATATATGTGTATATATAAGATATATTCTCATTATTTCATTCCAGAGAGAAGAATAGAAAGTTCTTAACCTGAACACAATCTTCCTAACTTCTTTTTTTTCTGAAAATTTTAATTGTAATTTTTCCAATGACATGCAATATCTTCTTCATGGATAGTGGCAGAGGATGGTGAAGAAGAGGTGAGGAACAGAGATAATTTGGCAGCTAAAGTGAGTTTTCCTCTGGTCCTTAGAGCAATAACCCAGGGTTTCTAAAGCCAGCAGCAAAGACACAAAGCTGGACATGGTAATGCTCCCCTCTGCTCTGTCACACTCCCTCTCCACACCTGAAGTCTCCGCTCCTGGGTCACGTCGTGTCATTCTCTCAAACATGTTACTGAGGAGGCGCTATGCCACTGTGTGGCACATACGGAATACAAATTCCTCAGTGGTCACATCATCTCCTTGGAATGCCAAGTTCATCTTGTCACAGATTGCCCAGATCCTTCAGAGAGATGACAGCGCCCATGAAAGTTCACGTGAGTCAGAACCCCACAGCCTGTGAATACTAATCAGCTCTGCCTTTTCACATGACGTCTGTGATGTGCCCAAGCCCTCATCCCAGTGTTAGTTAAACTGAACCCAAAAATTTAAGTCTGAATTCTGAGCCTGCTTTCTTCATGAAAAACAACTTTAAAACCTTTTTTAAAGCGCTCTCTTCATGGCGAGTGTGAGCAATGACTGTGTAGGGAGCAAACAATGGAAGGAGAGGATGACAGGCAGAAGGAGCCCAAAGGTGCCTTCCTCCTCCTTGTTCCCACTTTGGTTTCTTGGTAATGACAGGGCTTTTATTCCTGCACCCTTTTGCCTTTTTTATGTTGTAAAGATGTGAAGAGGAAGAAGAAAGGGAGAAGGAATACCATGGGGTGGTGGGGGGGGGACTTATGATGCAAGCAGACAGCTTATGAAGCCCAAGGCTATTGAGTTAGCCACTTTCCTTTGATTTGGTGAGGTAAAGTCCTTAGTGGAAAGGTGACAAGCTTGGAATGAGGAAGACCCGGCTTGGCTCCTTCCTCTGACAATTTCTAGTTGTGTGACTGTAGGAAAGTCTCATCATCATCATCATCATCATCATCATCATCATCATCATCATTTCTAACAGGAGTAGCTAGGTGGATAGAGGCTAGAGCACCAGCCTTGGAGTCAGGAAGACTCTTCCCCACGAGTTTAAATCTATTCTTAGACACCTATTTGCTGTTTGACCCTGGGCAAGTCACTTAACCTTATTTGCCTCAGTTTCCTGATCTGGAAAATGAGTTAGACAAGGAAATGGCAAACCACTCCAATATCTCTGCCAAGAAAACCCTATATGGGGTGAGAAAGAGTTTAACATGACTGAACAACAACATAAATGTTAATTACTATTATATTAGCATTTCTAGAATGCTTTAAGGTACACACAGCAATTTTTATATGTATTACCTCATGTGATCCTCACATTCAGCCTATGAGGGAGGTGACAGATTTGATCCTCATTCTACAGATGAGCCAGCTGAGGCTTGGAGGTGAGTTATTTAGTCAGGGTCACATGGCTGGGCTGCAGCAGGATTCACACTGTGGTCTTCTTCCATCAAAGTCGAGTGCTCTGTCCACTATAGAATGTGTGTGAGTGTGTGAGTGTGTGTGCATGTGTGTGTATGTGTGCATGCATGTGCATGTGAGAATGTGAGTGTGGATGTGTGTGAGTTTGAATGTGTGTGAGTGTGTGTATGTGTGTAAGCATGTGTATGCATGTGTGTATGTGAGCATGAGTGTGTGTGTGTGTGTGTGTGTGTGTGTGTGTAGACACCAAGAGCCTGTGATTTCATCAATGATAACTCTTCCTAGTCAGGGAGATCCATCCACAAAAAGAGATCCCAATGCTTCTATAAGTTTTGGTCTTAGAGATTTGTTTGATGCCCTCTCTAGCATGGTATTAGAAATCTGTCCTTCAAGAGTTGCTATGGCTTAAACATGGTGATGAGCCTCTCCGAATTATTGAGGCTGGTCCTCACATAACCAACACGCAGTCTGTTACTAGGTATGCTAGTCAAGTCTATGTAGCCACGCTGATTCCTCTAGATCTTGGATTCATTGGCATGGTTTAAAAAACAAACAAACTCCAGGTCACTTCCACAGCACTAAGAAGGTTAAGATCAGGAGAGGCTTTAGTGGAGGCTGGCTGGATCATAGGATCATAAAATTTGAGCTAGCAGAGACCTCAGAGTCCATATTTGTACAGATGGTGACTTACCCAGGGTCACACAGCTAGCAAAGGGCAGAATTTGAACCTTGGAGTTCTTGTCACCAAATCCAACACTTTATCTACTATGCTGTGTTGCCTCTCAAAATGTACCCATAGAAGTAGACTTGGTTTTCATTGGCACAGGGAATTCCCCAGTGTAGAAACTCATTCCTGCACCTGCCTTGCCACTTACTGTCTTAGAAAGTTGCCTGAGGGACCAAGAGATGAAGTGATATGTCTAGGGTCACAGGATCCCAGTTAGTCTGAGTCAGAGGCATGATTCTGAGAACAATTATACCTCCTCTTTGCCATGCTGCTACACATATAACAGTATATACTAGCAGAGATGCAGTATGGCATGGTAAATAGACAGGAAGATGAATTTAATTCATACCTCTGAAACTTTCCAGCTGTGTGACCTTGGGCAGATTTCTCTGAGCCTCAGACCACTCCACAGCACTTATCACTCACAAGCTGAGGTTCGCTCTCTATTGGTGAAGGGAGTTCCAACACCTGGAGTCCTCCACATCCACACAATCACAGAACCTTTGTGTATCCAAATATATAGGAATATGTCCTAATTGGGGGAAAGGAGAGACACATGGGAAAATGAGGTATTAAAGAGTTGAAGAAAGTCTTGGAAGAATCTTCGGCGTCCATCCCTACTGGTATACTTTCTTTGGGAAAAGATGAGATTTCCCATTTAGGAAGATACTTAATAAGGGAACAGTTAATGAATTGTTGAGAGCAGCAGAATCACAATCAACTGACTCAAGCAACAGATGTCGGCAAGTTCAAATTTCTGTCACATTCATACTAGGAGAGAAGGAATTAATTTCAGGACATTTGCATTTGGATTTTTTTTTGCCATGAGCTTAGTAGAGTTTAGGGTTTGTCCTTAGAGATAGGAATCATTTTCTCCAAATTAATTTCTTTAAAACTCAGCTGTTGCAGCCTCCTAAGCCGAGAGGCTAAATGGATCTGATAGTCACGAATAGCCCTGGGGAGCCACACTGCTGGGGTCATAAATGAAAAGCTTCAGATCATTTTAATCTCTTATAATACTCTGGGGCAACAGCAACTATTACAAATCACCTGCTCTATTCAACTCAACCCATTTATCCATCCCTCTTCTGGAGATGACATCAGGCTAACATCAGGCAGTTATGCTTACAGCAGATGAGAATAAAGGACATTTTACAGAACTTGGGGACAGCTGGCCAAGACCATCTTCCTCTCTCAATTGTCCTACCATGAATTCAACTAGATCAGAAACATGAAGGGAAATCAGAACGAGGCCAGTTATAGAGTAGAGAACAAGAATTTGTTGATGTCAGAAAACAAAGAGGGACATTATGGAGGAAGACCAAGGCAATTTTCAAGTGGAAAAAAATGAAATTAGATTTCCCAATATTTTGACAAACAGTAGAGCTTCAAGAATTCAAGGGAAAGACTTGGTCCTGCAATTCTTCAGCCTTCTAAGAAAGATGATCAGAAATAAAGGAGGTAGGTCTCGACTTGTATGACTGGGCCATATCCTAGAGTTGGGTCATGAAAGCTTATTCTCTGAAGACCTGACTTGGGATGCTTAATGTCTCATGCAAGGATGTCTTATTTGTGTTCTGCATCCTTAGTTTTTCCATGATTGTTTCGTCACTTAATCATTTAGGATAATTGTCACGCCAGTACTCGTTTCTACTTTGGAAAACACATTCAGCTGATATAGAAATGTAGTCAAAGCTTTTTCTGTGCTAACTACTAACATAGATGTCCGAGATCAAGAGGGACAAGATGTAGCCTTGATGGTTCTCCTCAAATAAATTGTTTCTGAAGCATATATTCATATTATGTGATTCCATGAGAGATTCACCTTGGGAGATGATCATGTTCAGGAACCTGCTGAGTGAGGTCAAGGATGTGGAGTGAGGCGTAGGAACACATGACCAAGGTGTTCAAGAGTATCAAGAAAGATGTCTTGGCCAGAGTCAAAGTAAAAGAGTTCCCTATCATTGGTGAGGCTTTTCAAATGTTTCTGTTCACAAATGCCATTGTTTTTATAGCATTGAGCTCGGGACATTCCGAAGCCTTCTCAGTGAAACCCTAATAACAGCAATAATAAAGCGAGCAAACATTTATGTGGCAGCTGAGATAGCATCTCATGATTCTTCTGACAAGCTTGGGAGAGGGCGATTCTATTATTATCTTCATTTTACACATCAGGAAACTGGGTCACTGACAGAAACTGTGACTTCTCTAGGACCACACAACTGGTCGTATCTAAGACAGAAATGGAATTCATTTCCTCTTGGCATCAAGTACAATGTGCTCTATCCACTAAATATCCACAATGTAAAAACAAAGTGGATGAAGAAAATATATTGCCAGGTAACAACATGCAGTGTGATGGATACCTATTGAGCTAGTCCTTCAATAGATACATGTATCTATGCAATATACATCCAAGATATCATGTGTGCATATGCATGTATTTACTCATACAGGTACATACATATAAGATAAATGCTATAAACAAGATAAATGCTGTAGATGAACGATTAGCTAACTCAGAACTGAAGAGAAGTAGGTGGTTGATCTGGGTCATATCTAGGAAACTGTACAATAGTTTCAGCAGTCCCAAACTGCTCACTTCTATAAAATCCATCTCTTCAAATATAATAATCTCCCAAATGATAGACTGCATGAGTATGAATGAAAGAACACCACAGTCTCATAAGGTGAAAAATGACAAGTAACCCAAAGGTCAGTGGAAAGACATATCATGGGGCATGAATAGGTTTGCAGCATAGGAAGGTCCCAAAAGACATGGAATCTGAAGGAGGGGCAAAAGAGGTGCATCAGTCATACTGCAAGAACCAGAAGCCACGAATAGATGACCCATTTCCTACAATGGTATACCCGAGAGAGTCAGAGAACTTTAGCATGCTAGACCCTCACGGAGGATCTATGGAAATGCATGAATCACGTGGGATAAAAGCAAGCAGAATGACAAGCTATGGAGGGATTATGTTATAGATCGGCTACATGCCATGCCAACGAACCCATGGATCCATTCTATGGTTTGGAGTGCCAAAAGATTGTAAGAAATCACAACTTTTAGCACTTGAAGAGACCTTAGCGTAACCAGATGAAGTAACTAAAACTAGAATGTTCGAGTAATTTAGCCAGTCTCACAAGATAGTAATTAGCCAAGGTGAGATTCAAACCCTCTGACTCTTGGGCCAGCATTTGAAACCCCTGTGCCATACTACAAAAGAATGGGTGCTTCAGGACAAAATGTCCAAATTGTGTCCATAAAAAGCATCAAGACTCTGACCTCATATGACCTCCTCCTTAATAAGATGGGACTTGTTTTCACTCTTGCTATTAACGGACTCTAACTGAATTATTTGAATGGGCTCACAAAGCATGGGAGTGAAGGTAATTCTTTTGGCCACCTCTTTGTGGATATCTGAAGAATGTTCTATGTGCCAGGACACATCTAGTCCTTAAGCATATACTGCTAGAGGAAATTCAGGAATGTGAGTTAGAGAAAGCTTCTGGAGGTGATGTGGTTAATGGAAGCTTCAGAAGACGCTTGAGTATCCTAAAACTTTGGAACCTTTCAATTCCAGAAGATGGAGGAATGTGGCAGTATAGCCAGCATGATCCATAAGATTGTTTGAACCATAATTAGTAGAAGATTATAGAAATAATATTAATTTGGGCTAGGAGTACTAGAAGAAAAATAACATGGGTACATTCCAAATTAGTACAGGCTAAAAGGTGGACCCTCTTCTGACCTTGATCTGAAAAGCTGCATATGGCAGAATTTGCTTAGGAATTTCCCTTGAAAGACCCCTATAGTGCTCAGAGACTTCTATTCTGGGGTCATAGGAAGAATGTCAAAGTGGAAGGATTAACGTGAGATTCGGCAACACTGTAAACAAATAAACACATACAAAGATAAAACTACTCAAGTAGTGTGGGGGTAGTTGAAAGAGAGCTAAACCTGGAGTTGGGAGAGACCTTGGCTCAGTTCCTATCTCCAACCTTCCCGCCTTCTTTTCAGATCCATCATATGATCACACAGCCACTACTGCCATGTTGTAAGTCTAGCCTTGAGTCCAAATGGAAAAGAGATTACTTGTGCTGTAGATGGTGAAGAACCCTCACTCTCCATAGATGTTCATATTTGTAGAAGATATTGGACTGATTACATCAAACCCCAGAACATTACAGAACCTCCTACAGAAGATTCACAATTATTGAAGGGTTTGGCCAGGCTAGAAAAATCAAGTAGATGAAGATGGTCTATTGCCCAGACTATGATATTCAGCCCATAACACCGGTCTAGCAGTCATAAATCTTGGAGTAATTCAGCAGTTGGATGATGACCCCGACCTAGAACTAAAAAGGAGGAAGAGACTAGCTGGATCATATTTGAAAAAATCATAGAAATTCCTTGAGGACAGGAGATATTCCCATTTTTGTTTTTGAATATCAAACATTTAACACAATTCCTGGTGCCTTATGCTTACCAAAGGCTTTTTGAATCCAATTGAATAGAATTGGGGAAATTGGGCAGTGCTTTTAATGACCCTAAACTTCTTCCTGAAACAGAATTATCTTTTTAAAAATAGCAATATTTATGGTAAGACCAAATAGCAGCAAAGCTGTACAGAGCTGAAGAGCAGAGATGATATACATGAAGCTGATTGAACATTGGAAACAAATGCTGGATGGCTGAGAATCAACTCAGCGTTTCATTTACTCTGATAGGGATCAACCACAGATTCCCAAGGCTTATGTGTCTGGTTTACAACTCATTAGCTAAATGCAGAGAGAGGGTCTTGTACTGCTGTGGGAAGAAGGAAAAGAAGGAAGGAAGGAAATAAGGAGAGGAAGAAGAGGTGAAGAAGGAGGAGGAGGAGGAGAAAGAAGAAGAGGAAGAAGAAGAGAAAAAGGGGAGAGGAAGAGGATAGAAGCAGAGGAGGAGAGGAAGAGAAGGAAGAGGAGGGGGAGAAAGGGAAGGGAGAAGAGAAGGAAAAGGCAGAGAAGGAAGAAGAGAAGAAGAATTAGGGCTTGGGTTGATTTTTCCAGGGAATTATAAAATATTCTATAGATGCCAGAGAATGTAACATAGACAGATGGCCCAGCAGATGCTATAAGAGAAGAGCGACTTACTACTGGGTGAACAAAAAATATAAACAAGAAGGGGAGGGAAAAAGTAAACAATCTATCATGGGCTGTCAGGACCACATCCCCTTGGCCTAAGAATTCTGGCTGTGCTCCCTAGGACTAGATAGTACAAATGAAGCATTCTTCCTCCTCTCCACCCTGTTGGGTTTGGCATTGAGTTAATCTTTTGAGCAGACTTGCTTTTCTGTTGGTTTGTGCTTAAGAGCAGGGGCAGCATGGTGTAGTACTGTGCTCTGTCCAGGATGGGAAGGGGAGATCTAGCAGCCATGGTGTGACTCCAGGGAATGTACAACCAGCCAATAAGAGGGTGGGGAGATGGGTAGCATCTTATCCTAGCCAGTCACAGGGCTCACCTTTACGCAACCAAGACACTTTCCCCTTAACCCTGAGACTCTCTCTGCTATCCAAGCTCTTTCTACACCCCATCACCCATTTCTAACCCGGTGTTAGTGTCTCCCAGTAACTGTGACCCAGCCATTACTGGCCACCCACCCACAGAAGCAGCAGCATGGTTGCCACTGGGAAAATTTTGCTCCTCAAACACTCAACATATGCACCTTCTCCCAGTTCATCCAGCTACAGGGGATGGAGGGGGAGAAGGAGGACACTTCACTCCATTCTGGGTCAATGTCCTGTGAATAGGAGGCCCACCTCTCCAGTTTTCGTTCAGGGGAGTCATGGATGGATCCTGATCTCTTTGAGTTATTTTCCATACCCTCCCCACTGCAACCCCCTCTCCCCCAGCTGCACCAAATCCCCGTCTAATCCAACCTTCTTCCAAACTTGCCCATTACTGTCAATTAACCATACTTTCTCAATCAGATTTATGCCTTCACTTCACATGTCTAATCCAGGGCCATTTCTGCTTTTATTTGTCTTTGATCTGCCCCCCTGCTCTCTGCCAACAAGGTCACTACCCTAGGTCAGGCCCTCATCCCCTTTCAGAAGGACTACTGCAAAAGCCTCCTGATCGATCCCACTAACTCTTTCAGCTTGATCCTTCTCCAATTTATCTTCCACATGGTTGCCAAAGAGATTTTTCTAATGCCAAAGACTGACCTTCTTACTCTCTCACTTCAGCAAACTCCAGGGGTTCACATTGGGGTTCATGCTCAATTTTTTAATTGATGGGGGTATGTGACAAAAACCAGTTTGGTGACTGTGGCATGAAGGTCCAAAATGATGTACTTGGAGTCAGCAGAAAGTGGATTCCAAACCCATCCATGCTATTCGTTAGCTGTACAGCCCTTTCTGGCCAATCGCTTAACCTTTAGGAGACACAGCTCCGTAAGACTTGCCTACTAAGTCCTATCCGTGTGGAAACCAGTCTCAATGGGGGGGGGGTACTCACTTGGAGAGTTTCCCACACTGATAAATAATGAAATCGTAGGTCCTTCAGGTACCTGAGTATATTTAAAAGGTTCAAATGAGGGTCACAGAGAGCTGAACATAACCAAACAAAATCGACAGCAACACATAGCAAAGGAAATCAAATGTGAAGGGAAAAGCTGGGGATACCATCTTGCCAGGGTGGTAGAAGAATGTTCTACTGAGAACGGTCCTCTGGCTAAACTCTGGGATAATGTGCGGGAGCTAAGGAAAACTTACCTCTGAAAATGTCTCCTTAAATAGGTAGATGTTGCATTTATAAAACAGCATTATCGAAGTTGTGCTTTACAGAAGGTAAAAATGCAATTCAACAACCATGTGCTGAGGCACCATTCTAAACACCGGGCACACAAAACCCCAAATGAGATAGGACCTTCCCTCAATAAGCTTCCATTCTATTTTTTCAAAATTAATCTCTGTAGGTTCTTCAATATTTAGGTAGGGCATAGGAACCACCACTCCTATTTTAAGAGGCATGAATGATTTCTGAATACCTGCTTTCTTTCCTCCCTGAACCACCCACACTCCATCAGTTGTTGGTCAGCCATTTTTCAGTGGGTCCAACTCTTTGTTGACCCTATTTGCTGTTTTCTTGGCAAAGATTCTGGAGGGGTTTGGTATTTCTTTCTACAGCTCCTTTTATAGGTGAAGAAACTGAAGCAAATAAAAGTAAATGACTTGCCCAAGGTCATATAGCTACTGAAGTGTCTGAGGCACATTTGAACTCAGGAGCCTGACTTCAAGTTAGAGCTCTGAGCACTATGGCACCACTTAGCTGTTCTACCCTATGAGTGCTAAATGCTCACTATGTAACTGGGAATGCCTCAATAAGCTTGCTTCTTATTAGCCTGAGTGTCAGGCTGTTGCAATCCCCATTGGACTTTAGAGCAGGTGCAGATTCTTTATCTGATTCTGGTCCACTAGCCATGTGGTGAGGAGGAGGGCCTTTGATTGACAGCAGTTGCATAGCTGGAGCTGGGATACATTTAAATGGCAATAGCTAGATGGAACCTGTCTCTTCCCCTCATTCGCCTTCTTCCTACCTGGCAGTATACCATAGAGAGGAGAGAGAGCCCCAGTCCTCCCTGTCTGAGACCAACAGTCTGTGAATAAGGGGCTCAGGTTTTTGTCAGTGTTTGCTCTTGTATTGTAGGTGAGGAATGGCAATGACCTTGAGAACCTTAAAAGCTCAGATGAACAAGCTACCTGGGGCCTGGCACTTGAGTCAATGCTGGCATTTTCAGTTGGGCATCTATGTCCTGAGGATCTAGGAAGGAGGGGTGCCTTCTGAGCCCAGAGCATGGGTAGTTAAAACAGGAACTCTTCCAGCTGTGATGCACCACTTGGACCTGAACTTGGCAGGACCAATAATAGGTACAAACTGGAGTCCAAGTTTCACTGAAACAAGGGACATGGGGTACAATGTGCCCCCAGGGGTTGGGAGGGAAATGTTTGTGCTTCTGTTCTTGCTCTAAATATTTTTTTGTAAAGCTAGTCGATGTTGACTGGTAAAGTAGAATTTGGATGCTAGCAGTGGAGGGAACACACCAGAACAGGGGCTTTAGCCAACAGCACTGGAGAAGTTACACCCCAACTTCTTAGGGGCAAGCCCAGGAAGTTAAGGGGAGAGATGTAGTTGACCTTGCCCTGGGAGATAGAGGACAGAGTTATTACTATTCATGAAGTAGAAAAAGCTGAAAAGGAGAATATGTTTCCAGAGACTAGTTCCAAATTCTGGAATCACCTTAGGATCCAATGAGGAACCAACATATGCTTTAAGATTCACCAGAGTTGTTAATCCTAAAAGCGAAGGGCAACAGTGTTGTTCTCCCAGGGACACCGGGAGCCTCGGCTTGGAGCATATCCAGCAGGAGTAATTGCTCGTGGATGAACCTGGCTAATCTCTCTCCCACAAAAACAAAATGCTGTAATTGCCATCAGACAACATGTCGGTGGGACTGTCCTTTCCTTAGATCATGTGACTCTCTATCACCTGCTGCTGAAGAGGCAGGCGACTCCTGCTTCCAAGACACAGCATGCCACATTCTTGGACCAGAACAACTTCTGGTGAGTCCCCATTGCTCACTGTTCTTGGCATCCTTAGTGTGTACCATGAACTTGGAGCAATAATGATGCCCCATGATGCCAGTGGTAATCTTGCCAGGGTTCAGTGGCATTACGTACAGAAAACACATAGGAAACTTTTGTAGCTTTATGATTTCCCGTTTGGAAGATTTCTAAGTGTACTGAGCCCACCAAGGTCTTGGACACCCAGTCCAGAGGCTCTCATGTCTCTTTTTGATATTTTGTAGTGCCTGTGGGATGGAGAATTCACTTTATGAAGGAGACTGTTTATAACAACCTCTAATTAACAGCTTAGAATTTTGTCCCTAATTGAGGGCACAGCTCAGTAGCTGATGATTTCCCTGTTTGAGAGGATCTCAAGAATGTATTCCTGCAAACACCAAGGTATTCCTGCATTTATAAACAAAATGGTAAAAATAAAAGGTAAGCTCTGCCTCTGTCTCTGTCTCTGTCTCTGTCTCTCTCTCTTTCTCCCCCTCTCTCTCAATCTCTGTCTGCCTCTCTGTCTCTCTCTGTCTCTCTCTGTCTGTCTCTGTCTGTGTCTCTCTCTGTCTCTCTCTCTTTGCCTGGCACAATGCCTGTTAATAGCAAGCAACTTAACCCATTCTTGTTGAATTAAGTTGTATTAAATCTCCAATACTGAGTTATTCCAGAGACTCTCAGGGCTCCCTGTTTCCTTAGTCCATCCAGCCCCCCTCTTCCATTGCCGCCCACCAAAATCTTCAAGGTTGAATTTAGATGACACCCCCTCCAAGATGACTTCCCTGATTGTGGTGTTATTTCTCCTTCCTCTATAAGACTGCACAGAAGCAGGGGCTTCTTCAGGACAGATATTGGCTTTTACTCACCTTATGTCCCCTGAGGAGCATGAGATGGGAACTGGTGTAGCATGGGAGCTTAAATACATATCCACTGATTCGATGCATTGGCACCATCCCAAAGGGGATTCAGTCACTACATAAAACAGCAAAATGATTTCAGCCAAGTCACCCCTCAATGCTGCAGCTCACGTGGCAGGTTTTGCTAATTTCTCTTTGATGCTGCAGTTTTATACATGATTGAGAACAGTGCCACATTTTATGTTCAAAATCTGTGGATGGGACTTAAGAAGTTTGTAACCCTTTTTGATTTGTTCTAACAAATAGCGAGTCTAAAAGAAGAAGCATTCTCCCTCCCTTTTAGTATTGCTATTCTTTTGGCATTTAGGCACTCATGTGCAACAGACTCCCACTCATCCAAGATTCAGGTGACCAGAAAGATCCCTGACAGGAAGAGATTTTTTTTTTGCATGCTACTTGGGATGCTTCATGGGAAGACCCAGTCCTCAAAGTAGGCTGTACCCTCCCATCCCCCATATAACTGTCAAATGTATTACATGAACATTATGAGCTCCATTTCAATTCAAGTCAACAGGCACTTATTAAATATCTAGTATAAAGGGGGCCCTGTGGCAGCCACTGGGGGCAGAATAATTGATCCAGAGTTAGAAGGGACATTTCTACAACCACTGGGCTTTTTCTCTGTTCTTGATCTCAAACTTAGAAATGCTTGGCAAATTGAATAGAGTTTTCAAATGTTTACCATTGTTTGAAGCAGCAATAGCAAGAAAAGGAAGTAATATGGTAGCCCTTAAAGACCAATAGCCAAACTGACCATGAGGAGTAGGTAAACTGAGCTCAGGGCTCTCTCATCACCAAGCCCTTCCCCCAGCTCAACTTCCTCCTGAGGAGTGGGGGTATTGGGGGTTGTTGGAGGGGCATCTGGCCCATCCACAGATTGCCTGCTCTGCTGGACCAACTGTATGTGACTAGGATGGACAGTCCTCTGGGTGTCCCTTATCCCTCCTTCCCCATTCAGCTGAAATACCCAGATTTGATACTGCTGAGCTCCAGAGGAGTATTTTGTGAGCACAGAAACAGTCTCCTGTTAGATTTTTGCTTGAAGTAAAACCTCCTGGCTTCCATTCCTAGAGACAGAAATATACATGGACCTAGGGAAGCTATATATTGAACAGGAAGAACCAAATTTGACATAAGGATGGTCAGACAATGAAGTTCCTTGGTAATTAATTTAACTTTTTGTTTAGTGGAATCACAAAGAGGGGAATGGACCTGGGGAAAGAAACACAATAATTTGGCAAGGAGAGCAAATACATTCTCTCCTACTGCCTTTTTTTTCTTTTTAAAGAAAAATGCCATGTTTAGTCAGAAACAGCACTTCCTAAACTGTGGCCTATTAACCCCTAAGGATTCCATAGATAAATTTTAGGAGGTCCACGCATGTGGATTGGGTAAAAAATATATCTTTATTTTCACTAACCTCTCAATAAAAATGAGCATTTCCTTTGACTATGAATGAAGATAACAAACATTACTGTAAGACAGTGGTTCTCAACCTTCCTAATGCAGAGACCCTTTAATACTTGAATGTGGGCGGACCCTCCTGGAGATGGATAGAGGAACAGTGTCTCGGTTCCTAAGACCATTGGAAATATGTGTTTTCTGATGGTCTTAGGCAACCCCTGTGACCCCTGTGAAAGGGTCATTAGACCCCCAAAGGGGTTGCCACCCCCAGGTTGAGAACTGCTGCTCTAAAAAGAGATCCATAGGTTTTCTATGAGCTGTCTAAGAGGTCTATGGCATAGACACAATTAAGAACTCTTGGCCTAAAGCTAAGTGCCATGGCTACAGAAGACCTCGAGGCCAGTGATGGCTTCACATTCACTTGGCCCCTTCTGAACTGAATCCGTGGTTTGCCAGCACCGAGGTACCAAGCAGGTTCAATCTCTCTGAAGCCAGGTAATAACCAGTCACTGACCTTCCATGGGTGTGTTACTGTCAGGCCGATTGGCAAAGACAACGTCCACATACTCAAGTTGTAGTCTCTGGAGGGAACCCTTCAGTCCTGAAAGAAGCAACAGAAACACACACACACACACACATGATCCATGCTGTCCTTTAAGTCAATACTGAACAAGTCAACCACTCAGAAACTATTGATTAAACACCTACTGTGTGCCAATCGTGCTAAGTACTGGGGAGGCTACAAAAAAAGGCCTTGGCCTCAAGGAGCTTCCCTTCTAATGGATGAAAGGACATTAACCAGATGCTTTGCCACATTAAAAAATGCCAAAGTGCTCCTGAGTGCACCTTTTATAGACTTTCTATCTTTTCAGTTATATTAATGCTTCAATTAGAAAACACACTTGAACCTGAAATCAATAAATGTTTGTTGAACTGAATGCTCTTCAGTAATAACGTTCTTCAGGGACTCAGAGTCATGTACAGAGTCAGAATTAAGAATAAAGACTACTTTTTTTTTCTTAAAAGATACACATATATCTTTACCTTAAGCTCAATCCCTCTGGGTCTCAGGTTCCTTAACTATAAAATAATGGAGTTGGACTGGAAGGTCTTAATTTGGAGCCAGTAGCTTGTTCTCCATTATTTTAATAACTCTGTCAATATGTTTGGTTTCCTTTGTGATCCAGCCCTTAACATAACACCTGACATATGGTAGGTGCTTAATAAATGTTTACTGATTAATTGATTTTTGTTTTTAACTTTATCTGCTTAAAACTTGATTCTGAGAAGGGTTCTGTGGGCATCACCAGGCTGTCACTGGGGTCCATGACACAAATAAATGTCATGCACCAGACCAGATGGGCTCTATGGCTCCTTCTAGCCCTGTTTCTAGGATCCTATGATTGCATAACTTTTTTCTTGGTCTCAGAGGGTTGAAAACATCCCATGAGGTCAAACATTTAGAGCTAGAAGGAAACTCAGCATTCGACTAGTTCAACCACCTCCTTTTTCTGATGAGGACCCTGAAACCCTGAGAGGTAAGGACTCCTGTAGGGATACTGGTAGTAAGTGAAAACTTCTGGGACTCCAGCGTTCTTTTTTAATACATATTAAAACAATTCCCCAATAGTCCAGAGATGCATTGGATTATGCTAACGTGGGGAGCATCTGTGATTGTACAAGTGGGAAACTCCCAGTGTGGGAACTCTCTCCAGCAATCACAGAGTATATATTACAACTTAGAAAATAAATCTTAGGGAGATGATTGAAATGCAATGAGGTTGATCCACTTGCCCAGGATCACACAGAGTCAGAAATATGCAGGAAAAATATATAAAAATTAAATCCAAAAATAAACACGTGGGAGCATCACAATTCATAGGGATATGAATTGAGGGCTTGACCTAGAACACTAATGCATAGATATCATGGTTTGTAGAGCTCCCAAATATTCTACTAGTTTTATTCTGGTCATTCTTCAGGAAACACCTACTACATTAAGAGTTTTGGGGGAAAACCAACTTGGAAACATAGGAAAATAGTGAGAGAAATGAGAATAAGGCCTCTGGGCCTGATAGCCACATCCCAGTTCTAATTACTTGGCTGCTTGCTGTGAATAGTTAGAGAAATTAATTAACTTCATTAAAACCAACATTTTCCTGAAATATTATCATGGAGTGTGATTCAATGCACCCAAAAGAAAGAAATATTTTACCTCATTTTCCTGAGAAACAGCATTTTCTTATCAGCTTATTTAATGACATGGAAGGACTGACTATTTTAAATGTCTTTTTTATTATGTGTGTAAAATTCATTGTGTGTTAAATGAAGCTCTTATAAATTTAAATTTGATTGGTTCCATTTGGCTTCTTAGCTGGCTTATAAGATAACCATTTTTTTTCCTGATAGATAGTGAAGGGTCAGACTAAGGTTTGGGAAATGTTTTGGTCAGAGATGACAATGGATGGAGAAGTGTGAAGGCCAGCCTCACTTAGAGGGCCAGTTAACTAAGGTTACCTTCTTGGAAGAGCTAATGATACAGCCGTTAGCCAGACACTAGCCACCTGAAATAGTCCGAATTCTTAGACCTGCTCCCACTCCCGGGACAGACATTTCTCCCAATGTTTCTATAATATCCTCAGCTTAGAACGTTCCTAAAAATTTCTGGAAAGGAAATCAACTTAACTCCTTTGAGTTTATCAGAAAATCTGTGCTGTAGAGCCCTGCTGGGCAAAGCTTCTCCTGAAGAGAACTGATTCCCTTCAAATAATTTAATTGCTTTGTATGGTCACTTTCTAGTTTCTTTTCAATAGGACACACCCTCCCTCCTTCTTTTTTTCCTATATCCCCGTGAAGTTTTTAGTGCATGTTTATATATGCCCCACAAAGTCTGCTGTTAGAAATCCAGATGAAGTCATGCTTCTTACAAAATGTATATCCCTGGAAAGTTGCAGATTATGGACTTTGGGGCACCCAAATCATCATTTCAAAGCACTGTGGGTCCTGAGCTACTTAACAGAAGTTTGAGATGAGCCCTTTGGCAAAGGGAAGCCCCCTTCCAGAAGACATTTTCCTCATGTATCCAGCTTTTAAATTTGAATTTGGGCAGCCTGGCTTGGATCTGAGATGTTTTCAATGTTAATCTTTTTTTGAAAGCCTTTTGATCAGTTTTCTTTCCCCATCCCCCTGCCCCTACGGAAGGGCAGCATAAGCATTGTCAAGGGCACACCAGAATGGCCAGGTTATCCTTGCTGGGACTTTCATGGGTGTCAAGGGAGAGATAACTTCTGTAAGTATTTCTGAAGTCATAAAGCCAGCTTTCATGTCAGGCCTTAGAATTCTTAGCTTCCTTCAAAGCTTAGGTTCAGAAATTATCTTTCACAAGAGGCCTATTTGGAGCTCCTCAGATATCAAGGTGATAGAGTGGAGAGAAAGCTAGGCCTGGTGTAATGAAAATCCAAGATCAGATCCAGCCTCAGACACTTATGAGCTCTGTGACCATGGGCAAGTCACTTAACCTCTGTCTGCATCACTCTGTTCATCTGTGAAATGGGGGTAACAGTGGCACCTGTCTCTCAGGGCTGTTATGAACATTGAGATATCATTTGTAAACTGTGCTTAGCACAGTGACTGGCACATATGTAGTAGGTGGGATAGAAACACTAGCTATTACTATCGCAACTCTTTGTCTTGAAATGATTTGGGGTCACCTTGTATTTAGAGGTCCTTCTCCCCATTTTATTTCTCCCCTCCCTCTAAGTGGAATATAAGTTACTTGACTGTGAGGACTCTTTTGGGTTTTATTCTTGTATCTCTAACACCTTGCACAGTACTTTGGACCAGTGAGGGGACTGGAGGAGAATCAATTATTTCACCGGTATAGGGAAGTCCTGGTGAGAAAATTTTCTTTACCAAGGCAGATCAAAAATTTACATTCTTAGAGAATTGGAGGTAGGGGTAGTGAGAAAGTAAGCATCTTACCCGAGGTTCTTCATCTAGTACATGTCAGAGAAGGGATCAGAGCCCCAGCCAGAGGCCAGCCCTATATCTACTAGAGCTTACAAATGTCTGGTAAATTGGATTATATTATTAGGTAAGTGGAGAATAAGATATGGCGGTCAGGTCCCTTCCACTGTCAATGAAACTCTTGGACAAGATTCTCTGATTTACTGTATCATTTAGAAGTCACATTTTCAAAATACTACTTTTATATTGTTAGGCAGAGAGCTCATTCACCTAATGAGTTCTAGCGTCTTACTTGGCAAAGAAACAGTAGAGCAATTTAGCGCTAGATGAGAATTTTGTGACATTTAACTTAAGTAAAAAACCCACCCCCTAAGAGAAGGGGCATGGAGTAGTATGAGGATTCCCACTGTTTTTGTTTGTTTTAAAAACAGAAGCAGCAGCAAAAACAATATATTGTGACAATCCCACCCCAAGTTCTTGAATATACTATTCCTAATATTCTTTCTGATTACAGGTGATACTTAGTGGGAACCCTTTAAACCATCTCTGAACCACTAACCTGGGCCTACTAGAATATTAAGTAGAACATCGGATCTGCAGTCAGGAAAACCTGATTTTGAATCCTGCCCCAAATACTTGCCACCCGCCTGGATGATATGTCTAAGTGACTCAGTTCCCTCATCTGTACAATGAACAGGATGGGCCTGATGGTCTCCAGGGTCCCTTCTACCTCTAATTCTTGGCTTGTATGAATTTCTGTTTTCCCAGTCATAGAAATTTTAGAGAATGTTGTACCTATCTGGAACATAGACAAGGGCTTTGTATTCACTGTGTGTGAGACCTTTAATGGGAAGTTTTCAAAGCCCATTTATGCATAAATAAAGCTCATTTTGTACTTCACAAACTATGTTGCTTGGCCAAGGTCATCCCTCTCCCTCCTCCTCCCTAGATATAGGGTTGGCTACATGTGAATTTGGCTTCTGCCTCAAGGCCCTTGTCCTATCAAATTTCCATTCCTCTTCATTGGGTAAGTTCAGAACAGCAGAGATGAAAGGGAGGGAAGCTGGATTGGACATACACACATGGAGAATAAGATGGGGGATTAAGACTCAGCAGATGGAATCCCCAGGAGGCAGCACTCAGCGAACAAACCAGCGAACAGAATGCTGCTGGAGACTGAGTCTGATGAAGGTCCAAGGCGAAGGCCAGACTCATTCGAGGACTGGAGAAATTAGAGCTCTGTCCATCAAGATCAGCATGGAAAACGTCAGACCATGGTTCTTGTCAGTGACGCTAGTCAATCACCAGACAGCCTCACCCTAGCTGAATTTTTTTTAAAGAGAACAAGGCATTCAGCATCTCTGCTTTTAAGTACTATCCATCAAAATGGTACCTCTGATCATTGGCATTCCAGGTGCAGAGGCTGATGAAAAATTGGGTTACTGAGCTTGAAGTCTCTCCAGACTTTTATGAGTCTAAAGATCTAGTGACTGTGTCTTCCTTCAGGATCCCAAAGGTTTTCTCATTATAATCTGGCCATAAATATTCTTAGAAATGGATCTCTCTCTCTCTCCCTCCCTTCCTCCCTCCCTCTCTTTGTCTCTCTCTCTCTCTCTCTGTCTCTCTGTCTGTCTCTCTGTCTCTCTCTCTCCTTGGCTGAAACTGTAGACTATAAAATCTTTAAAGAACCCAGTTCTTAAATAGCAAAAGTTTTCTGTTTTGAGTTAATGTTCATATCTGGGGCAGTGTTCACTTGGGCTAAACTGGTTTGCTCTTCTGGAGAGATTAACTCCTCAGAGAACAACTATCAAATTCACTTGGGGGAGGGAAATTTTGGGCATTGCTATCAAGCTTTATGAGGGATGAATAAAATTGACTTTGCAAAAAAAAAGATTCTGAAATTATGCACAAATGTTAGAGAGGATTAAACTAATGGGAATTCAATGCCCTGCCTTATCTCTTGGTATATAGGATCAGTTCTTCTCAATTTCTTTTTTATTCTCTTCAATTTTAGCCTTTTGTCTTTACTGTTTTCCATCCTCTGTCATTCTTTGATTTAAAAAATATCCCTGATTTTCCTCTTTAGTGGGTGGTGATAGTAATTAGCCTCTGTTCTTCTGTTCATTTAGTCTCAGATCTTTTCTGCATTGACCAAGTACAAGTACAGGTCAGCTGTGATGGTCATTGTAGGCATAGTAACAGCTAGAGATAGCTGGGTGTTGATACTTCACAATGCCAAGTTGGTCACTGTGGTCTGAGGAAGACATTATTGCTATATTGTCCTTTGTAGAAGCCAAAAGCAGAAGGGATTTCACTAGAACTCCCACCCTGAGAATCCTTCCATAGCCAAAATATGTCCGTTTGCTCTGGCAGCAAGAGGATTTACTTTGGCAGTGAAATTCCTCACACGTAGAGATGGGTTGGGCAGTGACAGGAGGTCAGGGTTCCTTTAGCCTGTGCCTAGTAAGTGGTGAAACAGACTCCAAGCAAGACAACAATAAAGAAGTAAACAGCCTGGGTCCCAGTTAATATAGTAATAGAAAAGCATCATAGCATGGTAAATAGAGCCAGCTTAAGAGCCAGGGAGACATGAGTTCAAGTCTTGCTTCTGAAAATATACTGGACAACCTGCATAACTGCCCAGGGCCCCCAGTCAATTCTGAAGCTGTACAGAGAAGGCAGTCTTGTATTGGCAGGAGTCAACTCATACAAAGGACTTCCCTATACAGATAACTCACAGGTGTATCCCAATCAATGATAAAACAGCCTAGCAACACTGTAGGCAGAGCACTGAAACTTGGATTCAAATCTGGCCTCAGACACTTCCTAACTGCATCACCTTGGGCAAGCCACTTAACCTCTGCATCAATATCCTTATTTATGGGGGATCATAATAACACCTACTTTCCAGGTTTGTCATGAAGATCAAATGATACAACATTTATAATGTGCTTTATAAGCCTTAAAGTACTATTATATCCATATATAAATGTATATATTGTATATACACAAATTATATGTAAGCAATAAATATAATTTATGTATTTTATTATTATAACACAATTTTGACACTAATTAATATAATCATCACATAAGCTAGTATTATAATTATAACATGATATTTCTAACATTGTAATAATTATAATTATTTTATCTATTACAATATTTCCATGCAGATAAAATATAGGTGGTCATACTCTTTGGAAATGTTTGGGACCTGCCAGTAAGCACTTAATAAATACTTATTGAATTAAATTTATATAAATAGATTCCTTAAAGAAAGGGTAAGAAATGGCATTAAAGTAAAAGATTTAACACATGTCTAGTACATGGACATTCCTGGGTGGGAGGAGAGAAGTGGGCAGAAACCCTGATAGTCTAGTAAAGAAAAATACCAGGAGATCTGATGAGCCCCAGGGCAGTTCTGCCTTCATATTATACTTACTCACTTATCTCTGCACACAGTGTAAGCTCCCTGAGGGCTGGGATTGTTTCAAAAATTTTTGTTGTTTTTCTCGGTACTGCCAGGAGCCTGGCACCATGCCCTTCATAGAGCAGGCATTGGATAGAGGTTTGGCGAATTAAATTGAAGAAAGGAACAAGTGAAAATAAACCAAGATTAAGAGAAAAGAAGCAATTTTATGAGGAGATATAAGAGAAAACAAAGGGAGAACTGAATGGAAGAACGGAAAGGTGACCACCAAGTTAATGAAAAAAGGTCTAGAAAGCTTTTCTGGAGTCTCCCTGAGTAATGAAATTTAGAAAAATTGCTTTTCACTTCTAAGAGATGCAAGGGTCTGGCCAGAAACACTGCCCTTGGAATGAAGTCGTGAAGTGGCTTTCTTCAACAGATCGTGGTTAATTTTCTCAAGATCTTTTCCCCCTAGATCTTACAGGACTGTTGTGAGGATCAGAGAGATAACATGAAGACCAGGCTTTAAAGAACTCTGTAAATGTGAGTTATCAACATTACCTTCTCTATTTAAGGCTTTTCTTTTTAAGCTCTATGCCAGAGATTTCAACCAGCTTCCAAATGGGAAATAGCTTCCTCCATTTCCAACACTGTCTTCCAGGCTGTGTTGCTGGCCTAGTGAGCTGACTGAGAACCATGCAATGATGCTCAGATGCAGAGGAAAGGAGGCTGACATGGGCTTTATATCAGCTGAGTTCCACCCCTGCTCTGCCACTGGCCACCTGTGTGACTTTGGACAAGTCACCAGGCCGCAGTTTCTTCCTCTGTAGAATGAGGGCCTTGTACTAAATAATGAGCTCTAATGTCCCTTCTAATTGTAACTCTAGAATCTGGCCTTCATTCTTAATAAGAAAGGGGAGCTTACAGAATTCTTGGCTTGTGGAAAGCTACTGCAGAAAAGTGTGGCTGCCTCTGGGTCCCATTTTCATCATACTAGTAACAGCCTACGTGAGAATCTTTGGATAGCTCTACCTTTTCTCTTCTGGTTAAATTGACAGAAGCTGGAACAACCACAGCCCTTTTATGTGGGCATTAGGGTGACTCTCCAGGCTGTTTGGAGCCTCACTGGTCAAGCGCTTTCCTTTCCTGAATCATTAATTCACAAAATACAGTGAAGCGAAGAAAGAGTACTCACCTTCAATGATGTGTTTTCGTGACAGTCCTCTTTCCGTTTCAGCTCTGCCAAGATAAAAGAGGCAAATGATTGTGAGTGGGGGTGGCTGTTGGATTGGTTTTTTTCCTGTTCTAGGAGTACTGAAGAAAAATGTTCTCACTTAGACAGACCTGCTAATTTTATACACTGTTCTCGGCAAATACTGTGTGCTGGGTGGGTAGAGACCAGTGAGGAGGCTGGCTCTCGGTGAACTTTTTCATTGAAGTCCCAGTGAGATAAATTAAGCATGGACTGTCACAGGGACATTACCCTTTATTCTCAACAATGCTGCTGTTCCCCTGTAGCTCAGGGACATTCACAGCACCCACATATGGTTTAACAGAGATTCAACTCTTCCTGTGTTCTTTTCTTTGGGGGTGGGGTAGAAGAAGGATGGGCACTGATAACTTCATTCAAACAGCTTAATTGCTTCAAAGGCACCGTGTCAAATATACATTTATTACATACAGAGTGACTCAAGTTTCCTTGGTGATGAAGCCCGTCTTTGGTCTGCTGGTAACTGGAGAGACTTGGAGGAAGAAGCGAGCACTGGCCGAGTAATTTACCTGGCAGAGAAGACTCGATTTTGGGAATGCCGGATAAAGGGGCCAGCCAGCAGTTCTGCTCTTGTCTGCATTTTTTTTTTTAAGTCACTGCCCACTGTGAGCAGGCTGAAGATGATTTACACTGGAAAGATGGTAGGCAAACATCTGTTTCTCACATTTACTTCAGAAAAACCTATAGATCAAGTGCTCATAGCAGAATTGTGCAGGGAGACATTGGAAGCAGAAGCAAAAACATCACTTCTGAGGTCACTGGTCAAATAAGAAGTTAGTTGATTTTCTAGAGAAGCGAGTGTGCATCATACCTCACCTTGTTCCCAAGGTATAAGAGTCATATTGCTCTGAGTCCTTGTGATGCTCACTAGTTATTTGAGTCTGAGTAACCCACCTAGCCTCTGTGCCTCAGTTTCTTCATATGTAAAAGGGGGGGTAATGTCCCTTCTGCTTACATCACAGGGTTATTAAAAAGAAAATATTATGTAAACAGCAGACTGCTGTATGTCATAATATATTATTATTATTACCGCAGTATCATTATTGTTTTCCATAGAGACTGAGGCATAATTTACTAACAAAGAATTTAAATTAGAAGAAAAAACTGGTGAACTCTCCCAGGAATCATTTGTTGATCCCATTTTGTTGAACCCCGTGATGTTGATACGACTGACTCCTCTGTGAAAGGAAGCCCAGATCATAGATTTCAGAGGCAGGGGAGATGTTAGTGATCAGCTAACATCGGACATGGGGATTTGTGAGCAGGTTTAAAAAAATATTTTGATACCTGTATTTCAATATAATTGATTCATTTGCAATCTTACCTATTTATTTTGTTTTGAAAAACATTATTCTGAGAAGGGATGCTCTATAGGCTTCTTCAGATTGCCAAGTGAGCCCACGACTCCCCAAAGGTTAAGAGCCCTTTGTTCTATTCTAACCATTTCATTTTGAATAAAAATAATTCACATTTGTAATTCACAAGTTTTCCAAAGCATTTTTATAGATGAGGGAAAAATGAGTTTCAGAGAAGTCAACTGACCTCTTCCAAGCTCTAGAGCTCATAAGTAGCAAGGCCAGAATTTGAAGGTAGGCGCTTGGGTTCTGAAGCCAGCATCGTGGCTCTTTTGGGAAGAGTGACTGAAGTTTCCTTGGTGATGAAGCCCATCTTTGGTCTGCCAGTAATTGGAGAGACTTTCAGCCACAGCTCAGTTCACTGCTGTCCTCCTCCTGATCCTGGGAGCTCATCCTACAATCTGGGGTTTCTTCTGACTTCCCACCTTTGTTTACATTGGGGAGTCACCTTCAACCAATAAGACCTGCTTAGAAATATATTCTCTTTTGAACAATTAAAGGGGACTGGTCTGCCATAGTTCAGGTCCCCACCAGTATCATGGCTCTTCTCCTGGGTTTTCTCCTGCCTAGTACATTAGTCAGAAAGGAGTCTACCAGCCCATAAATTTAAATTGTGGATGAAATGCCTCTGCTGCACCAATTTCCTTTGGACAGCCGCTATTGTAAAAGACAACAATAAACTATCCAGCCCTTATTTCTTATGTAAACTAGATAATACTATATTACTCAGCTAAGCAATCATTCTTCTAGTCTGTTGTGTCCTCTGTGCAGTTTCTCAAATACAAGCCAGGCTTTGGGTCCACAGCAAAAGCCAAAACAATAGCCTAGTAAAATAGAACAAGGCAGATGCTATAAATCTACATTATTCATATGTAGTGCTGCTTTATTTATAGTCAGACTGCATTAGAGTATAAATCTACATTCTATCTCCCCAACTTCGTATTCATTGTGAGTAGCTGCAAAGAATCAAGGAAAATATATATTTTCTCTCCTCATGGAATAGTCTAGACAAGACTCTTTCCTCTGGATTTTTGTTCAGTTATCTATCAATCACAGGCAGTCACTAAGGGCCTTCCAGACCCAGTGGCTTTCCATGTTTCATGAGAATAGGAAGGGGCAATCGGATCCCTTGGTAGATGGTAGAGCTACAGAGTTATGTGTTTTCCCAGAAGTCCAGCCTGCATTATTCTGTTGAATAATGTATCTACAACCTGAAATGCAAGAAGGGAGCAGCTGAAGTCAATTCATTCTCTGAAGTTTGGAAGGCACATCCACAGCAAAGACAGCCATTCTTTTTCATTTGGCTTGGCCACAAGTAACACAGAGATCCCATTTTCATCTCCAATGAGATGGTTCTTTTGATTGTAGTTCTCTGAGCTCAGCGCAGGGTGGAAGGATCTCTACACAAATCTGGGGGCAGGTCAGATATTTCTCACTGCAGTAAAAATTACTGTTCATTTTGGCACATCGAAGGGGCTTTCCTTCTCTGGAGATTCCTGCTTTTTTGCTCTTGCTGAAACTTGAAATTGGTTGAAAATCAGGACTGTAGGTGAAATCATTGTTTGGAAATCTCCTTGGCTTCGCAAGCAGCCCACCAAGCTGGCACATCACCTTCCATTTCCTCTGACTCATTTTGCCCAGGTCTAATGCAAGGCCAACTACTTTGTTAAACATTCACTTTTCACATGTTGCCATTAGGTGAGAAAGAGTAGTCCCATGGATTACAATAAGCAGACAAAGCTTGTTTTCTAAGCATCACTGCAGAAGAGCTGTATTAGGCTGGAGGGTCAGATATAATCTACTTACTTTCCACCCCAATAGAGTTTGGTTGTTATGACCAGGCTGGACCTCCTGTATATTAAAAAACAAAACCAAGAGAAAACCCAATCAATGCCCAGATAAAGCCCATGCAACAACAGTATTAGTACACCATCAGAAAGAACTCACTGCTTCATATTTGAAGCATCTGCTTAGAGATGTCAAATGTTCACCTGATGTCATTGGAGTCTGGCCACAAAGGGTAAGGTAAGAAGTTGGATGTGGGTGGGAGGACACCATAGGTAGGGTGGGCTGGTGTCAGTACATGATAGCGCAAGAGGGCCAAAGGTGAATGAGAGTGGGTAGAGAAGGCTGGGCAGTGATGGTGGCTGGGAATGGCTTGGTCAATGCACCCTTTAGCAACACAAATAGGCTGCTCCTATGACAAATACCTTAGCTAATTTATTAACCATCTAATAATAATAGCTGGCATTTATATATCACTTTAAGCTTTACAAAGCACTTTACAGGTACCTCATTGGATCTTCACAACAATCTTGGGAGATATTATTATTTCAGTTTTTTCAGATGAGGTAGCAGAGATAGAGGTCAAGTGACTTGGTCAGGGTCATGCAGCTAGTAAATATCTAAGGCTGGATTTGTACTTGGGTGTTCTTGAGACTAGGGCTAGTGCTCTATTCACTGAACTTCCCAGATGCATTTCCTATAGATACCAATCCAGCCCAACCTCCTAAAGAAGGGACAGGAGAAAAGGACACATACTCCCTTTCACTGGCTAATATCCCTTAGTGGTCCCCAAAGGTTAGCCAGCATACCTTCTAAACTGGATAACATTCATCAGCAGAATTTGGCCAAGTTAACATTAAATAAAAGTTCCAATAATGGTAATGATATTTACTGGCTCAAAGTTTCTTTAAATACTTCAACAAAGGACACCTTACTTTTAGTAAAACAGTCACATAATCTTTGGTTCAAAGTTCTAATATTTATCTCTTGGTAACATAAGAACTGGGATCCCTGGAAGAAAATTCAAACTACCTCACCTAGGAAGGTCCCCCAGTGATGCCCATTCTTGGCATGGCAAGTATCTCTTGAGGTTCACAGAAAATGTAATGTCCATAGGAGACTTGTCTAAGAGACTGATTTTATTTCTTGAGATACATAATTCAGTTTGCTTCTTCCAGGAAAAAGAAAATCCCTGATCATGGTTTCAAAGTCTTAAAACAATTGGAGAACCCTTGAATTAGTGGTATCTATGACTCCATCTACTGAGCAAGAGGTGCTGACCCAGTGGTGTTGAAACCCTGATCAAATCCACTATGATTATGAAAACCAACACAGACAATGCTGGGAATTCAAATAAGGTGGCTGCACAGAGGAAAGGCTGTTGAAAACTTCCCCAACCCTCTCCCATCCCCTCTGTACTTCTCAAGACTAATTTGAAGGACAGTTATTGAGGATCTGCCTATACAGGTAAGCAGGCATTATTACTACTAACTCAGGGTGACCATGATTGAGGCATTGTAACTCTCCAGGACTCAGTTTCTTCATTTGTAAAACAAGAGGACCGGGCTAGTTGATGTCCAACATCCCTTCCATCTTGAAATCTATGGGTTCTAAGACCTGTATGACCTTGGTGAAGTCTTTTCCATCCTATGAGTCTCAGTTTCTAGATTCCATAATAGATGGGCTTCTCGGGCTTATCTCTCACCTTCTTGGGGCTTATTAGATCAAGAACCAATCATGTGAAAATCACATCTTCCATTTTATGTAATGAGATTTCTAGAAACATTTCTCCACCTTTTATAAACTCCAACAAGGTGTCAAATGTAATTGATGTAGTGATCAGGGTTATTTAGAGCCATGATGAAAGTCTCAATGTCTTATTGAAATGAGTTACTTAGAACATTCAAAAAAAGCTACTGTCTGCTCATTTGCAAGATCCAGCCTTTTTTTGGGGAAGTTTGGATTAAGGGCTGCATGCTATGTTTTAGACTTCAAAATAACAAGTAGGGGCAGCAATCATATATAGTCCCCCCACTCACGTTGTTATGGGGGTAATAACTCCTAGGCTGGAGGAGGAAAGAAAAGCTGTTTATTTTATCACCAACCTCACGGGGCACATATAAGCCAGTGAGAACAGTTTGTGGCTAGCTGATTGCTTTGGTGTACATCTGCAAGATTCATGTCATATACATTATATGCAAAAAATACGAGTGCAGGTATATTTGTTTACACATTGCCTTGATTTTACAAGTGAGCCTGTATAGGTAGGTGACTACACAGAGCAAAGTTTTTTAAAATGTCCTTACTATGATGGTGATGGGGATAGGGAATGGACCTATTTTATTGATATAGGGAATTCCCAGATGAAGAAACTCCCTGTACTGGTGTAAAACACCATCTTCTTTGAAACTTACAGGCTTGCCAAGTTGCTCAGATGACCAAGAAGTTGTGACTTTTCCAAGGTCACACAGGTAGTAAGACAGAGATGGAAATTTAAGCCAAATCTTTCTGACTTCAAGGTCATCTCTCCATTCTCCACACCACCCAATCATCTATATCAAGAATGACAGCACAATGTTTTGTCTGGCTGTCAATGTAAACCATGCCAAACAACGAAAAGTAACAGAGTTTGATGCATTTGACCTAATTCTGTCCACTATTATGGCGCTGGAATGGACCATGTAACAAGTAAATCTGACTGATACAGTGGAAAAGTGCTGATTTTTGAGTGAAAGGATCTGGGTTCAACTCCCACCTCTGACTTTTCCTTCCTTTCTGACCACAAGCAAATCACCAATTTCCCTGAACCTCAAGGTCCTCAACATGTAAAGTAACGGTGTTGAGGAAGATAACCCTTAAGTTCCATCCTATCTCTAGAGCCATGATTCTGTGAATTCTTTCTCACTTTTGCATATAGGTAAACCATAGCAGGGGTGTGGGCAGTGTATGAGTTCCCCCTTTTGTTCCCGAGAGATTGCAATTGTATCTTCAGAGAAGCATGGTTTCTGCCCATCTGAGTTCTTATGTGCTTGCACTATGGACGGTCCATTCATCAGGTGCCCCTACTTCATGTTGTGCAAGACTGGTGTACTTGGTGGATGCTATTTGACTTATGCAATGAAAGAAAATATTGGGGGAAAGGAGAATCCATTTATGCTTGAGTCCACATTCTTACTGAACAGTTCTAAGGGATGAGGGGGGAGTGATCATGCTAAAATGAACAAGATAAATGTACCACACAGATGGCTCTTCAGCAGCACATCTTCCCTCATTGTTTAAGAATAGCCCAGAGGGACTAGGAACAAGCAGGGCTGATGGGAAGGATAGGTCAAGACCAGCTCCTTGAGTTAGACACCTTTCTAGATGAGTCAGGATGGGCTGTCCTGCCTTAACCTGATTTTGCCCCTTGTGCAGAGAAAGAAATGGGTGGTCATGACCAATGCATAGAAGGGACTGTGTCCTGCCTATTTGACTTCCCAGAGCACTCAAGGTGGTCCAGAGGAGAGAGTGCTGGCTTTGGAACCAGAGGTCTTGCATTCAAATCTAAGCTCTACCAGCAACAGCCCATGTGATCTTGGGCGAATCATGAACCTTCCTGGTCTTTGGTTTACTCATATGTAAAAATGGGTGTTAGACTTTGAGGCTCCCTCGAAGCTGATGTTTCTCAGGACAGAAGATGTAGGAAGATGAATTTGAATTGTATCTCTGACACTGGCTGGCTGTGTGACCTCTCCAAGCCTCAGTTTTTTATCTGTAAAATGGAGATAATGATATTTCTTGCTACTTCAACAGGGATTTTGTGCAGGTCGAATCAGAAAAGGTATGTACAGCGCTTTGTAAGGCTTGAAGCCCATACAGCTCAGCTCTCCTTATATTTTCCACCAATGCCAGCTACTGTCACTAGACTTCCCTCCTTGCCCTTGGAACAGAGGAAGGAGATCAAAGCCCAATTGTGTGGATAAATAACCAGGCACAGGATTCATATCCAAGGCTTTGGCTTCCTCACTTCATCCTGTGCAGGGAGATTAGTAAAATAAACAGTGAAAGTCTATAGTTGTTCAATTAATCTGCATCTTGCCTGCTAGTGCTTTATCTCTTAATTAGGGGAGGGGGAGTCCAGAAGCCTGCAAAATGCTATTTTTCTCCATAAACAAAAAGCCCGTGAAAAGCCTCCTCTGAGGAATATTCAAGCCTGGTGGCTCATAGACCTAAGAGCTGGAAAGTGCCTCAGAAGCCCAGCCCCCTCACTTTACCAGTGAGGAAACCAATGACCAGAGAAGCTGAGGGGCTTGGCCATCCTCCCCAGCCTCCTTCCTCAGGGACCTGTACTCTGATCCCTGGACTCTGGGCTTTAGTGTGTGAGCTTTTGGCTTATCCTGCCTCTGGCTGTTTGCAGTCCTCTGTGGCTGTTTAGTTGTTTCTTGCTGTGCTCTAAGGATGCTATTCCTTGTCATTTAACCATCAGAATAATTTCTATTTCTTGAAATCTTGTTCTGCTACTCATCCTGTTCCAGACCCCTTCCTTCCCAGACACCCTATGCTGTAGGTCATGAATCATACCTCCATCCCTTCCTCTTGATGATGCTTCCAAGGATCACTTCAGCCCTAGAGGGGAGGACGGAAAGAGAGAACGCTTTAGTATCACATCCTGGAAAGGCACGAGTCTATTTTTTTTAAAGCCTGTTCCTTGTTTGAGTGTTCAGTCACAACGCTCTTAAAATAGCCTGTGCTCTGCTTGTGTTCACAATTTCCGCTGTTTCTGCTGGTGCCTGCAGAACTCAGCTACGGCTCAGTCCCTGGTGCCTGCCAACTGCTGACTTCCTGGAGGGAGGGAGCCTGCTCTTTGTCTCTAAGAAGCCCGGAGAAATCATCTGGCTATTGGACTTGTCTATAAATGTCACCCGTGGGAAAGTCAAATCGGAATCATGGATTCCTTTCTAATCGTGGTCTTTGTTTCTCAGGCCTTCCTATTTTCCCTAGTTAGAATGTTGCATCTCATTCCAAATTGTGAAGAGAGAAGAAAAGTGGACAGAATTATTTGGATAGAAAACTGAGAGAGAACAGGTGCCCCTGGGGCCTAGAACAATAGGTATATTTTAGACTGTGGAGCAAAGGCACCAGGCCAGACCATGAGTGGAGACTATCTATCTGCCTTCCTTGGTGGAGCTAATTCCATTGCCTGATACAAGGCCTGGACTCATTCCCCAGTGGTTAGTAATCTCTGCCTGCCCCCGTCTCCCCCATTAAACTCCCAATCCGGACATACTACATTCGTGACTGCTCCACAGTGACCTAGCTCCTGATGTTTGATCTCATTCCTGTCTACCACAACTGTATCACTCCAAGGTCTAGTCTCATTCCACATCTGTCATCCTGTCCACCGTGCCCTCTGGAGCTTCTGCTCTACAATTAACCCCAAAATGCTTCAGTGTATTCCCATCCCTTGCATATTCCTTCTATCTTCTGGCTCTCAATGAGACCTGACTCTCCCTTCCCTGACTTTCCCTTCTGATACTACCCATATCTCCTTTCATAATTAGCTCCTCACTCTCTTCCAAAGCACACACTGCTTGCCCCATCCTCTGGTCCCAGAGTTGGAGGCAGAATGATACTCTCCCCTGCCAATGACACTTCTATGCTTTCCCTCTAACACCCGCCCTAAGCAATCTCCACTATCCAAATTTATCACTCAGCCCAGGTCCTAGGGACAGTTGTTGACTGACCCCTAGGACATTGTCTCTTATTTCTCAAGCTAGAGAATACATATGAAGTGCTCTACAGAACTCAAATGTGGTAATTACTATTATTATATCTCAATGGGTTCAGGAGCTCAGTGACTGGCTCATAGTCTCTCTTTCTGCCCTAATACAAGACAATTTCAACATTTATGTTGATATTCCCTCAAGGACCCCAGCCTACCCGTCCCTCAGTTTCCACAGTTCCCATGACCTTTGTCTTCCCTTGGCCTCACTTACTCACAGAGATGGTCATAAACTTAATCTGCCATCAATCACAAGTGTTCCATTGCCATGTAAAAATTCTAACATACATTTATCTGATCAGAATCTTCTATCATTTCACCATCCCTATGCTTTATTCCTCCTACCCCTGGTTTTCATCCCTTCAGTTCTTCCTTACTTCTTTCCCAATCTATCACTTCTACTCTGGTTGTACCCTCCCTTTCCATCCTTATTAATTCTGAATCCATGAAATAATATTTGTACATCCCTTAGCACAGTGCCTGGCACAGAGAAGGAGCTATATACCTGCTTATTCCCTTGCCCCTCCCTTCTCTTCAATGAAGCATTTCTACATTATCTTTATTTTCAAATTCTTTGCTCCCTTGTCCTATCATTAATCATGCCTTGATAAAGCCCAACTCTGGATTATTCTCACCATCTTTCATTTTATTCATGCCACTGAAAGGAGATGAAGGAAATCACAAAACCATGAGTCCAAATTAAATTTATATTTGCTAATCTCAGCTGTGCTCATACTGCAGAAGGCAGTTCTTTTATTCCTCCCTAACTGATTCTCCCCATAGAGGCTATTCAAGGCTTCCTCTGTTCTCCTTAAGACTTTCTCTTTCTATCCCCTCAGCTTCAGTCCTCCCCATTCTCTAGGTGTCTTTTCTTCTTTATTTTTCACCATTTTGCACCATTTCCTCCTTGATTTTTGGTCTCTGATGAAGCAGAGGGTCTTCCTCTTGGCAAGGCCAGTTCTTCTGTATGTATTGTTGATCTCTCCTCTCTTCTCTAGAAAGTTGCCCCCACTACCATCTCCTTTCTTCCCCTAATCTTCAATATCTATTTACTAATTCTTTCCCTACTGCTTACAAATACACCCAGGTCTCCCTGATCCTTAAAGAGACCTCTCTAGATTCCACCATATCTGCTAGCTATAGTTCTAGATCTCTTCTCCCTTGCTTTGCCATATTCCTTAAAAAACTGTCTATATTCAGTGTCTTTCCTTTGCTTCTTCTTACTCTCTTTTAAACCATCTGCTATCTGGCTTCTGATCTCATCATTGGATTGAAACTTCCCTCCCCCAAATTACCAATGATTTCTTTATAGAAATAGATTTTTACTGAAATCTTTTGATTTTACATCACTTATAATTACCCATCTCCTTTTTCCTGCTCTGTCCCAAAGTCATACTTTTAACAAAGAATTCTTAAGAAAAGAAAAGAGAAAATATCAGCAAAACTGAAACATACATTGAAAAATCTGACATTCTGTATAATGTTTCACACTGGAGGGATCTCTCCTTCCCTTCCCCCTGTGCATTCAGTTTTGATTCCCTGGTGGTTGCTTTTCTTTTCATTGACATTGTTTTAGTCATTGTATTTTTGTTTTCCTTGATCTGCTTAAATCACTTTGTATCACTTCATGTAAACTTTTCTATGCTTCTCTGTTTTCATCATGTTCACCATTTCTTATAGCACAGGGATATTCCATTCCATTCTTGTACCATAGCTTGTTTAGCCATCCCCCAATCAATGGACTTCTACTTTGTTTCTAGCTCTTTGATGCCACAAAAAATCCTGCTACCAACACTTTAGTGTATCTAGGGATCTTCCTTCCTTGTTTCCTCCCTCCATCTCTCTCTCTCTCTCTCTCTCTCAATGTCTTTCTTGGGGTATATGACTAAAATATTTTGTAGGCTAAAAGCTTAATATAAGTTAATGATGTCATATGGGAGCCAAAGAGCTCTAGCAATATTAACCAGTATTAGTAGAAACACAGTGTTCAGAATCAGGAGTCTTAGTTCTGTTGTACTCTATAAAAGGGTGTAGCAGCAACCACACTGGCATACCCAGGATGGCTAGTAGCACAGGTTCTTAGATCTGCTTTACTAGGAAAGAGAGCTGTTTAAGGGGTCAACAATCTTTGTAATTACATTCACTAGCTCAGGGGAAAAGTCAGATCCTTGAACTTCAGAGAAAATACAGAGAGAATATAAGCAGAGAAATAAAGACCAACAGACAGGGCTCTGACTGCATCAATCAAAGCAATACTGCTATACACTTTACATATATCCCTGGATCGAGAAAGCCCTTACATCTCAGCAGTCAGGGAGCTCTGAACATGCACCCTCTCAGAATCTTGACCAGAGAATCACAAGATTCATTCTCATAAGCAAGTCCCCAAAGCAAAATCCCATTCAGAGCATATGTACACTTCTCAGAACCAGAAGGCATCACAAACCTTGGCCTAAATTAGCAAAAGGTGTGAAAGCCTTCCTATAAGCAAGCCTCCTCTAAGCAAGATTCCCTTAATGGGTTCCACCTGAGTCCTATTAGTGGCTAGGGGAAGATCTTAAATTCCATTAATATTACAAAGGGACGCCTTATTTTTGGGATATTTTGTTCAGTTCTGGGGACCACATTCTAAGAGGCAGAGAAAAAAACTGGAGTGTGTTTGGCCAAGGGAACTCAGGATGCAGGGGGTACTCAAACCCATACCATATGGGGATTGGTGGAAGGAGCAAGGGATGTTTACCTTGAAGCAGAGAAGACAGTGGAGGCTGGGGGAAGACAGGGTAGCTCTTCTTAATGAACAACATGTGGAAGAGGGATTAGATATTTTTTCCTTCTTAATCCCGAACAGGAGAAGTAGGTATCATGGATAGAAGGCACAGAGCCAGATCTTTTCACAATACAGACAACTCCCTAACAATTAGAGCTTCCTATCCATGAAATGGACTCCTTGTGAAGCAGTGAATTCCTTGTCACTGGGAATATTTAAGAAGAAACTGTATGACCAGCTGCCATGGGTGGTTTTATTCCATTTTAAAAACAAGTTCTGAACTTCACAAACATCAACTAAAATCAGTACTTTCATATATTCAGTAGAATGTAAAGAGAAGGCTGTCTAGAAGACTGCCATGAACATTAGCTACAGTGGGTGAGAGATTGGTCTAGATGCCCTGTCATGGTCCCATTCCGACTCTATGCCACTGCAATTGATGTCATGTCTCTTTGCCCTTACTTTTTGTACAGAGTTTAACAGGGTTCATAAAGTAGAGGAAAGGAAGACAATACATGGGAAATTTCTGTTAATATCAGCCTCAAAAGAATATAGGATCTAGGCTGAGAGGAGCCTGAGAAGAAATCAGTTATAATTATTATTTTATCCTTGAAAACAGGGAAAATCAGAGGCATCAAGTCTCAGCCTTCTTAATGACCCTTAAACAAAAGCCCTTCTCCCTAGAGAATGAAATACCAAATGGAACAGAAAGCACATAAGCTAGGCATTGATGAATCTCATCTAACAAGTGATATAGCCTGATTGTGCTCTCTTGGAAGGTGGTGAATTAGAACTGCAGCCAATTACCGCCCACTGTAGTTTTGGACTTTTTCAGAGGCTGTTAAAATACAGAGATGGTTATCCATTTCTTTAATTACTAGGGAGCCTGAAATCTACTCTGGAGTCAAATGGATGGCATGTTTCCCTTTAGTATAAAGAGGGCCATTTCACTGAATTTAGGACCAGGTATCTGCGTAGCTCAAACTGGTGTTAAGGGATATTGGGTCCCAAACTTTGGTGGGGCCAGTCTAGAAAGTTGGTCATATTCTGGGTAGAAGTCATAGGTTCACACATTTGGGTTAAAAAAAATCAGATTTATAAGTTTAAGATGGTGAGCCTTTGTGAAACATGTGAAAAAGATCTGAGCATTTCAGTGAAATACAAACTGAATCTGATTCTTTAGAATGATATGACAGCCCCAGAAACTAATAGTCTTAGGCTATGGCAAGAGAAACTTAGCAGCCAATCCTATGGAGATGATGACCCCATTATGCCTGCTCTAGGTCAAACCGCACTTGGAGCATTGTCTTTAGTTTGGGATAGCACATTTTATTAAAAGCACTAATAAGTTAGAGAGTGTTCAGAATATAGCAAACTAGATGGGGAAGGGCCTCTAGACTGTATCATAGGCAGATAAGATGAAGGAACTGGGATTGTGTAGCTTGGAGAAGAGAAGACTGGAGAGAAGGGGTAAACAGCGTGATAACCATCTTCAACTTTGAAGTACTCAAATGGAAAATGGCCTAGGCTTCTTTCTCATGGCTCCAGAGAAACTAAAGCTATTGGGCAGAAGTTGTTGAGACCTGAGTTAAGAAAAATATTTTAAATGGGGGTGGGGCATATCAAAATATTCTTGGGAGCACAAAAATGAAAGGAATCAATAAATTTTTTAAAAACAACAACTACAACAGGTTGCTTTCCCACAATTAGAGTTATCCCAAGGGACTGCTTCAGGAGATTCTCCTTGACTATAGGTCTTCAAGCAAAGGCTGGGAGGCGCTTATTAAATAAGTTCCTTGAGGGGCCTTTCTTTGTATCCCCAACACTTAGCACATTGTATTTATCTCTAGAACAAATTTGTTATCTGACTAAATGACTGGAAGGGATTTTTGTTTGAGTAATGTTAGAGAAGACAGCCTCTGAGGTTAGAGAACCCATCCACCTCTTATATTATGTCAGTGGTTCTCAACCTTCCTAATGCCAAGACCCTTTAATACTCATATGTGGGTGTATCTGCATGTGGGCAGACCCACTTGGAGACGGATAGAGGAGTGGTGTCTCAGTTCCTAAGACCATCAGAAATATGTGTTTTCTGATGGTCTTAGGTGACCCCTGTGATCCCTGTGAAAGGGTTGTTTGACCCCATTGTGACCCACAGGTTGAGAACCGCTGTATTATGTGATCATCTGGGCTCAATGCCTAGCCTGATACCACTACCCCTGTCTTCACACACACATACAACCCACACCACGTTCTGTAGTGAGGGTAGTGTCATATGGTGAGGGTAGTATCATAGTAACAAGCATGTGAAATAAGAGCAAGGAAAGGGGAAAGTAGCTGGTATGTGACCAAGTCATTAGGGCTGGTGGGAGGGGAAGTGAGAGCACAACAATTTTACGTGTTCCTAAAGGGGTGACCCTTTCCTGCCATGAGCCCTTCAAATGGGTAATCCACCCCCACATACCTTTAATGAATAGCAGCCTCAAATATAAGGCAGCACTTACTTGCCAGCAGCATACACCTCCGCTGTGTCAAAGAGGTTGACTCCACTCTCGTAGGCAATCGTCATTAGTCTTTCAGCAACCTTGTGGAAAACACGTGGAGTTAACCGGAGAAGACAGCTGTGTTTCCCAACTCAGCAATGCCCTTACCAATCACTGAATCATAGTTTCAGGACTTGGAAATCTCACTGGTGAGTTCATTTATGATCCTTCTTGAGTCTCAGAGAAGGAACAATGTTTTCCCCAGTAGAATGTTAACTTGTTGAGGCTGGGAACTGATTTACTTTTGCCTTTGTATCCCCAGCACTTAATACAATGCTATGGAAACTTAGAGTGGACATCTAATAAATTCTTGATTAGTTGATTGGAATAATCACTGATGCAGCCCCCAAACATTATTTAATGTGTATAATGCAATGAATTTTCCCCTCTCATATTTCCATCTAACTTTATATGGTCATTTTCTTTTATTCTATCAGAATTAAACATGGGGTCATAGCAACCAATGCTGTTACCTAATAATGAACTCAATGCAGATCCCGTAGCTGTAGTTACTCCTATGCTTCTAATTGCAGGCTCATACAACATTCCATAAGAAAGTGAAGTATCTCAGACATTAAGGTTCTTTGGAATCTTGTTTACTAAGTTAAGTCATAGAATCACATACAAAGCCAAGATTGAAAAATAATTCAACATGCTAGAACATTGGGACACATGTATTAAGATAAAATGTAATAGAGATAAATGTAAAATGCTACCCTTGGGTTAAAAAAGTCATCTTCATAAATATTGGATGAGAAGATAGTTCTAGGTAGTAGTATCTACAAAACAGTCTTGGGATACTAGTTGACTGCAAAGTCAATCAATATGAATCAAAAGGAATAAATGCACGGCGGTCAGAAAGGCCAATGTAATCTCAGACTGCCTTGAGAGAGGTACACTGTCTAGAGCAAAGAGGACTTTTGTTGTTCAGTTTTTTTAGTTGTGTTTCACTGTTTCTGACCCTGTTCAGGGTTTTCTTGGTAAAGACAATGGAATGGTTTGCCATCTCCTTCTCTGGCTCATATTTTAGATGAGGAAACAGGGGCAAATGGGGTGAAATGACTTGCAAAGGGTCACATAGGTAGTAAATGGCTGAGGCCAGATTTGAACTCATGAAGATGAGTCTTTCTGAGTCCATGCCTGGCACTCTATCCACTATACCACATAACTGTCCTAAAGATATATTGTTCCCTTATTCTTCCCTTGTTCAACCACATTTAGAACACTATTTTAAGTTCTGGGTGCCACATTTTAGGAAAAACATTGGCAAGGTAGACAGCATCCAGAGAAGACCAAGCAAAATGGTGAAGGATCTGAAGACCACACCATTAAAATTGGTTTAAGCAACTGGAGATTTAGTCTGGAGAAGAGAAAAGTTAAGAAGGACGTAATTGTCTTCAAATATATGAAGGGTTATCATGTGAAAGAAGGATTAGACTTGGTCTGCTTGTCCCCAGAAGGCCTCTCAAAGGGTAGAAATTACAGAGAAGTGAATTTAGGTTCTAGGTAAAGATAAACATTCTAGAGCAGAATGTGCTGCTTTAAGAGGCAGTAGGATCTCCCACTTGGAGACCTTCAAGAAAAGACCAGATGAGCACTTACTGCTAATATTCCAAAGGGTATCATTGGACTATTTGACCTCTGGGATCTCTCCTCGTTCTGAAATTTTGAGCTCTCCAACATGGTGGTAATTCTAGAAAGATCACTGGACTTGGAGTCAGAAGACCTCAATTGAAATCCTGCTTCTGTTACTTCCCACCTATGTGACCCTGTGATATTGTGTCACCTCATTTCTTTGGGACTCAGTTTCCCCATCTGTAAAAAGAGGCATTATTGATTTCTAGGATCCAATCCAGCTCTGCATCTATGGCTTTGATTGGGAATTTGTTTGACAATTTAATTACAAAATTTGCAAACACATTTCAAAGCTTTCATTTTTTTCTTAACAAGAGTGCCATTAAAATAATGAATTTCTCAGAATGTCATTTTTATTATTTACTTGTAACTTTGTAAAAGTCAATTGTCAGAAATTCCAGATGGCATAAGTTGTTCAACTACCCTTTTCCCGTTATTTGGGTGACAGTAGCTTTCCTCAGCCTTTCTAGGGCAAATTCTCCTTTTGGGGGCTTGAAATGAATCTCCCTAATGAAAATTATGCTCAGCTTTCAAGGAAGAAAGCATACAAGATTTTTGAGGGAAATGACTGCCTAGGAATGACATGAATATTTAAGATTTCCTCAGGATATTTGCCAATAAGTAAGTGGAAATGCAAATGGATTGAGAATTTTTCTTTCATTACTTCTCTGAATAGAGCAGAGTTCTTTACTGTTTATATTTAGAGTCACGTTGACACATCCTGGACAATAACCATTCCAGGGCATTTAGGGTACGGTCTTCTTTTGGGAATGTCCCGGCCAGCTCCTTCACCTGGCCAATGTTTCCATCTGTAAAATGGAGCCTGCATGAAAATTGAAGAGACTCATGGTTTTTTAATGTCGTTTCAAGCTATAACCCGTAATTACCGTCCTGGGCTCCTAAAGCATAGAGGCTGTGGTGTGAAATTGGAGGAATGTGGCAGATTTCGGTTCTAATACAGTTTCTGCCCCTCAGTACCTATGGGATCTTGAGCACCTCTAATTTTAATCTGTAAAGTAGATATAGAAATATCTAGGAGTCACACTTGTTTTTCTTGAGAACTAGTTGTTAAACATTTACCAGCATCCCTTAGAAGAAAGAAGACTAGAAAAAGAGACCTTGGGGAGGAGGAATACCAAAGAACTATTGTTTACTAACTTGGGAGACACTATGAAGCCTTGTAGTGTATTTTATTCCGCCCTTCTGCTACTTGCTAGCCAGCCCATCCTGTTCCCAATTTCTGCTCGGTCTGAGAACACTGCTAATAAAATCCCTGACTGAAAACACCAAAAACAAAACAGTTATCTAGGGCTTGATACTATCAACACAATGACATTCACAAGCAAGAATACTTGGATATTGATCAGCAATTCACCCTCCACTTGGATTCTGTGATGGATCTCTTACATGATGGCGTCAACAGGTTGGGCCAACACAGGTTTTCCTGTTTCATGCCTCAGAGGGTCATAGAACAAGATCAGCCCCATTAGTAGATGTTTCAAGGATGTAGAAGGTAGAGCTATACAAAGAGAACCAGATTGCCCTGTTCTTCCGCCCTGAAGGTCTTCAGAAAAAGACAGATGTCTTCTTGGTGGGGATATGGAAGAGGGGACTCTGGTCAGCAATGTGTTACAGTAGGTGCCAACCGAACCAGCATTTGTTATTCATTGGCTATGTGTTAGGCTGTGCTAGGTTGATTCTGGCCCATGGGCATATAGAGACAAAAAGGGTGTGTGTGTGTGTGTGTGTGTGTAATTATATATTCCTTTATTTTCTGAGGAACAGCTTCAAGAAGGAAAAGCACTGGGCAGTTGGAAAGAAGATGAGCTTATGGTATGACCCTGTACTCTGAAAGAAAAAGATTCTCATTATCTCCTTCCTAAACATCGCACCGTCCCATAATATACTTGCAAATATGGTGAACCATTAACTTGGGATCTGTCTTTTTTCTATTTGTTGACTACTTGGCATCAGTGGAGTCAGACTCTCATTGACTTTTCTACCCTAAGCCCTGAACAGACCAGGACTAAGCTGTCTAAATTCGCCCTTACTCCTTCCTTAACACCCCTGCCTGGCTCTGAACAGAGGGCCTTGCCTGGTGCCTGAGATCAGCACTGAGCTGCACATTCACAGTGAATTGGCTCCTTTGACTTTTGTTTACAAATCTGTGCTTCCTTGCATTAAAGGGTTACAGATTTTGAGTTGGAAGGGTGTGTATAGATCACCTAGTTCAATTTTCTTTTACAGATAAGGAAAATGAGAGACTTAGTGACTAGGCCAATATTGCACTGGGAATAAGGGACAGATCTGGGCATCAAACCCAGGTTGTCTCACTCTAAAGCCAATAGGTCTTACCTCCTGCAGTGGAGTCTATTGGAGTCTTTCATGTTGTAGGACTATAGATTTGGAGCTGGAAGTAACCATGGAGGGTATCAAGTCCAAACCCCTCATTGTGGTTGGATTCGACCCTCTCTTGTTTCTGGAGGCCAGGGAAATTGGCTTCCCACCCAGGCAGAGAGAAAAAGATACAGATGCTGGGGAGGTGCCAGGAGCTTCCTTGAAGGACAGCACCTTTGATTATCTGGCCAATACGCTGCTGGCCATGGTACTGAGGTTCAGTGTTAGCCTGAACTCACTGGAGTTCTTAGTGAGAGGAGTTGACTTTTTAAGGACAACTGTGGTAAATTCCATCTGTAAAGCAAAGAATCTTTTCCTGAAACAAAACAAAACAAAACAAAACCCATTTTCTTTTCCATTGGCCTGTTTTTTAAATCCAGATTTTCATAACTCATGTTTCCTTAAGGTCAGGTACAGCCAGGTGTGTGCTAGAGTCACCTCCAGTCAGTTCAGGAGAGATGATTGTTAAATTTTCTGGTATTTACACCTCAGAAATTGTCAAATGGCACTAATCATGGTTTGGCTTATTGTTTTATTGAGTGGGATTAACAAAATGATGTATAAAATGTTAATAACGCAGATTAAACTTCACGGTATGCTGTCGGTGCACCTCCCCTCCCCCTATTCAGATATTACACTTTTACTGTCCCCCCCAGACCTGAACTCAGCCTGGAGTAACTTGTTACATTTCTATCTGCTCCCAGTCTGAAAATGTTATTAATCGCACAAATCTGCCAAACCAGAGCTAGCCTGTTTGCAGTGTTGAGAGTGCGGGGTTCAGTCTTGACGGTTCGCTTTCCCGTTTCTACCTCTAATACGAATTGTGTTACCTTGTTCCCTTAATCTCTATGTGCCTCAAGTAACTCGAGGGGCTTATCATAGATGGTTGTGATCTGTACTGATGGAGGGAGTTCCCACAACAGGAGTTCCAGCATGGTGACAAAACCACAGAAGCATCATATATTCCTGACAATTTGCAAAATGAAACAAAGGAAGAGAAAGTAGTTATATAATATATGAATTATATTTAGTCATTTTGTCTTATAGAAATATCCCACTATCCAATACTCTAGCAACCTGGAACTGGATGCCTTCTAGAACTCCGTCCAATACTGGGATCAAAATTATTTTCAGATTAACTTTTTTTAACGAAAAGGAAAAGTGACTTACCTCATCTGAAATTTGACCTCCAAAAGTGACCCATGTTCCTGGAAAAAGAACACAAAATCACACATTATTTACCATGCTTTCCTTAATCCAGAGCTGAGGGTAATGGAAAGAGATTACTTTTTTTACATAGTTTATTGCTGATGTTGGAAGTGGCTGCCAAGTCTATAGTGAGAAGGGATCGCTACAGACCCACTTGGCCGGCAGCGTTCCCTCTTGTCCTGCTGAATTAGTGAAGCAGCTGACAGTTCTGAAAGGGAAGATGAAGTTAATGGACTCATTTATCCACATTCCCTGATGTCCAGCTCCTCTATGGTCCCTCCCTGGACTCCCCATGTTCTATTTTCTCCTTTCTCCCTTCTTTGAAAGCCTTCCCCCCGGAGGAAGGAGCCAGAGCAGACGCTCTCCATTAGGTGGTGCTACTGCTGAATTGGAACCTCCATCCTGAAAGAGGGAACAGTGGCTAGGCTAGAGGTTTGGGTGCTTCAAATTCTGGGAGAGTTTCTCTGAGATGCTCTGTCCTCAGAAATGCCCATGAGGGAGTGAGATTGAGGATAAGGAAACTGTAGGAAGTACATCAGAGCACAGAGGGAAGGAGCTGGAGCTGTGATTTCATTGTTTTGGGAGAATCCCAGAAGAGGAATCTTCTCCTACCAAGGAGAAGCATCTTCCCAACTACCTGTAACTTTAGAGAGTTTACTGAGAACTTAAGTGACTTGCCCAGGGACACAAAGTCAGTCTGTATCAGAGGAAGTACATTTTTCTCGTCTCCAACCCAGCTTTCTATCCATTCTGTCATCCTGAGACCTTCTCCACAGACAGCTAACCAGGAGAGAAAACAAGTCCACTTGAAGCCCTGAACCTGTAGGAGAGCAATGGAAGGTAATTGGAAAGGCCAAGAGAAGGGAAAGGAGCATTAAAGTGATGTCTTTTTGTGGCAGCTCTCACTGTCCTGTGGGCTCAGACTAACCTCATCACAACTGCCATCATCAAGACAAAAGCCAGAGGCACTCCAAGCCCTTCCTACTAGCCCAGGAGTCCTTGGTTCCATCCCTAGAACATGAGGAAGCCACGGAGGCTCTCAGTGCATCTGACCTCACTGATGATGTTAGCATTCAAAATCCCAGTCTCTATCAATCCCTTAGGAAAAGATGCTCAGAAAAGAACGTTGAGGATGATGGAGTGAAGGCTCTGCTTCTCAGGGGAGGGACACTGCTTGTGAAAGCTTGATAAAGAGATATTTTAGGGAGGTTCGGAATTTTGCGTTTCACAATGTTTCCACATTAATTATGATTTTTGGATTTCCAATTCCAATCCAAATCCTGGGATTAAGAGCTTGTGTTTATGTAACATTCTGTTCTCCAGGGGTTTTAGGGACCAAAAGTGCTGGATAAGAAACAACCCCACAGAAGGAATTACCACGTATACTATTAAACAATGTCTGTCTGCCTAATCTCTTTATTTCTGTTATTTTAAAGCAATCTGCACAAATATCAGGACAGTTTCTAAACAGTGTCTTTAAAATCATAAAATGTATTTTTAAACACTTGGTCAAATGACCCATGTTAGTCAAAGATGCTTAGCCTGACTGAGACAGAGGATCAAGGATCAAAAACTAAGGACTTAAATGCCATGCAGTTCAACACCCTTATTTTACAGAGGAGAAGTCAGAATCAGTGAGTGAGATGACTTGTCCAAGGTCACACAGGAAGTAAATGTAAATACTGGGATTTGAACCCATGTCTTTAGATTCCAAGATCATCACTCTTTCCATGGCACCATGCTGAGTCCTCCTTGACCTGAGACTTAATCTGTCTCTCAAGGACTCTCAGGGAAAGTTTCATACCTTCAAGTCCCCAGGGTTACTTCAGGAAGTAACCTCTGACAATGGCCAAGTCTTGGTCTTACAAACACCTCTTGCTCCTTCCTCCTTCGAATTAGGGAAGATCTTTTTCTCTAGCTGTCTGCTTGAAAGGTTGGTGGAAGAGTAGATATAGCTTGGGGTGCTTGGAAGGGCACGTGGATTAACCAACCAAGTTTTTAAAAAGATGGTTCGCATTTATAATTAGAAGGTTTCAAGTTAGCAGAAGGGATAAACAGCAACTGGCCAGATATTAGGTAACAGTTTTTGCTAAGTTCCTTTGTGATAATTTTAAAAATCCTTTTTCACTTTCTAGCAATAAGAAACTTCCATGATACTCGAGGTTACTGAAATCTATTTTGGTGCAAAGATTCAAATTATGGGCAATTTTATTTCAGAGAAATGAGTTTTCTTAGCCTGATACTTGTTATTTCTAAGGGTATCATTATTAGTAGTAATTTTTATTTATTTATTTGGCACAGTGTGCTTAGAATAGGAAAGGTTACAGTGCTATTCGAAAGAGTTCAAATGCCAGATTGGGATCCCTTGATCACCCAATGAGTCTGCACATCACTGTTTTTATCTTCATATTAGTAAACCCATACCACATGATGCAGAGGAACTTCTGGTGAGATGGGAAAGAAGACAAGAAAATAGGGAGCCTGGTACAATTATCTTTTGTTCTTTGTTACCTGGTTACCACACTGGGATTTACAGTAAGCCTTGTCTTTTCACTCAAGGAGCTGGCCATAATTGGGTGTTTACCATTCAGAGAGACTGTTCAGCCCTGAACAAAGAACACTTGGGATGTTTGGATGGAATGTTTACTTCATAAATCAAGCTGTCAGGTTTGCAGAGCATTTCACTACAGTCTCCATATGAAACACAGACTGGCTTATAATTGTTCAGATAAAAGGAAATCGGAATAATTATAAGCAAGTCTGTGAATAGATCTTGGGATGCTTATGATGCCACAGCTATCATGCCTTGACAGGCAAGCTCAGTAACTACTTAAAACTGAGCCCAGCTATCAAGAGAAAAAGAATAGGGAACAAGAACATGCACACACACACACACTCACACACACGCACACACTCATGCACACACACCCACTCACACACACTCTCACACACACACACACACACACACACCTTTAAGGCTTACAAAGTGTTTTACATGCTTTATCTCATTTGATCCTCTCTCTCTCCTTCCTTCCTTCCTTCCTTCCTTGCTTCCTTCTTTCCTTCCTTCTTTCCTCCCTCCCTCCCTTTTTCCTTCCTCCCTCTTTTCCTTTCTTGCTTCCTTATTTCTTTCCTCCTTTTATCCCTCCTTCCCTCCCTTCATTACTTTGTTCCTTCCTATAATTATATAATTTTTCATTTCCTTTATGCAATTTATATAAAGTAATTTCTGGGGCAGTGTCTATAGCAACTAGAGAGTGCAGAGAGGCTTCCTGGAGGAAATGGTGCCTGAGCTGACCTTGGAAAAAGCTAATGATTTTAAAAGGATATGGGATAGGAGGGCATTCAAATCACAGGGGATAGTCCATGCAGAGCCTCAGAAAAGGAGATGGAGTTTGAAATGCATATGAAGAACAGCAATTAGACTACTAGGTAGCTAGGTGGTGCAGTGGTTAGAGCACTTGGACTTGAGTCAGGAAGACCTGAGTTCAAACACTGCCTCAGGTACTTCCTAGTTCTGTGACTATAGGCAAATCTAGGGGTTTTAGTAGACTGCAGGGTTACAGATTGCTACCATCCAATGATGTGGTCTTAGGCAACATTAAGAGAAATTCCAGGAGTGAGGAGGCAATGGTTCTGCCATACTCTGTCCTGGGCAGACCACATATGGAGTTTTGTGTCCAGTTCTGGGCAACACATTTTAGGAAAGCCATTGATACACTAATGGATATTCAGAAGAGCATTACCAAGTTGGTCAAAGGTCTTGAGCTCATGCTCATGAAAAGCTGTTGAAGGAACTGGGAGTGTTTAGGTTGAAGAGTACACTTAGGAGAGACAGGATTGTTATCTTCAAGTACTTAAAAGACCTTCCTATGGGGAAGGCTTCCATGTGTTTTGTATGGACAGAGAAGGTAGACCTGGGAGAAGTGATCAGAAGTTACCAAGAAGAAAATTGGAGCTTGAGAAAACAAGTCTTCTCTAACCATCAGTGGAATGCTTTATCTCCAGAAGTGGCAGGATCTGCCTGGATGAAAATCTTTAAAGGAGATAATGGGGAACTGTTTCTCCAAAGTGATGTACAGGCATTTTTTTCTGTTGAGTGTGGGTTGGAGTAGACTCTGAGGGCCCTTCTTACTCTGAAATTCATTAATTCCATGAAAATTGTGACCCACGACTGCTTTCAGATTCTGGATCTCAGAGTCTCACCTTCCTGGTATAATTCACTCTATTTATTCTTCTTATACATCCTTTCCTACCACATTGTTCTCTCTACCCACTGTCCCCTGCCAGTCTCCATGCCTTTTTTTGTGAACATGGATATACTGGCTTCATGGAAAACCATCCCATAAATCCAACTCTGGAAAAACTTTCAAAATGGGACCATATTCTTCCCTAACTTCCTAGAGGACTTCCCAGTCTTTAGTTTTTGTATAAATTTTAGAACTGAAGGGGGGATTAGGGATCACCCTGTTAAGGCCCCCTTCTTTGAACCCCAGAAGAAAGTGTTTTATTTGTTCATGGCCATCAGTGTGGTGGCATCTGGCTCTGAGAAAGGTCCCAGGTGGATCCTTTGAAAGCTAATGAAACAGGCCACACTGAGAGATGACACATTCTCTTCCTTCACTTCCTCTAGTGGTCAAAAGTCATGAAATGACCATGTCTTCTCCTTGGGAGGCTGGATACAGAAGACAGGGGGCATAGGAATGCCTTCTAGGGACCTGGTATATGGTTTTCTATAGTTATACGTCAAAAATATATTAAATTTAGTTCTAGTCCCCTCTGCAGTAACCTCTTTACGCCCTCAATAAAGCAAAGTCTTGGGCCAAAGAGTCAATGCTATTCTTGGCTTTCAATCTCATTCCTCATTCCCCGACTCTCACCACCTCCCAATCATTTTCACATGATGCAGAAAAATTTTTCTTCTCCAATCTTTTTTGCATCTGCCAGTATTACCATTATAAGCCTGTCCCTTATTTTTGGAACCAAGCTGCTGGGGCTAGGGGTTCTTTTTTGGCTTCCAGGATGTTGCTAATGAGCATCTGGCCAGAGTTAAGAAATGGAATCACAGCTAAGCCTTTTTATCAGCTACCTTACCCACCTTTCTGTGCAGTAACCTGGCTCTGGCTTCACATATGCTCTGACATCTGTGTTCTTGACAATAGCTTTAAATAACAATGTAGATTATGCAAAGAAGGGCTATGGGCTGCATGAGACAAAGGTATAATTCACCCAATGATCCATCAATCCCCTCTCTGGACCTCAGAGGAAGGGTGAAGGCTAGAGAAGTCACTAGTCCATTTTACATGTGGGGATGAAACTTTTCATGAAAGAAAATAAATTATTTTACATCCTTTTGACTATTTAAAGTACCCTCCTGAGTGCTTGTGTTCAGAAGTAAACTTGAAAAGTATAAGATAGTGGAGGCAATTTAAATTTGTCTGAGAAAGATCTTAGGGTGTTAATAAATTTCATCTTACTATGAGTCAACTGGTAGATATGGTAACCAAGAAAACCAATGTGGTCTTAGTTGACAATAGAGATACTGTGTATAGGACTAAGGCAGTGATAGTCTTGCTATTCTCTGCCCAACCAGACCTTGGGAGAAGTATTAGGTTCAATTCTGGGTCTCACATTTTATGAAGATTATTGATTAGCTAGAAAGAAGCTAGTGGAGTACAACTGGAATGGTGGTGGGTTTCAAGTGTGTGCTATAGCAGGCGTAAGTGAATCAGTTCACAGCAGGTTTGACTTAACACTTTGAGTAATTGAGGGAGGAAAAAACACTTCCTTGCTATGTTCCTGGGCCACTCATTACTGATTGGAGTACCTCAAACAACTGTAGCCATTTTTCTTTCTGAAATGGTGACAGGTCCAGTGTTTATTCTATGGGATTGTCCGTTTTTTTTAATGTTCATGACAAAAATTCTTTGGCATCTTGCTGACAACCAAGAGGAAGCCAAACGACCTGTCTGTGCTCAGAATTACTCCAATTCTTAGGAGAAAGTCACCAGTGAGAATGGAAGCAGCAGGCAGCACGAGCACGGTTTCCTCCTTTCTGTTGTTGTGAAGAACTCCTGTACAAAGTGTAGGGAAAGTTGAACACTTGGGGGAAATGAGCACAGTGCTCTAATGGGGGCCAATTAACACCCACTGGAGGTCCCTCCTCTCCTGTTGTTAGGATCACAATCCCTCTGTGTTTGCCAATTCAGAGACATTACTTTCTTCTAAGAAGGGACCTGGAATTAAAGTAAAAAGGCTGGGGTCTTTCTAATAATTACTCTTGAGCCTTGTCCTCAGACGGGGCCAAGTAAAATCACTGAGAATGAAAATGAAGAGGAGGGTGAGAATGAGAAGGAGGAACAGAAAGTGGAGGGGGGTGGGAAGAAGAAGGAGAAGAGGAGCAGGGAAAAGAAACTTCTTTGCAAAAAAATACCACTAAGAAGTTTGGCAGTCAAGGTCACCTCCCTTTCAGGTTCCTTAAATCCTGAAAAATTTGCCAAATTGTGGTTCTTGGGAAGGATTTTAAATAGCCATCTTTTCTTCATAGATCAGGAATGTGCTAGAAGATGATATTTGGTACAATGGTATGTATAAGAGTATGTGTGTGTGTGTGTGTGTGTGTGTGTGTGTGTGTGTGTGTGTGTGGTCAGAGAGAGGGGGGAGGGAGGAGGAGGCGAGGGAAGGAAAGGGGAAGGAGGGAGGGGGAGAGGAGGAGAGAGATAGACAGAGAGAGGAGAGACAGAGAGAGGCAGAGGCAGAGGCAGAGAGAGAGAGACAGAGAGACAGAGACAGAGACAGAGACAGAGAGAGACAGAGACAGAGACAGAGAGACAGAGAGACAGAGACAGAGACAGAGACAGAGACAGAGAGAGACAGAGAGAGAGACAGAGAGACAAAGAGAGACAGAGAGAGACAGAGAGAGACAGAGACAGACAGACAGACACAGAGAGAGACACAGAGAGAGAGACAGAGAGACACAGAGAGACACACAGAGAGAAACATCAAAAACACACCATCAACCAGGAGAGGGGTAGGGGATAAATTGGGATTCCTTTCCAGTTTCAAGGTAAGGAGTTGTTTTTAGCAAAAAGGAAGAGGAGACCGCTTTGTAACAAAGGATGACTGAATATCTTGAAGTAGTTCTTTGAAATCTTGTCTTCAGAGTTCATAGATACAATACTGTTTATGGCTTTTACCAGACCCCACGGACCGTTCAAGGAGGGCTCTGAAGTGTCTGCAAGCTTTCCCAGTGAGTTTTCACGCGCCTCCCAGCACACATTCCAGTCCAATGGATCCACTTGCTGTTCCACACATATGTCTGGGCATCCCCTGCCTCTGTGGCTATTCCCATTTCTTGGGGTGTCTTTTATCCTCTCCATCCCCTTTTAGAATCTCAGGCCTCCTTGAAAACACATGGCAGTCCTTAATCCTTTCATCTTCTCACCCCTCAAACTATTCTGTGTTTCTTCTGTGTACATGTGTACATGTCTGTCTAGGGTTCTAGATTTGGAATTGGAAAAGATTTTAGAGGTCCTCTAGTCTAAAGCCCTGACTGTATAGAAGAAAAAACTGATGTTCAGAGTGAATCAGTGACTGGCTCACTGAAGTTGGACTTAGAGCTAGAAAGTGGCAGAGCCAGGATCTGAACCCCTGTCCTCTGACTCTCCTCTGTCCTCCTCCCATTATTCCATGTCACTTTTACCCTTCCTGTAGAACAGAAATTTTTGAAGAACAAGGGCTCTTTTTCTTTTGTCTTTGTATATCTAGAGCTTCCTTACACACGACAGGCACTTTCAATTGAACTGAAATTAACTTCCCTTTTGTGGACATTTTTAAGATTTAGAAAAAAAATCAAGGCCTAAGAAAAGAAACAGGAAAATAAATAAGGGATAATTAAGAATAGCCAAGGATGAAAAAAAGAAAACATTTATAAATCCCCTCCATTATTCCCTAAACATTTCAGTCTTTAGACATAAGAAACCTAACTTATTCTAGCCATCTGTTCCTAATGGGCACCATCTATTCACTGTTACTGCCCTGTGCTCTAGGAATGACCAAATGCTTGAGGGAAGAATCACAGAGTTCCAGTATAAATGTGATGCTCAGTCATGAGCTAGTGTTTCAATTATTCAAAGTGCACATTTTTTCTTTGCTTTTCTAAAAAGTATAACTACATCACTCATTCTTCATGAGGGATCCAAATCCCTTTGCTCTCTAGTCCAGTTTTGAAAAAAAAATCCACAATCTAATAAGAAAACATAGTTGGATCCAATTTTTGAAAAATGTTACATTAAAAAATCCCAAGATACTTAATGCATCTTAGTTCCTAAGAAACTTAATTCAGTTCTGGAAATTGAACTTTGAAATAAAACCATACTAAATTGCAAAATTCATTAGGACACAATGGGAAATCCAGAATGTTTATCAAGAACTGAGCGGGGACTAGCAATTTTTGCATTTGGGACAAGTGGTGGAGGTGAAATAGGGTTATAGTGTGGCATGGAGGAAGTCTGCCTCAGAATGTAGTGTTTTTCAGAAGTGCTAAGTATTTTGGAGCCCACTGGAACAGAACAATGGCAGCTGGTAGTTAAATTTTTGCCTTGGAAATAAACATATGCTACAAATCAAGGGTTGGTTTATTATTCTCTTGATTGTCTAGACTGAAAAAAGAGCTGGAGAAAAAGTTAAAATGCACATTAAACTTATAAGTGTTTCAGGTTTATACCCCCCCCCATCTCTCAAAAGAGTCAGGTTTTTTTTTACCAGCATATCACTAGAAGGAAACCTACCCCAGGATGATTGCTTTCCATAATTTCTAAAGTTTATACATTGGGCAAAACCCAGTGGTTTCACCCTAGTTATGTCTCAGACTAGTAGAACTGTTGGGCCATAGAAATTTAATTAGGAGTCAGGATTTTGGTTGTTCAGCTATGTCAGTGAATGTTTCAATTTTGCCTCTTTCTCCCCTGTTTTGAAATTGTTACATGATAACTTCCTTCTTCAGAAAGATGATTTGTTTTTCCATCATTGTCACTTTCCAATAACTCCACTCTCACCAAGAAAGCTCTCACTTGTAAACAAACAATAATATTTAAGCAAAACAAATCAATGCATTGTCTAGGTCTGCACATGCGTACCACATTCTACACCCATATTCCACATCTTCCCTACCAAGAGGTGGTAGGCACAATTTGTTACCAGAATTCGAAAGTCAGGATTGTTCATTGTATTGATCTGGAGTCTTTTGGTGTTGATTTCCTTTACCTTATTACCATCACTGCATATGCCATTCTCCTGGTTCTACTTATTTCACTCTGAATCAGATCATACAAGTCGTCCCAAGTTTCTCTGACTTCCTCATAGTCTTCATTTTTTAATGGCACAGTAACATTCCATTATTCCATACACTACAGTTTGTTCAGCCAAAGGTGCACATCCTTCCTTCTATTTCTTTGCTACTACATATAAAAAAGGCTGTCACAAGTATTTTTGTATCTATGGAATGTTTCCCTCTGGCTTTGATTCCCTTGGCTCAGTAGGGGAATTATTGGGTTAAAGGTTTGCATATTCATCACCCATTTGTAGTACATGTTTCTGTGGACTGTGATGTAGTGGAATAAGAATGGATGGACATGGATGTACAGAGATGTTGATGGTGTGGTTTACTTTGATTACTCCATTAAATTATAAGCTTTTTGAGGGCAGGGACTATCTTTCTTTTCTGTCTTTGTGTCCCCACCATTTACCATAGTGCCTAGATCATGGTAGGCACTTAATAAAAGCTTCTTAACTGTCTGAGGTTAATGAACCCCTGCATAACATGATCTTGGAGGAGGACTACAGGAAGGCAACACCAATCATGCTAGGAGTCTAGGACTGGAATAGAATTAGGCATGTCACTGCAAGATTGTATGGCTATCCAAGTCAACATGACTTGTGAATGTTGCCTCTTGAATGACAGGAGCCACTATTCCCCTTCTCAAGCAATCATTCAGTTGAAATAATTATTAAGAGCTTACAATATGCCAGGCACTGTGCTAAATATTGGGGATACAAAGAAAGGTAAAGCAAAAAAAGATTTCCCTCAAAGAGTTTACATTCTAATGGCTCTCTGGAGGCAATAATTTCATTCCAGTGAATGGTAATGATAAAATATTTTATTGGTGTTTGGATTGGCAATCTTGCTGACCATGTGACCAGTTAGACAGTCAACCAGTATTTATGAAGCACTTACTATGTGACAAGCACTATATTAAGAGTTGGGGATACAAAGAAAGGCAAAAACACCACCTGCCCTCAGGGAGCTTATATTCTAATGGGAGGAAACAACATGTAAATAACTAGTTACATATAAGATTATAAAGAATTGACAAAAAGTCACCTGGGAAGGGAAGGAACAAGCAGGTGGCAGTGTGGAGGTAGGCAGTGCTGATCAAAGCCCCTTGCTCAAGATGGAGCTTGAGCTGAGTCATGAAGCAAGACAGAGAAACCAAATGTGGAGGTGGGATGGGAGAGAGAGGATTTCAGGTAAGTCCAAATATGAAGATATGAGATGAAGTGTCATTTTGAAGGACTTGCAATAGAATACTGCAGTCAAATCATAGACCCTGTGGAGTGTATCAGAGTAGAAGAAGACTAGTAAGAGTGGGGAGGCTTGGAAAGACTTTTGAGGCCAAACAGAGAAGTCTATATTGAATTCTCAAGGTGATAGGGAACTCTTGGAGCCAAGGAGTGGGATAGGTCAGATCTATGCTCTAGAAAAAATCACCTTGACCACTGAGTGGGGAGAGACAAGGAGATTAATTAGAAGGTTGATTAAATAGTCCACACAAAGGGTGATGAAATGATGAGGCTGTGATGAGGCTGGAAAAAGGGCTATGGTTATGTGAGTGGAGGTGAGGGGACATCCTTGAGAGATGTCAAGGTAAAATGACAAGATGTAGCAATTGTTCAGATGCATGGAACAGGGGAACACTGAGGGCTGGGTGACTCATAGAATAGTGGTGTCCGTGATGTTTGGAAGTTAGGAAGAAGGAAGGGCTTAAGGGGAAACTCATTTTCCTAAGTTCTATTTTGAGCTAAGATAGAATACTCTGCCCTTCAGTAATAGGGCAAGCTCCCCTTCTTAAAATATATCATTGATGTCCTAAGGGATCTTTGGCTCTTTTTCCTCTGTGTCACCCTGATCACAGTGTTGTATTCCTCCCCACCCCAACCCCATTGCCTTCTTACCAATGCCTAAAGACAAAAAAGAAGACATTTCTATCCAAGCCTTCACATCTTCATGAAAATCTTTCCACTTCAATAGCATCAAGTGCAGATTTGGGGCTTGAGGGTCCAATTCACTGCCTTCCCATTTTTTTCTCTAAGGATTTAGACAAGGAGAGATACTTCCATACGATTTGAGTGTAGTGGGCCCTGGAGCCTTGTGGTCCAATTTGAGATCAAGAGCCAGGGCTGAGATTAGAGAGCATCATTCTCGGAAATGGAGTGAAAATTGCAGAAAAAAATGACAGAAAATCAAAGCCTTTCTCTTCTAAGGAGATACTGCTTCCCAATGAGATGACCCACAGGTCTCAGTGTTCTTCTGGTGATGCCCACTTAACAGATGGAACAATAGAGACTCAGGGAGAACAAATGTCTCATTCAAGGACACTGTTTTACCCATCCAATAAGAATAAATGTGATGATCACTCATGTATACAGAATATTTGCATACAGACTTATTGTAGTAAAATCATATTCACACTTTGTTGTTACCAAGAACTACATGTTCATTACCCCTCTTGATCCTGTCAACAACTTTGTATCTTTATCCCCAATTTAAAGATGAAGAAACTGAGACTCAGAGGTGTTGTTATTTGCCCAAGAACCCAGAGCTACAATAATATAATATGCTTCAAAACAAAAATTTATTAAATAACTGTATCCAACAGATACACAACAGATACACGATCTGTATCCAACAGATGCACAACAGAACATTGTCTTAAGTTTGGAAAAGGCCAACTTTTTTGAAGACATGATCTTTGTGCACAAATTGCTTATGGCATAGTAAAGGAATAAAGGGTAAATTCATATAGATACCACATACAAATTACAGTGTAATGTAGGGAGTTTTCTCCTGCCCCCTCTTCCCGAGGCAGTAATCAGTCAATAAATACCCAAATTAACTACAAAGGACACATGAAGAAAGATGCTATCTGCATCCAGAGAAAGAACTGATAAATAGTCATTGAGAATTTATTAAGTGCCTACTATATGCCAGGTATTTGCTAAGTGTTGGAGATACAAAGAAAAGCAAGACAGTTCCTGCCATTGTGGAGCTCACAACCTACTGGAGGAAAAAGAACAGGCAAGTGCTATATATGAACATGTTAAGGAAAGGTGAAATATGAAATAATCAATAGAGGAAAGGCATTAGAATGAAAGAGGATTGAGGAAGGCTTCCTGGAGAAGGTGGCATTATAGGTGGAATCTGAAGGAAGTCAATGATACACCCAAAACAAGCATGCAGGATGGAAAAAAGTGGGTACTGAGACAGGAGAAAGCCACAGAAGCCATGCTTCCTAGAGCAGGGATTCTTTTTTTGGAGGTAGGAAGGCAAATCATTTGGGGTTAAGTGACTTGCCCAAGGTCACACAGCTGGTAAGTGTCAAATGTCTGAGGCTGGATTTGAACTCAGGTCCTCCTGACTCTAGAACCAGTACTCTATCTGCTCACCACCTAGCTGCCCCAGAGCAGGGATTCTTAATTCTTTTTTGTGTCATGGAGGACTTTGAAAGTCTAGTGAAGCATGTGGACCTCTTCTCAGATGAATGTTTTTTAATGTGTAAAATACAATACTTAGGGTTACAAAGAATACATATTAAAAAGAAACAAAAAATGGTTAGCAGCACCCTGCTGTTAAAATATGAGAACTCTAACTCTATTTCTAATCCAAATTCCGGTAATTAGCACAGTGATTGGCACACAGTAGGTCCTTAATAAATGTTTATTGACTGACTGAGCTTATTCTAGGACACAAGCCCAGTCCTATGATTCCAAGTCCATCTATGCTTGTTTTAACTACATCATATGACCCTGGGAATATTTATCATCAATTCTTCTGAGGGAATGCATTCTAAAGATCATATGAATGATCTTTAGATAGATACGATGTCTGTCTTTAGATAGCTAGACAGAATGATCTTTTCAATTAATCTTAAAACACTCCCATCAACTTACTAGCTTTGTGTTGTCCAAAAATAGTGGTCTGTCTACAGGAAAGCGATGTGAAACAAGGAGATTTTTTGAAAATGTCTACTTTCTGACTATTCTGTTGTTCTGCATTCCACATACTACCTGAGAGGAGAAATTCAACTAGGTATACAAAGCTCTGACTTCAGGCTCCATAATTAGCTGAATAAGTTCTTTACCTACTGTGAGCCTAAATGGATCCATCAACTGTTCAGGGAATAGAAGGTGGGGGAGCTTTCCATCATCTGTCTCTGTTCCTATTAACTGGCATGGAATGGAATGGAGGTGGCCTCTTCAGAGTTCCTTTGAAGTGAGAAAATGAAAATGTTCAGTGTAAAGGAAAGGGATGTATGGTGGAAAGGGGAGGAGGAGAAAGAGCTATCTTTGGAGCCAGCCAACAGATATGAAGGTTTATTTATCTGTGTACAGGTTGCATACCACCATAGAATGGAAGCTCTGGGAGGGTAGGAGCTATTTTTCATTTAGTCTTTGTGTCTTTAGTACCTAGGCTGGACTGAGCAATAATTTCTGATTCTTTGGGAGGCCAGTGAGGATGAGGACAGAGCAAAAAAGAAACTGGATTTGGTGATTAGGAACCCACTGGTAACTGGCTATAGTAGAGTGCTAAGAGAAGAAGTCATGTGGTAGGGGTGGAGGGTGATAGGAAAATAAAGGCAGTGAGGTAGATTCTGCTCCTTAGAAGTTTGGGTATAGAACTGGGCACGGTAATGTACACCTGTGAGCCTTTCTGCTGGGGAGGCGGAGCCTGCTAGATCACTTGAGGTTAGATGTTCTGTAGGACTGAAGCTGATCAGGTGTCCTCATTAAGCCCTGTACCAAGAGTGAGTCCCCAGGAGGGGGGAGGGGAGGAAGGGCAGACAAGATTGTCCCCAGAGGGATTCCCTGGCCTGGGTTGGAAATGGATAAAGTTAAAAGATTTTGCCCCAATCAGCAGGGGTCAGGCTTGGGAGTGACTGCTGCATTTGTACCAAGGGCAAGATGGTGAGACCTAGCCTCAAATAGCAGTCATAGCAGCAGCGGCAACAACAAAGACAAAAGAAAAACAAGTTTGGGTATTAATGAGCCTGAGATAGCTTAATGACACTGGGGATAAAGAGACAGAATGAAATTACAGTCTTTGCCCATTAGAAGCACCTTTTGAAATTCTATGTGCCTTGTTCATATATTGAAAGCACTTTTGGACTAGATGTGGTGGTAATAATGTTCCTCTGGGCCATTGATGATGAAAGTGGGGGTAACAGACCATTATTTCAAGACCATTTTTCATTCATTCATTGTCTCTTCATCCTTCCTTTTAGCAATACTATTAAACTTTCTTCAAAAAAAGAGTATTGACTAGAAAGTGAAATATGAAATTGCCTAGTTGAAATATACATATATTGAAAGGAAGACTAGAAAGAGGGTGTGCAGTCATGTTTTCTGGGATAGAATTACAAGGGTCATCAATTCTCATTCTGTAGGGTGCAAGTTGGATACGGCAACCAGATGTGGTCAGGAAGAAATCTCTCCCACTGGTGCCAGATAGCATGATTCATGCAATATGGAAATTTCAGGCTTTCTCTGTAGCACAGTTCAATACAGCCTACTAGATCACCAGCCTAATTTTATATTTTTTATTAGCCAAAATTAACTCCCGATTTTCCATAGGCAGGCCACTGTCACCTAGGCATGAATTTTAAAATGCAAGAACAAAAAGCAAGTAATTTCTGGATTATCTCTCACTGTTCAAATCTACTGATTGAAACTCATAAGTATTTGAAAGTTATTGTCTTCTTCATAGATATTTTTTGAAAAAGAGCCATTGAAAAAACTATAGTGTCATTTGATCAAGAAAAAATGTATTCTGGATGCTTCTGGAAATAACACTAGAATTAAGCTATCATTGAATTTTTGTATCTAAAGATTTTTTTGACACTTAAACCCATTTCCCTTTATCTTCTTCCCCAGTTGTAATTTGTCCAAGCCCCATCCTTTTTTAAAAATATTTTTTCAATTAATAAGCATTTATTTTCTCTTCCTTCTCACCTATTAGGAAAACAAATAAATACTTTTATAATTTGCAGAGTCAAGAAAATAAAATTTCTGCATTGTTCATGTAGAAAATGTATGTCCAATACTTTCTGTCAGGAGGTGGGTACTTCCATCTTCTGGAATCATGGTTAATAATTGCATTGATCACAGTTCATTAAGTCTTTCAAAGTTGTTTGTTGGTATGATTTTGTTGTCATTATATAAATTGTCCCCTTGGTTTCTGGTCACTTCACTCTGTATCAGTTCATGAGTCTTTCCAGTTTTCTCTGAAATTGTCTCTTTCATACTTTGTTAGAGTGGAATATTATTGCATTACATTCCCATACAATAGTTTTATCATCCAATCCGCAATTGAAGGCATGTTCCACTTTTTTGACCAAAAAAAAGTAATAAAAAAACCAGTCATTACAGAATTATCACTGACACTATGCACAAAATTCCAAAACTATAGTTTGCCACCTGCTGTCCTAGGATGTTTGGGGCCCTGGGCAACTTTTTTTTCATGATTTCTGTCTATGTAAACAATTTTATTTTAAGAAGCATTTAAAATACATAGGTTCTGGTGAAATATACTGCTGCACCAATGAAAAATTTGAAATAATTCACTTATGATATTCCCCTTTTTGTAGAGGTGCTGGAATATAAAACAGTGAACTGTCCAAAGCTGCAAAGACTATTCACATTTGGATTACAGTTTTAGTCTTCAGTTCTCCAGTTCTGAGCAGCATTCTTGAACAATGAAGGCTAAAGAGTGAATCGTCCCTGTCCACCCTTCTGGCTTTTTGCAATACTGTTCATCAGATGTTCCAGAAAATGGATTCATTCACCTCACTGTCTGCAGTCCTTCAGCACCTATGTCATCTTCCCTTTCCTTAACAAGTTTCAGTGACTATTTTGCTATTGAGGAATGAATATGAAGTCCTTTGTTTGTCATTTAATGTCCTTCTCAGTTGGATTCCAGCCTATCTTTCCAGGCTGATTGAACATGACTTTTCCTCATACACTAAATTCTCCAGCCATACTTCTTGTTCCCCATATATCACATTCCACCCTTTCCTCTGAATCTTTGCAAAGACTGTCCCTCATACTTGGAATCTTCACCTTCATCATCTCCACCTCTTGAGCCCTTAGCACCCTTCAAACCTGGGATGTAAGTGCTTAATAAATAGGTTTTGAATTGGAGCCTCAGCTCTACTGCTCTCCTTCCTGATTCCCCCAGTTGCTAGTGTCCCCCCCCTCAACTGCTGTGCATTAACTCTGTATAAATACTATATTTATCCATTTCTGAACCTAGGGTCTACTCCTAGTAAAATGTAAGGTCCTTTAGGCAAGAGACTGTGTCACTTCCCTATGAATATCTCCAGCACCTACTTGACCCAAAGCATGCTCTTAATGCATGTTTATTACAAACCAACACTACAAAATAAAGATACAGTCTTTGTCATGACAGAGTTTATGAGTTAGGACACGTACACAATGAAGTATGTTGCAGGCTAGGCTGTGATGGCTGAGACTGAGATACAAAGAGTCCAAGAAGAGCTTAGGTGAGAGAGTCTAGAGCTCAGATGAGCAGGGAGGAGGTGGCTCCCAAGCTGATGGTTGAGGGAAAAGATCGCGTTTGCCAGGCTTGAGTTGAGAGAGCATCCTAGCCTTGAACAGTGGCAGGAGAGAGTACAGAATTGGGAGGACAGCTCCTGGTGCTGCCTAACCGAATTGCAATTGTTTAAAGCTAGTTTTGCAAATAAAAGATAACGGTAGCAATGCATGCTTTGAAATAAACTATAGTATTGTATGAAATAACTCCACCAGAGAAATCATATAAAAAAGCAGTAAAAAAAAATAAGAGTGGCAGTGTAGCCTAGTAAGAAGGGAGTGAGCCATAGAGCCAAGAAGACTGTGGTTTCATGTCCTGCCTCTGACTCATTTAGGCTGGGCAAGTCAAAATCTTAATGTTCTAGGGAAGCATTGAATTTTCTAAACTGCAGAGAAGAAGCAAGGGTGCATCGGCAGAGGCAATTTCCTTACCTCAGAGTACTATACACTCAAGAACTCCGTCCTAAAAGTGATTACTCTGATTAATAACAGAATATTCACTGATTTACGGCCCATTATTCATTGCCATTTTGTGTATATTCCAATGAAATTGTTTAAAAATTCACACGCTTGGCTAGCTACGTAAGTCAAAATAACTGAATAATCACTCAAATGATTATTAATAAGTCTACACTATTTGCCAGGACATACCTTGGTAAATAATTAAGCATGTTTAGTCAAGCTCGTCACTCAAACTCATTATTTTAGTGAGAGTAGAATAATGTTGGTGCCATTAAGAAATAAAATATTCAAAATAGTTTATTTCACCTTTAGCTCCTTTTGTGTTTGTTTTTGTGCATATTTCATGATTTAATATGTTAGTACAGTAGGATGTGTGGGTACCTTTCAAATAAACAAAATGCTTTTACTGATGTTTGGAGCACACTGGTCTAGGGCACTGGGAAGTTAAGAGACTAGCCCAGGTCCACTCACACTGCCAGAGACCAGCCTGTCAGGAAGGGAGGAGAGGAAATAAGTATTGATATGGCACCTACTATGTGTCCAGGTACGGTGCTAAGTATTTTACAAATATCTCACTGGATCCTCACAACAACCCTAAGAGGTAGGTGCTGTTCATTATCCCCACTTGGGGATTATCCCCATTATCCCCGAGGAGGAAACCAAGGCAAGTAGAGGTTTATTGACTTGCCCAAGATCACAGCCAGTAAGTATCTGAAGCTGGATTTGAACTCAGGTCTTCCTGACTCCAAGCCTGGCACTCTATCCACTGCACAGATGCTCTTCAACATCTCCTTATGTTGAACTAAAGTGTCCTTTCTTGCTGATTATACTGATTACTTTGAGTGTTAAGCAATAGAAAAGGAAAAAGTGGGTTTGCTATTTCTGAGGTTTCAAAGCTAGTTATTGAGATGTCTAGCCTAGGTGTGCAGTGGAGAAAAGCCTGGAGTCAGGAAAAGCCATGCTTGAATCCTGCCTTGAGGGTTGTGTGACCCTGGGCAATTCAAATTTGTCATCCTCAGTTTCCTCAGCTGTAAAATCATGATAAAACTAACACTTCGCAGGTTTGTTGTGAGAATGACATAAAACAACATCAATTACTTTGTAAACCTGACATTGCTGTGGAACACTAGATGTTGTTATAATTATAATCATGTCTCTATTGTATACTTGGTCTCCATTCCATTAAGGGGATAAGAGGGAAGGAAGCACTTGGAGCAGGCACATGACATTGATGGCTCATTCCTAAACCTATCTGTGTCATTCTGCTCTTGGAGCAAACATCCAAGATGCCTTTGGCTGAGCCATCGCTCTCCACCTTGTAGAAACCCAGAGCTTGCTGGGACAGTGAGTGGCTTCCAAAGCCAAAAACATAAGAGCTTCCTTTTCTCTCTCCCATCCTCAAGCTCCTCTGGAAGTTGCTTCAGAGCAGAGGTGAATTAAACGGATTCTGATAAACCCCAATAGCTCATCCTGATTAAGTTGGGAGTGGAGACTTGTTGGTGCAGAGCTGGGCTTGTCCCACACAGAATTAGCCACCAGTCACCTTAGCTCAGAGGGCCTATACCATCTTCCAGCCACATGACTTTAATTTAAGTGTCTTCAGACATTCCCATATTGCATACAATATACCCCATACAAATAAGGCAACATTTACTAGGTTGTCTTGGACATTCAGAACTATTTTCTTTTATTCTACATTTAAATTTTTTTCTTTAAATCTTTTTTTTT
>CM053600.1:194825484-194844759 GCA_028646575.1 Pseudocheirus occidentalis
TGTGGTACTGTTTAGAAGCACTGTGGCCAAAAGCACCAGTGCTATGTCAAGGTGTCATTTCTGCAGGGCAGGACAAGCCTAGTGAGGAGGGATGGGAGCACCAACCATCCTTCCAGTCTATGGGCCTTCCATCTCCACAGGCCTACTCACTCCACAGACACAGATCATCATTTGTCCAGGCTTTCTCATGCTGAGTGATTTTTTTTTGTCTGTGGTTTTCCCATATATTTTCTCTATTGACAATCTTTCCAACATGATGGAGGTTTTCCTCCAGGTCTCTTTATATTCCATAGTTATCATAGCAACGTTCAGGATGCTTATCTGATACCCCTTGTCCTGACCATATGATGTAATGTTTCTGGGGCACAGCAGAGTCACCACAATATCACCTGCAAACACGAGCACCTGGAGGGAATCTCTGTTCCATTTTGACCTTGCACAGGCTACCCTCTATGATAGCGGTAAACATTTTTGTCACACCCAGATTCTTCTAGTTTATACTCACGCTTGATGTGAATAACGAGTCAAAAAGAGTATTTTTGGTCATGGCATTTATCAAATGGTCTTTTGTGATGTTAATGTATGCATGAGAAACTCTTTATTGGGAAAGAATCCTTAAGGATGCATTTTGTTATATAAAATCAAGTGGCGGTCTATAATCAACAAACCAGAAACACAGTAATCAGGCCCTTGAATTAATTGTTTATATGTGCCAGTCAGTTTGGCAACTTGCAAAATATGATCCTCTGCAGAAAGTAATTTGCAAAAGTCTGCCCATTCTTTTTTTCTTATTTTTTTGATGATATTCTTAACATCCCAATAAATCATTCTCATAAAGACTTTATATAGACAAGAAAATAGGCATCAGGGTTGAAGCATACTGCTGGTGGCAATGCAAAACAAACTTGGCAGAAATTCTTGGTAACTGGGGATGTGTAATAAAGGTAGAAATTATAGGAGAAAGGAAAGAAAGTAGAGGCTGATAGACTTCCATCTTCACTCAGTCCTTTTCTTCTTGCCCCCAAATTAATTTTTGTGCCAACCAAGAAGATTATGAGGACAGAGAGATCTCATGGTACCAGCTCCATATAGTTCCTTTTATCTGAAAGCCAGAGATTTCATAGAGTCATAGGATCTTAGTTTTGGAGATAGAAGCGATCTTTGTGAATTCAATACCATGATTTTTATAGAGAAGCAAAGTGAAATAAAAGATTAATGACCAACGTCTTTCAGCATATGAGAGTGTAAGGTGGGATTTAAACTTAGGTCTTCCTGACTCCAAGTCCAGTACCCTATCCATTAAACATGAAAGCTTTCTAACCCCAAGTCAGATTGTTGGCTGGGGACCAGGATTTCCTGAGAGAGCAATAGAGACTTAATTGACAGACATATTATTATGCTGAAGGCTTCTGTTGGCTCTTGATAGATTATTGGTTATCTGTAGCTATCATGGTCTTAGATTATCCAAATAAAAAGAACTTTAGTCCAAGAATTCTTAGCTACCACACCCTCACATCTGGTAGCTTTAAGTAGCAGGTGATCCAGAGTCTGAATTGTTGAAGGTCAGAATATAGTAGTAAAGAATACCTCAGTGAGCAGTAAAACTTATAAAAAAAGACTAGCACAGAGTCCAAGAGATATTATCCAGGGAGGAGCAGAGATGTGAGAAAATGCATACTCTATTAGGGAGTAAAGAGAGGCTGCCTAGCAGAGAACAGCATGATGACATCTCTAGAAGATTCAAGCAGCTCTGGAAGACAAGAGGTGTGAATTTGCCTGGTTGATGTGTTCCTAACCCGCCATGGTCCTTGTAAATGTGCCTCTTCTTGCATGTTCTCTGGAAACATGTGCCCCTTCATATATGTTATCTGATCATGCATGTTGTCAGCATGGCCATGTTTTTCCAACTGGTAGTGTAGTAACCTATACTTAGAGATGCCTCTGTACATACTAGAAATTTTTTCTTGTTATTTAATTTGCTATACTATTCTATTTGGTGTCTTTTGCTTTGATTGAATGAATACTTTCTGGTTGGCTGAATAAAAATAAATAAATATACTAGTAAGGGCTCATGAGATATGATTATCTATAGGTATTGATTCCATACCCACAGAGCACTAAGTGAATCTGGAATAGAGTTTAGGGGTCTCCATTTAAAAGGAGTGCATGGTGTTACATTTGAGGTCTACAAGTTATGAGAACCTCCTTGATTTTTCCTACCCTTTTGAAATCTCACCTCAAGATAGCTTATACAATGAGCCCTTAACATCTTAAATATCAATCACTTTCAGCACTGATTTCCTTGCTGTGTACTTGGTCTGTCCTCCCTCCCTCCCTAATTTTGTTTACTTAAGATCTACTTCAGCTTTCTCATATTCAGAGATGTGCAAACACAATGCCTTCTCAGGACTGATAACACAATTAAATTGCTGTTGAGATTTTAATACAGTTTTCCATTTTGCCTCCATTTCTTAGATGGTTGCCCCTTCCATCTAGGTTAGAACCCTTTCAGGATTATGGAATTCAGTATAGTCTCATGGAAAACTTTATATAGACTTGTTTTTACTTCCATTTATTTTAATATTTGACGAAGCAATGCTCATAATCCACTGACATCTTCCTCCATTGTGTTTTATAAATAATTTAGCATTTTAAAATTTGTATTACTCTTGAATACCAAGCCATTCTGCTTGGCAAGGAGATGAGGTGCTTGCTGGTGACTGAAGTGCAGGGTCTTTTGACCTATGTGTTACAGAGACTATTTTACATTGGTTGAATTTTGTGGGAAAAGATAATCAAGGACACTATCTTTATCTTATTCTTAAGTCAATTTGAAATTATTGAAATTGTTGTGTCTTCTCATTTTTTCTTCCAATTTTAGTCTAGTTTATAGACATAGATTTTTATGTATAAACATAGAAAATGGATTCTGAAATGACTCTCACATCAGTAACCATTTATTTCCTGTGAAAATAAATAATTCCATTTTGGGGGTGTTGTTTGATCTCAGAAGCTCTAACATTTTCCAACTCTTCTAGATGAAAGCATTCACGATAAATAGGCATGAGGCTTCTAAAAGTCTGGTCTCTTTTGGTTCTCCTCCTACCTGACTATTCCTCCTCAGTTTCTTTTTGGAACATCATGTCATACTCTTTAACCATTGGTATCACCACTGCTCTATCCCGGGCCCTTTCCCCCTCTCTCATTATACCATTTCACTTGGTGATCACATCTACACTCATTGATTCAATTATTACCTATATTCTGATGATTCTTACATCTATTTATCCAGCCTCTACCTCCGTCCTGACCTCCAGACTTGCACCATCAACTGCCTACTGGACATCCCAAACTAGATGTCGTAAAGATATCTTAAACTCAACATGTCTAAAAGTGAACTCATTATCTTTCACCCCCCAACTCTCACCTTTTTCTGCCTTTCCTCTTATTGTGCAGGGTACCACCATCTTCTCAGTCACCCAGTGTCCTGTCCTGGGTGTCGTCCTCAACTCTCCCCTCTCTCATCCCTCCATATCTAATCAGTTACCATATCTTGTTGATTTTACTTTCATAACATTTCTCTTATATTCTTCCTTCTTTCCTTTGACATTTCCCCTACCCAGGTGCACGCCCTTACCACCTCATGCCTGGATTCTTTTTTTCCCCCTGGATTCTTTTAACAGACTTTTAATTGGTCTCCCTCCCTAAAGTCTCTTCTCACTCTAGTCCACGCTACACTCAACTGTCAAATTGATCTTCCTTAAGCATGGGTCTGGCCATGTCACCTCTGCTCCCCACTCTCACACTCAAAAAATTCTAGTGGTGCCTTATCACCTCTAGGATTAAATATAAAATACTTTTTTTGGCATTCAAATGCTTTCCTAATCTGACTTCTTCCTCTGTTTGCAGTCTTCTTGTACCTTACATCCCTCCATAGGCTCTGCAATTCCTACCACTGGCCTCCTTGCTGTTCCTCTCCCATGACACTCCATCTCCTAACTCTGCACTTTCCCTGGCTTTCCCTCAAGCCTGGAATCCTCTCCCTCCTCATCACTACCTCATGGGTTCACTAAAATCATACCTTCTACAGGGAGCTTTTCTCAGTCCCCCTTAAAAGTTAGCTCTAACCCTTTCTTTATAATTTCCAGTTCTTCTTGCCTATATCTTGTTTGTATATAATTATTTTCCTGTTGTCTCTTCCATTAGCCTGTAAGATCCTTGAGATCAGAGGCTGTTTTTGCTTTTCTTTGTATGTTCAGCATTTAGCACAGTGCCTGGCACTTGGTAGATACTCAACAAATGCTTATTGGCTTGTCTTGAGCCATTTTTCTCATAATACTTTTCATCCCTCTTCCCTGTGCCTAGCTACACCTTGGAGTCATTGAATATCAAAGCAATATCGACTTGGTTTGGAGAATCTCATCAAAATCTTCCAAGAATTTCTCTTGTTCTTTATCCTCTGGACTAGATATTGGCATAAGCTGCAATTCTCTTCATGGTCATTTTTGTTTGTTTATTCATGAGCACTACAAGATGAGACAATCAAATAGCCAATCAAATAGATATTTCTTGCTACTTTTAGAATTTAGTGAAATCAACTGTGCCAACCCTTTTGTGATCCTCCATGAGGAGAATCTGTGACACACCCTTCTATATGGATCTGGCTTCCTTTGGTCTTCCAGCTTTGTTGTGCTTCAAAAAATTCTTTCAGTTCACTGGTCACTGGCCAACGATATGTTTAAGAGTATAAACACTTAAATTAATTGTAAAAAAAGGTTTAACAACTGTGTGATTTTTAGTATTTTCTCTATATAGTTGGACCTAGACCTCAGATCATGCTTTCTACCCCAGCTGACTTGTTAATCCACGAATCTCCTTGCCATTTACCCTGTTGATACTCTTTCTGGATCAATGAACTTTCTGAGATCATTTTTCTGGTTTTTTTTCCATTTGGCTTTGGCACCAACACTCTGGGGTGATGCTGTCCTGAAAGATGAGCTAGCCAGTGCAAATACACATGACCCACTATATATAATTGTACCCAGATTTCAGAATATACCTGCAATCTCATCTGAGTTCTCACCATAGACCTCTTCTTTGCTATCCTTCTTCCCTACTTTCTACTTCTTTCTCTGGGAATCGTAATCAAATCAATATCATTCTTGCTTCTGGACAGTACATGTTAATTTTCTCCCTTCTAGTTCTATTTGACTTCCCAGAGTAAAACAGCCTTTCCTGATCACTACTCTCTTATTTTCTGTCTTCTTCTACTAGAATGTAAGTTACATGAGTCATGGACTGTCTTTCTTCTGCATTTCTAACCCCCAGTCCAGGGTTCAGCATAATTCCTGGCATTTAGTAAGCATTAAAGGAATATTTTTTCACTTATTCATCCTTCTCCTATTTATTGCCACATAGGACCTTAATTGTGGAAGTTGAAACCATTTTAAAGTTTTTATTTGTCTATGGGTGCTCATGGTCAAAGAATGAGTCAACCAGTGGTCAGCATAATAGGGATGAACCTCTTCATAAGCTGTTGGGTTGACCTTTGGACAGCAGACTCAGATTGTAACCAGAGACATATTTGATTTCTTTCAAGCATGGGAAAATCAGTCAGAGCCCATGCTCTGCTACTGCAACATTAGAGTTGCAATAGGGAAAACATTAAATAACAGAATGATACAAATCGAATATGAATTTTTCTGTGAGCAGTGGCACAGAGTGAAGTTAGTTCATCTCCATTTGCTTTTTCCCCTCCTTTCTTTGCCTTAAGAATAATCCTATGGTTAGCATGTTAGCTCCAATTTAGTTCCCAAGGTCTACCATTCATTATCACATCAGCTAGTTTCTATAATTACATGTTGGGCATGTTCTTTTTTCTTTCATTTTAATTAGTCATCACATATTAAAAGAATTGTTGACAATATTTTCTTCCTGCCATTCAAGCCTCCTCATTGCATGTGTGTATCACCTGGGTATTAGAATGTAGTTCAGAAGCCAGGATTCTGCCTGGAAAAGATCTCCAGGCCCCATTGCTCATTTTTCATCATGGGGAAGCTTGAGAAGAGGTCATATATTAAAAAAATCAAAGCTGTCCAGTGACCCTATGGTTGTTTTCTCTGTGCTCATCATGTGAGCATACCTGAGGCTTCCAAAGCTAAATTATACTGAGCTGGGAGCAGTGTGCAGCTTTTACTCAGATCCCAAAGGACTCCAAAACTTCAGAACACACTTGGAGGAAAGAATTTGTAAGTTCCCAACTGTGGAAACTACATACATGGAAAAGCAATCTATAAAGAAGTCAGGAATCTTTTTTTCTTCATGTTTCTCTTATGAATCTCAAAGATCAGGAAATTTAGTACTGATTTGTGTCCATAGTAAAATTCTCCATCACTTCAAGGGTCTTTGGACTGGTAGCAGACACACTTACTGATCTCCTCCTTCCATAATCTACTCCTTTGGCTTCTCATGCTCCTAACCCTCATGGAAAAACTAAATGAAAAAAACAATGACTTTATCATGAATATACAGGATCAAGCAAAGCAGTTTTCCATATTGGCTGGGTCAAAAAACTGTGAGCCTTTTTCTGCATCTTGAATCCCTCGCTTCTCTGTCCAGAGCTGGGTGCCACCATGTCAGCTTTTTCCAGGGTTCCAGACTGTGGAGTTTACACTGTGGGCTTCCTAAAATATGGCACAATTCACGGCAGTTATATTGCAGTGTAAAAGATGTTATGAGGCTGTTAAGCCCTAACCGTGAACTGCTACACTGGGAGAGCCAAGAAGCATTAGCTTAGCAGCTGGGAGGAGAGGAAAAGCCTCAGACAAATCATCTCCCATTCTTATTTTCTCTCTTAAAACTTTGAAAATCCTAACAAAATGGTAGAAGGCAAAGGAGAACTCCTTAGGAAGACTTTTGGAGAAAAGTCTTAGAAAGGATAGAATAAGTTTTATAGGAGTATCACAGACTGCCAGTGAGGCTCAGATCTTCTCCTTAGTATTGATGACAAGGGAAGGCATCTGTCAGATAACAAGCATTTATTAAGCGCCCATTATGTGCCTGGCATTGTGCCAAGCTATAAGGATGCAAAGAAAGACAAAAGATAGTCCTTTCTTTCAAGGACCTCAGAGTTTAGTTGGGAAGAAAACAAATAGATGATTAGGTACAAGCAAGTTATTTGCAAGATAAATTGGAGCTAATCAACTGAAAGTGGCTAAAAACCTCCTTCATGCTGGGAATGCTTTTAATTATATTCTCCTTTGAGGTTCTTTTGAATTTCCTGCTTTCAGGAAAAGGTGATCTTGAGGGCTCCTAGACAAAAGTCAGAATACATGAGTTCTCACTCTTGCACTAGCTAGCTGTGTTTCCTGGGTGTCCCTCTTAGCTTGTCTGTACTGTCTCTTCTTTATCTGAAGAATGAGGAGATTGGCCTAAGCAGTCTCTAATATCTCTCTTAGCTCCAATATTCTATGATTTTATGACTCTGAGCTAGTGATTGCAACAAAAGCATCACATATTAGAAACATTTTAAATATCTAAAAAGTTGTGGTTAATAGTAAGCTGACAAGTTTAATTATTTTGCTTTGTTCCAAGCAATTCACATACCACTATATATTAATAATAACAATTAGCAACGCATAACAGTGTTTTAAGTTTTGCAAGACACTTTATAAATATTATGTCATTTGATCCTGATAAGAACTCTGGGAGGTAGGTACTATTATTATCCCCATTTTACTGATGGGGAAACTGAAGCAGATAGAGATTAAGTGACCTGCCTAGGGTCATATAACTAGTAAGTACCTGAGACTGGATTTGAACTCAGATCTTGCGGACTCCAGGTCTAGCACTTTATCTACAGCATCATCTATCTGCTTCACAAGCATTGTTAAGAAGATATAGACACATGGGGAAACCTTGGAATCAGGATGGGGAGGATAGAGGGGAGAATGCAGATGAAAACCAATGAAGGCAGAAATATCATAAACAACAAAACAATATTCACTTAGTGCTTTGAAGTTCATGAAACATTTAAAATATATTATCTCATATGGCATTCACCACAACTCTCTGTGGTAGGTACAGAAACAAAAGCAATATTTTTATTGGTGTATATCATAGAACACTTTTACAGAAAAATTGTTTCCTGAAGAATTTGGGAAGGATATAATAACCTTGGCATGGAGGTATGATATAATGATGAAAGCCAGGTTTTCTGGAGTCTTCTCTTTTAAAAGCAAAGGAGCTAATCATTTCCTTAATTCCTTATTCACCCTTGGTTTCCTTAATTCCTGCCTTGATGAAAATTTCATTCTATAAAAAGTAGAGGAACTGATGAGAGGAATTTCTGGCCTGGATCTGATTCTCACCAATAGTGAGGCACTATTTGGTCAAATAAAAATGATGGAAATCTTGAAAGGAAATGATCGTTCCATTTTTAGAATGTGTAATTAAGAAAAGAAGAGGCAGCTAAATGGCTTAGTGGATAGAATGTTGGGCTTGGAGTCAGGAAGACCTGAGTTCAAATCTGGCCTTACAGTGGGTAGGGTAAGTCACTTAACCTCTTTTTGCCTTAATCCACTGGAGAAGGAAATAGCAAATCACTCCACTATTGTTGACAAGAAAACAATATGGTCCATGGGGACACCAAGAGTCAGACATGATTGAATGACTCAACAACTGAGAAAAGGAGAACTGGGTGTAGTTCAACATGCACTCTATATCTGGGGTGAAGATATTTCAAAGAGTTCAAAACAAAAGAAAGGGAGGATATGATGTTCAAAAATTTTTCAGAGAAAGTGAGTCTAGGAAGGATGGGAAGTTCTCAAGAATGAAATTCTGAAGACCCAAAGAGAAAAATCTCTGATGAAAAAGGAGTTGTCTAAAGAGATTTATTTGGATGTATAAAAGAAACTAATGAGCGAGCTTAATTATTTAAAAGAAATCTAAGAAGATAGAACAAGTACAAATAACAGGTTGTATATTTGAAAAGGTTGGCACAATCGTAAAAGAACAGTCAAGAGTGCCAGTATGAGGTGAAGCTCAGGAAAAGCCAAGGACAGCACATGAGGATTAAAAAAATTCTATACAGAAAAAGAGAAGGCTCCAAGAAAGGGGAGGATTGTTGCTTGGGATGGGTGGGATGATAATAATGGATGATAAAGAAAAGGCAAAGCTATTCAACTTGCCTTTTGTTCAGTTCTCTCTGTCTTCCCAAATTATCTTAGTATTGGAAAGAACAAAACAAAGTTGAAAGGTGGGAAGTTGATAACTAACATAAACAAAACATATATATATGGGGGAGTATTTAGCTGCTGTTGGTGAGTTCAAGTCACCAGACAGAAATGAACTGTCTTTGGACATGAGCCACTGGCAAATAATGGAGAATATGAGAGATACCCCAAGATTAGGGAAGGATTGTTAACTCAGTGTTCAAATAAGAGAAGAAGATGAAGCCTATAAGCTCTGTGAGCCTAACTTTGGTTCCTGAGAAAAATCTAGAACCAAGTATGAAAGAGATGATTAGTGAGCATCTAGAAAAGAAAGTGTTGAGGAGACAAAGTCAGTGTGGCCTCTTTAAAAAAGAAGCTGAGCCAAACTAACCTTATTTCCTTTTTTGACAGGACTATTAGACTATTGCATCAGAAGAATATTAGAGATCTTTCACATAGGTCTTAGCAAAGCAATGCCCATCAATTGGAGAATGGCTGGACAAGTTGTGGCTTTGTTTGTGTTGGAATAGTTTTATGCTATAAGAAATGATAAGCAGGATACTTTCAGAAAAACCTGGAAAGACTTATATGATTTGATGCAAAGTGAAACGAACAGAACCAGGAGACTATTGTACACAATAACAACAACATTGCAGAACTGTGAATGATGTAGCTATTCCCAGAAATACAAAGATCCAAGACAAATCTGAAGAATCTATGATGGAAAACACTATCTACCTCCAGAGAAAGAACTGGTGGAATCCGAATGAAAATTAAAGCATACTGTTATTTTACTTTCTTTATTTTACTTGAGTATTTTGTCTGTGTTTTCTTTTACAACATGACTAAGTGTACCCCAGAATAAGTTTTCCTTTTTCCAGGCTAAATATTCTGCCATCTCAATCAATTTATTTATGTCATGATCATGAGGCCTTTCACTGATTTTCTCACTTATCCCCTTCATGGATCTTCTCTAGCTCCTCTGTATCTGAAGGACTGTCATGTAAAAGAGGGAAGAAAGGAAAAAGCATTTATTAAATGCCTATTGTGTGCCAGGAACTTTACAATTATCATCTCATTTGATCCTTACAACAACATTAGGAGTCAGGTGCTAGGATTATCCCCATTTTATCATAGAAGAAATTGAGATTGATAGTGGTCAGTGATTTGTCCAGGGTCACACAGCTAGTAAGTGTCAGAGGCCAGATTTGAATTCATATATTTCTGATTCCAGGCCTAGCTTTCTATCTTCATCATCAAGCACAGTTCAATTTAGTTGCAATTAGGAGTATTGAGAAATGAAATAAATAGGAAAACAGATAAAGCATTTAGTATGTGCCATTACACTAAGTGCGGGGGATACAAATATAAGCTGCTGTCAAGGAGGTTACATTCTAATAGGAGAGACAACCCATATAAAGGTGGTATCTAGTCCAATCTACTATATCAAGAATCTCACCTACAAGCCCCCAAGTGAGCATCCAGACTTTGTTGGAAAGAACTCTAGTGTGTGTGAAGGAACCTCTCTATAGGTGCTGGAGAAGTACCTCTATGCATAACCTATAGGGAAATCCAATATATAAAAGCACCTATATAAGACTGCTGGAAAGGGAAGGATTGGGAGAAGGAAGAGCACTCATCCATGGTGCAATTAGCAGTCAAAAGTCAAGGTAAGAATGGGATGAAGCATGACCGGGGTCCTTTCCAAAATGGTGGGTACAGGAAGGGAGTCACCAATGAGAGGATGGACCCAGGGCACAAGACTGTGCTGAGAGGCAGTGACTCCATAGAGGTCTTCTCCCTCCACCACTAGCCCTTTGCCACTCGAGTTCTTAAGGCATTCTGGATACTCCATTGGGAAGAGTGTAGATGGGATTCTAGGTAAAGTACAAATTGGAGTACATAGTCTTAAGAGGTTCCTTCCCCCTCTGAAGTTCTGGTTCTGTACCCTACCTACACTGGGCCTTAAGCTACATCATCAGTGTCAGACTTGCAAGTTAACAAGTAAAAAAGAATAAGCCAGGCAGAGTGAGAAGTGCTAGGGACAAAAATAAAGGCAAAAACAGATACTGCCCTTAAGGAGCCCACAGTTTAATGGGGGAGAATACATGCGAGCAGCTATGCGCTAGCGAGATAGAGACAGGAGTGGTTGGAGGCAGCACCGGAGGGCAGGCTCAACCATCTCAGATCCCATATATCTCATGCATGATTCCAGAAAGCCAGCTAAGGCTGGTGGCCAAGGAAGCTCAATGTGTCTGACAAGAAAGATTGCCTTCTGATGAAACCAGCTGACTGCAGGGAGCTTGAGTGGATCCATCCTCTCTCCCCCAACCTCAGGCTAGACTTTTATTTGTCAGTCCATTTCCTTATCTATAAAAGAGACAGGGAATAATGTTTCTCCTTTTCTCTCTCTGAAGTTTGGTGAGCCAGATTATGTTTGTAAAGCACTAGAAAAAAGACCTGACCCAAGGGTAATTGCTTGCTTGGTTAAAATTACACATTTGTGCTGTTTGGGATCCTTTGTCCACTGTGGGAGTCTAGGTCAATGGTGCCTCTGCATCCACTCATTTCTTCTTTGAATCCCAGATGAGGAAATGAGGGCCCCTTGTTCCTTGCAAATGCACCCATTAGGGGGAGAAGGAAATGAAGCATATGCTTGGATTCTCTCCCTTTCCCTCTCCCTCTCCCTCTCCTTCTCCCTCTCCCTCCCTCCTTCCCTCCCTCTCTGTCTCTCTCTTTGTCTCTGTCTCTGTCTCTGTCTCTGTCTCTCTCTCTCTCTCTCTCTCTCTCTCTCTCTCACACACACACACACACACACACACACACACACACACCCTCTCCAAGAAGCTTTTCTCTGCTAGTCTTTCTTACATGACATCTGACTGACAGTGCTTCCTAATGGAAGGATTATCTATTCTCTCACTTCAGCTCTCTAATTCAGCTCATTATAAGACATAAAGTGTGATTAAAAAGTAATGGGGTGACTTCCACAGAAGAAGCATTTGATTTAAAGTCAGAGGACCTAGGTTTGAAAGCTCTGCATCTTAGTACCTGTGTGACCTGGAACAAGCTACCTCTTCTCTTTTTCCTCCTCTGCAAAATAAGGGGGGGGGTGGCTTATGTGACTGCTAAGCTTTCTTCTTCTTCTAAATCTATAATCCATGTCCTACAAAATGCACGGGCAAATAATGGTTCTTATTATAGTGACACCTCATATCTCTGCATTCTGAAACGGCTCAGTGAGCACTTTGCCGTTCTTGAGATATATGTGTACATGTGTACATATTACAAAAATGGCAAAGACCTATGCTTTTTGGTCAATGTAGACATTCCCTCCAATCCTACTAATTGTGAAGTATCTCTAACTTAGAATGTAGGTCATAGGAGCTTGCCTGATGTTCAGTGTGGGTAGGTTACACAGCTGTGCTCACACAGCTAGTAAGTGTCAGAGGGAGGATCTGAATTCACTTTGTCTACCCCTCCTTTCCTAATCTATATTATTCATGTGTAAACAATAAATAAGAGCCAGTGTGGCAAAATGAAGTGCTGGTTTAAGAGTCCTGAAGGTGTGGACTCAAATCCTACCAGAGACAAATCCTGGCTAAAAATCCATGGATAAATCACTTGGGTTCTCAGTGCTTCAGGTCCCTCTCAGGGAGTTGTTATAGATTAATTACTGAATGCATCAGTGAAGGAGGGAGGTTCCACACTGGTAGTTCTCCCATCAATGAAATCAGAGGTTACAACCTACTCGTTACATGATTCCTCTCACCCCCAAGTGATTACGTTGGTGTGAAGACTGTCACCACCCCTGTAGATGGCACCTTATCTATAACTCCTCTGTGTGATAGGTCATCTCTTCTTATTGTCTGCTCCTCTTCTGCCCAATTCAGGGCAGAGTGGTCAGCTTTTGGCTGCCATGTGGGTTAATAAAGAAACGAATGGTAAATGGAAGTTATAAGTAGCAGCAAGGGGGAGATGCCAGGGACAAGGTCACTGGGCTTCAAACAACATATAGACTGTGATTTGACTCCCAGCTACTAAAAACAAGAACCAGAGGTCTCAAGGTCAGGGAGACTCCAGGATAGAATGGGGACAGGCTTTCCTTGCTAGGATTTCCCTCCAAGTCTACTCCCCCTGCTTCATGAGTGAGGAGTAGCTTTATTGTGAGGGATTTGCTTTGGAGAATGGTGGGAGTCCCTGCCAGAACTGGAAATGGAACCAAAAACAGTATGGCAGCACTTCAGTTTTCATTGTATCCCAAACTCATGTCCCATTATTGCAAATAATAATCAAGTCTGTGGTCCAGAGTTCTTGAGTCTTCACTTATTAACCATCACTAATTGATATTTGAGTCCCATATCAGTTGTGGACTGTGTTATATTGTCTACACATATTGCCTGCTTATAGGAGCAGAGGCCACTGGGGCCTAAGGAAATTGATGTATACATTTTCTAGGACTCCTGGGTTTAGAGTGAACTATATATTGTCTGAAAACTTCCTGGGAAAGGTCTGGGAAACCTGTGGGCCCATAGTTACATAGTATATGTTACACACATTGTTTACTACTTTTATTATTCTTTTTTTTTCTTTTTAAATATATTTTTTATTTGTTTTCTTGTTTACATCACTCATTTTCATGACATTTTTGAATTACAAATTTTCTCCCTGTCTTGCCCCTGCCCCAACCCTAAAACAGCAATCTCACTGTAAAGCCCCTCTCCTGCTCTGCTCTCTTACTTTCTGGTAGGGCAGGGAGAGTCTCCCTATCCCAGCCCCTGTATATCTTAATTCCTAGTTGCAGGTATTGCAGAACTTTAAATCCTAGATTCCTTCAATTCCTCCTTTGTCACCCACCCCCACTGGAAGGACAATCAATTCAATACATACATTTATTATTCTTATGACAGAAATAAAATATGATACTTCAGTGGAGAATGACTCTCATTATACCAAGGTCACCTGAGTAGGGTTCAAGGAAGGATAGAAAATTTGTTTAGAGATAAACTGTCAGAAATTGGAACTCAGGCCTTTTCTAGCTGGATTAATACTCATTAACCACACCCTTTAGTCTAGTGCACTAGTTGACATGGCCACTTAGTGATATGTAAAGTTGAGAGTGGGAGGGAGGAATAAAGTTGTCTACTAGCTGAGAATCATTAGTGTTCACATTTAGCAGGAGGAAGCACCATGACTTTCAGGCTATACATGGGACTCCTAGATCCTGAGCCTTTTTATTAAATAGGATCAGGTAAGTGACTAGCAGCAGCATCTTGTGGTTAAATGCATATCTACAACTACATGTATATCAGTGGTTCTCAACCTGTGGGTTGCTTCCCCTTTGGGGGTCGAACAGCCCTTTCACAGGGGTTACAGGGGTCACCTAAGACCATCGGAAAACACTTATTTCCTATGGTCTTAGGAACCAAGACACAGCTCTTCTATCTGTCTCCAGGAGGGTCCTCCCACATGCAGATACATCCACATAGGAGTATTAAATGGTCGTGGCATTAGGAAGGTTGAGAACCACTGATAGATATACATGCACAATAATATGCCAATATTTCCCCACTAAAGTTCTATTCTAGTGCTTCACTGTGATGTAGAGGTGATCTAGGTTTTGGAAGGCTAGGCAAGCAAAGCACCGACTTCAGAACTCCCACTCTGAAAAGCCTTGAGTTCAGACAAGATAAGCAACTGTATGTCTGTTGTCCAAAGAACATCAGGAAGTTGGCCATTAGGTAAAAAGATTTTTTGACCACAGTAACTTATGAGGGGACTCCTATTTAGGTTTAGTTTGGGTAAAATAGCTTCTGAGGTTCCTTCCAACTGAGATTTTTTAATTTTCATGTTTAATTTATTAAATAAAACAAGCATTCGTCCAACAGATTCTATGAATCTGCCTATTAAGAGATGTTGTAATCTATATGAATAGTAGAAGCACTCACATTGAGGAAATCATGGTTCCTTAAAGGACTTAATTAGTAATTAGTATTAAATATTAGTAGAGGAATTAGAAGCAGAGGAGAAATGCACATTTTCTTTATTCAGCTGCTTGATGGTTTCATTTCAAAGTGCTTCCTGGCATCTCTTGAGATTAAAACCAGCCTAGGAAAAGTGATATTTTTAAAAGGGTATTTGGTTTACTCAGCATTACCAAACATTAAGACCCAAGGATACACTGGATAGATTTAAGACAATTCATTTTTCATGTATGTCATGCTGAAAAAATATTAAAATTCTTTGTGGGAAGAAAGCATGCCTTTGAAAAAAGGCATCCCATCAAGTGTGTCCTAGGTGCTCAGTAACCACTTTTTGTTATTGCTGATAATAAATAGTAAGGACTTTATTTTGCATATTCCATAACATCAAGGATGAGAATCACCAAAGGTATCATAAAAATAAATACTGTTCATTTAAAATGTTTAATGTTCTATGCAAAAACCTTGAGTGCAACTTCAGCATGTCTACTGAAAAATGAGAAGAGCCAGGCTTTCACAAGTTGACTTGACCTTGAAATTCACAAGCATTTTCTCTGCAAATCATGATGTTACTACAATAACAGGGATGGTATTGAGAGCACTGTTTATAACAGATGCCATCAAATACTCAAACTACAAGGTCTATGGTATGAAAAGCTCTCACAATATAATCTAGAAGGAGAGATCAAATTGTGTGAGGACAACAGGAGGTGCATCTCAACTCTGTTACCCTGAAGATGCTCTCAGGGAGCCTACTGAGGAGGAACTGTCATCCCAAGGCTTTTTTATTCAACCACAAAACTTGGTTTATTTTTACCTACCAGTAAAATAGTCTATAGCAGTGGTTCTCAACCTTCCTACTGCCGTGACCCTTTAATACAGTTCCTCATGTTGTGGTGACCCCCAACCATAAAATTATTTTTGTTGCTACTTAATAACTGTAATTCTGCTACTCTTATGAATAATAATGTAAGTATCTGATCTGCAGGATGTATTATCATTGTTACAAATTGAACATAACCCACAGGTTGAGAACTGCTGGTTTATTGAATGTTAAGTATTTAAAAGTTATGCTTGGACAATGACTTTTCCCAAGACATTTGCTTTTTGGACCTCAGAGAAAAGATGTTGATGACATAATAATAACCACCGTATATTTATTCAGTGATTTTAAGTTTGTAAAGTAATTTACAAATATTATACTAATGGCTCCTTAGAATACCCCATATGAAACAAGTATTATAGGTATTATTATACCCATTTTGTTGACAAGAAAACTGAGGTTTTTGGAAGTTAAGTCATTTGTCTAAAGTTGAATAGCTAGTAGGTGTAAGACATGGATTTTTCCGACTCCAGCCCTCATGGAACAGTAGAAAGATCATTGGCAGGGGCAGCTAGGTGGTGCAATGGTTAGAGCAGCAGCCCTGGAGTCAAAAGGACCTGAGTTCAAATCTGGTCTCAGACACTTAGTAGCTATGTGATCCTGGGAAAGTCACTTAACCCCAATTGCCTCCAAAAAAAGAAAGATCATTGGCTTTAGCATCAGAAGACTTGGGTTCATAGCCCACCTCAGTCATTTACTAGCAGTGTGATCTTGGGCAAGTGACTGCTTCTATGGCCCTTACTTTCCTGACTTGTAGAATGAGGAGGCTGGACAAGATGATCTCTCTTGTCTTCTCTAGAGTTAAGTCTATGATCCTATGATTTGTACAGAACCGAAGGTTTTACAGATGTTGTCTCATTTGTTCCTCATGACCATCCCATGGGCGTGTGTTATTATGATCCCATTTTACATATGATAAAACTGAAGCTTAGGAGATAAGTGACCTACCTAGGAAGTGTCTAGGGGTAGTTTTCAAATGCAGATTTTCCCTACTCCAAGTCCAACTTGATTCTCTATGCCACAGACATCACACGATCACATGATAAGGTTCCACAGCAGCATTGACACCCAAGAGGATGACTGCTGGGCCAATTCCTTAGTATTTGTACCGGGCCCCATGTCTCTGTGTGTGTCTCTGTCTCTCTGTCTCCCTCCCTCCTTCCCTCTCTCTGTCTTTGTCTTCGTCTCTGTCTCTCTGTCTCTGTCTCTCTCCCTCCCTTCCCTTTTTCTCTGTCTCTCTCCCTGTCTCTCTGTCTCTGTCTCTCTCTGTCTCTGTTTCTCTGTCTGTCTCTGTCTCTGTCTGTCTCTGTTTCTCTGTCTCTGTCTGTTTCTCTCTCTCTCTCTCTCTCTCTCTCTCTCTCTCTCTCTCTCTCTCTCTCTCATCAGGCTCCATGGGTTTAACTATCAGTTCAACACAGATAATTCCCAGGTCTACATCTGTAGCTCTCATCTTTCTTCAGGGCTCAAGAACCATGTAAGTCAAGTCGATAAACATTGATTAAGCACTTACCACTGGCAGATATTGTTCTAAGCAGTAGCAACACAAAGAAAGCAAACACATTGTCTCTTCTCAAAAGGGCTGAGATAATATGTGAAGTAGCTCTGTCTAAGATCTATAGAGAACAGATGGAGAGTAATCTTCAAAGGGAAGGTGATGACAACTGAGGGCTTCTGGGAGCAGGTCAGACTTAAGCTGAGCATTGAAGAAAGGGAAACTGAGGCTGGGGCACTTGCTAGGCACCTTCACCCAGCTGTTCCAGGGGTGTCTCCAATTCGATGCTCACAATAAGAGTCACCATCTGCCCCCACCTTAGAAACCAACCCTGTTTCCTAACTTTTATTTATGTCAGGTACCGCCATCCATCCAGTCTCAAGGTCTGCAAACTTTGGATCTTCTATTCTTCCCTCTCACTCATTCCATGTATTCTGGTGATGGCTGTGTCATTGATTCGATGTCCTTCATTTTTTGAATCCTCCCTTTTCTCCTCACACACACACACACACACAGTTACCAGCCTAATTCAGACGTAGCTCCCTCTTTCATGGACAATTACACCAGCTTTCCAATCTGTCTTCCTTCAACGGTCTGTCTCCTCTTCATACTCCACACAGCTACCAAATGAACATTCGGAAAGTCCAGGTCTGACCACACCACACCTCTGCTTGAAAAACTTCAGTGACTTCCTCTAAGATCAAATACAGAAATCTTGTTTTTCATTTTTCTTTTTCATCCCTTAAGGCCCTTGGCAGTCTAGCTCCAACTTACCTTTGCAAACCGCTTTCCCAGCATCTCCCTTACACACACTCCCTTCCAGCCAAACTGGTCTTGCTGTTCCTGATAAGGAATAATAGTCCACATGATTCCTTCTCCAGAATCATCCTGCTACTGCCTTCCATGGAACAGTCCATTTAGTGGCTCCACATTTTTGCTGACCCTCCTTACCTCTGCTCTTTGAAGGGCAGAGTTTCTTTTAAAATTCAAGAGTCATTACATACACAGGGAATTTCCCAATACTCTATAGTTCTTAAGGCTCTCATCAAAATCTTCATCTATAACATCTATATACTTTTTCTTTACCATCTATAGGAGGTAGATGCTGAATCTAGAAGACCTCAATCCAAGTCTGGCTGTATGACCCTAGACAAGTCACTTGATCTCTTTCTGCCTCATTTCCCTCATTCATAGTACCTACCTGCCAGAGCTGTTTTGGATAAATGAGATAACATTCAGAAAGCACTTTGTAAACCTTAAAGTATTATGTAAATGCTAGTTACTGTTGTTACTGTTGTTGCTAAAATTACTACTATTATCAGCCTATATTATCTTCTTCCAGGAGGCCATATATGGCTCCATTGATGTCTTTTGTATCTACACGTAATATGCCAGTAATAAGTGCTGATAGAATTGGATTTAAATATGGTGCCATGAGACCAGTTCCCATTAGTCCCTTGTGCCCAAATCTTTTGCAGCCAGGTCACCTTTTGGGGGTCCTTTCCCATGCAAAGCTGACACCCATCCCTGCCCCTGAACAAAAATCTTTGCCCTCTTAGGGTCAGATGATTAAATATTTATTGCTGGAAGGGACCTTAGGAGTCAGTGAGTGGAGCTTCCTCATGTTATAGATCAAGTCCAATGGGGCTATGCGTGGCCCAAGGTCACACAGGTAGATAGTAAGTGACTGACCTGGGATTCAAACCC
>CM053600.1:194844859-194866504 GCA_028646575.1 Pseudocheirus occidentalis
GAGGACTAGCTCTAACCTCCATAGGTCCAAGAATCAGACATCATATGCCAAGGTGTTGCCCTGAGGCATTTGGTGTTCATTTGGCTCCCTGGAACCTCCAATGCCTTGGAAAGTCCCACAGGGATTGAGTCAATACAGGTTGGCTCAGTGTTAGGCTAACATCGATTTGTTTCCTTGGGCCATTTTTTCCCTATTATGTTAGAGGCTCAACATAAATCCTCAAAGGTGTTCAATATTTAATTTTATTAGTTCTTTCCTTTGAGGATGAAGTATGAAATGAATGCTATAAAGGATTCTGAGCAATGAAAGAATACACACCTCAAAAGGACTACTAACCAGACTGGTAAAAAATGGTGCCTGGAGACTTGCACTGGAATCATGTTTCTCTTCCTCTTACTACCTTTGTGACCTTGGACAAAGCATTTTCTCCATTTTAAACTTCAGTTTGAACTTCAGTTTCCTTATCAGTAAAATAAAGGGGTTAGCCTAGGCTTCCTCTGTTCTGTCCATTTCTAAATAGAAATAGGAATATCCTGCCTTTGGGTTCTTGTAAGGCAAGGTCTTAAGCTGACTCAGTTTTACTCCTTTGATTTCTTGCTTTGAAGTCCAAAGAAACAACTTTCTCCCTGGCTATATGAACATTTGGCAAGAGATAGTGCTCTCCGTCTTTGGCTAACTGCCCAAGAGAACCACATTTTGTGCTACAAAATCATATTTAATGCTACATTTGATAAGCTCTCAGCAGGAAATAATCAAGTGACCCAGCATACCATCTACTCTGCATTCTCCATCACTTATAAATATCTGACAGTTCATTTTTTGTACTGCCTATACACCTGTTCTTCCATTTTCTGACGTCAGCAAAATGACCTTTTTGTTTGTTTGTGAGTTAGGGAAAATATCTCTATGGTTTTCTATGCTATTATAAAACACAAGAACCTGAAGGCCTGAAAGGAAACCTTTCAAAAGCAGGTATAGCAAAAATTGTACTTCATCAAGACTGGTTGGCTCAGTATCCTGTATCCTGTTTCCCCGAAGAGCTATGGGAGAAGTAGGGAATTAGATTTTTGATACTGGGAACTCCCAATGGAGAAAACTCCCTCAACCAATACAGATGAACACCTTTTAATCTTAGAGAAATGAGAGGTTAAATGACATGTTCCAAGTCAAAGCCCATATGTATCAGATATAGGACTTGAGCCTGGGTCTTCCAAACTCCAAGGAAGGTCATTTGTCCCCTGGCAACTTATTTTCTTTTCTGGCTTGCAGAGGACAAGTCAAAGAAGGAAGCTTATTCAAAACTCTCTAGCTTTGCCTTTTGTGCTCAGAATGAAGCCAACACAAGTGGATGGACAGAGATGTTTTCTTCCAGGCACCATTTGCAATCTTACCAGCCTCCCCACCCCCAGACTTCAACCACCTCAAAACTCACACCAGAATTTCATTTTAAGTTGCAGTGAAAAGTTCTTGAACATGTCAGCCTTGGACCTCTTTGACAGAGGCATAATTTGCACATGACATTTCACTGGAGAATGAATTTCCAATACCTACAGCCAACTATGGCAAACTGGCTGGTTTTCTTAGCATTTGGGGGCTGATTCTTTTATAGTTCTCTTGAACAAATTATTTTTCTATTGAGAGAACCCATTGTATTTGTTGCCATGGTGACTACCAATTTACAAGACTTACACAGGGATTTCCATTTGTTACTTTTATATTGTTGGTAAATATTTCTAGTGTTTTCCAATAGTGAATATATATTTGATAATTGCTAAATCTGCACGGACTTATTGATGACAAATTAATATGCAGGACAAGTTAAGACCTGCTCAGAATAAGGGAAGTCATTTAATGATAGGTTAACTCTTGAGAAGGGCTATAAGTAACACAAATATCAGGCTACCTCTGACTTGTCCCAGCATCACAAGTGAAAACAATTATCCAATTATGAGCTACTGCTGAAGCTTCAAGAGGGGTTGAGAGTGTTGATTTGGTGTCTGACAAGCTGAGCAAGGCAGCAGGCAAGAGATTTGTTTATGCCACTTAAGTCCAGGCCACAACAACATCCTTAAAGACATCAGATCCCAGAAGGCTCTCTGAATTTCAACAGGACTGCTGTGCTCCTGACACCTAGACTAGCCTTAGCATGGACAGTGGCACTCCTAGAGGATTTGAGAGACCCTTGGAAGACCTCCTGGTCAAAATTATGATCCCAGTCCAAATTCTATCATTAGAAGGCCACCATTATGCCCTCAGTATTAAGCATTGCCTTCTTTCAAAATTCAAACCTGCCTAGGAGGAATAAACCTTTTAATCCTTCCTCACTTACCATAAATAAATTTGCTAATTAGATTTTGGGCTTCCTAGTTTGGGAGAGAGAGGACATAGAGAGTTGAGAAAGGTGGCAAGGATAATATAAGGGGGAGATGAAGTGAAGATGAACTCTTACCCACTTTACATTCACGAGGCAGCTCGGTACTGCAGTGGATAGACTATTGTGCATGGAATCAGGAAGACTCACTTTCTTGCGTTCAATTCTGGCTTCTGACTCTTACTAGTTGTATGACCATGGATAAATTGCTTAGCCCTGTTTGCCTCAGTTTCCTCATCTGTAAAATGAGCTAGAGAAGGAAATGGCAAACCACTCAGGTATCTTTGCCAAGAAAACTCCAAATGGGGTCACAAAGAATCAGACATGACTGAATGGACTGAGCAGCAATCAACACTACATTCAATCCTGCCTAATGCTAAGCTCCCTCCCCATTCCCAGTGTTGTTGTTTGTCCTTCATTCTTGAAGAAGAGCATGATATCATGGAGGTTGTACCATGACATGCAAGGGAAGGATTTAAGTGAGGCAGGGTTGTATAAAGTCACCAGCCTCACTTTCTTCTCTGGAATCAGCTTGGTCCAGTGAGAAAAGATAAATCAAGATGACTGGAGATGGCCCTGGATTCAGTGGGAGACCTTGGCCTTTTTGCCCCATACCCAGTAAATCTACTTACCAAGGCCCAAGCAGGAAACTCTGAGTCCTGATTTTCCAAGATTCCTAGAACAAGAAAAGAAAAAAGTTTTAATGAAACCAAAGTGAAAATTGTATACATTTTTTTCTGTTTACAAAACAGGAATCCATGAATATTATCGTCAGGCTTTAATTATGAATATTCTTCCTCAGCATGGCTGCAGGGATGAGGGTTGGAGGGGGAAAGAATGTGGGCTCTCAGGACATCTCTCTTCTCCACAAACTCCCTTGAAGACATGACAAGTCATTTTCCAAAGGAAAAGCAATCTCTCCCACCGACAGATCAGAACACTTTTTCCATCTCATGGTGATCCCACACAGAGATTCTCTCTCATGTCAAAACTCAGTAAGTTTCTGTTTTTTAATGGCAAACCTACATTTCAAAAAAAACTCCTGGAGGACATGGCTAGAGTTTCCTTTCCAGAATCAATCAATAAGTATTTATTAAACACCTACTTGGTGCCAGGCACAGTAAAGTAGTACCTAGTAGTACTACCTAGGTAGTAACCCAAAGACAAAAAAAAATGAAATATTCTTTGTCCTCAAGGACGTTACATTCTACTTGGTGGGGAGGGAGCAGACAAAGAAAAGAGAAAATTAAAGAATGAACATTAACCAAAAGAAGACAATTTCATTCTGGAAGTATTCAATCTTCAGTGTTGTTCTATATGTTGGGGCATTGCAAAGTAAGCAAAGGTAAGACCTCTCAGAGACCTTCAGGCAGCTTCTGCTCTAACAGTCAGGATGAGACAAGCATGCACAGCTTCTATTAAGTGCCTACCCTGCTCTGTGCTAAGTTCCACACATCTCACAATTGTTGTGAAGCCCCAAATGAGAAAATGTATCTGAAAGTACAAAGTTTTCCAAATCCAATCACCCATTCCCTGACCCTAGCTTTTCCACTGTAGCTGAACAGCTATGGATAAACTACTCTGAAAACGTGTACACCATGTTCTCTTAGGTTAAAAAAAATTAAGGTGATGCCCCTTTAAGAAGAGTTTGTGTAGGAAATAGCTGTGTCAGCAGCAATTTACACACCTGGGAGTGCCTGAGCAGGGAGAATTTCCATTGTATGCTCAAAACCTATTGACCCAGAGAGACTGGGTGGAAACCACAGGAGGGATGCTTAGCAAATGAAAAGAAGGTAGATACAGAAGAAATCTTGTGCTAAGGTGGAAGACTCACTGCCTCTGGAGTCAGGGAAGCTGGCTTCAAATTCCCCCTGTGCCCTTCCCTGGGCCTCAGTTCCCTCAGCTGTTCAAATGAGAGAGACCAGGAACACATGGTCACAGAGCTTCCTTCCCATTCTAAATCTGATCTACACAGTAGGAATCTGAGACCAGAAGTGGAGTGTAAGAAATACTGGTTGCAAAATTGGAACTTAGATCCTACAGTGCCAAATCCAGTGTCCTTTCTGTGACATAAATCTACTTTTCCAAGTGGACATCCTATGGGACTACGCAAGGCAAAAGAGGAGATTTTCGTTCCCACCAGGGTTACCCATGCAGGCTGGCTACATGGATGCCATGAAGTCAAATCTCCTATTACTTTGTTTCCTGTAGGCAGAGACTTAACTGGCCAAAAGGGTGAATGATGCTCAACATCCTTAAAATACAGCTGGAATAACAGAACCCAATAGACCCGAGACGCAGGCTAGCTAGTTTCTCTGAAGCATTATATACAACTTGGTAGTTACTACAACTGTCAGAATCTCAGGTTTGCCCTCTCACCAGGTCTAGAGTCTCAGACCATACAGTACTGTACACATAGTGCTTCTTAGAGAAATTAGCCAGATCTATAGAGAGCAAGACTAGAAATCCCAATTCCATTAATAAAAATGACAGTAGCTAATATTTATTGAGAGCTTTAAGGTTTGGAATGTGATATACATACATATATAAATATCTAATATGTACATTTAAATAGCTGAAGATAATGGTGGAAAGTAGGGATGGGGTGGGGAGAAGGACCTTCTCGAGAGGATTTCTCCATCTGAGTTCAAATGGATTAGGTTGAGCCTGACAGGCACGCCTCCTTTCATTGTGTGTTATAGATATTGTGTTTGTCACAAATTGAAGGTTTGTGGCAACCCACATCAAGTAAGTCTATCTCAACATTTTCCCAACAACATGTACTCACATTGTGTTTCTGTGTCACATCTTGGTAATTCTCTCAACATTTTAAACTTTTTCATCACTATTATATCTGTTAGATAGATAGACAGATAGATAGATAGATAAATAGATAGATAGATATAGCTATACCTATATATCTGTTATATATCTGTGATAAGTGATCTTTGATGTTATTATAGTAATTGTTTTGAGGCACCACAAATGGTACCCGTAAAAGCCAACAAACTTCATAAATTGTGTGTTCTGACTACTCTCTGATTGGCTGTTTCAGTCTCTCTCCCTCTCTGGCATCCCTATTCCCTGAAACACAACAATATTGAAATTAGACCAATAAATAACCACAAAATGGCTTCTAAGTGTTCTAGTGAAAGGAAGAATCCATCAAGGTAGTAAAGTTCAGTATTGCCTTATTTTAAGAAATTGCCACAGCCACCCCAGCCTTGAGCAACCACCACGCGAATCGGTTAGCAGCCATCAACATCAAGGCAAGACCTTCCACCAGCACAAAGATTACAATTGGCTAAGATTTTTAATTAAGATATGTACATCATTTGGGTTTTTTTTAGGCATAATACTGTGTACACTTATTAGATTACAGAATAATGTGAACATAACTTTTATATCTACTGAGAAACCAAAAAAACCCATCTCATTTTATTGTGATATTTGCTTTATTGTGGTGGTCTGGAATTGAACCCCCAATATCTTTGAGGTATGCCTCCTACAGTTTTTCTTACATTCTTTGGTTTATTGCCCCTCCCCAGGACTGTCTGGGGTAGATTTCTTAAATAAAAGTTTAAGTAAGGCCCATAGCTAGGAATTTCCTTAAAGCTGATTAACAAAGTCCCTTAGGAAAGTGTTCCAAATACACAGTAGATATCACATGTAGGACACCTATTTGAAGACCTCAAAATAGATCTTTACCTCTGTTGCAAAAGAAATGCTTAAAATACTAAAGACTCATTAAAACACACATCAGCACTTACTTGTCTGGAGAGAGTTCTTTCTATACTACAAAGCCCCAATTCTACAGAGTCCCTTTCCATTTGAAAGGGGAGAAATTTCCGGCACCATTTAGTCCATTCCTGGGCATCCTGTACCTGAAGGCAGTGAGCCCAACATTCATGGTTAGAGTTTATTCTTGTCATTCAGTTGCAAACTAGAAGAAATTCCTGCTTCCCCTGCCCCAGCTGAAGTCAGGCTGTGCCAAGGTTCATGCCAGAATGACAGGTGTTATTATGGAGTGCAAGTAAAATTTGTCTTGTTGGTGAATTTCTAGAAATCCTTCCTTCTGACGCCAAGGTTCAGAATAAACCATCTCCTCCTGGGTTTGAACTATGGCTTACAAAGCTGAGCTTCTTCTGGAGTGAAGGGCTTCCTGCCCTCTGCCTTTTCCAGTGCTTGAGGTGTGATGATTCAGGACCCTTGGTTAGGTTGATGCAAGCGCGCACACACACACACACACACACACACACACACACACTGCAATTTCAAAGGCATTGCATTTCTGGATGGAAAAACACCACTAATGTAGTGACTATAATCAGTTAGCCACAGGAGCCAATATAACTCTGCTGTTTACAGATATTCCTGCAGAAATCACAGATGCTTAAAGTAGAGAGTTCAGCCTGCCCTATTAGGATTTAAATTGGCTGCTTCTGACTGCATAGATTACCCACATGGCTCAGAAATATCAACCATGGAGAGCAGCTTTCAGGGTGGAGAGCTATATCCATACAAAAGTGAACCCAAAACCAGACTTCCTCCCTCCAAATAACCACATGGTAGTAAGAGTAAGTTCACAGAGGAAAGCTTAACACTGAAAAGGCAGGTTTTAGAATGAGGAATTCAGAGAAACTTAGGAAGGCTTATCTGAATTGATACAGAGAGAATCAAGAAGAACCAGAGGAGAAATTTTTAGGGTAATCACAATAACGTAAAGAATCCAACACTATACAATGTCAGAACTCCGATGAAAATAGCTGGTAGTTGCAGGGAGGCTAGGTGGTGCAGTGAGTGGAACACTGGCCCTGTAGTCAGGAGGACCTGAGTTCAAATCCGGTTTCAGACAGTTGACACATTTACTAGCCATGTGACTTTGGGCAAATCGCTTAACCCCAATTGCCCTCCAAAAAGCAAAAAAAAAAAATAGCTGGTAGTTAAGGTTTGAATGAGTTATTGAAGGCTGCAGTTTGATGCAGAAGACCATGCTGGCCATGGTTCAGGTTTTGGGTTGAGGTTCTCTTACTGTCTTGGCAGGCTGTCTGGTTTTCAGTGTCAAACAATTGCCAAATGTGGGGATCAGATTAAATGACCTTGAAGGGGTGCTGTCCAACATGGCCAAAATGTTGATTTGGCTTGCTCAACTGTACTCTGTTGTGAGGCAGGATTCTACTCACTGGGTATATTGGGAGGTCCCAGGGGACAGAGTTATTGGGAAGTGATAGTGATATAATAAAAGAGTATCAGTGAGGTATTTAACAATTTAAAAGAACAGTAAAATAATTTTTTAATTTTAATTTTTAAAGAGAAAATTTAAAGCATGTATAATATACTCTTGTCATAGTTTCAAGCTAGTTGGGCAGGTAGGTGGCAGGTAAGATAGAACACAGGGCCTGGAATCAGGAAAACTCATCTTCCTAAGTTCAAATTCAGTTTCAGACACATACTAGCTGTGTGACCCTGGACAAGTCACTCTACTCAGGTTGCCTCAGTTTCCTCATCTATAAAATGAGCTGGAGAAGGAAATGGCAAATTAATCTAGTATCTGACAAGAAAATCCCAAATGGGTGAAGGAAGAGTAAGACATCAACACTACTGAAAAAAATGATTTAACAACAATGGGTTTAAATGAATCAGAACAATTCCAATTTGACTTAATTTTTTATCTCTGGGGGTAACATACTTGACTGTCTCATTCCATCATGGTGTCTTTCTGGTCCATTAATGTAAGCCCCCTAAGGGCAGGAATCACTTCCCTTAATCTTTGCCTCTCAAATACGTAACAAAGTGCTTTGTATATAATATATGCTTAATAAATGCCAGTTAAAGAAGTGAATGACATGGTTTCTGTTGGTTATAAGTCTGTAACTTTAAAAATGACCTCAGAGACCATCTAGACCAACCTTTACCATTTTTCCCCCCCTTCTGATTTTACCAATGAAGAAACTGAAGTTCAGGAACATTTGACTTGCCCAAGGTCACCCATGTGGTAAGCCAGAGATATGATTTGAAGACATTTTTCCTGATTTCAAAACTAGTCTTTCTTTCATAGTACCATACTGTTCTTCTTTGATTCCATCACACCAGAAAATTTTGAGTCGAATTCTGGGTATTTGCATTTTGCAAAAGAGGAATCCATTTCATTTTCCTTTAAACTTTTTAATCATTTGCCAGCTAGCTAGGTTTGATGGCTCTGTTAGACATGTGGGTTTTGACAACCATGAAGGTGACGACAAATGGTGATAAAGTTTTCTTACCAGGGTGCCATTCATCACTGTTAGTATAGTGTGTAATGAGTCATTTGGAAACCACTAGGCACATAAATGATTTACAGAATCACATAAATAATAGAAGCCTACAAATAGCAGCTCATTTTCATTTCTTCATTAAAATGTATGCATTTCTAAGGAACAAGATGAGAAAGAAAATAGAACAGGTTCTAAGTTCATGTATTGCTTTTCCAATGGGGAAGGAAGATAGTCAATTCCAAATTGTAATTCTATTTTGATTCACCCTCATTGGGTATATAATTAATGGGTAAATATGATGCAGTTGATTAATCTTTTATTTTTTCAACAAGCTACTATTAAACACCTACTGCATGTAGGGAACTATCCTAGGTACTGGAGATGCAAGGATGGAAAACAACATTGTCCCTGCCTAGAAGGAACTTAGAATGAAGTAGAGGGATAAGACACATCTACAACTAACCATAGCACAAATAAGAATATGAGCCATGAATAGAAGTCAAATAGAATGGTATGAGGAATTTGAGGAGGGAGGCTTCACTCACCTATAACTGGGTTAGAAAAGAGGATGTGGGGTCCATGCTGTGCCTCGAAGACAAGAGGATTTCAATAGGCTAAGGTGGAAGAAAGTTTATTCCAGAACAAAAGGATGGCATGTAAAATCAGATGAAAGTGTGAATTTGGGTTTTGCCAAGCCTCTTTGGGGAATCCACAAGGTTAAAACTACTTGATATCAATACTGAGATGTTTTAATGTCTAATATAGCAAATATAAATCAATATAATCACAAGCATATTGGTAAAGGTTTAGAAATCAGCTCTCCAGAAAAAACAACCTATTATCTGCATATTGGCATTTTCTCCACCATGTTCTTAAGTTTGAACAATCAACAAAATAATAAATCAAATCCTAATTTGTAGTTACTGATTTCTGAGGCATGAATGCCCACACCGAAAATTTAACAATCAGCTCAGCCATTTGAATGGACTCAGCCTACTGCTAGATATAACCCATATAAACAAAAAAGCTCTTTGGAATCCTAACAAAATTTAAGAGTGCAAAGGGGCCCATAAAGAGTTTGAGAATCCCTGGATAGTGGATAGACAAAAGAATCAAGAAGATCTGGGTTAAAGTCCTGATGCATACTGGCTATGGGACCCTGAGCAAGTCCCTAAACTTCTTAATGCCCCAAGCAACTCTCTGAGATGATGGCTTTCTGAAGATCTATCAATCTCCATTGGCAGAAGAAGATTCTTCCTAATCAGTCGTGGCCTCCACCACTGAAATCACGTCTGGATGAAAAAGAAATTGCAAGTATTTCTGGGAGGGACGACAGTCACTTTTATATTACACATGAGTGAATTTCAAGACATTTTCTGAGAGCGGGTTTGGGGAGGAAGAAAGGAAAGTGAGAAAGAAGTTGTGATTGTTTTTGCTTTTGGCTTTGTATCTTCAGAGCCCAGGACAATGCGTTGCCTTAGAACTTAGTAAAACACTTTCCAAATTGACCAATTCTCTACAAATTATTATCCCAGAGAGCTATCTATGACACAGAGAGATTGAAGGACTTACCCAGGGTCACTCAATGTGTCAGAGGTGGTGCTTAAACACTAGTCTCCTTGACTTCAAATTAGTTTGTTTATCCACCGTAGCAGCCCCTCATGTGAGAAAGTCTTTGAAAGAGTTGCCAGGTCAAGGGAATCATACTCAGTTTCCTCATCTGTAAAGTGACAGATTGTACTTGATTGTTTTATGGTCCCTTCTGGTTTGAAATCTATGATCTAGTGATCCCTGGTAGAGAGGGAAAGAGTGAAGGAGGAAGGTGGAAGCATCGAAGAGAAGTTTTGTTTACTTTTTGATTTTGCCCTTGCTCAGCTTTGTAGGGAAGTCTAGAGGCAAAGAAAGGAATGGTGATTGTTGTTTCTCTGAACATGGCTGTTCTGCACATCTGCCTTGCCATACCCCATGATGGAAGGTTTGGAAGGTTTTCAGTTTTTCACCACCTATTAAAGAGGCCTCCCCCTGGAAACCTAGCTGCCCAGAGAGCAAGTCAAGTTCTCCTGACTGAGAACAGCTTTGCAGTGAGAGCCATTATTAGTCTTCCCAGTAATGAGCCATGAAGTTTTCAAAGACCGAACAAAAGCCTGCAAGTATTGGATGTGGGAGTTTTATGCTCCAGATCTTTCTAATTGTGTTGGCTGTGGGTGAAGTTTCTCTTGCTCCTCAGAGCGCCAAGTCAGCAGCGAGCTGATGGTGACCCAGGGCTGAGGGTAAGTATGCTCACAGGACCAACGGCCACCTACAATACAGCTGTTTTCCTCTCTGGCCTATAGGAATTCACACGCTGGCAGCTTGATTTCAGGCAGTTGTGCCCCCAGGGGGAAGAACACTGAACCTGACTGAGTCACAGGCTTGCTATCTCTTAGTTATATCACCCTGGGCAAGGCACGTCTCTCCTTGGAGACTGGTCCCCCTCCCCCATCTAAATACTTGATGTATCTCTGGAAATCTTATGTGGGTTCCCTGAAATGTGGCAGGTTGTGGCCCATCCGTGCCTGTCCATCCCTTACTGACTCTTTTCTGTGTCTTACCATAAATTAAAGTCAATTCTCATAAATCAACATTGACTGTGATAGAACACACCCCTATTACGGTACAGGCACTGGATTACACAATAGGGCTATAAAAACCAAGACAATACCTACCCCCAAGTAACATATTTCCCTAGAGTAAGAGTCCTTCCCCCGGTGTTCCCCAACATTTGTTTTTTTAAATGTATTTTTGATACGTATATTTCAATAGAATTGATTTCCTTTGTAATCCTATATATTTGATCTTATACAATGAAAAACATTTTTTTCTGAGAAGGGGTCTGCAGTTTTTAGCAGATTGCTAAAAGGAGCCCAGTGCCAAACAGGTGAAGAAGCTCTGGTATAGCAGCCACTCCATTCACCTTGGCCACGTCTCTCCACCTGCACCTCGGAACCCAGGGCCTTCTCCCTTCACCTGTCTGCTTCTAGCTCTGGGCACCTCCTCTTCTGCTCAGGTCAGCCCTCACCTCCTCCTGACCAGTGGCACAACTAATTTATAACACTATTTTGTGGCATTAACTGCTCCCTACCATGTTATTTCCCCTAAGGTCAGTATTTTTCACCGTGGTAGACAGGGAAAGTCTTTCTGTGTTGCCCAGGTAGGAAGTTTTCCTTTTGTTCCAGCCATTTATATCCACTGTCTTCTAGGAAAGAGGCTGGTAGAAATTTGTCAGCCTTACACTTTTGTAGTACAAAGAAAAAAATACTTAATACAGACATATCAAGGGTACCAAAGACCCTTAAACTTGCATAATTATGAAAATACCCACCAGAAGTGTGTATTTTTTAAGATGTTAAGATTAAAACTTATTTTATAGTGTGTTTAAATGGAATAAAAGCTTGGCATCCCTGGGCTTACATGAAAAAACACTAAATCAAATAACTAAAAAAATTGGCTTCTGGATTTTAAGCTAATCATGAGGTACCACATGGCCATGATGAAGCCCTGTGAAATAACTCTATACCTTTATGAATTAATCCACCTGAGAAAATTAAAGCAATTAATTTCAGATGGTTAATGCTACCCATGGCATTTTATTAAATGTGGTTGGTTTCATGGATTACCACCCAAATTTCAGATGATGGCAATATACTAGGCAGTGCTTGATGGAGAAATTGGTTTCTTAGGGTGGCAGCCCATGTGGGCAGGACGTCAGATAGCCCTGCTACCAGTCTTCTTACCTCAATCTCTCCATTCTTCAATAATGTCCTTCTCTGAGGCCTCACTACAGCATTGATGTAACCCTCACATCCTAAAAGAACATGCCAACTGAGCTTAAGCTCTGGCAGGCCCTACTCAATAGCAAAAAGCTGTGGATAGAAGCCTAGTAAAGGAACAACCTAGCTAAGTTTGGAGAGAATCATCAGGAAACAGCTAGCTGACAGGTGATGGACTCTTATTCAACTCATAAGGATCCTCTAAGGCAGTGGTATCCAAGCTTTTAAAATTATATCCCTTATCCAATTTTTTTATGGTAGGTATACCAGGGGCAGCTAGGTGATACAATAGACAGAGCACTGGACCTGGAGTCAGAAAGATCTGAGTTCAAATCTGGCCTCAGATATTTACTAGCTATATGACCCTGGGCAAGTCACTTACCCTTATTTGCTTCAGTTCCTCTTCTGTAAAATGAAGACACGCTGGCAAAGGAAGTGGCCAACCATTTCAGTGTCTTCTCAAGAAAACCCCATGGACAAAGTCCATACATAGAATCGCATACAACTGAATGACTGACTAGATGACTAGAGAAAGCAGCAGTACAGGGGTGGGTGTGGGTGATTTTCCAAATGATACCAGCACTGGGGCCATGGCTGGCATTGGCTTATTCATGCCTTGAGAAATTGATGCCTGATTTAGAAAGCATAAGGTTGGAAGATTGCACACCTGAAAGAGGTGGTAGAGAAGAAGAGTACTGGGTTGTAACAGGTGATGGATGGGTGTGACTGTTTCAAACACAAGCCCTGTGCTTGGCTCTTTTGGCTGGAAGATGGATGGAGGATGGAAGATACCTGGTATCTGCATGCTCTGATTGGCTGATATATCCCCCTTGGGATCATATCTCTGCCTTCATTTTGGAGGCATTGAAGGACTGTCTTCTGAGCCTACAGAAGCTTCCAGTCAGTCAGTCGGTCAGTCAGTCAGTCAGTCAGCAAGCAAGCATTTATTAAGTTCTTACTCATGCCAGACACTGATAAGTATTGGGGATACAAAGAAGGCCAAAACACATTCTCTTTCCTTAATAAGTTCCTGATCTAACTGGGTAGACCATCTGCAAACTATATAGAAGATGTTTATGGGATAAATAGGATGAAGGTTCAGAGAGAAGGTATTGGGAATGTACCTGTCCCCAAAATCAGACCCTTGAAGCACTGACATGTTCTCTCCATCAGCACAAAGGCCAGGTCAGTTAAAAAGACTTTATGTTTGCCAAACATCTGGATGGTTTACTGAATACTTGCATCATCTGGTTGACTTGGCATCTGTAGATGGAGTCTCTGTACCACTGATAGGTCAGAATTTTGAGCTTTTGTAATAGAGAATGGTGTGGAGACATATGTCACCTATGATCTGTTCCTGTCTCAGCAAAGGAGCTTGTGAAGTTGCCCATACTGTCATCTTTATAAACTGTAGACCATGTCAATGACCAACTCAGCCTGGAACACCCTGTAAACTGAAGTTATCAGAGATTCCTCAGTAGAAATGATCAAGGGTGCAAGGGCAGGGAGAATTAAGGCATGTGTACCTTGCTGAGGCTTAGTCATTTGTAGATAGGAAGAGAAACACCCCCCTCCTCCAGCCCTGGAGTTTGCTGCCTACCCCTCTCCCTGGTCTGGTGCTTTCTGCAGCCTCTACTCTGATTGACTGGAAGACTGGGGAGAGAGTTGCTGACCTGTCACTCATCTCTGTGCCTCATTCTGTCAGCTCTGAGCAAGCAACAGCATGAGGAGAAAACAAGGCAGGAAGAAATTTACAACGCACATTTGAGATTCACTAGAACCAATAACATCATGTTCTTTGACAGTCCTGGGGTACTTGATGACAGAGTTGGGACTGTAAAGACTCTAGTGAATGATGGCACCAGCATAGCCTGAATCCAAGTGAGATCACTTAAGTGAGGTGGGGAGAGGTTATGAAAGGTCCTGGAGGCAATTACCAGAAGGATTAAATCAGATCAAAGAAGGGAGACATGAGGAAAGGTCAAAGAAACTGGGATAACTAGAGAGGAAGGAAAAGAAGCCAAAGTCATAGCTTACATTTCGATCCCATCCATCAAGAACATAATACAGAGTATGGAGGACAACTGTGCTCCATCTTTATTTAAGCCAGTCAGTGTCATAGTACCCTATATATATTCAGACCTGGAAGAGAGCTCCAAATATATCTGGTCAGATTCCATCCCTTAAAAATGAACAAACTTTTCCCTAGAGAAGCCAGTGACTTGCCCTAGGGCACATAGAAAGTAAATGTTGGGGGGGAGGGAATTTGACGTCTTGATTTCTAACTCTTCTTTCTACTATATTATATTACAGAAACAAGCCTAAATTAGTACAGGAGATCTATGAAATTGATTTTAAATATATATGATATATGTGTGATACATACATATATACATACATACAAACATATGTATATATATATATATCCATGTAAAATATACCAAAAGATTCCACAGCTTCTCTTATGAACTTGTTCAAGAGTCTTAAAATCTATTTTACATTACTTATAAAATTATATACATATATGTGTATGTGTGTATAGGTGTATACATATATACACTCAAGAAAGAAAACACACACACACACACACATTTCTTCTTGAATCTCACTATTAAGGTTGGTCCTATAGGTATCACCACCATTTTTACTGAGGGTAATGCTGAGACTCTGGTAATTTAGGTGGATTGCCCATGGTCATAGAGCTTATAAATGTCTATGGAAAACTCAAACTCCAAGTAAGAGTACTCTTTTTGGTATAATACTACATATTAAAACAAGCCCCAAACCAGTCCATTTGGGGATCAGACCCATGGTCTTGCTGTTATTTTGTACAAGATTCTAAGCAGTTGTATTAGCAAACACCCTAGTCCACCCAGGACAGCCTGCTAGCACAGGTTCTTTGATCTGCTTTACAAAGGAAAGATAGCTTAAGAGGGGTTAATGTTCCTGCTTTAATTACAGAGAAAGAAGTAAGTATAGAAAATACAAGCAGAGAAATTAGCACAAAGACCAACAGACAGGATTCTGACTGATCTGAATATGATAACATTGCTATGCACTTTACATATATCACTGGATCAAGGGAGCACAGATATCTCAGCAATTGGGGGACTCTGAACATATATAGCTACTCAGAGTTTCAATCAGGAAACCAAAATAGCCTTCTCATGAGCAAACCCCCAAAGTAAAATGCTAACCTCCCAGAATATATAACAAAGATTTGGCTCCTGATTGGTTGAGTGCTGAAGAGATTGAAAATCCTCATGCTTTAACACTTAATTGGAAACTTCCTGTAGCCCAGAGTCTGATTAGCTCTGGGCCATAGCTCTATGTGCCTGTTAATGGATAGGGAAGATCTTGAAATTTCCTTAACATTACAGCAGCTAAACAGATTCTATACAAGGTAGAGTCAATGCTAGAGCTAGGTGCAACTGTAAAGTAGTTGAATTCCATGTATGATTCCAAACCCCCCTTTCCATGGCCTCTTCTCTCTTTCATGAAATTCTTGTGCACCTCACTGGAAGAGGCACTCAGCATCCTATTGCTCTCAATTTCTCTCTCATCAAAACCTATGACATGATGAACTCATTTACTCTACAGTATAAATGACTAACAAAGCCAAATGCTATTCCTCCCAGGAGGAGCAGCATTTCTTGGGGTTACAAGGGTTTAGCCAAAGGACCAAAACTCTAATGATGGACTTCTGCAAAAGTTTGTAAAACACAGTGGTTCTTCCCATAGATACTAGCAGTATGCTTTGGACATAGTGGATACTGAACAAATCCTGTCAGACTTCTTGACCAAAGAAAAGCTATTCATTACCTAGATCAGTTTTGATCATAGGTATAGTAGTCTATGGAGTTGTTTATGGGGTGTGTTTTAAGAGAGAAGGGATCTTTCCTACTACTCCACTCCCAAAATACCCCATAACCCACACTTGACTACTACCAGAAATTCTTAATTTTGTTTTGTGAAGTTTGGATTAATGAAGTCTTCCTTTTGATAGACAAACACTGCTCAGCAGATCAATTTCAGTCATTCTGACTTTAGTGGGAATTTGTTTTTTTAGAACTGACTTTCCTCAGTGGTTGGGATCTCTACCACACCAAGAGAATGGATGTTTTCATGAAATGGCCAGAGGAAAAGGAGTCAATAGAAAGAGGTCATTTGGGGAAAAGCAAAGCCATGTGGAAAGGGCTGGAAATAGTTGAAGGCCCTAAAGATGAGACTCCATTTTTGCTGGAGTTGGATGTGGTGACTTCAAAGAAGAATGACTCAAAAAGATGCAATGTTTTCCTAGCTTTCTGCTGTACAGCTGGAATGGAGCAGCTTCATCTGTTGCTTTCTCCCACAGGGACTGTGAAAACCTGATGCTAGTGGTTTCCATTTTTCTTCTTGCCTATAAAACTATAGTGGGAATAGAGTTTATCTTCATATAGCAATCCAATTAAGCACTAACCACCAAGCACCCTCAGTCAGCACCACAAACTCCATGAAATTGCTTTGAGTTGATCATACACACATACATACATAAAGATAAATACAAAATTTAATCATAGGCGTACAGGTTTCCTCTTATAGAATGTAAGCTCTTTGAGAATAGGGATGGTTTCATTTTTGTGTATATGCCCAGAAGGCTTAGTATAGTGCATAGCACACTTAAAAAACTTAGCAAATGCTTGTGGAGTAAATTGAGCAGATGAACCCCCTCATTTTGCAGTTAACTGAGGACCAGACAGATGAAAATGATATGTCCAAGGTCATACAGGTAGTAAACAGAAAAGACAGGATTCAAATCCTTGTCTTCCCATGCCATATCCAATATTCTTTTCACTGCAAATTCCACCACCAGAACTTCCATAAATGCCTCCCACAAAATGCAATCCACATATACAAGAATATTCCTGAAATTCTCTGAAGTAGACACTGGTTTGGCATTTGCTCACGTTCTTCCCCCTCTGTGTACCTAGGCAAAACATTCAGGAAAACCTTAGACTTTCATTCATTCAGTCAACAAGCATTTATTAAATACTTACCTGTCATATACTGTGCAAAGAACTGGAAAAATTCAAAAACTTCCAAAAAAGGCAACAATGCAGTCCTTACCCTCAAGGAGCTTACATTCTAATGAGAGGGACAACATGCAAATAACTGTGTAATTTTTTCATTCATTCATCATATTGATAAAGATGACAGAAAAAGGAAAATAATTTTGGCGCATTGATGTAATGATGCTAAACCTGTAAACGGGTATAATCATTCTGGAAAGCAATTTAGAATTATATGCAAAATGTTACTAAACAGCATGTGATATTTGACCTAGCTCGACCACTGCCAGACCTGTAAAGACATCAAAGAAGATGAAATAATCCCACATGTCCAAAAATATTTATAGCAGCTCTTTTTTTGTGGTGGTAAAACAACACAACTGGAAACCAAGAGGATGTCCAGCAGTGGAATAATGACTGAACGAAATGAGGCACAGAAATGTGATGGAATACTAGCAATGTATGAAATGACAAAGTAGACAGCTTCTAAGGAACATGGAAGGATTCGCATGAATTCAAAAATTACTTTGTCAACTGAGTGGAGAATGGATTGAGATAAATAGGAGAGGGTTATTGCAACGGTCCAGATGAGAGGTGATGAGGACTTGAATTAAGGTGGTGACTGTGAGAATGGGGAGAAAGGAACTTATATGAGAAATGTAGCCAAAGTAAAACCAGGATTGAGAAATAGATTGGATATGTGAGGTGAGAGGGAGTAGAAAAGTCAATGGCTAGAAATAATAAGATGGTGGTACTCCTGACAATGATGGAAAAGTTGGTTGGAGGGGCAGGTGCAGGGGAAATATAAGGAGGTCTGTTCAGATGTGTTTAGTTTGAGATGCCTATGGAACATCCAAAGGGCAGCTAGGTGATGTAGTAGACAAAGTACAGGGCTTGGAATCAGGAAGACTCGACTCCACAAGTTCAAAACAGACCTCAGACTCTTACTAGATATGTTACCCTGGGCAAATCATGACCTGTTTGTCTCAGTTTCCTCATCTGTAAAATGAACTGGGAAAGGAAATGGCAAACTACTCTAATATCTTTGCCAAGAAAACCCCAAAGGGGATCACAAAGAATCAAGTATGGCTGAAATGAATGAACAGCAACATGGAATGTTCAGTTCAGGATGTCTAAAAGGCACTTGGTAATGCAAGTCAAGACAACAAACAATTATCAAGTGTCCACTGTGTGCCAGGCACTGTGCTATGCATTAGGTATATCAAAGATGGATATAGAGAGCTGGGAACCTGGGACTTAGGTATGGTAATTAAGCCCCCCAAGTGGGAGAGAATAGAGGGCAAAGAGAAGAGAATGCAGGACAGAGCCTATCAGGAGTACCTGGGTGAAGATCCAGGAAAGAAGATGGAGGAGCAGCCAACACATAAAAGGAAGGCCAGCAGAAAGCAAGGCTCTGCTTGAAAGCTTTGTCTACAGATGATCTGACAATAAACCACAGGAGACCAACAGCAGCAACAACAACAATGATGATGAGGAGGATGACAACAAACCATTCCTTCAATCTAACAGCCTTTCCTAAATTAAGCACTGATCATGTGCCAGGCACTCTGTTGGAGCTACAGAGATGGAAAGTAATCAGAAGCTGCCCATCTGGAGGGAAATAACATACACATAAATACATAAATATGGAAGTCAGGGAAGGGGGCTCTAGCAGGCCAGGAGATCCTTGGCTACTTGGTGAGAAGCCTCAATTAAGGCTCTCATGGAAACAATTCAGGAAGTAGTCAACAGTAGCCTGGCTAAAGGAGAGGTCTCAATCTTTGCTCCTTGCCAGATCATCTCCGCTAACTAGCTGGGCTTGGAAGACATGGTTCCCCATAGTACTGTACTAGCTATTGGCCAGGAAAATCACAAGAAGTTTGTCTTCCTTTATAGAAGTGCTTTGCATTGGGTATTGTCAAAGGCAGCCAAGAAGGGAAGAGGTTCTATTACTTTTGTTCTGATAAAGAAATCCCAATGTCTCTTTCACAGTCAGCTGAATAAAATACATCTTAAAGCCTCTAACCTCAAGGAGTTCTAGAAGCTGTAAAAGGCAGGAAAGGCACACTGGAATTCTGTGGGTGTGCCAAGTGCTAGGAACCAATAAGTCAATTGAATGGAACTGAACATATTCAATTCAATGTCTATTATGGCAAGGAACTGGAGAAACAAAGTGGTGGTATTCAATTGGGGATCATTGTTGTCATTCAGTCATTTCAGTCATGGCCGACTGTAACCCCATCTGAGGTTTTCTTGACAAATATACAGGAACAATTCACGATTTTCTTCTCCAACTCATTTTACAGATGAAGAAACTGAGGTAAACAGGTTAAGGGACTTGGCCAGGTCATAGATAACAAGTGTCTGAGGCCAGATGATGACTCTTCCTGACTCCAGGTCCAGAGACCCATTGGCTGGGCCACCTAGCTTGGGACACGATACGTAAATAGATCAGTCTGGGCTAATTTGAGGCAAGAGAGAATACTCTAACTGAGGGGAGGGATTCTGTAGAAGGAGGCCCCTAAACTAAGCTGAAACTTGATGGAAGCTAAGGATTCTAAGAGGAAAGGGTTGAGGGAGAGTCCATTCCAGATATGGGAGATATCCCTTGCCAAGGCATCAAGGACAGAAAAAGCAACATTGAGTTTGAGGAATAGTACTAGACCAGTTGAACTGGACTATAGTGTACAGAAAGAAGAGGAATATGAAACAGCATGAAAAGGTAGACTGAGGCGAGATTGACAAGGGCTGGAAGTGCCAAGCAAAAGAGTTTACGTGTTATTATAGAGGCAACTGGGAACTACAGAGAAGTTTTGAGCAGGAACATGATGAGATCTTTATTTTAGGAAGTTTTTTGGCAACTTATAGAGGGCGAGTTGTAGAGTGGAGATTGGAATCAGGGAGAACGCTTGGAAGCCAATGTAATAGTCTAGGTCTGAAGAAATGATCTCTTGTATTGGGGTGGTTGGTGTGAAAATGGAGGGAATGGTCCGGACATGAACAATATGGAGACAAGAACTGGCACCCAATTGGATACGGGGGCAGGGGAGAGCAGAGGTGAGATATAGAAAACATTGGGGAATGGCTCAGCTTGGGAGCCTGAGCACCTGCCTGAAACAGAAATGGAGGGAATTAGGGACATGAATGGGTTTGTTTTGTTTTGTTTTTCTGGGGAAGGAAGAAGAACATTCAAGATCATGGTTTGGGGAGCCAAGATGGCGGTGTAGAAGCAGCAATGTTCCACAGCTCCCACATACCCATCTTAAAAACCCATAAAATATGATCCCAGACAAATTCTAGGACTCTGAAACTCACAAAAATACAGAAAACACATCTCTCGCTGAAGGCAGCTCAGCAGAAGGGGCTCATTGTGGCAGAACAGGAGTGGAGGCCAGCCCAGCCTGAAACCGAAAGGAGGCCAGGCCAGGCCCCAGGGCAGCCAGGAGGAACCTAGCCATGCTGCAGCCAGTCTACAAGAGAGAAGATCTACAGCCTCCAGTAGCTTCACATCTAGCAAGCCTTGAAAAATAGGGATTAGAGAAAGGCAGCTCGGCAGGAGGGGCTCATCGTCCAGGGGGCAGGCCGGGAGCTGAGACCAGCTCAGCCTGAAACCAAAACACCACCAGGCCAGGCCTCAGGGTAGTCAGGAGGAACCAAGCCTCCCAAGCCACAGTGTGAGTCTACCCTGCAGAACAGATCTATTGCACCTGGAGCCATCTTCACATCTGTTAAATCAGGAACAATAAGGATTAAGAAAGGTCAGTGAAAGTGAAGATTTCAAACTAATTTCAGGGGAGGAAAAGCAGTTTGGCCAATCTGCCTCTGGGTTAAGGAAGCAGTGAGGGAAGGGCAGGAACTGCTGTAACAGGCAACTGCGCCAACTCGGCTACTTCAGAGCCCCTGCAGGGGGGCTGAGTCGACTGATCAGGGCCAAGTGCTGTTGCGTTGAGCGGCCTGAATCTGGATAGTGGTCTTGGATGGTGATACTGGGTTGTGCTTTCAGCAAGCCAAAGCTGGGGGGAATGCAACACCCCCCTAAAAACTCTGGCAGCTGGGAAAACCCCAGTGATTTGGAAAAGAGCTTTCCCTGCTGGAAGCAGAGTTCCACAAAGCTAAATTAATTGACTGGCCAACATGAGGAAAAGGAAGCAAAATAAGAACAG
>CM053600.1:194867004-194889240 GCA_028646575.1 Pseudocheirus occidentalis
AAGGGAAAGGGAAAGGAAGGGAAGGGAAGGGAAGGGAAGAAGAGAAAAGGAAGGAAGGAAGGAAAGAGGATGGAGAGAGAGAGGTCACTGCCCTCAAAGAGCTTACATTCTATTAGAAATACTATTACATTCACTGAGGAAGTTCATTAGTACATTTTTCTTGGGGCCAGGTATTCATGAAGGGCATGGAGCTGGACCCAGGACTGAGCAACCAGAGAAGATAAATCTGGATCACATTTAGTAAACCAGAGAGTGCTTCCAGGGACCACTGGCTGCATGCTGCTATAAAACCTATCCCTGTAATACCAATATTCTCCCCATGGCACATATCTGTCAAGCATGAAGTGCCACCATCCCTATATCATTTAAACTGTTGGCTACCAGAAGGGACAGAAAAATCTTCTGGTGGCTGTAACTGGACTGCAGCATATTATTGATGATGACTAGGTCATGGGAAGTAGTATACAGGTTTTCATCAATGTGTGATCATACAATGAGGTGAGATGGCCATTTTAATTTGATTGCCCATCATGATTTCCAGTAGCCAAAATATATTTCTCTAGCCTTGAGGTACAGTGGTGGTTACTGCTTCTCAAAACAAGATTTTTACATGAATACACAAATACATTCTAGTAAATCCCACTAGATCATCAGCCAGCAGCCATTCCAAATGTCTGATAATTCTACCATATGTGTTTGATTATGTCACTATATTGCCTGTTCTAATTAAGATGAAGCCAATTTGAACTAAAGTGACTGGAGAGAGACAACTATGGAAAGAGAAGTCAGGTGACACTTCATCTATAGGTCAGAGGTCAGGTTGGCTTATTGGACATTCACAATGAGTCAGTGTGGAGTGGTAAACAGAAAACTAGCCTTGGAATCAGGATGGCCTGGGTTCAGACTTTGCTTTTGGGTCAGTTATACGATAAGTTGTAAAGCTGGTGTCACTTTGCTTTGGTAAAGAGGGTTTCCTCACGGGGCAACTCTCTACACCGATCTCAGGCAAAGAACAAAAAAGGAAAGTGTATGTGCGTGCTGGGAGTGGTGGTGGTGGTGGGTGGTGGTGGTAGATTTTCCTGGGGAGAGGCTCTTGTACATTTTTTCTATTCTTATGACTTGTCCTGGCTTTCCCCAACTAACTCTTTTGTTTTAGAATCATGATTTGCCCCAGAATAAAGAGATCATTGAGCATTTTTATAAAAGGGCATCAATTCTTCGCAGACGTGAAGCGGTGGAACTCTTCTATAGGCACTTGTCTCCCTTATGAGAATGTAAGCTCCAGCAGAGCAGAGGTTATTGTACTTGTTATATTTGTTTTCATCCATAGGGCCTATAAGACACAAGACCTGACACATTATCATGATAATCATTAATAGCATAACAATATAATATTGAAGAAATGCTTGTTGACTGATAGATGAATGGATTGGTGATTTCATCACCAACGTGCTCTTTACTAACACAGAGCTCAACCTCTGACTGCCCTAGCAATCAGTCTTTGTGAGTTACCATAGATAAAAATTGAACAATTAATGGCCAATACTCCTATGACAAATCTCTCTAAACAAAACCAGCTTTGCCCTTGGATGACAAACAGCCAACCATTGGACCCATCTTTGAAACTTTACAGCCTGGGAGGGCCTGGCAGAGCCAGTGCTTTGCTGGCATAGCTGATAGGAACACAAGGTCAACTCCACATTGTAATGAGTCATCAGGGTAGAGCTTGAGGGAAAGAAAAGATATGTAGGCCCAAATCAAAGACACATGGAAGGCAGCATGCTGTGGTGGGTAGAATTTATACTAGACTGAGCCCTGCTTCTGCCAGTCATTAGCTACGTGACCTTAGGCAACTCACTGAATTTGCAAAGTCTCACTTTTCTCATTTATAAAATGAGAAGGTTGATTAAATAATCTCTAAATGTTCTCTTGGGCAGCTAGATGGCTAATTGTATAGTGCACTGGGCTTAGAATCAGGAAGACCTGAATTCAGATCTGGTCTCAGACATCAGATATGTGACTCTGAGCAAGTCATTTAACCTCTGTCCTGGAGGCGGCTAGGTGGTGCAGTGGTTAGGGCACTGGGGCTAAAGTCAGGAAGACAAGAATCCAAATCTGACCTCAGACACTTACCAGGTGTGTGACTCTGGGCAAGTCACTCAGGCTCTATTTGCCCTAATCCACTGGAGAAGGAAACGGCAAACTAGTCTAGCATCTTTGCCAAGAAAACCTCAGGGATGTTATTAGCATGCTATGGTCCAAGGGGGCAGGAAGAGATAGACACAGCTGAATGGCTGAACACAAACAAAGTGTTCTTTGGCTTCTAGACCTTATATTTGAAAAGAAAGAATTTGATTTAGACTAAATTATAAAGATTTAGGATTTCAGTCACTGACACCATGACTTAGAGAAGAAGGAACAGCTGTTGAACCATAATGAAAACTCACATTTCATTAAACTTTACAGAACATTTTCTCACAAGCTATCAAAGTATAGACAGTGGAAATGTTATCATCTTGATTTCCTGGATGAAAAGGCTGAGGCTTAACAAAGATCACTTTCACCAAGATGTGAGGGCCCCAGGAGTATAGATCTTCACCTCACAGGTACCTCTGAAGGCATCTCATCTAGCCCACTCAGTTCAATGATGAAGAGAACCAAGTCCCAGGGAAGACAGGTAACTATCACATAGGTCATGAGTATCAAAGGTAGAATCTGAATACAGATCCTGCATTTAGTAAGTATAAAAGGTGAGATTTTAATTCAAGTATGCCGATTCCAAGTTCTTTCATTTTCTTTTTTGCTCAGTTAGTTTTCATAATTTCAGGGCTGTTGTAGTCAATTCTTTTGTCTTATGACATTTGCCCTTTAGCTCACAACAGAGAAGCAAAAATGTAACCTAGATAAATTTAAATAGATGAGGAATATTTGTTGAGTCTTGGTGGAAGAAATACGTTTTCAGTGTTATCTTTGCTATTTCTGCCTTGCTTTAAATTGAGTGGTAAATTTTACTTTTTAGAAGTAAATGAACAAGCCATAACATCCCCAGATAGGTTCATTTTATTTTTGGAATTTAGTAGAGAGGATATGTAGCAACCTGCCCATTTGAGACTGAGACGCCAATGGGAAATAGCCAAGATGACCCCATCCATATAGGAAGGGTCAGGCCAAAATAAGGGGATAATTTCTACCGGTATCCCCCATGAAGGAGACACAAACATTTGTCAAAGGGAAGAATTTCTCTTTCAGTTACCAGACAAGGTTTAAAAGCATGAGTGTGTAACAGATATCTTCTCAAGGACTCATGGGTTTGTGTAACTGTCTTATGGAAAGTCAGAGGGAATCTGGCCTCAGCATCACTAATATTTTTGCTTCAACAGTATTGACCACTAAGTTGGTTTTGATGACCTTAGATGACTTTCCATTTGGACAGGGCTTACAGAGCACATTCTAAGTAGGACACTAGGACATACAAAGCAAGCTTTTCAAGTAAGGAGAAAGATTTCATGAGCGGCACCTATGTCAGTTTCTTTACTTTCTTATCTGTCTACACATATGAATGCTCCATTCGACTTGCTATTCAAATGCTCCCTGATTGCATTGAGGACCTAAAGATTTAAGCACCATGCACTTCATAAAGTGAAACATTCTTTAGGAACATCCACCATAAAGCAAGATCAGAAGTATCATTTGTAATTGAGTGGGTAGGGGACTTGGAGTCAGGAATGACTTGGTTCAGATCCAGTCCCATACCTTGCTAGCTAATTATTTAATAAGTAAATAGTAAGCACTTACTGTATGATTATACTGGGCTAAGTATTAGAGATAGAAAGGCAAAAACAGCCCCTTCCTTTAAGGGGCTCATATCCAAATGCTGAGCAACACTAGGGAAAAATATAGCTCTCCTGAGCCTCAGAATATCCCTTTGCAAATAATCATACTAATAATGCTCATATAATAATACTCAGCATATCTGCCTCACAGTATTGTTATAAGACTCAAAGGAGATACGATAGATAAAGGCAGGTTTCCTTTACTGAAGAAATGAGAATAAAATTGATGCTACACATCTCACAGGAGTCTTCTAGAAATCAACAGTACAAATATAAGGTCAAGGCATTATGGATAGACAATAGTTGATGTGGAAAAAAGGATGTAAGTGTCAGTAGATCACAAGCTCACTCCAAGTTAACAGTGTGATGTAACAGATAAAGAGGTGAATGTTATCTTAGACATCACTTCCAGGCAGAAGGAGGTGATGACTTCTCTATACTCTGCCCTGACCAGACAAAATCTAGTATATTCCATTGCACTATAGGCATTACATCAGTGGTTCTCAACCTTCCTAATGCCTTGACCCTTTAATACTTGTATGTGGGCATACCCACCTGGAGATGGATAGAGGAGTGGTGTCTTGGTTCCTAAGACCCATTTCTGATGGTCTTAGGCAACCCCTGTGACCCCCGTTAAAGGGTTGTTCAACCCCCAAAGGGGTCATGACCCACCGGTTGAGAACCACTGCATTACATTTTAGAAAGGACATTGAGAAGTTGGAGACCATCTGAAGGTGGGGGACCAGGATGATAAAGGGCCTTGGCTTCATATCAGGAAGTTCAACTGAAGAAGCTGGAGATGCTTATTCTAGTAGTTCTCAATCTGTGGGTTGGTGTGCCCTAACTCTTCTTTTATAGACAATCTTAATAAAAAAAAAACTTTTTAAAAAACTAAGTTAAAAAATAACTGATCAAGTTTAGACTAGGAAAGTATTCTAGTGGTGATTCCTGAGCAACAGTATTAGAAACTCAGCCCTTTGGAGGGTACTCCTAGAACCCTAAGACTAGTGGTAACCTCCTTCAGGTGACTCAGCCAATTAAAATGGAAGTTGGGGAAGTTGCCCAAAATGGAGACACATGTCTTCAAGTATTTAAAGAGCTGTTATGTGAAGGACGCATTAGAGGCAGCTGGTGGCATAGTAGAGTAAGCACTAGAACTGGAGTCAAGAAGACCTGAGTTCAAATCTAGCCTCAGACACTTACAAGCTGTGTGACCTTGAGTGAGCCATTTAACCTCTATTTGCCTCATTTTCCTTGTCTATAAAACATGGATAATAATAGCACCTAACTTCCAGGTTTGTTATGACAATCAAGTGAGATACTATTTTCAAAGAACTTTGCAAACTTTGAAGTCTTATGTAAATGGTAGTCCTAATCATCATCACCATCACCATCACCACCACCATCATCACCATCATCATCATCACCACCATCATCACCATCATCACCACCATCATCACCATCACCACCATCATCACCATCACCACCATCATCACCATCATCATCACCACCATCATCATCATCACCACCATCATCACCATCATCATCATCACCACCATCATCACCATCATCATCACCACCACCACCACCATCATCACCACCATCATCACCATCATCACCACCATCATCACCATCATCATCACCACCACTACCACCATCATCACCATCATCACCACCATCACCACCATCATCACCATCATCACCACCATCATCACCATCATCACCACCATCATCACCATCATCATCACCACCACCACCACCATCATCACCATCACCATCATCACCACCATCATCACCATCACCACCATCATCATCACCATCATCATCATCACCACCATCATCACCATCATCACCATCATCACCACCATCACCACCATCATCACCATCATCACCATCATCACCACCATCATCACCGTCATCACCATCATCACCACCATCATCATCACTGTCACCATCATCATTATTATCACCATCATCATCATCCCTATCATTTTTATCAAAATCACTATCATCATCCCCATCATTATCATCATTACCACAATCATCATGCCCATCATTATCACCACCAGCATCCCGATATGGGTTTACCGCCAAACTGCCTCCTCCCAATTCCTACCCTTGATCCTATCTAAACCCTATTCTCCTTTGGCCATGTGGTCCAGTTCCCTGGCATTCCTGGCCATTCTCTGTTACCTTTCAGTTACCCCAGACTACTTGGCCACCCCTAGATCCTTCTCACAGTCTTTCTGTATATAAGATCCATCTTGCCTCCATTAAAGTGCCCAAATTCAATCTGGCCCACTTGTCAATACAAATACCACAAATGCTCAGATTCCTTAAGAGTCTAGCCAGTGGTTCAGATTCAGCCTGGCCAATATTATGGATTTTTAGAATCATGCCCACACCTTGTCTTTCACTATAAGAACGCTTGGGTTGAATTCATTTGGGCAGGATCCATGTGTCACTATTTTGTGGTGCCAGCACCCCCAAAGTGCAACAATCCCATTTGATCTCTTTGGCCCCAGAGGGCACAGCCAAGACCAATGGATGAAAAGTAAATTTCACTACAATGTGAGAAAAAAATTGCTTAACAAATAGAAGTGTCCCAATGTGGGATAGGTGTCTTTAAGAGGTGGTGGGGACCCTTTCATTGAAGGTCTTTAGACAGAGACTAGATGTTGACTTATTGGTTATGTAACAGTGCGGGTTTCTTTTATCATCCCCTCACCTTTCCAGTCTTCCTACACCTTACTCCCCAACATGCATTCTTCAATTTAGTGATACTGGCCTCTTGGTTGTTCAGAACAAGACCCTCCATTCATTAGCTCGGGGTGTTTTCTCTAGTAGTCTCCCATGCCTGGAATGCTCTCTCTCTTCAACTCCACAGAGGAACTTCCTTGGCTTTCTGTAAATCCCAACTAAAAATCCCACCTTCTACAAGAAGTTTTTCTCTACCCTTCTTAATTCTAGTGTCTTCCCTAGTTCATCATTTCCTGTCTATCCTGGATAGATCTTGCTGGCATATATTTGTTGTCTCTCCCATTTGATTGTAAACTCCTTGAGAGCAGGGATTGTCTTTGGCCTCTTTTTATATCCCAGCTCAGTAAAGTGCCTGGAACATAGCAGGTAATTGATAAAAGCTTATTGATTGATTGGCTTGATTGTCCTAAATGGCCCCTGATGCCTCTTCCAACTCTAAAATTCTTTAATATGATGAAAACTAAAGCATATAGAAATGTGAAATCTTATTATCAATGACATTTCTATAAGTTATCTTAGAAGCATAAAAGAAAAACTATCTGGGGTCAGCTAGGTGGGGCAGTGAATAGAGCACTGGCCCTGGAGTTGGGAAGACCTGAGTTCAAATGTGACCTCAGACACTTAACACTTACTAGCCATGTGACCTTGGGCAAGTCACTTAACCCTAATTGCCCTCCAAAAAGCAAAAAATAACAAAAATAACAAAACAAAAAATACTATCATAAGGACAGCTAGATTTTTGTAAAGAATATACTAAAATAATCAGAACATACAAAAGATTTTCATCAGTATGGAGGAAATTCCAGTGTGGGGAATTCTCTACAAAATAGATTGTGACATGTCTATGCTTTAATAGATAAATACTATAAATACTGTGGAGTTGTAGCCTTTGCAAAAACAAGTCGAAAGTGTCAGAAATTACTCACTGCAGGGAGCTTGAAAACTTATTGATTAAACACCCAAAGGAAAGAAAGCTCTATCATCTATATGAATGGAAATATGGATTTTGTATGATATGTGTTGAAAGGAGGGGGAGGGGAATAGCCACAGTGTCCTCAGGACTAAAAAGAATATCTTGCATTAACATTTTGAATGAAGAATTCCAAAAAGTTCTGCTGTCTGAATGGCTTGCTTCTATAAATATGATGGCAAAATAGGAAAAAGACTTCACATTAAAAACATCTCACAAATCTAAGATGTCAGTTCTTTAAGATTATCTTGATGGTAGCAGTGAACAGCTTTTGATAACACCAGGCGATTGGCATAATTGTTATGTTCATTTATTTCCTGGGCTTTTTCCAAGTTGCAGTGAGCACCAGGGCACTAACGACTTCTCTAGCCTTTCTGACAGAAGCAAACTGGCAAACAAAACACAGAAGGACCAAAAATCAATCAGAGCTTGCAAAAAATATATTGCAGTATTCATGCTTACTGAACTGAGAAGTCACGTTGAATGTCAACAAGTTGACAACCGTCTGCCTCATCCCAAAGAGTAGAACTAAGATCAAGGGGGTGAAATCACAAAAAAACAAAGTCAGACTTGGTGGAAGGAAGAAGTCTGCAGAGTGAGTTATCTGAAAGTGAAATGGACTGCCTTGGGAGGCAACTGGCTGCTACTCAAGGAAGCTCTTCAAACAAAGGCAGCACAACCATTTCTTGGGTATATTGGAGGTAGAGGAAATTCTTGCTCAGGTATGGATTGGGCCAGATGTCCTGGCCTTCTGAGGTCCGTTTTCTCTCTGAGATTAAATGAACAGCATGGATAAAGGCTTGCCCAGTATGAATTGTACCCAGATATTGTGGCACTGGGACCTTTGTATATGGTGTTCAATCTACCTGGCTTCTCTGGGAAACAAGTGGATTTTGTGGATTTTAGAGATTCCTAAAATCTAGAGTTGGAAGGATCACGAATTAAGCCAAATCCCTTTGTCTTCTAGACCCTAAAACCCACCTGAAACCAATAAAGTGAACTGCTCAATGTCACAGATACTAACATTTTATCCCAGGCCTCCTGATTCCAATCCATACTCTTTCCAAGGTTCCATGTTGTTTTCATTACTTTACAAACTCTTCACTATAGATTCATTCTTGGAGACAAATGATATGCTCCCTGTCCTCAATATATATGTATGTATCTCTATACACACATTTTTATACACATACATACATACATACATATAGAAGCTCATACAGCATATGTACCAAATAAATACACAGTAATTTGGGGGGAAAAGCACCAGCAGGAAAGTAGGCTATCTTAGATATCAGCTTCGAATGAATTCTAGTGGGGAGGTGAAGAGGGAGTGAATTACAGGCACATGCGATGCCCAGAGTAAAGACAAAGAAAGAGAGATAGAATATCGTATGTAAGGAAAAGAAGGAAAGCCAGTTTTCCTGGACTGAAGACTGTGTGAATGGGAATAGCACTGCATAATAAGGATCGAAAGGTAGTTGAAGTGAAGTTCGTGAAGGGCTTTAAATGGCAAATGGAGATGTTTCTGCTTGGTTTGTAAAGTAGCATTGAGTCATTAGAGTTTATTGAACAAGAGAATGATGTGGCCAGCTCTCTGTTTTAGGACATACTTCTCCCCAGGAGTAACGGGAGCCAGCTCCCATAGTTTGCTGAGAGTTACTTATCCAATTTGCCATGTAAGCATTTATATCTCAGAGATCAGAAACGCTACAGTGAATCAGGGTTTGATTTATTGGTTTTTTTTGTTGAGTCTCTAGACGTAAGAAAGTTATGAAGAAAATTTTAATAAATCAGATTAAATTTAAAAGTGTGACATTTCACACATTTTTCCAGAGAGCCAGCCATTAAACATTTCCCAGCAAATATTATTGCTCTGATCACACAATTTCTTTAAAAACAAAGAATAATCAGCCCCTTCCATGTCAGAATAGTTTTAGCATACCATGGAATTGTAAGCAGGTTATCAAGGGGGCAAAGAGGTCTCCAGCATCTTCTCTATCACAGAAATCATAGAATCATAGGGTCTCAGATTGGAATGGATTCTAGAGTCTAGGTAGTCCAGGGTTTAAGAACCTTTTTTGTGTCATAGACCATCCTCCTTTGGTAGTCTAGTGAAATCTAGGAATTATTAATGAACATTTATGTGTGCCTACTATGTGTGAAGTACTCTGCTGAGCATTGGGGATACAAAGAAAGATAAAGGTCAATTCCTGCTCTCAAGGAACTCATGCTCTAAAGAGACAGACTGCAGTATGCAAACAGCTTTGCACAAACGAGCTACCTACGTAGAGGGTAAGGTGGAGATGCTTTAAATGCATACAATCAAATACACAAGATTAAGAAGGAAGCCAATTATACTGAATTAGAATTTTCAAAATATTTTTTAAAAAACAACCAAGTTCAGGGTCACCAGATTAAGAACCCTTGATCTCTTCCAACCTACATCTGACCAATTCCTTTTAAAACCTACTTAACAAATGGTTACATTTGGTCTTTGCTTGAAGACTCTCCTGAGAGTGTATGTACCCACTACTTCCTGTGATAGCCCATTCCATGTTTGTACAAGTCTAAGGGTTGGGTGATGTACAGTACAGAGGGCTAAGCTTGGAATCAAGAAGAATCATCTTCATGAGTTCAAATCTAGTCTCAGACATTTATTAGCTATATGACCCTGGCCAAGTCACTTAACCTTGTTTGCCCTGGTTTTCTCATCTGTAAAATGAGCTGGAGAAGAAAATGGCAAACCACTTCAATATCTTTGCCAAGAAAACCCCAAATGGGGTCAAGAATTGTTGAAAACTACTTAAACAAATGAACAACAAGGACAATAGCAAGAGCCACTGGCTAGGAAGTTTTCTCCTTATATTAAGCCTAAATTTGTCTTCTTATAATGTCTCCATATTGTTCCTGGTTCTACTTTCTGAGTTCCCACAGAATAAGCCCAATACCAGTCTCTCATGTCTCCCTCCCATTGTTCTTTTCTCCAGGCCAAATGTCCTCAGTCCCTCCCGCCCATCCTCAGGAACCAGGACATCCTCCGGACACTTTCCAGTTTAGCAATGTCCATCTTCAAATGTGGTGCTCCAAACTTCCAGAGTCAGGCACACTGTGCTAAGGACTGAGGATTCAATGAAAGGACAATGCTGGCAGAGTTGGAACAGCACAGACTCAGATGCTGAGGGGCTGTGCCCTGCATCAGGGAGGAAGGAAATGATGCCAGTATCGTTACAGATCGTTCAAATAGTCACAGAATTGGTGAGCCCTTAGGTTGTATTTGGGGGGGGGGGTAGCCATGCCCCTCTTGGAGAGGCAACATAACTTAGTGGATAGAGAAGTGACCTTGAAGCCTGGAAATTCTAGGTCCCTTTCCTGCCTAAGACCCTGAGAAAGTCATATTACCATTCAGTGTTCTAAGTAACTCTCAGACTATGGTTTATAGAGAAGGTACCTACCAGCATGGTTTTTCCCCTGAGAGTTCCTCATCCCAATGAAATCACAGGCCCAATCCATGTCCCTCTGCCATTCACATTGTGCTTTTGGTCAACTAAAAGCTCCCAAGTCTCTTTCATATGAATTTTCTCCCCTAACCTTTACTTGGAGAGGTAAGGGTTATTTTTTACCCAATAGACACGACTTCATCTTGTTAGATTTGGCCCAGAGTCCTTCTGTGTTAATTTATTTTAAATCCTGATTCTGCCATCTAACAAATTAATTGTGCTTCTCAGCTTGTGTCACGTGCAAATGTGACAAACACGCTTCCCCTGTCTTAGCCAATTCATGATAAAAAGGTTAACACAGGCCAGGACAATAGATAGCCCTGTGGAATGTCAATAGAGAATGGTGAGAAATGTGCAAGGATCAGGATTCAATCCTGCCTTGGATGCTTAAGTGCTTGCATGGATAGGAATAAGGACCGTACCTATCTGTGATTTTATTGGGATAGGGAACAAACAGGGGAGGAAAATCTTTCTACCAATGCTGGCCAGCGCCTTAGTGCAATTTACAGTCTGAGAGCACTGGGAAATTAAGGGACTTCCCCAGGTATGGAGTAATACATATGTCAGAAGCAAGACTTGAATGCAAGTTTTGAGCCCAAGAGAACTTGTAAGCCAGGGCTCTATTTTCCCGTGTTACCTCTCTTCCTTCCACGTGCGGCCTTGGAAAAATCCCCGACTCTTCCTGGGCCTTAGCTTCCTCTTCTGGAAAATGAGGGGGTTGGTGTCTGAGCTTCCTTCCAGGAAGAGCTACAATCCTATGACACCATGAACTCTCCCTAGAATTTGCCTGGAAGTCACTCCCTTCCCATTTCCAATTCTTTTTTTTTTTTTTTGGAGAGGAGAGGGCAGGGCAATTGGGGTTAAATATCTGAGGCTGAATTTGAACTCAGGTCCTCCTGACTCCAGGTCTGCTGCTCTTTTCACTTCACCAACTGGTTGCCCCTCCCCCATTTCCAATTCTTAAAATTCTTAGCTTCCTCCAAGCCTTCCAAAATGAGGCCCTTCGAATCCATAGATGCTACTGTCTCCCCCATACTTGGAATTAATTTTGAATAGTTTGTATATACTTAATGCATGCATACATATACCCCTATGGATTGAACATCACCTCCCCAAACAATCTCCATGAGTCTTTGTAGATGCAGCATTTGGGGTAGTATCTTGCACAGGCTGGTCATCTGTTGAATGATTGGATGCTTTAAGGAGATTCCTGTAGTGGGAGAGGGGGCTGGATGAGACATGACCCACTGCAGGGCTTCACCTGGTAGTGCTGAGCCCTGGGAAACATTGTCTTCTTCTCCTGGCCTCAGAACGTGTAAAGCCTCATAGTAACTAAGTACACACAATAAAAAAACCCAATGTGTCCTGGAATCAAACCCAAACTCCCACTTGGGGTACCATTTACACAGGAAACTCCCAGACCGTGTTGCCAAATGTATTGGTGCCATGGGAGGCCCAGGCACTAAAGCAGAAAAAAATCACAGCTTCAGCAGACTGAGGACCTGGGTTCAAATCATACTTCTGACATTTGTTACCTGTGTGAAATTGGGTTTAATTTAACCTAACTGGGCCTCAATTTCCTTGTCCATAATAGGAGATGGAAAAAATATAGTTTCTGGAGTTCCATCCCCTTCTAGATCTGAGAGTTGGAAAACATATCAAAATCTGCCTCACGTCCTGACACCTTGGGAGTTTGGGTGGCCTTCTCAGGGAGATTTTTCCATGCTTGGTTGCTTTGGGTTAAAAATGGTTACATAAGAAATAGAACTCAATGTTTCTCTCTTCTCATCTCTGCTAGTTGTTTTTGAATCAGGAAAGAATTCTAAAACATGGTTAGAAAAGAGATTCTCCTTTCCAGGGGGGCAACCCTGCGTCCTATTGCCCTGGCCTTTCCAGAGGCAGTCTCGAATTTTCAGTATTTGTTAGGAAAAGGGAATGATTGGACAACAAGCCAACAGACAGGGAGCATCTCTGGAGATGCTGCAAAGGAATGAGAGCTCCCCATGACCCTCCTGGCTCCAAAACGTCTCTGGTTGCATCCTGGAGGCTTGCTTCCATGGCGAGGTTTGACCAAATATTATTTTCCTCTTTTTGATGTGTACAGATTGTTCTTGTCCTGGGAGAGCCTGCATTTGGGAAGTTGGAGGAGAGTATATTCAATCACTGTGAAATTATCCAACAGTGAAGAATGGTGTTTTTGAGCCGCTAAGTAAAAGTGTTCAGACATTGGCTTTTTTAGTGCCCAGATTAGATTAATCAAATATGGCTTTGATAGAAAACTCTCCGGTTTGTCCACATGTTGATCAGAAGGAGTCAAGAGCACTGGGGGGGAGGGGGGGAAGAATCCATCTTTTTTCTTTTTTTTAAGCATGAAGAAATGAGTATTTCCCAAACAAAGATGCAGAGGGCATTCACCCAAACTGACAGCATCAGCACCCCTCTCCCCATCTTTCTCTTTGTCACTGCTCTGCACACTTCCTTGCACCTGGTCTAGGGAGCTCAGGTTCCCAGGGGTAAGGGGAGGGTAGAGGGGACCAGGGACACAGGACAGCAGCCGCCTCAATCAGTGCTGTCTGGATTGAGTTCTTGCTGACTTTACAGATTTGGAGACCAGGGTCTAGTCCTAGGGCAAAAGAGGATTTCCTGAAAAGAAAGAAGGTATAATAGCCTCATATCCAATTTGGTCTTTCCCACTATCGTTTGGAAAAGAGCCAGGCAGTTTGTCAAGGGAAAGCTTTGACCAAACTGAGCACTTCCTCAGCCTACCCCTACAGTTGGGGGCTTCATGGGCTAGGCTAGTAGGGAGAGGAGGAGGAAGAATTTACAACGAAGCCTCTTCCTTGATTCAAATCTCAGCTTTGCTCTTCGGCATCTACATGACCTTGGACAAGTCTGACTGTTTTGGGCCTTGGTTTATCATCTGAAAAATAAGAGAGCTGAAATAAAAGAACTCTAAGAGTCTTTTCAGCTCTGAATATTTTATTCCTATGATTTTCCTGTATGGAGGAGGAGGGAGGAGGCAGAGGAAGGAGGGAACCTTTCCTCTTCCTCTTATGAAATGGGTCTGATGGTGGGAGCAAAAGGAGGATGCAGGAACATTCCTTTCTAGTGTGCTCATAATGTATCTACAGAGGGCTGTTACAGGCTGGGTCGACATATGCTGAGGTCTAGAGCAGCCGGCAATGTGGCCCAGGACAAGGAGAGGAGAGGACAAGTGGAGGCCATACCCTTGGGCTATTATTCATGGGGAAAACAGCCCAGTTAAACTGGGGTTAGCACTCTCCAAGGTAGCAGTATCCAAGGCACCACAGCACCTAGGCTCAGGTTGCCTAGTTCTGCTAGGCTGCTCTCTCCATACCAGGTCATAAGGGAGGGAAGGAACATCTCCCATCACCCAGGAGGGCAGAAAAGCACTATTACTCTTTTGTTATTTTGCTACTGATTTAAAACTGCAAACCTTTGGGCTTGATTTATTTCCTTTAAAAGGGACCGCTTTGTCATGCAGATGACAAATGGCTGGCAAGCGGCTGGGGCGAGAAGCTGCAGGAGAATTTTGTATTGAATGAGTCATATTATCTCCCCCCGCTGGTGCTTCCAACTCTCCTTGGTTGTTATTATTTGAAGTTTATTAAATGCCCATAGTCTGTGAGTATAGAACTAGACAAAGACCCTGCAGGGAAAGGTTCTTGTACAGAAGTCAGAGGATCACAAGACTTATAGCTGAAAGGGCCTTTAGGATATCTAATCCCACCCCCTTATTTTACTGATAAAGAGACTGGGTCCTCTTAAATGGTATAGTGGAGGTAAAGTGGGCCAAGGGCACTCAGTGAGTAGTCTCTGGACACCAAAACCTTTGCCCTAGGCTGCTTTCCCTTTCCCTTCATCTTTTTTTGGCTTGAGGGCAAATATTACAGATGATTTGTAGTATGAAAGCACACAGTAGGCACTTAACAAATGTTTGTTGACTGATTAACTGAGTGAGAAGAGATATTCTCAGGAGTTTAGTCCTATAATGCTTCCTCTAGCTGGCTGGCTATGAAGTGATTATTCTATCACCATTCGTGCAAATAGCAAAATAAAGAGTTTGTTTCTGGCTAAGTGGTTTTGCAAAACCTGCACAACTTGCTTTTGCAACAAAGAAATATACTTACTATTCACTCCTTTCACAGGAGCTTCTAAAGATTCATGGTAAAAAAAAGTCAGCTTAGTCTCAGGAAGGGAAAATAAAGACCTGGAAACTCATCCTCTCTACCCACCACAGTCTTGATCAAAGACACCATTGAACTCAAAGAATGAATTCCTCCATGCTCAAAGTGCAGTATTTCAGAATGTGTTTGGTTTTTGTTTTTCTCAAGGACAACCACTGTAGTACTATGCACTTTTGTTCTAAGCAAAGTAGGCCATGCTTAGGCACTTTTATACCATTGTCCCAATCCTTACTTACTTCCACATTGGAACTCCAGAGCCCAATCTATTTCCTTTCCCTTTTCAAAACTTTGCCAAGTCCTTTCCTGTGAAGGGGGACATTTTTCTAGATGGCGGGGGTGGATTGAGACTCTCACTTTGGAGACATTGGCTGTCACTTGGAGGTTTAGATTTATGGGACCAATATAACAGAAAGTGCTTGCTTCCTCTTCTGTTTATGCCAGTAATTCAATTAGCTGCTTTGGGTGCATGATGGTGCTCAGTTTATGATTAGGAGTGCCAACTAACTTAGCTTTGCACAGGCGTGGATAATAGTTCATAACACAGAGAGCAGGATTATAGCACACAATCTGGTCACATAGTTTTTTCAATAAAATATAACTTTTTCATTAAAAACTAGCATAGAAGAATATTTAATAATTGCAAATTGTCAAGAAAGTGATGCACAATCTAGAGCAAGGTTGGAAGAAATACAATGATTTAGGTAATCAGTGTTTAATTTAATCAGAGTCTTCCTTGTTATGCTTATGAAGATAGCACAGTATAATTAGGCTAACTCTGTTAACTACCTGTATAATAGACACATACTGATGCCCTGAATTATTGCATTTCTGCTTGAGTTACTATTTAATAGGAACGAACATCTCTGGACTTCGGCAGTGCCTTCCCAGAGATAATACAAATTATATCCCTCCTGTCCCCCTGCCTCCCATTAAGGCACTCTGGGCAAGGTTGTCCTGGGAAATTTCGTGAGAGTAATAACAGTATTTTTCCATCTCACTTTTCTTTGGGGGAAACAACAATCCCCTTGACACATGTTATTGAGTCACTTAGTTCATCAGTGTTGGCCCTGATGGCCACTTCGCATTCCTGGCTGCTTTTTGTTGGATGGGCTCATCATATTTCTGGTCATCTGGGGTCCGACCAGTGGAGGACCTGCTATGACAGAGGCCAAAAGAATCAGGGGTTTAACATTGTAGAATAATTCTTGCTTCAAGGTGTCTTTTCAATAAGTGTTGGTTCACTCACTTTTAACTGTAAGGCTTTTTAGTAGGCATCTGAACAAAGACTCAAACCTAGGTCTCTCCTGGCTCCTGACAAGTTCAAAGTAGAGAACTGGATTTGGAGTCAGGAAAATCTGAGTGTAAATCTGGCCTCAGACAACTGTTATCTGTGTGACCCTGGGCAAATCACTTAACACTGTTGGATTCATTTTCCTCATTTTAAAAATGAGCCAGAGAAGGAAATGGCAAACCACTCCAATATCTTTGCCAAGAAAATGCCAAATGGGCCCATAAAAAGTCAGACTTGACTGAAAAATGACTATACAGTAAGAGCAAATAGCTGTTATTAGGCATCAATGTTGTACCAGACTTGAAGTCAAGGAGACCTGAGGTCGAATCCTGCCTTAGATACTTACTAGCTATGGGATCCTAGTCATGGCACTTAAATTCTATCATTCAAGGTTTCTTCACCTGTCAAGGGAGGATAATAATAGCACCTTTCCCCCCATGTTTGCTGTATGAACCAATGAGGCAGTATATGTGAAGCACTGCACAATTGCTAGCTATCAATATTTTAACAGCGGGCTACACGCTCCAAATGTGGAACTATACTGGCAAGGTGATGGAAAGGAAGTCATCAGCAAAATGAAAGACTAGGGAAAAGTTGCTCTGATTGCATAGTCAGAAGGCATCTAAGTGATGATGTGCCAAGGGCTCCAGTGGCTCCTCCAGAATAGCCAAAGAATCTGAGCAAGCCTCCCCATCCCAGTTCATTGGATGAAGCTCCTATTCCCTCTATCTATGGGGGATGTAGGCAGGAGTAACTAAGCTTAGACTAGCATAGATAGGCTACAATCTGCATCACTGGATAGATGACAGACACTGTGTGATGAACAAGCCACTGAAGTATGGTGGAGGGGTCCTGAAAACTCGAAGATCTTCTTTGGAAGCCATAGACTTTGGAAGTTGAATACACAAGAGACAAAGGGCTAGAAGACAACCATAGAAACATCATTAACTATTTTATATGACCCAGTGAAGTTGATTACTTTCCTGAATTCACCAATTTCAGGTTCCAGTAATATTTATATATCCACATCTATTTATATATACACACATTATACATTATGTACACAAACCACAATATTAGATTTGTCTACACACACACACACATATGTTCATTATTGGCCTATTTCCATAGTCTTTTCCTCTATCTAGTTACTATATGTGTCAATTTTTGTAAATTGTTTTGTTAATATAGCTTTATTTCATTTTGATTCCCTTCTGCCTCCTTCCTCCATTGGGGAGACTGTAAAATCTGAGCTTTCTTCTGCGTTTCTCTTGGAGTACATATCCTTTAAAAATGAAAGTCAATTATCTCGAAACTCTGTCCTATCAGTTTCAACTCTAGTTGTCTTAGCTTTTTAAAGCACTCTTTACTTCTTCCATCCAAATAGATCACCTTTCTCCCTTTGTTTACCCTCTGGTTTTCTCTTTTCCTGACCTGTAACCCCCTAGATATAGACTCATTATTTCATTTCTGTCATGTTACTGAGTTCCCTACCTGGTTTCCCTAGAAGTCAATGAACTCCAAAGGTTTGAAGGCAGCAGTCATCAGAAGAAAGGTGGACAGACCTGCTGAGACTCTGGCAGTCACAAAAGCAAAAGGGCCATAGGGATTCAAAAAGAAAGAAAGACAGCTTGTTTGCAAAGATATAATCTTGGAGGAGAAGGCTCCAGAGAACAGTCAGAAAACCAATATTTAAATATTAACTTAGTCGCTTACTGAATTAGACAAATCTTTTCATTTCTGTGAGCATCCTTACCTAGAAAGTGAGCGTCATCAAAAAATGCCTAGAACACCCATTTTACCAGGTATTGTCAAGATCAAATGAGAGAATGGGTAGAAAATACTTCCTAAATCTCACAGTGCTATTATAGCGAGTGTCTCAAAAGTGTTAGTGTAGTCTTCAGCTTTAATAGCTGAATAGCTACTATCTTTAATAGTTTTAAATTGAATTCAGACTTTTGAGATGCTGTGTACATGCCAGCTACCATAATTTTGGGACAAGTGACTCAATGTTAGTCCTTTCAGCAGAATTTGGATTTTAATTTTATTTTTAAATCATTTTTTAAATTAAGAAGCATTTTAAAAGAGGAATTTCTGCTACACACATGCACACACACGCCACACACACACACGCCACACACACACACACACACACACACATATACAATGGCTGCAGAGGTAGAACTGAAAGATCTGGGTTACAGGTAAGGAAAAACAGAAACCTTCTTGCTTTCTTCCAAATGCTACCTCATTAGTAATTATACAATTGATATTTAAGCCCATACTTGCCCTCACTTCTACCTTCATGTAGTAGGTACTTAATGTTTATTGACTGGTCAATTGACTGACTTTACTTCCTTTTCTCATCTTTCGAACTGCTATTGCCTGCCTGTTCTCACCTACGAGTTGTATTCGTTCTGGATATACTTAATTGCGTTCATTTTGTCTCTCCTGGTGGATTGTAAGGCAAGGACTATTTCCATTTTGGTTTGGTATTCTTAGCATGCAGGCTTTATACACAGTGGGTGCTTAATAAATGCATGTTGGTCATTGTTTTTACATAGTCATTTTTTTTAGCCATGTCCAACTCTTCATGAGCCTCTTTGGGGTTTTCTTGGTAAAGATCTCAGAGTGGTTTGCCATTAGCTTCTCCAGTCCATTTTAGATATGAGAAAACTGAGGTACACAAGATTAAGTGACTTGCCCAGGGTCACACTGTTAGTAAGTGTCTGAAGCCAGACTGAAACTCTGAAGGAGGAGCCCACAACTCTACCCACTGCTCCACCTAGCTGCCCCTGGTGGCCCTGGGTTGGCTAATTGGTTTCTTTTAAAAATAAATTTTCATTAACATGATAGTTATCAACAAACATGAGAATTTCCACATATAAAAGGCAGAAAAGAGGATTTCATATGAAACTCTGAGTCCACCATACATAGCTTGTTGATAGTTAGCTTCGTTTTTTCATGTATTTTTTTAAGTATAACAAAATTGAACCCAGTAGTACCAACAATGCTCTTCTTGTCTCTGTGATTCATTGATTTCTTTCCTATTTTTCCCCTCACCAATTCTTTTCTCTTTCCTTCCTGTTATCATTTTCCTTTCCCATTCAATATTAATTTCTTTATGTTGTTTAAAGAGTCATCTGCTTCTAGGACAAACTCTCATTTCTCAAAACAAAATATGCTGCCAGGTGACGGAGCCCTGAGTGAAGCTGGCCTCTCTCTGGAATTCTCCCTTTTGTGGGGCTGCATGATGCAAGCAATCAGGGTGAAGAGTTGGCTTGACAAATGCTTCCTTTTAGCTGCTGTATTCATTCCAGTGGATGAAGAGAGAACATTGCCCAGAGGATAACAGATCATGGAGAGAGCTGGTCCATCAGCACTGGTGTGACTGAAGCTACACTGGGAATTATGCCCTGGCCTCAGAGAGGAGCAGAAGGAAAGTAGGTTGCACTTCATTTGGGACCCTGAGCAGCCAGTGCAAAGGTGGGAAGATGAGAAATGCACCTCCAGGTGTGGAAGAGTGAGCCAGGCAGAATGACTGGATGAAAAATAGGATCACAATGAAGACTGGAAAGATAGGAAGGAGTCTGGTCATAAAGAGCTGCAAATGCCAAACAGAAAGAAGCAAATGCTTCTTTGATTTTGGAGGCAATAGGGGGCCATTGGAGTTGAATTGGGAAAAGAGAAATATTACATGATTGGCAACTGTGGGAAGGAATGATGGGAAAGGGAGAAAGGGAGGAAGGGAGGGAGGGAGAGAGAGAGAGAGAGAGAGAGAGAGAGAGAGAGAGACATGAGAAAACAGAGAGAGACAGAGACAGAGACAGAGAGAGACAGAGACAGAGACGGAGAGAGAAAGAGAGAGAATATGAAAATTAGGTACCTGCTCTCCAAAGAAAAATAAGGTCTAGACTCTGCCCTCAAAAACCTAGAGCCATACAATTTAATAAGGTAAATGAGAGTGTAAACACAGACATATGCAGCTGGGTGACACAATGGATAAAGCACGGGGTTAAGAGTCAGGCAGATCTGAGTTTAAATCCCGCTTCAGACACTTACTAGCTGTGTTACCCTGGGCAAGTCACTTAACCCTGTTTGTCTCACTTTTCTCATCGATAATATGAGCTAGAGAAGGAAATACAAACCACTCCAGTATCTTTGCCAAGAAAACCCCAAATGAGGTCATAGAGAGCTGGACACAATCAAGGAAATGACTGAACAACAACAAAGAAGGCCCTAGAATCCCCAATTGGATTTGCTAAGCGTCTAAGAACCAGACTATGGTCCCAGATGCATGGGTAGATTAACAAGGGCAAGGAACTAGGACAAGCAAAGCCAACAGGCCTTGCCTTCAAAGAGCTTATAATCTACTGGAAGAAAAGAACATGTGAATAAGTAAATAGAGAGTGCATGTATCTATGTGTCTATATAGACGCATCTATGCACATACACACATATATTTAATAACTATATCAATCAATCCTCAGCTGTAAAAAGAGCGTAACAATATCACCTATTTCACAGGGTTCCCATATGTATAGGATTGCTTGTCTATATGTGTGTAAATATAAATACATGTATGCACACATATACACACATACATGTGTACAAAGGAGTGCAAAGATGATTTTTCCTAGTCACTTGTATCCTTGAGAATGCCACTTCACATGTGCATGTCACCAGTGGCCATATGGCACAGCCTGTTCACACCCACCCCTTTGAGCTGTCTAAAATCTTTATTCGTTTAAGATTGCATTGTTCCATGATCCAAAGTCACTTAAAATACACATGATTTTAGTTGATATGGGAACTCCCCTGTTTAAACAGATTGTAACCCACCTGGAGTGCCATGCCTATGATTCCACATCTGGTAAGTGTCAGAAACAGGGTTTGAATCCACATATTTGCAACTCCAAGTTCTAACCACCATGGGAAACTGCCTTTCCAGTTTATAACATTAATGAGGAGCAATGCAAATTTTTCAATAAACTCGATTTGCATAATTTAATAATGATTACAATTTATGGTTACTTTTCAAATGAGCTTTATCAGTTCTTTCTTATGAATTTTTTCAGGAAGAGCTGGAGAGTTTCTTTAATTACAAAACCTAAAAATGTTTCAAGCCTTGAAACCCCTTACTGCAGATTCTTAAAAGAAGACAGAAAATGCCTGATATTTCATTTTTCCTAAAGCAAAACCTTTTCTTCTATGAAAAAAAAAACTACTACTCAAGTTCAAGAAACCTTTCCAAAGACATCTTGTAGAGTAAGCTTGAGCTGGAAAAGGAAAAAACAGTTTGTCTGGTGACAGACTGCCGCATCACTGCAGGCGTCTGGAAGCTGAGATCCAGCCAATCACCAGGAAGAGGAGGACTCCAACCAGCTCAGGGGTGCAAAATGCACTTGGAAATCCCCCATCTTTGCTTCTGCCTATTGGTTGGCAACCAAATCAAGCCAAATTTTTTTTGGCTGGCATATTAAAATCTGTAAACCTGTTTCCTCAGAGCAGCAACTGTTGGAGGTTTACTTTTTTCTTTGCAGTGGCCAAGAGCACATGAGATGAGGCTGAAAGAAAACTTGGCTAGATATACAGAGTGAAAAGGTGCTCATTTGAAAGAAAGAAAGAAAGAAAGAAAGAAAGAAAGAAAGAAAGAAAGAAAGAAAGAAAGAAA
>CM053600.1:194889740-194910456 GCA_028646575.1 Pseudocheirus occidentalis
AGGTAAGAAATGACATAAACTCTAAACTGGGCATCATGCCACACAGGAGAGTAGGGGGCATGCGGATGAGAGGGGGGATGATGGAGTGGAGGGCAGGGTCTGGGGGAAGGATGCTGGAAGCACACACTTCAGTAAAGGGACAAGGACAGGGTAGAGAACAGGACAAGGGGGGGTGGCATAGGAAGGAGGGACAGATGATCACTGTCACAATATGTCCACTATGGAGGTGTCCTGTATAATCATACATCCACAGCCTGTATTGAATTGCTTGTCCTTCCAGTGGGGGTGGGTGACAAGGGAAGAATTGAAATAATCTAGAATCTAAAGCTCTGAAATACCTGCAACTAGGAATTAAGATATACAGGGGCTGGGGTAGGGAGACCCTCCCTGGCCTACCAGAAAGTTAGACAGCAGATCAGGGGAGGGGCTTTACATTGGGATTGCTTTTTTGGGGTTGGGGTAGGGGAAAAACAGGGAGAAAATTTGTAATTCAAAAATCTCATGAAAATGAATGATGCAAACAAGAAAACAAATTAAAAAATTTATTTAAAAAAAAAGTAAAATAAATAAATAAAAAGGAGTATAACTTTTTCTCAATCGCACATGGCACCTTCACAAAAAATAACCTATGGGATGAGTTTATGACCAAAGAAGAAATAGAGAGGATCAGGGTAAGTAAAATGGATAATCTTGTTTACATGAAATAAAAAAAAAAGGTTTGTATGAACAAAACTAATGAAACCAAAATTAGAAGGAAAACATAAAACTTAGGAGGAAGGGGAATTACAACAAATTCCTATGACAAAAGCCTCATTTACCAAATATATATGGAAATGACCTAAATTTATATATAAAAAAAGAGCCTTTACCCAGTTGATAGCAGTCAAAGAATATGAACTTGTAGTTTTCAGAAGAAGAAATCAAAACCATCAATAGTCACATAAAAAAGCTTCAAATCACTACTGATTAGATAAATGCAAACTAAAACAACTCAGAGAAATCACTTCACATCCATCAGATTGGCTAATGTGATAGAAAAGGAAAACGACAAATGCTAGGTGGAGATGAGGAAAAATTGAGACACTAATGCACTGTTGGTTGGAGTTGTGAACCAGTCCAACTATCCTGGAGAACAATTTGGAGCTGCATCTAAAGGGCTATAAAACTGTGCATACCCTTTGACCCATCAGTACTATGACTAGGTCTGTATCCGAAGAGATCAACAAAAGGGAAAAGCACCTATTTGTGCCAAAATATTTATAACAGCTCTTTTTGTGGTGGCGAAGAATTGGGAACTGAGGGGATATTCATCAATCGGGGAATGGTTGAACAAGTTGTGATATATGATTCTGATGGAATGCTATTGTGTGGCAAGAAATGACAAGCAAGATGGTTTTAGCAAAACTTGAGAAGACATTTATGAACTCACACAAAGTAAAGTGAGCAGAACCAAGGAGAACATTGTCACAGTAACAGCAGTATTGTAAGGATGATCAACTGTGAAAGACTCAGCTACTCTGATCAAAACAATGATCCAAGACAATTCTAAAGGACCCATGATGGAAAATAGTATCCACCTCCAGAGAGAGAACTGACAAATTCTGAATGCAAACTGAAGCATACTTTTTCTATTCTTTATTTTTCACTTTTCTTGTCTTTTCTTTTGCAACATAGCTAATATAGAGATATGCTTTGCATGACTTTTTATGTATAATGGATATCAAATTGTCTTCTCAAGGAGGGGAAAGTGAAAATATTTAGTGAAATAAATAAAAATATATTGGAAAAAAATGAAAATAAAAATGAATGTTTTCCTTCCCGAGTTCATGGGAAGTTCATGGCCCACTGAAATATACCCACAGACTTCTTAGGTTCTACAGATTTCAGATTAAATTTCTCTGCTCTGGTACTGCAAAGCTGAAATAGTTTCACATGTAGGTCCCACAATGGTACATCTGTTAGTCCCCCAGTGACCAGGCTATCCAAGACAGTCAGCTAATAAGAACTTATCAGGTGTCAGGTACTGTGCTAAGCAATGGAGTTATAAAGGAAAGGCATATTGGCCCCATTAGTCTTAAGGACCAGGATGGTGTTTGACTTTGTCTTCTCAGCACTTACCACAGTGCCTTGTACAGAGCAGGAGCTTAATAGGTGTTTATTGACTGATTGAGTTCTCATACCAATGAAGGAGACAACATATAGGCAACACGTGAGGTATGTACTGATAGTAGACCAGGAGAGACATCTTCCAGAAAGTGGAATTGGAGTTGTCTTCAAAGAAGGCTGAGAAGTTATGAGACAGAGGTGACAAGGAACTACCAGTTCAAAGACACAGAGGAATGAGTTTGAAAAACTGAAGTTAGAGAGATTTATCTCCCTGAAAGTGACTGTCTAACCCACAGCCACTCAGGAAGTCTCTATTGAGTCACTGAAGGGAGGCAATCTGCATTGATGGGGTTGTCTGAGGAGAGTGAAAACTTCTAAGGCAGTTTTGGATTAACTTCCCCACCCCCAATCCTGCTGTCAATCAGCAGCAAGCCCTTTCTGATTTCCTGCCTTTGTGGGCTCCTCCTCCCAGTCAGTGGGAGTCAGGGACAGCCCAGGCTCACTCCTCCTCTGTTGCTTTGGGATCCTTCTCCCCCTTTCCCTTGCTGTCAATCAGCATTCTTGTTCTTTGTAAACCTATTTCCCAGCCACTGAGAAATAGTGATGAGCTTCCCTGTGACTTGTCCTTGGGGAAGATTTTGATGCCGAGACTTAAGTCTGCCACTCAGCCAATGAGAGAGGAGACAGTTGGGGAAGGGGGCTTGACTGTGTTAGGGTATAAATTCTTGTTCTGTCTTTTGTAACATGCCTTTTCTTCATGATTAGTCATGAGGAAGACCACCCTCTTCTCCCGGGGAAGAGAATAAACTCCTGTTTTTATCCTAAGACATCTCCAAATTTTAAATTAATTTTAGAATGGGATTTTTCATCCCAAACAGGGTGGAATAGAGTGGAGAAGTGCTCACACCTATGAACTATGGGAGGAAGTATAACACATGACTGTGTTCACCTTAGATTGGCATTTTAGTGAGCCATTCCATAGGAGCAGCCATGGGCTGAGTTAGCTCTATGAACAAGGAGTTATGTGATAGAGGACTTTTTCTTAGATCAGAGCACAAATCCCTGTTTGCAAAAAGAGGAAATCAAGGTATTTTTTGCCTAGGTCCATGTGAAGTCTAGAGCCTAAACAAGAATCTACAGACCCTGTATTTCCCCTGTTGAGCATAAATTCCACATTTCTGAAGAATGATCCATCTCTGGATAATTTAATCAGACTAGGATTGGATTGGTTGTGTAACTGAATGGTTAATCTAAGCCCTCAATGAGAGACAGTGAAGACTAATGGATAGAGTGCTGGACTTACAGCCAGGAACACCTAGCTCACATCTCTACTCTGACTCTTCCTAATTGTGTGACTTTGGGCAAGTCTCCACCTCTCCGAACTTGAATTTCCTCAGCCATAAAGTGAAGAATTTGGATCATCTGTTATCAAAGTTTCCTTCTAGTTTGAAATCTATAATCCTGTGGGCTAATGAAAGATATCTTTAGTGAGATTAGGTCCCAAACAAGCAATAAATATTGATAACTTTATTACCATAAATTCTCTGGCCAGGAACGTCAATATTGCTTTAAAGTGTGCTTAATGTGGGGAAAAGAGACAAATGACTGGACCTAAGCATTTATTAGATAAGGCAGACAGAGCAATCAGTAGGAAGCTGTAAGCACCAACTACTGCTACTACCATGTCTAAGGATTTCCATGTGACTAGGAAGATATCACATCAGAGCTGGTTGCTGCTGGTGCTACTGCTGTGCATCCTTCATTCTCAAAGAGGACCATGACATCAGGGAGGTGATGCTATGACATGTAAGTGAATTGGATTTAAGTGAAGGAGGGAGGGATGTGCAAAGGGATCTTTGGGAAAACTTGGTGTGATACCACTGCGCTACAAATGGAGCTTCAGCAACAGAGACAAATCCCAACTAGAACTCATTATCTTCAACTTTTAGCTTTTGGGAGAGAAAAATTCCGATGTGTTTGTGGCTGTGAATAGAGCACCAAACTTGGACCCATGTTCGCATGTTCGAATTTCAGCTCTACCACACAGCACATAAGGACTGGGCAAGTCATTTCATGTTTCTGGATCTCAGTTTCTTCATCTGTGAAAATTTTGAAGTTGGGTTAACTGGCCTCTAAGGACTCCCTAGCCCTAGATGAGAGAGTGACAGTGAGAAAGGCAGAAATGGAGAGAATGCTTCCAGGATTTCCTGAATATGAAAGTACAGAAACAGATGTCAATATCTTTGCAATTGATAGGAGGTTGCTCCCAAAACAAAATCCCTATTTTAATATGGAAGAAAGTGCTTGACTCTGTTTAGCAGTCAGTATGGTTTAGAGTGGCAGAATTGTGTAGTTAGTTGAGAGAGAACCAAGATTTGGGTTCAGATTCTGTCTCTGACACATACTGATTTTGTAACCCTGGGGAAATCACTGAACCTTTCAATGCTCTAGGCCAGTGGTTCTCAACCTGTGGGTTGCGCCCTCTTTGGGAGTAGAATGACTCTTTCACAGGGGTCACAAGGGAACCTAAGACCATCAGAAAACACATTTCTGCGCTTGACCTACCACACTCCTCTATCCATCTCCAGGAGGGTCTGCCCACATGCAGACACCCACATACGGGTTGACGTTAGGAAGGCTGAGAACCACTGGTCTAGGCAAAGTTGCAAAGAAGGTGCTAATTTGCACTAGCAAAGGGTGTTTTTTCACTTGGGAGCACCCTATTCTAAAGAAGTCATGGGTGCTGTCCCTGTCTCATCTCAGTGTATGAAGGTTTTAGCTGATCTCCACAGTTACAGAAAGTGGGCCTTACCTCCCATCCAGTTTTCTCCTATGGCTTTCATGAGTGGGCATAGTCTGAATGGGATCTATTCCAGAATTCGATTTGCATGTCAATACAAGACTCTGTTCCCCCTCGAGCTCCCTAAATCATGTGTCACTAGATCTGAAAACACCACCAGTTTATTAGTTTCCTATTATAGATGAAAGACAGTGATGTGGGGGTGGCAAAGGAAGAATGCTTTCATTCACTTGACTTTAAGTTTTGTAAGGCCTCCCTGTCAGTACTGGACACACCCTTATGGAACCTCTTGAAAGTGTAGGTCTATTAATGTGAACTGTCCTAAATCTTCCAACTGCTATATGTTAGAGGGCATCAAAGTAAGCCCATGATGGATTTCTTTTAAACAATTTGTAGGTAGAAAGTAAGCAACTAGGGCCTTGGGGACCTGGAGAAGTCAGCTTTTTTTTTTAGGCAGATATGGAGGTCAAACTTTGGCTTTCTCTCTGAAGTAATGCCAATGTCAGTTCATCATGTAGTGGAAAGCCAGTTGGATTTTGGAGCCAGATCACCTGGGAGACTCCTAATATGACCACTAACCACCTCTATTATTTTAGGGGGAGCATAGTACAGTAGAAAGAGCACTGACTCTGGATTTGGATTCAAGTCTTGCCTCTGGTATTTACTAGCATGAGTGATCTTGGACAAATTATTTAATCTCCCTAACTTTCTGGAGTTTTTCTGTTCTGTAAAATAAAGATTGGACCAGATGCCCCCCCCCAATACCATTCTAGCTCCAGGGCTATGATTATATGATTCCAAGGCCTCTTTAGATTTTAGTTTTCTCAGCTGTAAAATGGGGGCAGATGGACAAGATGACTTCTAAGTTCTTTTCCAACTTGAAATCTGCGTTGTTATAAGATCTGATGTTGCTGCTTCATACCCTGCACTTCCTTGAGTGGCAAAAATGAGACAGTTGCTCAGATTCTCAGATGGAGCTATGATCTCATTGATTGAGGGCATCCTCCCAGAATACAGATCATAACCAATCCATGCCTGCCTATCCCATGTGACTCTTGTTCACATTTTCCCCAAGTTGGTCATAGGCAGTCCATTCATCATGCTGGAGCATTAGAGTCTCTCTAGGGGCTGCCTAATATTGAAGGTCAGGCTTAGTTACATCATGCCTGTATCCAGAAGGTGATTGGCATATCCTCCAAGTATAGGTATACGTGTTCTGGAAGGACTCAGTCCTCACTGTGAAGTAGATGTAACCCTGGGTTCTCAAAACCCATACCAGAGGAGCACAAGTCCACATGGGTTAGCTAGAAAGGCTTTGATAATGAATCAGATGTTAAAGCATTCAACACTGACCAAAACTTAGCCTAACTGAGTTTTAAAAAGCAGGATAGGATGATAGATTTAAAAGTGGGAGGGACTTTAAAGTTTGTTGAGTTCAACACCGTCAGTTTGCCCATGAGATGACTGAGACACAGCGGGAGTCACAAACACAAAGCAGCAGAGACCAGTAGGGTGATTGAGTTATTGGATGAAGATCTGAAGTCAGATAATGTTAAGTGGGTCTCACACTTAGTACTTTATGACTTTGAGCAAATCACTCCCTCAGTTTCCTTATCTGTAATATGATTGGATTGGTCTTTTTTATTCTAAAGGTGCTTTTTTATTCTAAATCCTAGATGTCTGAGCTCAAGGAACATAGAGAACTTCACAGGGTGATGCAGAGTAGAGAGGTGGGTCAGCTTTTCCTCTTTTCAGTTTAAAAGATCCTCACTAAGGTCTCTTATAATGGAGCTTAATTTGTTGTTCTGTTGCATGACAATACATGTTAATTGAGCCATTGACTGATTTCTACAGTATGTAAGCTCTTTGACAGCCTGTAATCACTGCTAGGCTCTTTCAAGATGAAGCACTCTCCTTTCAGTTTGTCTCCTAGGTTTACCTGATTGCTCTTTGTATTCCTGGCTCTACCTCTAGCCTCAGTCCTTTGAGACTCTTAGCAGCCCTATGCACAGTACCTGGAATATTGTAGGTGCTTAATAAATGCTTGTTGACTGAATGTTTGTTGTGTCCCTTCGTTTGTTAACATTGGATCTTACATAGATGCATATGAATGTTTATGTCTATATGTGAGTATGATTGTAGATATCTAAGTATATGTATGTGTATATAAGTGTATATATGTATGTGTGTATATCTTTGTGTGTATATGTATGTGTGTGCATGCTTATATGTAGATATACATAGATACACACATATATCTCTATCTTATGTATCTATCCATCTATCCATCTATCCATCTATCCATCCATCCATCCATCCATCTATTTATCTTTCTCCATGCTTAGTTGTTGCCTTCTTGGGGGAAGGGAAAAGGAAGGGGGAACAAAAGAACAAAGTAAAAATGTCATGGCTGGGAACAAAAGAAAAATTCCAAGGAAGCAAAGAAAAGACAGCAAGCTCTGAAGATGAATCATAGTATTTATTATATAGGCTTTCTTGAAATGGAAATTTATTCCTGTATATGTTGAATGCTCTCTTACATTCTGCTGTGCATGTGACAATGCTTTTTCCCCTTTTCTCATTTTGTATTTAAGTTGTAATATTTAAGTTTATAATGTTTCTTTTTCTTTTCTTATTGTGTATCTAAGTTTAAAATTAATTAAGAAAAATCTTTGTGACCCATATGTACTCAGATTTGACATGCGTAGACTGGTTGAAAACCAACATAGCTGCCCCTCCCCTATCTTCTCCCCTTAGTCTTATATCAACTACAGAGTAAGAGGATTGGCTTCAAGTCCTCTTTGTCACCTTGAGCAAATCACTTAATTTCCCTGGGTTTCCATTTCCTCATTTATAAAATGAAAGAGCCAGACAAGATGGCCTCTGAAGTCCCTTGCAAATATGTATCTATGATCTTATGAGAAAGATGTGAGGCATAAGCCAGCATCCCTCAAAAGACTGTCTAGAACAAAAAGGGACTGAAGATCAAGAAATCCCCCAAACTGTGCAAAATCCATGACTTTTAAACTAAAGATGTCTACTGTAGGGAAAATGAATTGTGGTTTTTATGTGAAATGCTAATGGGCTCAGGATCTTAGGGCATCTCCTCCACACCAATCTTTGCTTCTCTTTCCATGGCAACTGAGAGCTAGCTATGTTGGAGAATACAAAAGGAGACTAGATTTGGTGAGTTTTTAATTGATAGGGGAAATTTCCTCATACAGATAACTTTCACTGTGGAATTCCACCTTCACAGATTTGTTGGCTCCCATGACAGGAGAGAGTAGATTGGGGTGGTAGAATTCAGTGCTCCCAGAAAGAATTCAAAGGGACTCTGACCATTTCCTGACCTATCACAAAATTACCAAAGTCACTATTATTCCCTTTGGGGGTATTTAAGGTATCAATTGCCTAATAAATGGTGCTAGGGCTCCTTAGGACAGTCACAAAATTGGTATATGTCTCCAGGGCTTCACCCAAGAGCATCCTCCAAGCCTGGAATGCACTCACTCCTCAAGTCCACCTGCTTGAATCCCTAGCTTCCTTCAAGCACTCATGTGCCATCTTTAATGAAAGGCCTTTCCAATCTCTTTTCTCCCTTCCTATTTTTTTTTAGCACTCTACTTCTTACAAGTATATTATTTTGAATGTGTTTCACCTTTTCTTGTTTGTTTATATCTTTGTATTTATTTACATGTATACATATAGAATGCAAGCTCTTTGAGGAAAGGAATTGTTTTATTTTTGTCTCATGATTCTCAGCACCTTGGACAGTACTTCACATGTAGTATGGGCTTAATAAATGTTTATTGAATTAGCCTATTTCCTCTTAACTCCATTTGCTTTTTTCCCATCTTTTCCTCCTTTACTTTCTGCCAAGACCAGTTTGGGTTCCTTGATTATAAATGTCTCCTATTTCTATATTTGACCATCTTTCTTTTTCTGCACTTAAATCAGCATAAAGGTAAGGGGAACAATAATCAATATTCCATCTGTGGATCAATATATGGGAAGTACTGTGTTAGGAACTACCCCAAAAATGCCAAGATGAGCAGTATATGATTCTTGGCCTCATGGAACCTAGAGTTTTTTTGGGAAGATACATTATATTTTTAAAAGAAATCTAATGCTGTATGGAAAGTACCCAAAGTGTGGTATGGAGAGCAAACTCTACAAACATTTGGAAGAAGAAATCACCAGGTCTAAAGTGGTTAGTGAAGTTTTCAAAGAAGTGGGAACTGAATAATGTCCAGAAATTAGATGAACAGGGGAGAGGGAAAGAAAATGCAAAGCAGGGCAAAGTCATAGGGCAAGTGATGCCAGAACATTGCTGTTAATAAGAATATAATTCCTAACATGTTGAGTGTTACTATTTTGAGAGCTCCTTTTGTCAGTCCACAAGCATTTATTAAATCCTATGTGCTATGCACTATGCTCAGTTCTAGGGATACAAAAAAAGGCAGAAGTCAATTCTCAGAGAGGACACAACACGAAAACAACTATGTGTCAACAAGGTATGGATAGGGTACATTGGAGATCATTAGCTTGCATGTGATCTTATTTCATCTTGCCAGTGTGGGCATTATTAATCCTACTTTACAGATTCATGGACAGTTAAAGCTATAAAGGATCTTTGAGGTTACCTAATCAATTCCCCTATTTTACAAATGAAGGAATAGCCTAAGGAGAAGGGAAGTCACTGTCCCAAGGCCACAGAAGTAAGTTATGGGTCCAGGACTCAAACTCAGATATTCTTATGCCAACTCTGCTGCTCACTCCACCCAACTACAGCTATTTTAAAGTAGGAAGAAGGGTGTGCCAGTGCTCTTCTTGCTGTCTTTGTTCTTTCTCAGCCTTAGTCATTAAGCTTAGGAAATCTGAGATCAATGGCCAATTAAGGTGCCCCCAGTTTTTTTCAAAACTAAGCATGCACAATCATAGATATGTCTGGCTGCTCTGGGCATATGAATGAATGAGTGAACATGAAAAAAGACATTTATTAGCACTTTCTATATCCAAGCACTGTGCTAGGTGCTAGAAACACAAATACAAAAGTAAAGACAGTCCTTAACTTCACATCCTTTCCATTCTAATGAGGGAGACAACCCATTCAGCAGAATGGGGACCAAGGATTCCCATTTGGGCTTTCAAAGTTTCAGGGCTAGTGAGTGGAGCTAGAAGGGAGTAGAATAACATGCCTTCTTGAAGGAATGGTAGAATTCATTTGATCACAGTTCTATAATTGGGGGTGAAAGGGTAGGAATGCATAACAAGACATATGGTAGAAGAGGGAGTAAGAAGTAAGGCTGAATTCTGCCTGAAAGCGTGGTCCAGGAACAATATGGTAGAACTCCAGAGTTGGAGGCAAGATTTGACAGCTGTCTATCACATGATTGGTGTTGAGTAAGCTACTCTCCAATCCAGGATATCATTTCCTTATTTGCAAAGTGTGTGTGTGTGTGTGTGCACACATGTGTGCATGTGTGAGTATGTGCATGTGCATGGAAGCATGCCCATATATAATGCACATTGGAGGGAAGAGGGATGGACTGGATAACCTCTAAGGTCCCATCTCAGGCTAAAGCCTGGGATTGCTAAATTTTGTTCAGAAATAACCGGACTATGACATCTTTCTCTGCCCCACTTCCCAACCTCTGGCTATCCCCACAGTTTGTTTACAGTGGTTCCACTTTGAAAAAAAGTGGGCTTTTGATTTTCTTCCTGAAATGTGTTCTGGGGAGGTGGAACTTAGTTACCAGTGTGTGCTGCAATTAATCAAGCTGTTCCACAGGCAAGCCAGGCCATTTGCCCCACCTCACCACTTATAGCGCCTCTCTAGTGATATTCTTTGCTCCATAAACTTTCATAATGAAAAGGACTGTTCTCATGTGTCCTTTCAGGTACCATTACTGTTGGGTCAGCTGTAAAAACAGGGAGGAGCATGGGGCAAAAATCCACACTGCTCAGCACTTCCAGGTGATGATTTGGCCCAGAAATTCCTGATGCCTTAAGAAAAAAATCTCAAAAAGCAAAATGAAAATAATTTCTCAGGTAGGTCCTTATTCTTTCATTGGCTCTTTGGGTTGGTGGCTTTGCCTGCCCCCATCTCATGATGTCTGCATCTGACTTTAAAGATCAGAGGGCTAGGGCTGGAAGGTATCTCAGAATATATCTAGAACAGTTGCCTTTATTTTACAGGAGAGGAAAGGGAATTCTAAGGAAGAGAAATGATTTGTCTGAAGTTACACAGGTTACAAATGTCAGAGGCACAATTTTAACTCAGGATATGGAAGCCATTTCTTACCTTTCAGTTTCAGAGTTGCTTGTGTCATTCTTCTAATCCCTAAGGAGCCGATGTAAGGAAGACTTACTATTGCTGTCCTTATGCTTTGGTTCACTTAGTACTCCACACAATGCTGTCCTCACTAGGCCCTTTGTGGTTGATACTATGGCAATTATTGTACCTGTTGTACAGCCTTGGGAAACCGAGGCTGAGAGGTGAAATGACTTGCCCCAGATCAGACAGCTAAGAAGTGATAGAATCAGAATCAGTCTCATGGCTTCTGACTCCATGTTCATTTCACTTTCCATGCCAAGTCATATCAGGTCAACTCAAGTATTTCTTAACTGCCTACTATGTACCCAACCAAGAGAGGCAGCATGGCAAAGTAGATAAAGTGCTAGACATGGCATCAGGAAGACCGTGATTCAATTTCCCACCCCAGTCTCCGACACTAACATATGTTATCCCAGGAGACTGACTTTCCCTCTTGGTGTTTTAGTTTTCTCAATTGTAATAACAATAGCACTCACTTCCCAAAGTTGTTGAAAGGATCAAATGACATATCTTGCATAAAGTGCCACATTACAGACCTTAGAGCACTACATCAAAATTATATTTGTTGTTGTTGCTACAATTACTACTACTAACAGTAATACTTTCTGATTACAAAACCAGATCTTCCCCCTTGAAAAGAGCTATTTCTTCCTTTACAAAGGTGAGACTGGCCCAAATGATTAGATTTATCTTTTCTAGCTAGAGATTGAAGGACACATGAAAAAGAAGGAGAAAACTTCCTTTTCCCATCATCAATGCCCCTAAGAGATTTTCCCATGGTCACACTTCTAGGAAGAGTTCTATAAGGGATCTAAGCCCAGGTCTCTCACAATTCCAAGCCTGATGGTGTTATGGGACCTGAACCACTAAAAGGAAAGGACCATGTCTTTGAATGCAATCTAGCTCCTAATGTTTCCACAAATTTCAGCAAGCCAGCCCTTGGAGTTTCACCTGAGGCATCTATGCCAGTCTAGATCCTCAATAATCCTTTTAACTGCCCCTTTACTGAGTCTCTCCTGACCACTTAACTCCTTTCCTTGTCTGTACCTGGCCCACCCCAGGCTACTTACCACTCCTTAATCCCATCCAGATCTTCTCACACTCTTTTTCTGTATATAAATATCAGTCTCATCCCCATCAAATTCACAGATTCACTTAGAATCTCACCCACTTCTATTAATGTCACAAATAAACCTCACTACTCTTGACTGAAAGAAGGCTTGAGTCATTGAATTCTTTCCAGGCACACCCCCTGTACCTTTGCATTTCAGGCTTCCAACCACCCCAAACCACAAGTTCAGAATTATGACAATGCCATGCCGCCTCTCCCAAAAGGGTTTCAAAATGTCCTTGCCACCAATTTATTGAAGCACCTCTGTGAGGTGAGATAGGTGTTATTATTATCCCCATTTTACTGATAAAGAAGCTAAGATAAGGTTCATTCAACCATAGTACTGGTATTCATCCTTCTTTTTTTTTCAGTGAGTTATTTTTGGAATGGAAATGTCTAGTGCCAAGGAGTTAAACCTGAATGTCGATAAATTCATACCCCTCCCCCAAACCCTCAACAACAACAAAACCAAACTGACTATAACTATGGAATCAGGGTTTCCAAGGCAAATGCTTTCCCCCTTTCTCTGTGGTTCTAAGATGCTGAAATAACCCAAATAAACAAACAGAACAAAACAAAAAAAATCACTGTGAGAAAAGAGGGGGTGGAAGGGTCACTTTTTGCATTTTACTACTTTCCATTCTTTATTTTCTCTAAAGTGTACTTAAGAAAACAAAAAACAATTCAAGAGATGCCGAAGGAGAACTAGCTCTCAGGTTCAGTCAGAGAAGACAGTTATGATAGTGTAATGGGTACTGGGATATTTCCTTCTTCCCCTAAGAAAATAAATGATGTCTGTCTGAGAGAATGCCTAGGAAGAGGGGCTGGTAATTGACAGAATCTAGAGAGAGGACAGTGGAGAGGAGTAATGAAAAGAGCCAATAGGGAGGTTGGGAATGGCACTGGGGAGAGGAAGACTCTAGATACTTTCCCCTTAATTTCCAGGGAGAGAGATATAACAATAAAGATAAGAACCCTAGAGAGTCATCTTTACTTTGAGAAACTATAGCAAATGAGGTTTGGTGCTAAGGAATGCCATTAGGAATAGAAGGAAGCTAGAGGAGAAGGGGGCAGGGATCACTTCTCAGCCTACTTTCTATGAGTACAAAGGAAGATAGGATTTGTTGGGGTAAGAGGGTAGGACTCAGCCAGAGGAATTCTCATATGCAGGTTTGCAAGCATGCAGTTCATAATATTAGTCATAATTAAAGTTTGCCAACTGGGGTTCTGTCCAGGGTACCAAAACTTAGGCTGACAATACTTGCAGGTCTTCATCAATAGAAGCAGCTCAGCTTAAGATTTAATCATCTTCCAAGACTAAAGAGTTAAAATTGAACAGGCAGCCTTGTATAGTGGATAGAACTGACCTCAGGGTCTTGAAGACCTGGGTTCCATATCTGTCTCTGATATATAAAGCCTTTTTACATTGGGCTTGCAACTTTTTATACATTGTCTCACTTTGTTCTCACAACAGCCCTGGGAGACAGGTACTATTATTATCCCCATGTTACAGATGAATATACTGAGCTGGACAGAAATGAAGTGACTTTCCCTGAGCCTCCCAGTTACTAAGTTTCTGAGGCAATATCTGAACTAAGGTTTTCTTGAGTCCAAGTTCAGCACTCTAGGTACTGAGCATCTTTGCTGCCCAGGCAGAGGAAACTCTTGAGAAGGAAATGGTGTCAACCAAGAAAGGTTAACTGTCCTACTATTTATAAACTTGGAGTTACTTAGGGTTCCTAAGAGGTTGTGACTTTCTCAAGCTCCCATCAGCAGTGTAAATCAGAAGCAGAATTTGAAGGTAGGACTTAATGACTCTGACGTCAGCTCTCCATCTACTAAACCAAGCTGCCTCTCCTTTAGTCGAAATAATGTGATTCATAACTGAATTTTTATTCTTGTGAAACAGATACCTTATAAGCTCAATTACTTCTACTATTGAAAAATTTGTAGACACCGTTTAAATTTGGGTGCCCCAGGGCAGAATACTAGTAGCTAAATCTTAGTTATGTCTTTATCTGTAATATTGTAAACTTACATATTTATAAGCAGAGTTCATTTCAGTTCCCTGGGGGTGTTCATGGAGGAACAATGGAGACAAGAGAAAAAAGGAAAAATAAAACAGAAAAGCCCAAACATGACAAGGTTGTTTTGGGTCACGAAAGTCACTGATCCCAGGGTAAAATTTGACTTCTTGGAATCCTTCCTAGTTTGTTCATGTTGTTCGCCACTAATTTCTTGGTTCTCATTGTTGTTTTCTACCTTCTGGACCCCTTGCCTGTCCCTGACATAAATACCACTAATATAGTGGTAATAAAAATGTGAGTCAGTTTCTCCTAAGAAAGTAGAATATTCCCAGGAGAAGAAATAAGTCTCTAAGTCCTGTGCTCCACAGTCTGTGATTTCCCTCTGTACCTATAACTTATGAAGCATATGGAGCAACCCCCTAACTGTGCCAGTAAAATGGTACTTCACTCAGACATTCCCTACTACTGCCTCGTTTGTGATAACTACACAGCAAAGCAGAGTTGATGAGTGGGGCAGCACCAAGCATCGATATAGAAACACCCTGACAAACACACAGACATGCACATTGCTTTTTAAATTTGGGGACCAAAGCTTTGCTTTTGCACATATTTGAACCCGTGGACCTCTTTGAAAAAAGTTTATAGAGAAAACTCTTGGTCACCTTGGCTTGTAGGTGCATGCTGAAAGAATAAGGAAGCCTCAGAGCCTTTTAAAAAAATCCTTTAATTCAATAGATATTTGTATTAAGTGCCTACTCTGGGCAAGACACTGTGTTAGGTGCTAGGGACACAAAAAGAAAAAGGAAAACAATTTTGCCCTCAGGGAGCTTACATTCCACCCAGTGGGATGAGGCATGAAACATGACTTTTACATAGTAAATGAGTATAAGCTAACTGGAAGAAGAAAGGAGAGGACATAAGGGAAGGGGACATGCTTTTATTAAGCACCTACTATGTACCAACACCAGTACTAAGTATTTAACAGGTAATAATCTCATTTGACCACTTGGATGCTCTACTCCTTGCCATCTCTGCTTGTCCATTTTTCAACATAGATCCCCTATATGAGCCACCCTGTATCATGGGAACAACCTTACCTCTTTCCAAAATCTTTGAATCATTTCCTATCTATTTCTTAAAGTTAATCTCTGAACCTACCAATGGAATAAAGGTTTCCTGATTATGAGGCTTCCTCAACCCATTACAATGACATTCTTAGAAGAATGTAAACTTCTCAAGGGCAAGGCCTGTTTTGATTTTTCTCACTGAATTCCCAGGATCTAGCACAGAGCTCAGTACATGTAAAGATGCTTAACAGATGAATGTTGAGAGGAATTAAACATCCTACAAGGTTGACAGTGAAGTCATTGACAGGGTGGAGGAAATGTTCATTCAAAGGAATATTTTCATCCATTAAAATTTCATAGGCGCAAAGAGAGACTTCAACTCCACACAGAAGAAACAGCAAAGGAACAAGCATCTTCATCAAAACCCAGGCAGGGAACATGGGGATGAACAAAGTTAATGGATGTTAAAAGGCAGCAAGGCAGCAATGGGGACGGCTTGTGTGATGGTGACAGGTTGAAAGTATTCTTGTAATTGAATATTCAAGTCACAAACCCATCCTCAATGTGGGAGACATGTAGTCATAATAGTAATTGCTATTACTACTGAATTTTAAAGTCTGCAAAATCCTTTAAACACACTATCTCATTTGAAATTCACAGCAACCTTGTGACATAGAGACCACAGGTATTACCTCTATTGTACTGAGTGTCTATGGTCACATGGTTATCCAACAGCAGAAATGTCCTTTCCTCCCAGTTCAACACTCTCCATCACAACACACTGCTTCTGCAGATACCAAATTCCTTTCCTGGAGTTGCAGAGACTGCTCCTGATTCACAACTGGGTGTGGTGCCCCTTAAACTGCTTTTCTTTTTCCCAGAAGTGTCAGTGGATTTGCTGATTCAACTTTCTCTCTAAGTTCCCCTTCTTATTACTGATTTGCCTTTCTGGGAAGGTTAAATATGGAGTCAGAGGGATGACATTTTTATTTAGTCATTTTCAAAATAAAATATGTGCCTGACAGAAATTATTACGCCAGAGTGCCCTATTGGAAATGGTGTCAAATAGGAGTTGTAATAATAAGTGAATGGTGATGAAGGCTTGAACTAGGGTGGTAGCTTAGAGGAACTGGGAAGATGTTTGTTCCTTCAAAAGAAACAGGCATATTTGGAAGAGGAAGTATGTGAGGGGAAAACAATGAGTTCAGTTTGGGTCATATTGAGTTTGAGATGTCACTAAGAAATCCAGGTTGAAATGTCTAGTACGCAATTGGCAATATGAAACAAATTCAGGGAGAGAGGAGGGCTAGATATACAGATCTGTGAATCTCTGTATAGATGAAACTATGAAAGCTGATGATGCCCCCTAATAAAAGAGAGCCCAAGAGAGATCATGGGCGACAGGACACAGAAGATGAGATAGTAGAGAAGATGGAGAAGTGGTCCAGTGATGGGGAGCCTACATGTGGCCTTCTAGGTCCTTGGGTGGGGCCTTTTGACTGAGTCCAACTTTCACAGAACAAATCCTTTTCTTAAGGGGATTTTTGTTCTGTGAAGTTTGGATTCAGTTAAAGTACCACACTTGAGGACCTAGACGGCCACATGTGGCCTTGAGGTTACATGTTCCCTGTCCCTAGAGTGGTCAAATAAGTAGATGGAGAACAAGGAAAGGGTAATATGAAACACCAGAGAGTACAGAGCATTTGGGAAGATAAGGCTGAGAAGTCAAATAGAGTAAGGACTGAGTAAAGGCCTTAAGATTTGATAAGTAAGAGAACAGTGGTAACTGTGGAGGCAAGTCTCAATTGAGTGATGAGCACAGAAGCCAAATTACAAAAGGCTGAGGAGTAGAGGAGAGACTAGGAAGGGGAGACAGGAAGCTTCAATAGCTCTTTCTAGGACTTTGGATAAGAAAGAGAGAAGAGATATGGCTTAAATGGCCCATCAGTTCACCCAAGAAGGAAACAACTTCAGGGCAATCCTCTGGCATTCTAATGAGTTTTTTCCTCCTACAGAGCCCTAGATGGTCTTCCAAACATCTATTAATATATTCTGGGGTTTAGATTCTCCTTGGAATAGGTCAGGGACTGCACAACAAGTGCAAATAAGCCCCAAAGCCTTTACTACCTGAGAGACTTCTTGATTCCGATCTTCAATTAGGATGCTGTGTATTAATTAGGAAGATGATTTTCTTCAAAGAGCATACTGCAAGACAATCCTTTCTCTCAAAGGATCCTTAAAATTGGGATTATTCATGAAGTGCTACTCAGGAAATGTCTCATCTCTGACTGCTAGGCTAAATTTTGGTATTATACTACTTAGGAAATTCAAAGTTCCCTTTCCCCTTTTCTTCCATATTAAGATCTCATCACTATTGCCCATAAAATATATGCAAGCACATGCTGGCCTCTGCTGTGTGCTTGTGCTGGACCTCTACCTCTGACTTACATGCTGCATTGCTTGGCTTGGAGAAGACCACTATTCAGTTCTCTGGACTCTAACCTGTGTTTAGAAAAGGGTGAAGAAAGGGGAAAAGTGGCCAAGAAATTGAGGTCCAGGAGCTACTCTTTCAGGACCTGTTTGCTATATGCTTTTCTCACATAAAGAGACTAAGTACTCTGGAGGGGCGGGAGGGGGGAAGGAAACTGAACAGAGGTATGGGTTTTCCTCCCACCCCCAGAAGATGCATCTTTTCTGATGAGCTGTGCTACGGCCTCCTGAAGGTCAAAAGGAAGTCCAAGAAAGAGTAAGAAAGCTGGTTTCACAACTCACTTTGATAAGCCATGGAGAGAGGCTGCTCTTTTCACAAGGGTATGACACCTTAACACGGGGCATCTTGAATTCTCATGTCCTATCAACAAGACACTAGAGGCATTGTTCCAGACAGAGTCAGACCCTATAATATTGTTGCATTGAGTATGGAACTCATCAGATTAATGAGGGCCTCTCTCCTCACCCTAAAATGTTTTAATTAAGGTTTACAAAGTGTTTTCCTCCCCATAGCCTAATATGGGATGGAGGCAAGTTCCTTCCATTTATATTTTACAAATGAAATTGAGGCTCAGATACGTTATGTGATTTTTCTAGACTTCAGAGCTGCCTGTCAGACCAATGCTTTCCAACTTGGCCACCAGGTATTGGTACCAACAGCCTTTGAGAAGCAGGCGGCAAAGCTATACTGCAGTCTACATGTGCAGGTCAGAGAGTCGGCAATGGGAGAGTGTGGGAGAGCCTACTGGTCACATAACTCAATCTCCTGCATAAATGAGGATCTGTTTCCTAGACAGTACAACATTCCCAAGAGTTCTGGGACCCAACCTTCTAAAGAGAAAACAAAGTGTGCCTGGGTTCAAGCAATTTGTGTAGGGAAAAGGATCTGAGGCATAGATTTCTAGAAAGAGAAGGGGATTCAAGATGTCTTTACTATCTCGATGACTTTGGAAAAGTCTCTAAACTTTCCTGGGCCTCAGTTCCCTCATCTGTAAAATGAGGGACTTAGTTTTAGTTGCCTCAGTTTTAGAACAGGGGGCTCAGATCTGATGGACTCTGAGGTCCCTCCCCACTCTAGCGATAATCTTATTCAAAGAATTGCTCATTTCTCAGGCCCTTTGTGACTCTAGGTCATGAAGTGCTGGGAGCTCAGTGAACGAGTGTCTAGAAAATCAAAGGGGAACAAGAGCAACACCCAGAAGCTATGACTTCTTCACTTATGGGACCATGTTTGGGACAAAGGATACACAGTGGCATAGTCCTCTCTTAGCTAGGAACTGGAACTGCCATCCCATGCCAATGTTCTTCTTGCTATAAGGATTGGTGTGTTGTGTGTGTGTGTGTGTGTGTGTGTGTGTGTGTGTGCGCTCATGAATGCAAATTTTTTTCCAAATAACTGGCAGTGTACAAGCAAGTAGTGGTATGTAACCTTGTGATACTCTCCTCTGGCCAAACGAAGGGTAACTGGGCTAAGCTATGTTTCTTTACCTGGGCTCCTGACTTGAATCCCTTCCAGATTCTTCTTCCACCTCCTCACTCCCTTAAAAATAGAACCTTATCTATCGTTCCTGTTTTAAAGTTGGCTGAAACTATGGAGATTATATCAGCTCAGAGTTCACACACATTTACTCTTTGGAAATTTCCACATTGTCCCCTAAGTTCCTTCCCCCCATCCTGAGATCATGTGTTTGTCTAGTAGGTAAAATGGCTTTGTGAATTTGCACTTTCTCTGTTGGGAAGAAATAACAGAAGACAATTTAAACAGCTCAGCCACATTGAAAAACTTGTGTGTGCTTTAAGAGATTTAATGCTGTACAAGCTGGGTATTCTCAATTTTAAATATTGGTTCTTTCAAGATTGCCCCCATTTCAATATCCCAACTTCACTGTTTCCAAAACAGTGTGTTTGTGTGTGTGGAGGTGCTATATTTGGAGACAAAGGGCCTGAGTTCAAATCCCTGCTCTGTCATTTATTGCTTGTGTGACCTTGGACAAGTCACTTGACTCCTTCTGGGAATCAGTTTCTTCACGTGTAAAATGAAAGTTGGACTAGATGGTCTTGGGGTTTCTTTCTCTAAATAGATGATCTATCTCAAACTCTGACTCTGTCAGCCTCATTTCTCTCATCTATTAAAAAGGGGAAGATTAGATGACAGAGCCTCCAAAGTTCCTTTTACCTCAAAACCAAGATCCTTGGACTCACCTGATCTCTGGTTACCCATTTGCAAATAGGGGGATTGGACTAGATGAACGTTGAGGTCTCTTCTGACTCTGAAACCTATTCTCCTATGAATTTGATTTAATTAAATCCTAGATATATTAGAAATTACTCATTGTGTATAGAATAGGGTGCTATGAGTATGTTAGCAGGTAGATGCCAACTTTAGATAAAGATCTGAGCTATGCTTTCTTGGAGTTTATGGTCTAAAGTGGGAATAGGGCACAGATAAGAATAATTAAAATACAAAATAATGCATACTATATAATAACACAGTAACACATATTGTATATAATCAAACATTATAATATACAATTATTATTTTGTATTGAAGTTAGCTGCTAGAGAGATACAAACTGGCTTTGTGAGGTGGGGAGGAAGTTTCATGTAAGAAGGTAGCTGGGGTGAGTAACCTACAGCTTTGAGGTCACATGTGGCCCTCTAATTCCTCAAGGGTGGTCCTTTGACTGAATCCAGATTTCAAAGGGCCACACTTGAGGACCTAGAGGGCCACAGTGACCTCAAGACCATAGGTTCCCCACCCCTGTGCTAGCCTAAAAG
>CM053600.1:194910956-194938333 GCA_028646575.1 Pseudocheirus occidentalis
CGAGGTTAGATTTTGGAAACGTTAGCTGTTTTGATACTATTCAAATTCTACTTCACTGCTTGTCTAAGAAGTAACCAGATTTCCTTGGGGCTTAGTTGCTATAAAACAAGTTTGAAACCATTTTCTAGCTCATTTACCATGGAGCAAACATCTGAGGTTTTAGCTCTATTACTTTTAGTGCCTTCTTGTTGTCAATTACTATGTAGTTTTTATTTTTGAGGGAGAATAAGTGAGGCCACATCTGCTCCCATGCTTGGCTGATGGCTCAATAAGCACTTTGGTCCAATGGTATTTTTTTTTTTTACTAATTTCTCCTTTTCCTGAAATGACCATCACATCAAGGTAATCATGGATGTCAATGGAGCTCAATGCACCTGGCAATGTGAAGCCACATCAAGAGAAACATTCGTCTCAACAAGGCAAATAGTGGGCTGTCTTGGATGGAATTGACTGAAGAGAATGGATTTTTCCAGTCAAATCCAGATTATTACAGGCTTGTTAGGTGAGTGGTTTTCCTCTTCCTGGGCATGTGTAACAATGCTTTTTTTTGCTACACATACTCTTCCTTAGGGGTGGCAAGTTGTGTCTACTACCAAATGATTGACAAGCAGGCTTTGATGAGCAGCAGGCCACATACAGAAGCAGGCTGGCTTCCTTCTCCTTGGAACTCTTCTATCATCCTTCTCTGATACTGTTCCTTTGGCCACAATTTGCCTTTTCTGGTTAAGGCCCAGAGTATAACTTTTATTTCGAGGCTCCAAAGAAAAATATTCACCACCTTCTGCTCTCTATTCCATCTGTCCTGGCCCAAAGTCTTCTCTGAGCACTGGTAGTTCCTCCTCCTTTCTCAGGATCCTGCAGGAGAGGTTAGGACCACTGCCAATGGCAGAGTCATCCTTTTAAAAATTCTTGTCCCAGTGGGGGGGCGGCTAGGTGGCACAGTGAATAGAGCACCGGCCCTGGAGTCAGGAGTACCTGAGTTCAAATCCGGCCTCAGACACTTAACACAAAAAACTAGCCGTGTGACCTTGGGCAAGTCACTTAACCCCAACTGCCCTCCAAAAAGCAAAAAAAAAAAATTCTTGTCCCTTGTCACTTGCTTGTTACTTCAAGGTCTTCAAGTGCCCTTACATATGTTTTATCTCCTTTGATCTCTCAAAGTCTCTGGATGTGGATATCTGAGGCAACATGGTAGAACAGAAAAGATACTGAAATTGGAAGGAAGGAAAAAAAATTGGACAAAAATGCAAACAGGCTTCCGTCCCTTTGATTCCATTGTAATGGTGGAGAAGAGTGGGAAGGTGAGTCAGGAAGGGTGAATGTATGTATGAATGTGTGTATATACATACACACATGTAGAGACGCATGCATATATACAACTATATATATATATATATATATATATATATTATGTACTTATTTAGAAAATGCTTTTTTAAAAAAAGCAGAAGCATACTGGAAGTATAGAAACATTTAAACAATTGTGAGTAACTTACTCCATTCAGGGCATAAAAGGTTATTTTTGTTGATTTTGTAGGTGGGGGGCACACAAAGAGATGAAAAGGTGGGAGGATGGGGGAGATAAAAGAGAAAGAGATAGAGAGATGAGACAGAAGAGAGACAGAATGAGAGAGGAGGGAGGGATACACACACATGTGTGTGGGTGTGTGAGTGTGTGAGTGTGTATATATATCATTTCACTACTATGTGGTAGGTATCATGCTGAGGGCTTTACCAATGGTGTCTAATCTTATTCTCACAACAACCTTGGGAGTAAATATTATAATCCCCACTTTATACAGGGGGAAACTGAGGCAGACAAGGGTTAAGTGACTTGCCTGGGGTCACAGAGCTGGGCAATGTTGTGGGCCAGACTTAAACTCAATTCTTCCTCACTCCAGGTCCAACACTCTATTCCTCCCCAACCACCAAGCTGTTCCATGTTTAATAATTCTTTCTGCTCCTTATAAGAAGATGCAGGATCATGCAATTTCAAGCGGTACTCTTTCCCTTTTCAACAAATGAGGAAATTGCTGCCCAGCCCTTCCCAAGGCAATAAGTGGTAGAATCAGAATTTGAATCCACACCTTGTGTCTTCAGTTTCAAGAGCACAATAGCACACACTGCTTACATAGGGTTTGAGATGTTCTTATGTATAATCACCAAAGAGTCAGTGTAGTCTGATGGTAGAGAGTTGACTTCAGGGCCAGGAAGACCTGGTTTCCCATCATATCTCTGATACCCTCTGACTGATCACAAGACTCCTCTCCCTTCCTAATTCCCACTTCCATCTTTCTCTGTCTCCCTCACCCTCTTCCATTTCTCTTTCTTGTTTTATCCCTCTCTCTTCTTCCATTCCTCCTCCCTCCCTCCTCTGTTTCTTTCTCTTTCCTGCTTTCTTTCTCTCTCCCTCTCTCTCTCCCTACTCTCCCTCTGTCTACCTCTCCCTTTTTCATCTCCCTCTCTTCCCCCCTCCCCTCTCCCTCTTCTGTCTTATCTCTCTCTCTCTCATGCTTTTCTATCCTTCTCCCCCTTTTAATCTCTTTGTCTGCACTCCCTCACGCTCCTCAGCTACAAAAATCAACAAAAGTAGCCTTTCGTGCTCTGAATGGAGCAAGTTACTCACATTTGTTTAAATGTTCCTATATTTCCCAGAAGCTTCTCCTTTAAAAAAAAGCATCTTCTAAAGTTCTTTCAGCCCCTGAAGGAGATAAAGACTTTGGGGCAGCTGGGTGGCCCACTAGTTAGAGTGAAGACATTATTTCAAATCCATCTACAGATGCTTGCTCCCTGACTCCAGGCAAATCACTCAATGTCTCTTTGACTCAATTATACCAGCACCTGCCTCTCTGGGGTCATGAGACAAAATGACATCACTTTTGTAAGGCACTTTGCAAACCCTAAAAGCACGATATCAATTCTAGTTATTCTTCTTCAAAGTTCTGTCAAGGAATTATTAGAATTTGCATTAGGGAGGTCTGTGGCAGGGATACTTCAGTGCTTTCCCACTCCGATTTTCTAATGCAAAAGGGGCCACCAAGGTTACTAAAAGACCCTGAATGGAGGGAGGCCTGGCCCAAGGGAGGGGAGGACATGAGTGGCTGAAAGAGAGAGCGCCTGGGTAGGAGAGCAGAAGGAAAAGTAGGAAAGGGAAATAAGACTTCAGGAGTAAATGCTCAGCTGCATCGTCAACTCTGAGTGTTCTGACTGTGGGAGGGTGGCAGCAGCAGCCATGGCCAGCCTTTATATAACACCTTCAGGGCTAGAAAGCAGGTTACACAAGTGATTTCACTGGATCTTCACAGCTACCCCTGGAGGCAAGGATCCACATTATACCCATTTTATAGATGAAGGAGTTAAGGCCAAGAGAGATGAAGTTATTGGCCTACAGCTACACAGTTAAGTAACCATCTGGGGTGAGGTTCAGGCTCAGGTCCTCCCTCTAGCCAGGCAAGTGCTTTAACCACTGAGCAACCCAGTCATCCAGGTCTCTTTTGTCACTCAGTGTCCTAATATGATGTTGGGTGCACAGAGGGATGTTGTATTGCTAGATGCCTCATCCTTCTAAAGGCCATAGAGCCTCTACGTCCTTCCTGACTGCTCTGCAAAGGGAGCCTTCCGCTGGCACTGACTTGGGAGTTAATGTCACATTGCTGACTCAGGCAGCATGAGGACGAAATGTTTCAAGATGGTGAGCTCCAACCCAGATTCCAAGGTAGCAAGCTTCCCTGTGCTCTTCTGAGCTTTTGAAAGCTTCAGTTATGAGACCTTTCTCTCTCCCTCTTCCCTTCTTCCTTCTCCCTCTTTTCTCCTCCACACCAAAGCAGGAGCATTTCCACAACCAGACTTCCAAGCCTTCCTCTAGTAGTAATGACATCACCAGAACCACCCAGGCGAAGCTAGCCACTGAATGCTAACTCCCTCTGTCCTCAGTGCCATAATGCAGCAAAACTCACTGGCATTTTGGTAGCTGTCATAAGACACAAGGAATGTTTTTTTTCAGTCCCACACTGAGAAATTAAAATAGGTTAGTCCAATGGCCTGAGAAAACAGGGGGGCCTTTCACATCGTATGTGAAAAAATATTTTCCCTAAGGCTTTCTCACACCTCATTTCATTCTAAATTACAGACTGAATTAATGGCAGTTACAAGACTCATGACTTTCAAAGTCTGACATATTTGTGGGGAGTTTTTCAGATTTCTTGAGGAATGAGCGGTTTCTGTGTGAGATGAGATCGAGAACTGAAAAATTCTCAAAGCCAAAAAGGACACAAAAATAAACCCAGAGATATGCCGTAACAGACCAAACCACAACCTTCTTCTTGCTCTTTGCTAGGAGGACTCTTTTTATAGAAGGAAATGAACTATCTTAGTAGGTCACAGGTTTCCTGTTATTGGCAGCCTTTAAGAAGAAGCTGGATGACCACTTGCTAGGTAACTCTGGAGTGCACTGAGTGCTGGACTGGGAGTCTGGGGAATCTGAGTTCAAAACTTACCTCAGTCACTTAATAGCTGGGTGACCTTGTGAAAGTTGTTTAATTTCTGTCTGCCTTAGTTTCCTTATCTGTCAAATTAATGACACCTTCCTCCCAAAGATGCTATAGAGGGTGAAATAAGATAATGATGCTTCACAAACCCTAAAAAGCTGTATAAACGCTAGCTTAAAAACCCTTGATCAGGCATGGTTTGAAAGAGCTGGCCTGAGGTCTCTTCCAGCTCTAAGATTTGATGTTAACTAATTAATGTTACATTAATAAATTATTGCATTGATATAACAACGCAAAACCAGGCAAAGCAGAACCTGATATAACACATGTATGAACAAAGGGTTTGATAGGCTAATTGCCAGCACAATTCTTAGCACTTAGGACAGCACCTGATACACAGTAGGTACTCACTAGATGGGGCAGCTATGTGGGCTCCGAAAATAGAATGCTGGGCCTGGACTCAAGAAGACTCATCTTCCTGAGTTCCAGTCTGGCCTCAAACACTTACTAGGTGTGTAACCCTGAGCAAGTCACTTAATCCTGTTTGCCTCCATTTCCCCATCCCTAAAATGAGTGGAGAAGGAAATAGCAAACCACTCCTGCATCTTTGCCTAGAAAATTCCAAACGAGTCATGAAAAGTCAGACAGAACTGAACAATAATAACATGATTTGGCCAGCTGGGTGGCTCAGTGGACAGAGTGCTGGGCCTGGAGTCATGAAGACTCATCTTCCTGAGTTCCAATCTGCAGTCAGACACTTATTATCTGTGTGAACCTGGGCAAGTCACTTGATCCTGCTTGCCTCAGTTTCCTCATCTGTATAGTGAGCTGAAGGAGGAAATGACAAACCACTTTAGTATCTTCTCCCCCCAGCCCCACAACAAAATAAAACAAACACCAAATGGAGTCATAAGAAGTTAGACTGAAACAACTGAACAACAGTAATGTCTATTTATTGACACATTCTGTCTGTCCAGGAATAGTGAAAATGATGAAAGGTGGCCCAGCACAGTGGACAGAATATGGACCCTGGAATCACAAGCTCTGAATCTGAATTCTAGTTCAGATGCTGATAAGCTCTGTGGCCTATGGCAGGCAAGTCATGTTATCTTCTGCACATCTCAGTTTTCTCACCTGTGAAATGGGGATCATAATAACACCCACACCTCACAGGGCTGTTGTGAGACCAAAGTGAGAGAGGGCAGTGTGCTGTGGGGAGTGTACTGAACTTGGAGACAGGGGGCTCAGCACCAGTCAGAGCATCTGAGTTCAAAGCCCTGCTCTCCTTCCTGCTACTACTATGTGATTTCAGACACACCACTTCGACTCTGAACTCTGTAAAGTGACGGGTTGGACTGGGTGGCTACTGAAGTCCCTCCACTCCAGGTCTCTGGTTCTGCACAGAGCACTTTGCAAACCTGAGAGCATTATCTCCACGGTAGTTGTCACTGTTATGAAGTACCAGTCTTGTACGTAAAGGCTGACTCCATCAAACCCAGAAGCACTCACTGAGGGCTTCTCTGTGCAAGCTCCTACATTAGCAATATATTTCACATAGTTCTGTCATTAGAATCCGTGGATTTGCCACCAAGCGCTGTCCCCATCACTTACTATGGGGGCAGATTGGAGGTCCCTCTGGGGCTCAGTTCTCTGCCTTATAAAATGGAGGAATAGTGGTATCTCATCCTTTATACATAGAGAGTTGTTGTGCAAACCACATAATGATGCAGGTGAAGCCATTTGGGGCTTTTGCTACAATTGTTTTAATTTTCCTTTTTACTAGACATTCAGTAAGCACTTCCAGACACGAGCATTTCAACTCCCATACAACAAAGAAACAGAAAGAGGCATGTAATAATCTGCTACCATCTTACACATTTGATCGAAGTGGCTGAAATATGTCAGGGTGAGAACCTGATGCAAAGGAAATTTAACAGAACACTTTTGTCCTTGACATTTCTCTTCAATTAGTCTAGTCAAAAAGCATTTTTTGTGTACCTGCAACGTGCCAGGCTTTGCACTGAGAACTAGAACGATAAGGAAGAAGGAGAATAAAATTATGCATAGAGAGATGGCCTTGAAGTTAGGAAGGACTGAGTTCACATGCTATCTCTGGTACATACTGGCTGTGTGACCCTAGACAAGTCACATAACTTTCCTATGCTCTAGGCAACTCTCAAAGTTACACAGAAGGTACTGACCTGTATTGGTAGATGGAGTTTCCTCACTTGGGAGGTCCTTATAGAGATGTAATGTCAGGTCTAGTCCCTATGGCTAAGACAAATATAATCATTCATTTTAATTCAGCAATTATTTGTTAAGCATGGAGAGGACTACTTAATAGCATAAAATCATCAGTGGAGTGCTCATTCACCAAAATAGGAGTGCCTCCGCTTCACCCTTGGGTATTAGTCTTATTTTGGTTCTAGGAAACGAAGCTGTCTTCTCGGGGAATCCGTTCTGTTCAGAATGACTAACTGATTTGAAGTGTCTTGAGGAGAGAGTGGCTAAGGGCTGAGCCACCGTGTGTAAGATGGATAAAGGGAAGCTGGAGACTCTTAAATACACAGCACTGTAAAGTAAGTAGCCCCCAGGCAGTTTTGAATATTGCAGTTCTGGACAGTTTGATAAAAATAAACAAGAGGCTTGGTAGCATTCCTGTGGCATCAGAACTGTACCCATGGATTCATCAGTCATTCTCCCTGATTCTCTCTCTAGATCCTCTTCTCTCTTGGGGAAAGGGCCCAACCTAAGCAGGCTGCATAGAGAAAATAGAGAAAAGAGAAAAGGGATATGAGGGATATGAGGATGGAATCCCCAAAATAAGAGCACAAAGAACCATCAGAGAGGTAGGAATAATACTATGGGAGTAGATGGTCATGAAAGCCAAGGAATGAGAACGGAGCAGGGAGGAAGAGGCAGTGCAGAGGATCAGATACCACAGGGACGTGGTGCTGGAACTCAGGGAGCAAAAGGCACCTTGGACAAGGGCATTTCACCAGAGTGCTAGGAATGGGAGCCAGACTGCTGTCTCCACTTTCTTAACAGAGACATTGACTCCTCATGCACATGCTGACTGTTTTTAGGAGTTTGTCAGCTAAGTTATGAGAGATTGAGAGGGTAGCAGCGTCAAGGAATTTTTTTGTATGAAGAGGGAGACCATAGCTATTATGTAGGCTTAGGGAAAGGAGTCAGTAGAGAAGAAGGGGTTGACATGGAAATGTGTTGGTGGTGGAGGGAAATAGTTGCTGGAGCGAGGTCTTGGATGAGAAAGGCAGTGAGAGAATTCAAAGTATATGTGATACTGGTTAGCTTTCAAAAGGAGATCTCCTGAGACTGAGGACACTAAGAGGATTAGAGAAGTGGTAGAAAGGAGGGAGGAACTTCATATCAGTTCAGTAAAATAACAGAAGAGGTAAAGACTTCTGCTGAGTGAGAGAAAAAGGTAAAGTTGTGGATTAGAGGACAGAAGAGGTGAGGAACAAATCAGAGAGTCACACCATCATGATGTAGGTCAAAAACAGAGATGGGAGTAGTGAGTCACATAAGTGGAAGGACAGGAGATTGTGGTCACAGGGGTCATGTTCAGAATCTTGGAGCTAGTGGAGTTTAGAGTAATATTTTTAAAACAAAACTCTGACCATGTCATTCTCCAACTCAAGAAGTGTAAGGCTCTATTGACTCTAGGATAAAATATGAACTCTTCTATTTAGTATTCAAAGCCTTTCCCAATCTAGAGTCAATCTACCATTCCAGATTTGGGTCCCATCCCTCCCCCTCCCCCACTATGCTCTCTATATTGTGGCCTGCTTGCCCTCCATATGGGATTTCAATTTCCCACTCCCAGGCTTTTGTTATGAACTATCCTCCACACCTATAATTAATTCCCTCCTCTCCTCTGTTTTTTTTTTAATCTGTATATCTCTACTACTTATAGAGTGCCTGGCACATAGTAGGTACTTGATAAATTTTCTCTCCCATAAAATGGAAATTTTAAAAACTACCACTATGTACCTCAAAAAATTACTATTAGGAAAATGTCTTGCCAATGTTAGAATGTTCTCAAAAAGGAAGTCACTATTCTGAGGACGCTGTGGTGAAAACTAGTAAGACCTCTATGAACTGTTCCAGAGAGAAGTGAGCAGAGCTAGGAGAAGAATATTTCCAATGAAAACAATATTACAATTAGAATTTTGATGAGAATTATTAGAATTAGAATTTATTAGAATACAATGAGGAAAAGCATTTTGAGAATTATTAGAATTAGAATTTATTAGAATACAATGAGAAAAAAGCATTTTGAGGGGCAACTAAGTGGCGCAGTGAATAGAGCACCAGCCCTGGAGTCAGAAAGACCCGAGCTCAAATTTTGTCCCGGAAGCACTTGACCTTGATGAACTTCAAATCCAGACACTTGCTGCCCTTACTGTGTGATCTTGGGCAAGTCACTTAACCCCAATTGCCCTGCCTTTTCCCCTCCAAAAAAGAACTTTGAAACATTATAAAACTCTGATAAACACAATGACAACAATGGGTCTAAAAGAATAACAATGGAATACACAAATCACTTCCTAGAAGAGGAGTGATAAACTTAAAATTCAGGGACAAGAGAAGAGAGGTGAAGAAAATAGGAAGGGAAGGGAAGGGAGAGAAAAGAAGGGAGAGGAGGGGAAGGGAGGGGAGGGAAGGAAAAAGAGAAGAGAGAAGAGCAGAGAAGAGGAGAAAAAAGGAGTGGAGGGGGAGAAGAAAAGAGGAAGGGAAAGGAAGGAAGGGGAAGGAGAACAGAAGAGATGAGAGGAGATAAGAAGAAAGGAGATTTTCACACTAAGCTATTATGGAATCTGGTTTTACTGACCTATGCAATTATGTTTTGAGGGCTTTATTTTTCAAGGTTTTTTTTCATTGCTCAACGGGGATAATAGTGGGAGGGATGGCTTAATAAAAATATATGCTTGTTAACTGAAAAATTTTTTAAAAACATTATTTTTTAAAAAAAATACACCGTGGGTCATGACTTTATCACTGACAGCAGAAGGCACAGTAGAACTCTGCCTAACTGGCATAATTTTCAAAGCAATTGAATGCTACTGCTGCCACCTCATCCATATACCTTGCCTCCCTATTCAATGAATAATTGTTCAAAATCCCTCCATACGGACACAACCTTTTTGTACCACAGTAAATGATAATATTTAACCCTCCAGTCTCCTTGGGGTAATATTTCTATAGGAATATACTGGCTGCTGAAAGTGACAGAATAGACAGGAAGGAAAAATGAGAGCTGGTTACTGAAAATGAGCTTTACCTACTTGCCACTTTTCCTGGTGCCCAGGACCATTTGCTGTCACAACATTTGTTAATTTAGGCACAAATGAAATGAAATCTTTTCTTGGTGTTTTGCAACACCAACAACTTTCATGTCTTGCAAAGAGTAAGGGAGGGTATGGTGTTGGACATTCTTTCATTGCCCGTGCCCCAATGAGCAATGCAACACTGGGCAGAGGATGCAAGCAAGCCTCAGATGCGTGTCTGTCGCTTAAAGATAACTCACATGGGAAGGGTGATGTGGAAAACAGCATCGAGGCTATGGGTCACTTGTAATAAAAGTGCTACACAGGGATCCATGAAACAGTGAAAGAAACAGGACAGAGCCACAGGAGCTCGAAGAAGAGTTTACTGACAAACATGGACAGGAATCACACCAAACCAGAAGATATGGCTGAGATGGAACCTGTACTGGTGGAGGGCATGCCAACACCAATAGGACCACAGATAAATCCACTGAAATAAATCCATTGAAATAATTTCATTGATTTCTATTGAAATATTCAAGCATATTTTCACAGTGATATTGCTCCAACCATTTCCACTTTGTAATCAGCAATGTTAAAAAAAATTTTAACCAAGAACTATCAGATGATTCAAAGTATGCCAGCTGCAGTTTTCAAATTATATTCCTTTTCTTCTATTCCTTCCATCCTTTTCCTCCTTTTCTCTCATTTAGAAAAAAAGTTCTTTTCATTTTTACTTTTAAATTGAAATATTCTTTTCATTTCAAAAAGTTTCAATGTTTCTTCCTGAAGAGAATAAAATCTGACCAAAGACAGAGCTCACGGATTTTGCAAACCCCTAACTATGTACACTAGGGATTCTTCTGACAACCTCACTGTGGTCTTTAATGTTTTCATTTAAATCCAATGACCTGATAACATGCACTACCACTAGGTTAGAGCCAAACACATAGATTCCTGCCGTTCTCCAGGGTTCCCCTGCAGTCCTCCAAGGAGAAGATCCTGACCCCTACTTAATCTTGATGCTAATTCCAGTAGCTAAATTATCTCATTATTGCATTGCTGCCAAGTTCATTGAGATGCAATAGCATTATTTAAATAAGACATATGCACTAACCGCTACTGCCTAAGAGTTTGGGATGAGTCAATTGAGTTTCTCAGGATTTAATGATAGCAAAACAGAAGTCATAAAAAAGTTCTAGAATCTTCATCTTAACTAGAACATTTCCAAATGCTAGCTCTAACCACGGGCACACAGCCTTAGCCACAGGCTGCAATGTCATTCTTGTCACTTAAAGGAACTGGAACTAGCAGGAATTATGGTGCCAGGAAGGCTCATTTTCTAATTAGATGTTTTTCCTTAGAATGACCCTGAAAGAGAATATTGTCTGCAGGAGTGATACGGTGCAGTGAAGAGCACACCAGATTGGGAAGCCAAAGGTTTGAGTTTAAGGCTTAACTGATTAACCATGCTGCCTTGGGTCGATCATTTAATCTCTCCAGGCCTAAGTTTCCCCACCTGCAAACCAAAGGGTTGACCTAGCATTGCCACTAGATGATTCTGTTCTAGTAGAAAGGAAATAGATGCAACATTTAAACTTGCTCTGGTTACCATTATGACCAAGGCTACCAGAAATCATGACCCTTCCTTCTTTCTGTTCTCTACCTTGCCACCTTCCATCTCCTCTTCCTCACATCTCTCCTCTTCAAAGAATCATGAGAATTAGAGCTGAAAATATCCCTCAGAGATGGTCTAATGCAAATTCCCATTTTATAGATGAGGAAGGTCACATGCAGTCAGAAGAACAAAGATTTGAAACCATGCCTTCTGATTCCCAAGTCCTCTGCTCTTTCCATCACCCTGGGCTTTCCTCCCTTTTTAACTGGTCTAACTTGGCTATCTAAGGCTCTCTCCTTTGCCACTCCCTTCTCTTCCCTACAATAATCTTATCAACTGCCTCCCTCATCCCCCCCCCCCATTTCTCCCCTGCCCCCACAGACATACAAACATACACACAATCAACTTTATAAATCTTAGCTGTCTGTCTTCAGTGTTAAACAAAAATGTCCTATTGTGCATTAAGTGTATGTACAATCTTATGTTCTGGAAATGTCACTACCTGTCTAAGCTGTGAGAGGCGAGGAGGGGAAGAGAGGGGAGGGGAGGGGAGGGGAGAACCCTACTCTCAGGGAGCTAATATTCTATCAGAGTAATCCACAGATTCACCGTGATCACTCAAACAATAAATATTAAGCACCTACTATGTGCTAAAGGGCTGGCAATAAAAAAAGGAAAAAATTAGTCCCTGCCCTCAAGGGGCACTAATAAATTATGCCTGATACTTAGCTTTGCTTTCCCTTTTACAATGTCATTCTTGCCCTGTTAACTAATGTACAACAGAAAAGCATTTTTCACTTAATGGACATTTGAAAATCACCTCCTTTCCATTAAAGCGCTAATGCCCATTTGAGTTGCTACTTTAAGCTAACATTGGAGTATCACTTTCTCCCTGCCACCTGTTTCCCTGATTAACTCATACTGTAGCAAGCTGGTGATCATTTGGTATTCATTAAAGGACTTTGTTCAATGCTCAGAAAACATTCGAGGGAAAATTCTTGACATGAAAAATTGACTGCTCTAAACTAAAATTAAATACACTCACCCTGGTGTTCCCACAGACTTCATTCATCAGCAGCATACATCACTGATTGCCTTGAAGATTTCAGCTTTAGTGGGAACTGAACACCAAACTGTTAAACCAACTAAATAAATCAAGCCCAGAGTTGTATTGGGAATGTTACACACACCTTTGCATTAAATGCAAAGCAGGAAAATGAATTGGATGACTTCTGAGGCTGGAAGAGTCTCTCATAGAAGTCATTAACGCCATTCTCATTCAGACTGGTAAGTGCAGTTGAAGTTTGGGGTCTATCAGTCAAATCTGTGGTTTTAAGGATTGAATAGTTAATGATAAATAGGGGGGAAATGAGTTTATGATGAAAATTTTCACGTCCATCTCTTGCCCTAATTAATGTGCCACTAGCATCTGTGATGGGAAAGTGGTCAGATACACTTTGGGTGATTGGTTAAATTAGAAATGGCCACTCAAGGCGCTAGGGACAATTTAGCGCATAAAGGCAGTCACTTAATGATTGAAATGGAAGCTCTACAGGGTACCATTCCAGAATCAGATCTTGCAAAGAATTCCAAGGGAAGCGTCTTTATCCTTGGGCCATTTGGAATAAGGATAGGGTTTAGAAGTCCCATTCCTGAAGCCATTACAGACAGGCCATCAGCTTAGTGAAGAAAGGACTGGCCTTGGACTCAAGCAGATCCCAGCTCAAATCCTCCATCAGACACCCAGGGTGTATGACCTTGGGTAAATGAGACTCAGATTCATCTGTGAAATAGGGAGAATAATAGCATCCATCTCAGTTGTTGCTATAAAAAAATAAATAATATATGTAAGACAAGCTTAGCTAATACTACCTGTTAGAGTGTAGTTGCCCTGAAAATCCACTCTTCGACATTCTACAGTCATAGATTGTCTGTCCTCAGTATTTATACTTTCCACTAGTGCTGACTGTGGCCTTCTGACATTAGTCATTCCTCTATTTATACCTAATACAGTTTCTGGGCTTATCCCTGTAAAAGGTAGATACCTTCACACTGACATCTCTATACAGTAAGAAATCTTCTAAAGGACAAGTGGCAAGAATACTAGTCTATTATTTAGGAGTGTGGTGAAGCAGGGAAAAAGATATTACATGTCAATAAATTCATCTTTTGGCTGTTGTTGTCCACATGAATATTACATAGAAACAGAAAAAAGACCAATGTCTCACAACTTCAAAGGGCAAGCTAGATATGACATGTAATTATTACCCAGTTACAGAATCTGAGGGAGTATTTCAAATGTATTTATCTAATACACAATGGCCTCATAATTTCCAGATGTGATCCAAGGCTAAATTAATTAATGTTTGAGATGCTACAATTTAGTATCCTCTCCCACTTTAAAATAATTGAACTCATAGATAGCACAGAGGCATTCATGAGTACCAGTTACACAAATTAATTTCCATCACTTTCTGTAGAGAGTTTAGAAGGCAGTATCCGGATCTTCTGCTTAGGACAGTTGGAAGAGTAATCTGATTAGGGGAGTGGTATCTATTGAAGGTTGGGAAAATGCCCCATTAGACCAGTGTGTGTCTGGGTGAGTTTATTGCTCCACAATCTCAGATTTGTATTTTAATTGCTACACAAGAGATGAGACTAACTGTAAATGAAGGTCTCTATTGTTCATGTATGTATGTATGTGTGAGTGAGAGGTAAAATTATATGTGGAAATAGTTCACACTACCCAGTAGAGTATATAATTAAATGTAACAAGCTTTTCCCTTTCTCTAGCCTGTGACATCTGGAATGCTCAAACTGAGTATGTTTCATACTTAATTGTACATCTGGTGCTCATTATGTATCTGTGCCACTGGAGCACAAAACATGGGCCAGATTTTGCTCTATGCTCTACTATATTTCTTGAGAATTTGCCCTCTCTGCCCCCTCCCCCACCATTTCCACCACCACAAAAACATAAAGCCAACTTCAACTTTCTTTGTTTAATTTAAGTGGAAATACGACAAATCTATAGAACTCCATTGTTTCTAAATAGCAGCTAAGTTTCTCTCGATTTTCTCTCAAAATAGCATCCCATAATAATATATTCTTCATTATTACATAATATGATGATGCATAGCTTTTATCTAATCTGGTCATTTACTGAGGAAACTTGTATAATAATGTGTGAATATATAGTGGGAATCATTTGTTTGATGTTACATGAGGAAAAAATGTTTTCAATTAAATTCAATAAACATTTATTAAGTGTGCCTCAGTTTCCTCATCTGTGAAATAAGGCGGTAGGATGAGGTGACCTCTAACCTCCCTTCCATCTCTAAAACTCAAAATCATGGTTTTCTTAGGCCACTATGATATGAAGTCGTTAGGTGGTGAAATAGATAGATCCTTGGGCTTAGGAATCAGGAGAGTCTAAGTTGGAATCCTGCTTCAGTCATTTACTAGCTGAGGGATCCTGTCAAATCTCTCTCAGGCTCAGTTTCCTTATCTTTAAAATGGGACTAACAATTGTGCCTTCCTTACAAGGTTTATGTGAGGACCAACTATGGCAGTACATCTAAAGAGCTTTTTAAAGCACCTTGTAAATGTTAGCTAAGACGACCGTACGCATTGTGCTCATTTTCCTAGCATTTCCTCTGATATTTGTTTGCCTCTCTGGATGTTGGTTTTCAGATGCTGCCACTTCTAATCTAATAATAATTATGGTGACATTTACAGACTACTTTAAGGTCTGCAAAGCCCCTACTATGTATCCTCTCATTTGATCCTTACAATAACCCCATGAGATAAAATTCTGTTATTATTCCCATTTTACAGATGAGCAAACAATCCATAACAGCAAGATACATGACCAGAATTGAAAGCTGGAGAAGATCTCGAGGCCAACCAGCCCCATGCCTTCAGATGAATTGAGATGACAAAGGCCCAGGGCTTTGAAAACCTTAAAAGAACCATATGAATGTTGGTTACTGGTGGTGGTACTGATGCTATGGAATTAGATAAAGAAACTGGGGTCTGGAGAGGTGAGATATGGATGCATGCGTGGGAGATGCTGGAGGTGGGTATGAGAGATGACAGAGGTGGGCTCAGAAGGTAATAGAGGTGGTTACAGGAGGTGATGGAGGCAGGAAGTAGTTGGAACACAAGTCCTCTGATATAAGATGCACGATTCTTTTCATTGTCCCCCCATGACATTGAACAAGAGACAATTTATTGCATATTCATGGAAATTCCAAGTGTTGAAATTCCTTACAGGACTACAGGAAATTAGGGCTAAGACAAATAAGCCAAAGATAGCCAGAGTAACCTTCCTCCTCATCCGTGCAGACATTACTATGTGAAGATTTACAGCTGTGATTGTTCAGTCAATAAACATTTATTCAGTAACTACTATGTGCCAGGCACAAATATGTGCAATCTATATAGAAGATGGATATGAAATAATTAAAAGAGAGATGGCGTCAAAATTAGAGGGGACTGAAGATTTCTAAAGAAGATGAAATTTGTCATGTGACTTAAAAAAGGTCAGGTAAGGTAGGAAGTAGAAATGAGGAGGGAGATTGTCCCAGGCATGGGGGACAGCCAGAGAAAATGCCCAGAGCCCAGAGATGGAGGGCTTGTTCAGTGCCCACTTGCAGACAGAAGAGAAACCCTCCTTGTTCAGGAAGTCTTCTGGCCCTCTCCCCATGGAGAGCTGAAGGTTAACAGCCATGACAGAAGGCTAGAGTTCATAACAGAAAGCTGGAAGGAAAGCCTTTGGCAGACTTTGTATTTTTGTTCTGCACTGCAGAGGGAGGTGTTCATTTTTAATGAGTACTAAAAGAGATGAATCAGTGGAGATGCATGAATGGTCAGAGCTGGAGACAGAGCTGGTCCTTGGGCAAGACAACTGCCATCCCCCTAAGGAGAACCCTGACTGACACTCAGTGCTAATAAATTCCTTTATGGATGTACTTGTGTAACACCAGCCCTATCCAAAAAGGTGCCTACCTGCATCAGTAGAGAGTTTCCTTGTCTGGGACTTTCCTGTATCAGTCAAATCCCAGGTCCATTCTCTATCACTATGTGCTCCAGAATGTTCACATATAATGCTTGAAAACAGATACACAGTACTTCAGATGAAGCTCTGAGAGCCCACAGTCAATAGTGGTCTGAGAGTCCGTCAGGAGATTTGGATCCAAGACTTTAACAACCCTACCCAACTTTGATACCAAATGGCTGATTATGGAAAGCCTTGGAGTATGTATCCTCATTCACATTACAAAATGGGAAGAATATTGACAGTATCTACTATTTCTCGTTGGACAAGATTGGTGATTTCATAAGTAAAGGGAGTCCAGGGGAAGGAACTTCTGCCCTGTGTTTTAGTGGCAATTTATAGTTTTGAAGACTTACCTTGGGTGCCAGGAGGACTTGTCCAAGGTCACACAACCAGTATGTGTCAGAGGTAGGACTGAACTCAGATCTCCTTGACTTAGGGGCCAATTTCTCTGTTAATGCACCTCCTGCCATTTCATAGGTTATTACGAGGAAAGTGCTTCTCAACCCCCAAAGTGTTATATATGTGTACTAGTAGTAGTAGCAATGATATACTTGCAACTATTAAAAAGAAAAACCCTGGGTCAGTTCAAAGCATTTAATTCTACATATTGCACAGTGTTCCTTAAAGTAGCAAGGAGAATAGCAGAGAATTTCTGTTTGTTGTTTTTTCTCCTTTGTTCTCAAAGAGGACCATGACATCAGGGAAAGGATGACATAAGGAAGGAAGGGCTGTGCAGTCACCAGCCTCACTCTCTCCTCCACAGCCATCTGGGTCTGGTGGCCAGATATAGATCAGGATGACTGGGAATGGCCCCCACAGGTTTGTTGATGAGAAGTGGGAAGGAGAGAAGGGGACCAAAAGGGTACCAGGGGAGAACTACTCCTTCCCACCTATTTTGGTACAGACATGGGATTTCTTCAAGGAACTGTGATTTCATTGAGAACTCCCTGGTGAGGAAACTCCTTCAAGTAATGCGAATAGTCACCTGCTTTGCAACTTCGAGTCTTAAAGAGCTAAAATGTTAAAACACTTAAAACACTAAAATGTTAAGTGACTTCCCCAGGTTCATACAGCCATCTTGCATCAAAGGTGGACTTGAAACTGGATCTTCCTACTTGTGAGACCAGCCCTCTAGACACTGTGCTTCTCAAATACACTATGCCCTTACATTCAACAACTGAATTTAGTGCTGCATGGGACAATATAGACCTTTTGATTCAATGCCATTATTTCACAGAGAAAGCTGAAATCTAGAGACAGGAAGTGACCTGTCCAAAATCATCTAGGTAGTAAGTGGAAGAGCTTGCATTCGAACCTGAGTCCCTTGGTGATTAATGTTAATGATGCCAAGAGAGAATAATGGTCATTCCTGGGCTGTATATTTGTTTTAAGCAGAGTAGTGGGAGAGAGGAGGTTGTGAGGAGGTCACTAGATTTCTTGAGAGATCCATAGAATGAAAAACAACTTGATAGCAATTGGAAATTATGCTGAGAAAGTGACCAATGTATCCATTACCTTTGACCCATGGATCCCACAGCTAGATGTATGCCTTGCAAAGATCAAAGATAGAAACACAGTTTGCAGTAGAGAAGAAAAGAGAAATAGTAGCACTTTTTTGGTAGCAAAGAATTGGAACTGAAGTCATTTCCCACTGGCTGAGGAATGATTCAGTCAATTCTGGCACCTGAATGCAGCGAAACTCTACTGTGCTATAAGAAACAAGGAACACAACAAAGAGAGAAGCCCAGGAAGAGTTATGTGAGCTGATGCAAAGTGAGGTAAGCAAAGCCAGTGAAACAATATACACGATGGCTACGACCATGGAAAGGGAAAGAACCATAAAAACAAAGTGAAAATGGAATACTGCAAAAAAAAATCCTCACCCAACTTGGCCCCTAAAAAGAAATGGGAGAAGGCATCCCTCCCTAATCTTTGAAGAGGTGGGGTTACAAGTGAGTAATACTGCATATAATGTCAGATTTGGCTAACAGATTGGCTAGATTTGCAGAGCTGGGCTTTTTTTCTTCTTTTTCAATTTTTTTTGCAAGGGATGAATTTCTGGGAGAGCAAGGGAAAGTTGTTAGGCAATGTAGATGACAGAAAAACAAAATATCTCAATGAAAACAGGAAAGAAAAAGAAAGAAACCTTGCTGATTTGTTAGAGAGCAATCACCTATGATTTAAAAAACAGGAATAGTTTTTAACAATTCTGAATGCTGGAAACATTAAACAGGTTTTCAATGTCTTAATTAGGTTTGTTTGTGTCTTTTATTCTTGCTTAAAATTCAAGTTCCTTGAGGCCAGAAATTTTTTCATTTTTGTATCCTCTGTTTCTGGCATATAGGAGGCACTTAATAAATGCTTAGCAATTGAGTTTATAAATGATTTGCTAACATTCCTTCTAGCAAAGCCAGCATAGAGAAACCATCTCCTAAGACCTTAGACTCAACACAGTGCCAATTCATAGGAAACAAGGCTATCATAAACAAACAAACAAACACATGAAAGCAAGCTCTTAAATTTCTCAGTGGCTCATGAGAAACACTTCATGTGTTCTGGGGTCACTTAAAGATCAGGACTTCTTTTTCTGCCTGAAGCTCAAACTCCCGTGGCAGTCTAGGCAAAGCCTTTCTTCAGATCTGCAAAGATGTTCACACCCAGTTGGACACTGAACTGATATTTATAGAAGATACCCCAGTCAGTAGCCAGTAGTTGCATGTGCGTGTGTGTGTGTGTGTGTGTGTGTGTGTGTTTCATGCCTCTGGCCCTTGGAGGCTTTGTTTGCTCATCTATTCGATTTCACAATCCCAAATAAAACACCCACTCTATCACAACACACCAAAGGCAATCTTCCAACCAAGTGGGCAGTCCCAGGATCCCCACTGTGGCTGCTGTGTGAGAAAACAGGACTGAGGCAAGAGGGGAAAACTGTCTGCCCTGTCCTAACTTTGGTTGTCCTACTTAAATCCCAGATGCCACAACTCTTCCTCATTGTCATCATGGTGGCCAAGAATCTCACCTCCTTCTGATGGATTCCTTCTACTCTGACCTTGCCTCCTGAGAAAATTTTAGAGAAACAGCCTTCTCCTAACTCTCTGCTTCAGAAGTTGGCAAAAGACATTCCTCATCTAGTGGGTAAGACTTATTTAGAAAGCTAATATGTACTTTGCAGAGCTCTTGACTATAAATCCCCAAGTTAATTGCAGACTTGACTTTTGGTAGTTTAAAGGAAAACCCATAGATAGTGAGACCTCAGGTTTGCTTGGCTTTTAAATTTAGAAAACAGGAGGAGGCATTTGTAGCTGCCTGGAAGGAGGAGGGGGAAGCCAGGCTCTGCTAACTGGATCATTCACTTGTTCTCCTCCCACCTTGTACCATTGTCTTGCCTGTCACCCTCTTTGCCATCTCTTAAACTTGATGCCCCTTCCCAATTTTCTCCTTCTTCTTCTTTTTTACACTCTCTGCCATAAGTAATCCATCCATTCCTATCATCTCTCCACAGAGAACTCTCAGATTATCTTCCAGTCCTCTTCTCAACTGACTTCAGCATACACAACACATTTCATAAATATGATTTTGGTTGATCTTCCCAACAATCCAGTGAGATTAAGCTGTATCATTTTCATTTTTCAGATGAGTAAACTGAGATATATCCTAGTTAAATGGCTTGCCCAAGGTCCTAGAACTAAAAAGTATAAAAGGTGATATTCAAACCCAGATCTCTCCTGACTTGAAGTCCAGAGATGTTTCTATTATCTCAGGCTGCCTCAAATTTGTCAGTCAATCAGGGCCATAGCTCTAGAGCTAGAAGAGACCTCAGAGTTCCTCATTTCATAAGTGGGGAAACTGAGACCCAGATTGACAAAGACACTCAGTGAAGCATCAAAGGTAGGGCTAGAGCCCTGGGCCAGTAAGGCTTGTACCACTGAACAATATGCTGTCAACAAGTCTTTGCCATGAACCTTCTATGTACCAGGCACTGGGGAGACAGAGGCAGAGATCCCTGCCCTTACGTTTTGGTGGGGGAAACAATGTATACACACACACACACACACACACATATATTTATGTTATATATATGTATATATATGTATGTGTGTGTATGTGTGTACTATTTGCATATATAAGCAGATATATGAGAGAGACAGAGACAGAGACAGAGTCAAAGGAAGCTAGACTGAGGAGAGACAAAGAGATCGAGACAGAGATGGAAGAAGAGGAAGAAACAGACAGGGAAGACACAGAGACAAGATAGAGATAGAGAGAGACAGAGAAGAGAGGGAGAGAGAAGAAAGGAGGGGGAAGAGAAGGAAGAAGGGGAGGTGCATGGCATGAACACAGGGTGGGGGCGGGGGGAAGGGAAGCATTCAGGAAAGGAGTCTAAGCCCTCATCCTTAGCAGGATGTCCCACCTCAAGCATCTCAAATTTGCCCCCAAACAAAACTAACTGTGAAATCTGCGTGGGGGCATCCGTTAAGTCTTTTCTTTATTTAAGTCTCAAATCCAGGCTTTGCCAAATCCATTTCTTCTGAAAATTGGTCTTCATCCTATGCCCGCTCTCCTCCCATGCAGATCCCTTTCTTTATTCGTCACAATACTTCAATACATCAATGGGCCTAGTGATTCTCTGGAAAGAGTTATGGATTTGGAGTTAGGGGGCTTGGGTTCAAATTCTAGTCTTGTCACTTCTTTTCTGGGTGACTTTGGGCAAGCTTCCGGGCCTCAGTTTTCTCATGTGTAAAATGGACTAGATGACCTCTGAAGCCCAGTTCAAGAATACATCCATGGGAATCCAATTAAGTTGCAATGGTCTCCTTCTGAACAAGGGGTTCCTCATGTGGTATCCATGAATTTGTTTTTTTCATATATTTTAATAACTACATTTATTTTTGCTTTTTTTTTTTTTAGAGGGCAGTTGGGGTTAAGTGACTTGCCCAAGGTCACACGGCTAGTTTTTGTGTTAAGTGTCTGAGGTCGGATTTGAACTCAGGTCCTCCTGACTCCAGGGCCAGTGTTCTATTCACTGCGCCACCTAGCTGCCCCTAATAACTACATTTAAATATTATTACTTTCTTTTGTAAGCTTTTGTATTTTATTTTCCATTTTAAATGGGATTCTGGGAAGGGGTCCATGGGCTTTACTAGAGTGACTGTCCAGGGGGTCCAGCTCACAAAAAAGTATAGGGATTTATCCCTACACTTTCAAAGGGATCTATCACATATGTGTGTGTGCACACAGGCACACACACACACACACACACACACAACCATGTAGAACCCTTGCTCTATACCTTAGTCTTTGAGAGTTACCATTACTGAAGTATCCATCAATGTGCAGCTTACCTAGAGATAAACATGTCCAAATATAGCCAGGTTTGTCCTTAGAAAGTAAGTGCACAGTCCATCCCTAGGCCTCTAACTGAAGTCTTGATTGTGGCAAAAATCTGCAAATTCTATGAGAACAAATGTGAAGAGACTTAAGCCTCCTAAGATGTTAGGTATTGAACTGGAACAGATTTTAGAATTCATTTATCCAACACCTCACTTTACAAATGAGGGAATGGAAGCCCACTGGACCAAAGTGAGTAGTCCAAAGGCACCCAACCCAGATTCAAAGTGCCCATGATTAGAACCTGAGGCCTCTGACACCAAGACTGGTGCTCCTTCCACTGTAGATACTTCTTTGATAAAGATTCAGATAAGGCAAAACCCAAGGCCCCTATAAATCAGGTTTAATAGTTAGTGCAATATCAATACAATTCATTATAAATGAGTTTTCCCACTGCAACGGATATACTTTCAATTTCTCTCTTATCTGACATTAAAGTGAATAATGACTGGATTTTAGCAGATTTTGAATGGAAATCTGGACATAAAGAGATCATTTCTTTCTCTTTGCTTAGGCGGCAGAAGCCTAGTAGACTGAGCCTGGAAGTCAGACCGCTGCTTTTGTCCTTGGCTCAGGAGCTAGGGGCCTGCTGAGGTCACCATGACCTCTTCACACCTTAGCTGACCCAGAGCTAAACAAGGTGAACATTTTTTTTCTAGTTACATCTTAGAATATTGTCTGAATTTCTGTGTTGTTGTTCAAGGAAAATACATTTGAGTTAAAATGGGATTGGTGAGATTATCCTAAAAACATCCTTGCCAGACAGAGGGGAAAATGCCATTATTCTCGCTTGGCAAGGCAAGAAAATGAAGCACAATGAGCTGTTTTATGCCACCATCTTTGGCCAACTTGCCCTCCCTACTCCCACACCACTGCACCAGAATAAAAATATAAACATTTTACTGCATCCTACAGGAATGAAAATTCAATTGGAAAGAGAGATTCATTCACAGGCTGAATTTATAAGACATAATCCCCTCCAAAAGGTAGCTTACTGGTCTAGAGCAGTTTCTCTGGAAATTGGACAGTAATTCCCTTTTCACCAGTAAGAACAGACTGTATGGGTCTGTGCAGAGGACCATGAATTCCTTATCCAGAAAGGCATCAAAAATCACAAGGCAAATCAAGAAAAGAATGACAGCTATTAGCCCCAAGATTTGGCAGAAAAGGACCCTGACTAGTAAAGGGAACAGTCAAAGCTAACTAACTTTCCTTCAGTTTCAGATGAAGCTTCATATCCAATGAGTGCCTTTCCCAATTGCTTTTATAGAACCATAAAAAGGGTGGGTTCTTGGCACAGTAACTAGAACAGAGTGGGTACTTACTTCATAAATTCTAATTGACTGAGCTTTGACTAACATTTATTTTTCCAGTTTCAGATGCAGTTTCTTATCTGATGGATGATTTTTTTACAATTACTTTTGTAGAACTATGACTATGGTGAGACTACTAGGCCTTCGTGACAGAAGACTGAAGCTTAGAGGGTACAGCAATGTACATCTGCTGAGCTCCAAGGCCTGCCCTTCTCCTTCCTGGGCAGAATGTCTGCACAAGTGATCTTACAGTCTCCCAAGGTCTTCCCACAGGGTCAGCATCAGGACCTTCTTCTGTAGCCCAGGGTCGGTCTGAAGGCACCATTAGTGCGAAGATTGTTAATTATACTTCTGTACTTGTGACTCAGAACCTACATTCATAGATTTAAGTATCACACAAACCTTTGACAGCCAGAAGGGTTTTATCCCTCCTATGGGTCAGCTGGACAAATTAAGGACTTTGGAGGGGGTGATATGTGCCAAATGCTCTCCTCCTATTCCCTTTACTAATTCCAAACTGGCTGTAGCAAACCTAACATGTGACCCCCTTGGTTCCCACTACTTGTCTAATCTGAACTAGATTTCAAAGAAGAAAAAAAAACCCAAATTAATTATAATGAGCTATCAGATGGTAAGTGAGTAGTATACGAAAGACAAATTGGGGTTTTAATTGAAGTCCGGTGAAGTCTGAAGTACTGTGGAAGTACTTCATGAAGTAATGCCTCATGACACCGAACAGATGCCTGCCTATAATGATTGGGAATTTTCTGGGGCTCAGTCTGCTGGCTTGTTTTCTTAAAACTTCACTCACTTATCCTTTCAATGGAAGATTCATCTCTATTTCTTGGACAGTATTCTTCTATTTTGGTCAGTGTGACCCTTTCTCTGCTACCCTTTTTCAAATCTTGGGGAAATAATGCAGCCCCTGGGCCTGGACCTGGGTTGGTTTTTTTTTTTAATGGATTTGTTACCAAAAGGAAGACCACCAGTAGAAGCAACAAGCACAACTCTAATAGACTGCTTTACATATTTGAACTTGTTAACTGATACTAATCTGACAACAATCAGATCTTGAGGGAATAGTGCCAGGTTTGAACTGCTTGACTAACATGCATTCAGCTGTAAAGTGGAAAGGTGGGGTAATCAGTTTATTCCCGAATGAAGGTGATGGATTCTCTGATCAAACTGTTTGACATTATATGGTATGGTCCTTTGTTAGGCAGCATATTAAGGGGACCTCCACAGGGATCTAGGGATGCGTACTAACATCTTAACTATTGCATTCCAGAGACAGGGACTGCCTCCTGATGACTGGCTGATTGAAGCTCAAAATGACAGATCTCTTTTAAGAGATGCCATCTCCCATCCCTTCCCAATAAGACCATAAAAGTAGCCAGCTCATTCTGGTTCTCTCATTCCTTCATTTTATGATTGTCTCTGATTCTACTTATCTTTGTCTCTGCCTCCCTGTCTTTCTCTTTCTCTCATACCTTTGAAAGACACAGAAGACAGAAGAATAGACCTGCAATAATATATGTGTGTGTGTGTGTGTGTGTGTGTGTGTGCAAGCTCACATGTGCATTCAGGAAGGAAATCTGTTGCCATGTGCAGTTTCCTCTAATTCGAAGGTCACTTCATGGCAACCTGTACCAAGTCAGGTCGGAACTGACCTGAATACAGTGTCAGAAGTAGACAGGTACATCCATGTAGTCTAGGAGAGTAGTTTGGGGGCTGTATTCCCAAACCCTAACCTCCAGTACAGAGGAGGTAAGGTTTTAGGCAGCTTGATCCTTGAACTACGTGCACTAGCCCAAGGAGGGAGATTTCCTAGGCATTATTTTGGAAGTTTCCATGTTTAGGTATTTGGGGTTTGGATCTTCTAGAAAGAGAAAGGATTTCCTGATGCTGTGTACTCTTTGGAGAAAGAAGAGGATAGTCCATATTAATTCCTGGGCAGTAGCAGAGACAAGTAGTTCTGCTGAGAAGGGGCTTGCTTGTTTAGTAGCCCTCCAGAACAGATTTACCTTTGATGGAGGGAAGCAGGCTAAGCAATACAGTAGAATTAAAAATCTAGGAATGTATGACTCTGCAAAAAAAAAAAAAAGCCAGGGTTCCATTCGAATGACCAGGTAGCCTCACTGTCAAACCCACATTTAGGGTCCTTCTGCAGGTGGCTGATGGGTTATTGGAGTCTTTCTGTCTATTTGGTTTATTGTTCTGTTGGCTCCTATGAGTTGTGCGCATCTTAGGCATTTTCTAGATGGTGAAATAAAGGCTGTCCTGTACCTGATATGTGTTTGAGACAGTAAGTATTTGTATGGATCTGGAGAGCCATTTAACCACAGGAAGCAGCACAGCATAGAAAACGCTGGCCTTGGATTCTGGGACATCTGAATTTGCCTCCTACCTCAGACATTGGTCAGCTCTGTGACCTGAACAAGTCATAAAACCTCATTCAGTATCAGTTTCCTCATCTGTAAACAAGGACTGTGAGAAATGATTCAGTGAAGTTTCCTCATTTCTTTTAACTCCTTATTACATCCCTATCTCTTCTCTGTACTTTGTAAAACAATTTGGTCTCGGGAGTAACTCATGATTTCCTGGAAATGAGGTAATTTGAACGAAAACCATACTAGTCCACTTCTGATTGGGTGTTTCCAAATTTGGTGAAAGGAAATATATAATGAAGGATTGAAACTGCTTTGTGCCAATTAGAAAGATTGTGAGCTTGCCTCACCAGCCAATGGTGAGGGATGACAAGGGTTAGAGGTGGAGTTAGGATCAGGACAAGAGAAGCCAGGGAGCTTCCACATGTTGTACTCCCTGGCAGACACCATTTGAGGAACAGGGGTAGTGCCCTTTCTCATGAGAAGGAATAAAGACTTTTATAGACTCAGACTCCAAACTCTTTCATCCCACACAGGAAAATAATAGTACCTAAGTCAAAGGGCTGTTGTGTCAAGCAAAATCACATATGTAAAGTGCTTTATGAACAAAACTCTATACAAATACTAGCTACCATTTTTCTTTGGGCTAACTTAAGAGTTATATATTGAGTATATTATATTGTGCTGGGATAAACCCAGGTGGAGGTAATAAAATCATGACCCACTTGGAGTCAGTTCCTGATTGGACCCAGTCTATGTTCCCAGAGCATTTAGTGGAAGCTGAAGCATAAGTAACACAAGAAGCATTTATTGTTTATTTACTACGAGTCGGGCACTAGGCCAGGTAGGTGCTAGGTAGGGGACCCAAAGACAAAAACTAAACAAGCATTACCCTCAAGAAGTCCACATTCTATTGGGAGGCACCATGTACACAGGGGAAAAAAATATGCATCTCTCTATCTGATAACTAAGAGATAAGAGATAATTGTCTTACCCAAAATTCCACCTGGTCATGAATTAATTTAGAAAAAAGGTTATTTCACATCATTTCAGATGGATGACTTGGCCGCTAACCCCTGGTCAAAAAGGCCAGGTGCAATTACAGGTTGAGATAGTTACAAAAGTCCTTTTAAATCCACCCAGACATGACTTTCCTGACTTGACCCACACTGGCCAGCCCTCCAGGGTTCTCTAAGCCCTGCCGCTCAATTATATCTTCTCCTTTCCACATTTCAATCCCCCCTCCCTTCTCCTCTTCATTTTTCCTTATATTTAAATAAAGAAAAGGTCAAAAATGCTTCTAGTCTCCTCCCCTTTTGTCTGTATCAGATAGCAAGAGAAAGGATTTTCCTCAGCTGCTAAGAGAATGGACAAAAGGGTGAGTCTGAAGTTTCAAACCCAGTATATCAATAATAAAAGTACCATTATCTAAGACCCTATCTGGGTCAATGGGCTTCATTCTTTGTGAACCACACCCAGTCAGGCAGTTCTTTTACTCCACCATCTTGGCTCCGTGCCCCACCCCCCATGGCAATTCCTTTGATATATGGGAAAAGGCCTTCTCAGAACAAAGAAAAGTAGTAGATAGGCTGATTTTCAGGTGCTTGCCATCCCTCACTGCCCTCTATAAGCAGTTTTGTCTCTGACATTAGCCCTCAGTATGAATTATAATTTCTGTGGATACAAAATTCAATCATACCTTATATACTTGTGTGGTGTGTGTGACACATATACGTACATACATAAACGTGTTTGGATGGATGGGGAATTGGGGGAGAGAGAGAGAGGAGGGAGAGAGAGAGAGGAGAGAGAGAGAGGAAGGGGAGGGGGG
>CM053600.1:194943833-194978802 GCA_028646575.1 Pseudocheirus occidentalis
CTGTTCTCTCCTCAAGCCTCCCACTGTTTCCCCTCCTCCTCTCAGCTGAGGACCTTGCCTCTTACTTTACTGAGAAGAGTGAGACTATTCAGAGTGATGCTTTCTTTCTTTCTTCCCATTGTCTCAAAACCCCTTGTCATTATCCCCAACTTTACCCCAGTTCTTCTTTACCCCATTCTCTGACAATGAAATAGGCCTTCTCATCAGTGTCAAACTCTCTATATGTCCCATCTCCTCCAGTTAGATATGATACCCTTCAGTCTTCTCTGGCAGATCACCACCTTATTTGTCATGTCCATTTTGGAATGTCAAACTTTCCATCACTTATAACTCCCTCTCTAAAGCCTTCAAATATGCTGAAGTCTCCCTTATCCTTAAAAGTTCTGTACTAGACTCCACTATCCCTTTAAGCTATCATCCTATATCTCTCCTCCCTTTCTCAGTCACATTCCTAGGAAAATCTGTCTATATTTTCTCCCTTCACTTCTTTTCCTCTCACTCACTGCTCAATCTTTGCAGTCTGACATTCATCTCCATCACTAAGCTGAAACCACTCTCTGCAAAATTACCAACAATTTCTTAATTGACAAATCTGAGGTCTTTTCTCGGTTCTTACTCTCCTCAATCCATTCAGCTGGGATTATTAAAGTGTTTCCCCACTTGTGAATTCCTCATACTTATAAAATCACTGCTTCAGTCTCTGTCCTCATCTCTATATATTTATATATGTGCTTGTTCTTTCCTCTGTTAGAATATTAGTTCTCTGTGGGTAGGGAGTTTCACTCATTGTATTTGTATCCAGTGCCTGCCATAGAATCCCTGCTTGTTGATTGATTGCATTCTTTATACCAGACAGTGTATTAAGTGCTGGACAGCTCCACTCATATCCTCACAATTTAAGGAAGGTTTCAGTGTTTTGCATGGAGTCTCCTGTCTAATGTATGGAAGGATATAGATAAATTACACAGAGTGGGCAGGCACAGATGGCTTATGATCTCTGTCATGGTAGGAAGTGGCCACATAGATGAAATGCCAGGTCTATTCCTTCTAACTTTCCTTAAGGATAGGAACAGAAACTAGACTTACAATTTCATTTGTGAGAAGAAACTCCCTTTGCTGATGTGGATGAACACCTTTTCTGAGCTCATAGCTTTAGAGAGTTTCCTAGAGCAATGGTATCAAGTTCAAATAGAAATGGAGCCACTCAATTGTACATAAGGAGCTGTACAATGACTTAGAAAGTCATATAATGACATTATTTATATTTTATTGTATTTTATTTATTTAATTAAATATTTTCCAATTATATTTTAATCTAGTTTGGGTCCCATTTCAGAGTATTATGAGCTTCATATTTGCCATCATTGGCCTAGAGTATTGAGAAGGTAAGTGATTTGTCCATTGTCATAAAGTCAGTGTATGTCAGAGGTACTTCAAACGTGTGTCTTCCTGGCCACTTGGCCAGCTCTTTGTTTATTACATCATACTGTCTTTCCTTTCAACTCATTTTTGCCAGGGAAAAATTGATTTTTTAATGTCTCTCCAATCCACCACTCCTTCTGAATATAGTAATATAGCACTTAGATGCTCTCAATGAATTCAAGTCACCAGGTACACTAGAACAATTTCTTTCCCAAGACACTGGAATAACTAGTATAATCACTGAGCTACTTCAGTGATCTGTGAACAGTTAAAGAGAACACGAGCTGTGCCACAGGTTTGCAGAAGGGCAAATGGCACCATGAATTCCTATCAAAAGAAAAGGGGTTATCTTCACACTGTAAGCTGGTGAGTTTGACTTGGATTCCTGGTACAATTTCAGAGTGAACAATCAAAGCGATGCTTGGTGAACTTTTAGGAAGGAGAGGTCCTCCAAAGTCTGGTCCTTCCAGACTACCTTCCTTCAGTGCCTTTTCTGACAGGCTACCTAGAGTGATAGAATGGAATAATACTGCAAACATGATGAACCTAGATTTTAACAAAGTGCTGTCCAAAATCCCTCATGATCTCCTTAGGAGTGTGTGTATGTGTGTGTTGGGGGAGGGGGGAAAGCAGGGCTAATACGCATTTATTAAGCAACTGCTGTGTGCCAGGAACTTTGCACTTTATACATAGCTCATTTGATCATCACAACAACCCTGGAAGATAGGTTCTATTATTATTCCCATTTTGCAGTTGAGACAACTGAGGAAGGCAGAGCTTGGATGACTTGCCCGGAGACACATAGCTAGTAAGTATCTGGGGTTAGATTTCAATTCTGCTCTTACTGACTCCAAGTCCAGTGCTCTTTCCACAATGATACTTAGCTACCTTCTGATCGTGACAAAGACTTGTGGGCTGGGATGAGGGCAGAACCAGTTGGATGACTGGCCCCCAGGATACTTACTATAATGGGTCTGTGTTTTTGGAAGGAGGTCTCTAGTGGAGGGTCCCAGGGAAGTGCCTATGATGTCAAGGTTAACTTTAAGGCATCCACAATCTCATTCTAGATCCCTGCCTTTAAAAACAAAAACAAAAACAACCTTTCTCCCCACTCTCATCTTTTACTCTGTTCCTATGCTGTAGCAGCTATAAAAGCAATCTCACCTGACTGAAAAAAGGGGATTTTTTTTCTCTCTTCTCCCTCTCTCCCACTCCCACCCATAGAATTGAGGTCTTAATTCAGTAATCATTTCTCAACAGTGCTAGGTATATTCCACTGTAGTCATTTTTTTAAATACTAAAGTAAATTTTAATGCACAAATGTCTATTCATTTTGGAGAAGTAAAATAGCTTGAAGTGACATAGAAGAAACGTTGTGAGGAGAAACAAGTCCCCTAAAACCAGTGGTGTTGGAAAACCTATCCTATGTCTGTTCTGCTGAGATAGAATTAAAATCCGAAAGATTCCAGATTCTTCAAGAACAGCTTTTAGAAATCTCAGGCAGATTCATGATTAACCACCATAATGGCTGCATTTCTAGTACCTTGTGTGTCAACAAAATGAAGCAATATTCATAATAAGGAACTGAACAAGTCAAAGTCTTATCGGTTCTGCAGCTCCTGACCTTGCATGCAATGAGCCAAATTCTCTACTGTGATAAATTCAAGACAGAATGAGGAAGAAAAACTAATTGGAAATGTATAAGTCCCCCAAGTATCTGGGGCAGGTTTCTGTGTAGAAAGGAGGACTAGTGAAAAGGCCATCTACTTCTTCGTTAAGACCTTGTTTCTATTCTCTGTAATTCAAAGACCTCTGTAAATTCTCCCAGGAATAAATTTCTAAGTAAGCAAAATGTGATTACTTTCCACATTAGCTCATTTCTTGTATACACCTTTGGGTATAAACAGCCCCTTACCCCCTTCTGTACTATTACCCCAGACCATTATAAAGATGGTTTCATTGTATTCATAATTTATTTAATGATTTATTTGTTTCTTCATTCATCTAAAAAAAAAGAATGGGCCTCCCCATCTCATCCTTATTAATAACAAATTTAGAGTGAATACCAGTTTAGCCACCCTTTGCAGGTCAGAAGCCTCAAATTCCAAAGATCTGAGAAATGTGCCAGCCTCAGCCTTCCCTGTAGCAGGAATTAAAGGAGCCATTATCCCCTGGCTATTTCATTCTTTTCTCCTGGTCCTTGGAGTTAACCAAATTGGTTCTCTACAATCTGTGTTAGAATTACTAATGCCTATGCCACTAAGTCCTAATACATTGATTCTTGCTAATGATAACAACAGGCTGGCATCTCCCCCTCAAGAGTGATGGTTGAGTTTTGAGGTTTATAATAAATTATGAGCAGGTTAGTTAGATGCAGTGTTGGTTTGATTTCAAGCTTACAGCCCTCCTTTTTGCTAAATCAGAACAAAGTGAAGGTTCACAAAATTGGACCTAATAAAATTGGATTTGTTTCAACTCAGAGGCTCCAGGTGCACTAAACTGTTTTTCTTTGTCTCTCAAATGAAGGCCTAGATTTTCCAATTACATTATACTCTTTATTTCTATTTCCAAAGGGCTTCTGTTCCACAAAAATAGGGTATAAACAACATATCCCTTTCCTATTGTCTCTAAGCCAAGAATCTCAAACCAGATCCATCAGCCTTGTTTCACAGGGAGGAAAAAGGCAGGCACACAGATATTAAGTAATTTGCTCCCATGGAACAAAAAACAAGAATCCTGTAGCTCACCAATTTGTCCTAAACTCAAGTTTCAGCAAGTCAAAGCCCAAAGTAATCAACTGAAATTGGTATGTGAATCCCCTCTTAATGAAGGGAGGTATCCTCTGTGTGTTCAATGGAGTTAGATTTTGTCAAAATGCAATGAAGTAAAGTGAAACACCTCTTGAAACTTGCAGATGTTTGCAACACACAATCAAAATCATTGCTTTTATCAAAATAGAGAATCTTTGTGTTATAGTCCAAACTTGCAAAAGCGACCCAACCTGCTAGATACCATCAGGGTTTTGCTTTATTTTACCTAGGAAATAGATGATTTCAAGCAATCTTGAGGCTGACTATACACTGCTGTGTACACAAGAAGGCACATGAATTAGGAGTAGATTAAGGAAACAGAGAAGTGATGTGATGTAGGAGAATAAGACTCTGGGTAAGTCACTTAACCAGCCCACAAGGTACCTAAGACTATAAGTGACAGAGTAAGAGCCAATCTGCGCTGGTAGGAGTTTCCTCATTGGTTGCTCCTTTTTCCCAACTGAAATCACAGATCCGATTTAATAAAAAATAGAAAAAAAACTATTACTCCCCACCCCCAAGTGAAATGGCAAGTTTTAAGAGTGACCACAGAGTCCAAATGAAAAGTTTTAAGGAGCTTTAATTTAGCAAATTGGCAGCTGTCTCCACGCCAATGAAAAAGGGAACAGCAAAGCAACACAGAAGTGCAGGATCTTATATACCATTGACCTTAGTTAGGTTTCTAACAACATAATTTGTTACTAAAACTAATTGGTATCCAGGTGCAAGTGATCTGTTTTCTGTAGCCAAGGGAGTGTGATTATACACTTTGGGTATAAACAGTGATTACTTCAGTAATGATTGATGGGGAAGTGGGATTGGAAACAGTGCCAATCACACCTCTCTGGTCAGCAGAGCACCTCAGAATCACAGAATGACAAAAGAGGCCTGAAAAACCATAGGATAACAATTGGAAGAGACCACTAAGATCACTCATCCGACCCCTTATTTGACACATGAGAAAAGTGAGGCTCATTAAGGAGTGACTTATACTGGGTCACACAGCTAATCCAGCTAAACCCAAGTCTGTAATCCTTCCATGTGGCCTCAAATATTTATCATTATTGTTATCCATAGATACTAAACATCCAATTAATTACATTTTTTGGTTCATTTATGGGATTTCAGCCTTGTATGAATCAGCAATACATATAAAACTTACCCTTGTTTAAGAAAATTAAATGGTTAAAAAAAATCTCTTTGCCCCTCCCGCAATGCATACAAATCGAAGCGTAACTTTGCATTAGAAAATGATCCTTTTCCTCACAAATGGATTACTATGTATTTTCAAGATGTGATCAGGAACCAAAGACATGGTGTCACATTATTTCTCCTTTCCTCGACCCAAATCTATTTACATGCAATTTTCCCCAGAAACACACTTAGGTCACAAAGCACATTTTCTTTCCCTTCTGCTCACCTGACCAAAGAGACTCACTTCAAACCATAAGATGTTTGCACTGGCACCATCCAGGGCATCTAGCCCCTGCCCTTCTTTTTTTGCAGATGAAGATACTTCTAGGCCATTGTTAGGTTGAAAATCGTGCATGGTCTTTTCAGGGGAACCCCTATGGAGAGTGAGAGAAGCCGGAAAGGATCCCAGTGGACAAAGGGAAGGAAATCCAATATCCTAATATTACCAGTTAAGTAGATGTAAATGTGATCTTGGCAACAGATAGCCAATACGGAAATAGCACAAGGGGCCTGGGCAAGCACCCAAATCACAACACCCATTTCTACTAGATACCAACTCAGCCCATCAGTGAAAATAATCACAGGGCCTGCTGAAGATGCAGGTGGCAAATTTTGCCTCTATGGTTCCTGAATTTTTTTTGTTTTGTTTTTGCTCTCATGGCAATATGAAGACTAGAAGCTAAACAAAACAAACAATAACCTCCTCGGAGATCATAGTGAACCAGGAAACATTCAAGTCATAGGCAACAAGGGGGTGTGTAACTAATGTAGCCAGTAAATCAATGAGCATGTGTGAAGTGCTAGACCAAGGGTGGACAAGCTATGACCTCAAGGAGCTAGAGGGCCACATGTGGCCTTGAGGCCATAGGTTCCCCACTCCCGTGCTAGACTCTGAGCTAGGAGATGGAGATACAAGAAGAGAAATGAAGCTGGCTGTGCTCTCAACTAGCTTGAATTCTATTAAGTGGGCCAATATGTAGTTTTATAGTGCGCGCACACACACACACACACACACACACACACACACAATCCGAGGCAATCTTGGAGTAGGACAGGGATGGCATGAGCAGCCAGGAGAATCAGAAACAGCTTCATGCAGAAGGTGGCACTTGATAAGATTCTTAAAGGAAAGTAGGGTTTCTGAGATTAGAATTAGGTAGGAGCACATTCTAGTCACAAAGGACAGTCATTACATCAGCATGGAGGTAGGAAAAATGGCATGTTGAGGGAGAAACCCTAAAAAAGTCAGTTTAACTGAACCACAGTCTGTGAGAAAAGGCCATTGAATGGTGCTTGGTTCATAGTAAGCACTTAGTGCTGCTCAGCCCAATTGATAGCCATTTTAACTCTAACTGTTCTCCATTCTTGAATCTCTGCCATTGCTCAAACCTTTGCCCAAGATTCCTCCCACCAACCGCCTCCTCCTTTCTTCTCATGAGCTGTGTGGAAAAACTGGAGAAAATCTCCCAGCCTCACTGACTGGTCATCATAATTCATGTTGTTCAGTCTTAGTAGGACCCTCGGCTACATCGAGATGGTCCTTTTGATTCCTCCTTAATGGATTCCTTATCTCGCTCCTCCCAGAAGCCATTCCAAACCTATGCATTCTTGAGTCGACTCTACTTCACACCATGCCCCCTGCCATCAGCTGAGGACCTTGCCGATTGCTTTATTAAGAAAATTGAGGCCATTCAGTACAAATTACCTTTATCTCCTCTAAATCTCAAAATTCCTTGACATCAATGCCCCCTCTCTTCTTCCCTCCGTCTCTGAAAATGACGTGACCCTTCTTTTTCCTTAATCAACTCCTCTTCATGTGCACTTGAACCCATTCCCTTCTTTCTTTTCCAGATGTTTGAACTGTCATTCATCACTGTCCTCCTCCTCTTTCTTCTCCTCCTTCTCCACCCACCTCTCTCATCTTTAATCTCTTCCTATCAACTCCTTCCTTCTCTACTGCCTCTAACGCTGCCTAGGTCTTCCCCATCCCTATAAAAAAAACTTCACCAGAACCTACTACCTTGCAAATTATCATCTGATATCTCTCTGGAGATATCAGGAAGTGAAAGTTCCTGAAAAATGTCTCTATGCTCATAATTTCTATTTCTTCCCCTCTCACTCACTCTTCAAGCCTTTGCAATCTGACTTCTGATTGCTTCACCTAAATGAAACCATTCTCTCTGAAATGTCAATTTATCTCGTAATTGTTAAATTGGGAAGTATCTTCTCAGTCCTAATCCTTCCATGCTCTGCATTATGTTTGACACTGTTGACTGAGCTTTCCTTCTGGGTCATCGTTCTTCTCTGGGTTTTCATAACACTACTGTCTTCTGGTTCCCCCATCTGTCTGCTCGTCTTAGTTTCTGTTGCTGGCTTGTTATCTGTATCATGCTCCTAACTGTGCATGTTCCCCAAAATTCTGCCTCGCAGGCCTTTTGCTCTTCTCTTTACACTTTTACTTTCAGTAACCTTGTTGCTGCCTATGGGTTTAAATATTATCTACGGAAATTTACACGTCAAGCCCCAGTCTCTCTCTCAAACTCTAGGCCCACATCAGTAACTCTCTTGAAATTGGACAGTTTCAACCGGATATCCCAAGGACGTCTGAAACTCACATGTCCACAATGCCATGCATCACCACTCCCCTCCATCCTTCCAGTCTATTTCTTTTGAAGGTACCAGCAATCCTGGGCCCATGCCGTATTCAGCTGCCACATATTGTTTTTCTGCCTTCAGAATATCTTTCACACCTGAGCCCTCTCCACTTACCTGATTGGTCCCCCTGCCTCAAATCTCTTCCTGCTCTGATCCATGTTCCACATAACTGCCAAAGTAATTTTCCTTCAACACACATTGCACTGCTTTCTATTAATAATAATAACAAAATAACAATAGCTCACATTTGTATAGCACCTTGAGGTTTGCAAAGGACTTATTCCCATTTATTTGATTCTCACAACCCTGGGAAGTAGATTTCTACAATTATGCCTATTTTGTAGGTCAGGATACTGAGGTAGAAAAAGTTAAGTGATTTGCTCAGTGCCACATGCCTAGTAAGTATCTGAGATTGTTTCTGAACTCAAGATCTGCCACTTTCTACCTTTATGATCATGGACAAGGAATGTAACTTCTGTTAAATGGGGCTAATACAACAATGTGAAATTTCAGTGGAAACTGAATCCAAATGGAATGCCAGGTGGAGGTCTCCTAACTGTTCTGATGAATGAATAACTACTCTGTTGACATGATGACTTTCCATAGCTCTCCCTCGCTTGTCTTGGCATTATCTCCCCAGTGTCAAGATCCTCTTCCAGAGCCAAGGATAAACAACCACATCAATCTGAGTATCTGAGAGAAGGAGATTAATCCCAGGGAGTTAGAGCCACACGCCCACCAGCCAAGGGGCTCAGGTGGAGCTTCTCTTCTTTGATCTTAGTTGTTGGGATCATCCGTGGCAGAGCTCATGCTCTGCACTCACTTGAAAGAAACTGCTAACAGAGGAAGGTTAATTGTGTTTGATCTCAAGCTACCAAGCACAAAGTGAATGTTCTTGGTTTTATTTAGGAAGAAAATTCTTTATAGACTCAGACCACTTCAGAGACATTTAAATAGAACCCATAACCAAAACCTCAGTCCCTTTTATGACATCTCTAAGGAATGGCTATCCAGGCTATCAAATGGGATCATTTTTGTAAAAAACACTATGCCTGGCACATATAGTGCCACATGGGCACTCCGCAAATGTTTATTCCCTTCCCTGCTCTCTTTCCCCATTCTCCTCCCCTCTTCTGCCCTTCCCCTTTCCCTTTTTACCATCCCTTCCCTTTGTTAGAAGAATTACAAAGATAGAGTGGAGCTTGTGAATTTTCTAACTCTGATAAAGCCTCTCCCTAGCTTCTGGCTAAACCAAAATACTCTTCTCTGTAACTTCTATCTGTTACCAAGCAAAACAAGTCTCTGTAATTCATTGTGCACATGGCCAGAACTCAAACACTTAGAGACATCAATCACACCCCAACTAAAGCCTTCTCTGCTCCAGGCAGAAGATGCAGAAGTCCTGGAACTGATCCCTGAACAAAATGCTTTCCAGATCCATCACCAATCTATAGACCTTCCTCAGGATTTATTAATGGCCAGTCTGAAATGTGATACCCAGAAATGCATACAGCATTTCCTATATGGTTACATTGGAACAGCAAACTCTTCATCACCCACTTTCTTGGCTGTGGACACCACGACTCTTCATACAGCCTCAGAGGATTAGATATTTAAAAAAATTTTTTTTTTTGCTTTTTGGAGGGCAGTTGGGGTTAAGTGACTTGCCCAAGGTCACATGGCTAGTTTTTGTGTTAAGTGTCTGAGGTCAGATTTGAACTCAGGTCCTCCTGACTCACCTAGCCGCCCCGAGGATTAGATATTTAGAACTAGAAGGGAATTCAGACATTCTCTAGGTTAACCCCCAATGCTACCAGTGAGGAAAATGAGTCTCAGAGAGGTGAATCAGCTTGCCTAGTATCATACTGGCCATCAATGAAAGAATTAGAATTTGGATCCAGTTTCCCAATTCCAAATTAATCTCCCTTTTATGTATTTTCCTTGGTCACCACATCACACAAGAGTCTCAAACTTTCAGTCTCATTGAGTCCCTGGCTCTTTTTCTTTTACATGGATTGCTTTTTAGCCACATGTCCCTAATCTCATGGGTATCTAGGTGGTACACTGAATAGAGTGCTGGGCCTCAAATCCAGAAGACTCATCTTCCTGAGTTCAAATCTGGCCTCAGATATTTCCTAGATGTGTGACCCTGGGCAAGTCACTTAACCCTATTTGCTTTAGTTTCCCCATCTAGAAAAGGGAATGGCAAACCACTCTAGGATATCTGCCAAGAAAACCCCAAATGGGGTCATGAAGAGTTAGACATGACTGAAAACACACCCTAATGTCATATTTGTGCAAGTTCATTGTTGTGGGTAGATGTTTTAAAGCAACTGAAGAAATTTACATTTATATCTATGAAATCTCATTAGTGTCAACTAAATATTTCTCCTAGTTGGGATAATTTTCATTCCAATTTGGTCATCAAGTATGTGAAAGAATCCTCCCAGGTCTACATCCTCTTTAAAATGGATGAGCATATCATCTATGTCTACACGCACACACACACTCACACACACACACACACACACACACACACACACACACACACCACCGCCGCCGCCACCAAAATCAGAATTCATCAGGATTCCAATGTCAAGAATCGTGTGCTGAGGCATTCTCCTAAAGATAGTATGGGGCCATGGGAAGATCACTGGCTCTTAAATCTGAAGACTTGGGTTAAATCTTGCCTCTGACACTTACTGCCTGTGTGACCTTGGACAAACCACTTCACATCCCTCTAGAAATCTTCAGATGCAGATCAATGTTAGTTGTTAGTACTTTTTATATTGTAAGCTCCTTGAGGTCAGTGACCACAGGTTAGGATTATGGGATCAAAGGATCAAAGATTTAGAGTTATAGCTAGAAGAAACCTTAGGTGCCAGTTAGGTCAACTTCTCAATTATTAAGATGAAGAAACTGAGGCATGAAGAAATTTGCCCAAGGTCAGGCAAGACTCAAACCAAGGCTGACTCACATCCAATACTCAGTCCACCACTCTTTTGTATCTCTGTATTCCTGCCACCTAGAAGAGTGCTAAATGCAGGCTGCTTTTAACAGATGCTTGTTGAGATGAATTATTGATGCCCACTTCTACCTATTGCAAAAGAGCAGTCACTGGTATACTTTGCAAAAATATGTGACCTACTACTGCAATATAGTTGTCTCCTTTAATCCTGTTTTAGCTCGAAGAAATTAAATTAGAGAAATAATTACAGTTCCTTGGGTTGTAATCAATGCTTCTGTCATTTTTCCCTCATGAAAAAAGGTTCCAGAATTCATCCTACAAAAAGTGACATCTCACAGTCAAATGTAAGCATGCAGATTGCCTGCCAAAGATGGATATTAAACTGTTATTTTCATGTCTGTGGGAAGTAGAACAGCTCAGTGACATCTATGATTTGACAGGCTTTGTTCTGATCCTTTAAAATCCCATTTTATGCTCTCTTCATGGCTAAAAACTTGGCCCCCAGGTCGGTGGAGTGGTATAAGGAGCCCTGGCCTTGAGGCAAAAGGGCTGAGTTTGAGTCCTGGTTTTGGCAATTCACTAGCCAGATGGACAATGTTAGGCAAGTCATCAGATGCAGCTCTGTCAATTTCCATTTCCTCATCTGTATAATGGGGATAATGACAATTGCACTCTTGCCCAAACTCTTAATTGTGTTGATAAAATGAGATGACATTTCTAAGGATCTTTGCCAACCTTAAGGCATTATGCCAATGCTATTTGTTACTTGGAATCAGGAAGGCTTGTGTTCAAATCCTATCTCAGACATTTTCTAGCTAAATAACCCTAGCTAAGTCACTACCCTACACTGTGTCTCAGTTCCTTCCCTTCCAGCTCCAAATTCATGGTCTCATGAGTAACCCCAACATGTAGTCATCCACGCTCTATTTGAAGGCTTCCACAGTGAGAAGGAACCCCTTAGTCCCGAAGGAAACCCATCTACATCTCCAGAAGATTTCCCTTTCCAGATCAGCAGCACTGTTCTCATTGGTTAGCCCTGTAACACCCAAGGTACAGTGCCAGGAGGTGACAGTGAGGTGAAGTTGCTCCTCGCACAAAGCTCTTGGCCAGTTGAAGAATGACAATATACTCTGGAAGGGAGAAGTGACTGTCCTAGCCCTCCCCTCAAGGAAGTGAAAATAACATTCTACAATTAACTTTGGATGCAATAACTACTTTTTAGTCATATCAATGATCTCTGGTCAGGAGACTCGTGATCATTTTGCTCCTTATAATCACATCTCCTTCCCTGTCTGAAAACATGTTAGGAGAAGAGGAAGCTTTAAGGATCAGACATTCAATCTTCCTCCCTGAAAGAGTCCATGTTCCATGTCATGAGAGAACACATTCCTAATGCCCTACATGGGCGATCTGACTTCAGGAAAACAACATAAGCATCAAGAACAACCTGAATCAAAACTCTACAATAAACTCAAAATCAAAACTCTAGAATAATAATGATCAACAATAACAATAGTAACTGTATTTATTTGGCATTTTAAAGTGTACAAAGCACTTTCTGTGCATCATTTCATTTGATCCTATATACTAGAAGGTAAATGCTACTATTATCCCCATTTTACAGATGAGGAAACTAAGACTGACCAAGGCTAAATAACTTGCCCCAGATCACGCAGCTAGTAAGTTATGTGAGGGAAGATTTGAATTCAGGTCTTTCAGACTCCAAGATGCAGCGCTCTATCTAGTATATGACATAGATGCCATTAAGACAGCAAGAAAAGTCAGGAGAACTGATCAATTAAACTATAAGCATTTATTAAGTGCTTACTGTGTTCCAGGCACTCAGGGATATAAAGATAAAGAATAAAAACTCCCTGCTCTGCCCTGTATGCATGATAGAGTCAGTCTGCTTCTCAACTCCAGCCCACTCTCTTTCAGTTAAGGAATAAACTAACGAAACCCTAATCTCTCTGGGTCTGGGACAAAGTCTATACTATACACAACGGGGAGTCAAAGGGGAACACTGATTTAGGACTGGAAAGATGTAGTCCAGCCTTTTCATTTTACACGAGGACACTGAGCACCGGGGAGGTTACATGATTTTCCCAAAGTCACACAGAACCAAGATCCTAACTCAGGCCCTCTGACACCAAATCCAATGCAATTTCCACTGTATTTATGCTGGACCAGCCTGAAGCCCAATGCATAGGAGGCAACTATTGTTGTGGAACTATTGCATACACAACTGACTTCCTGCCCTCCTACACTCAGAATGCAACGCAGTGTCATGTAAAGCATTTTGGGTCAGAAAACCTGAGTTCAAATGCTGTTTCTGCCAGTTCATACACATGGGGACTTGGGTAAATGACAATCTCTCTGTTTCTCAGTTTCTTCATCTGTAAAGTGAGAGGTTAGAGTCGATGGTATCTGAGGCCTTGTGAGCTCCACATCAGTGATCCTGTAACTGAGTTTCCTTTAATGGAACAGGACCTTTCTATACCACAATTAGAGTAAGAGAGATGGCCCCAAACTTAGCAATACCAGTGCTACCACTGGGGCTTCATTCTTCACAAGGGCTTTAAAGAAATATTGAAGGTGGCAGGAAACAGCATGGAGCAGTGGGAAGAATTCTGAATTTCAAAGCAGCAGTACTGCTTCTGGGTAGCTGTTGGATGTTGGGCAAGTCGGATGTGTTTGGACCTCAGTCAAGGCCTCTGTAGATGAAGACCAGATTACAAAAGCCAAGGACTTCATGACCTCTAAGGTCCCTTTCAGCTCAAAGTCCTGTGATCCTATCCAATGAGAGGCCTATCCTGGGGAAAAATAGGGTAAAAGAATCCCAAGTGAAGAAGAACGTGTAATCATTACCACCACCACCATCACTTGGCTGTGCAGCCATCTAAGTCATGCCTTCATGACCCCATTTGGAGTTTTATTGGCAATGATACTGGAGTGGTTTGCCATTTTTTTCTCCAGCTCATTTTACATATGAGGAAACTGAGGCAAACAGGGTTCAGTGATTTGCCCAGGGCCACAAGCTAGTCAGTGTATAAGGCTGGATTTAAACTCAGGCAGTGGAATCTTCCTATCTCCAGGATAGAACTTCACTTTCAGGTCCTCTCTTCACCAAGAGCCAGGTAGGTAACTCCTTTCTATTTCTAGCTCCTTGTTATATTTTTCTTTCCCTATTAGAATGTAAACCCTCTGAGGGCAGTGACTATATTAGTTTTTAAAATAAATTTTCTCCCTAGTGCTTAGCACAGCTTCTGACACATCGTGTTTAACAAATGCTCCAGCTAGCTAGCTATCCTGTTTCACACTGCCTTTTGCAAAAGGTTCATTCATGCTCACTGAAGAGCAAAGATGAAATTCCCAGGAAGAGGAATGCTATAGCAAACACCAACTAAGAAGAGATGAGTGTGAGCACAGTCGCGTCTTTTTCTTCTTCATTTCTTTACCTCTCCTCCTCTCTGCTCCCCATTTTAGAAAAAGATGGGAAGAAGTCAGACAGCAAAGACTAGAGGCACCATGAGCATGGGAACAACAAATCAGGGACTCAGGGCCTGAGGAAGGGGAGAGACACTTTGATGTGGAGGTGGCATTAAACTATCTGCCTCAAAGGAAAGTAGATGCTGAAAAAATGGTACCTGAAACTTTTTGCAAAGGACTTTTCCCCTAAAAATAAGATGGAAGAGAGAATACGATGCTAGTGAGTCATGACAAGGAGAAGATGAAGGGCAGAAAGACAAATTCCAGTCAGTGGTCCCGTTTTGCCAAAGGCTGATCTTTCTGGTCCTTAGCATTTTATAGTGTCAGCCAGCCGAGTGGGAGGAGAGCTGGTTGCCCTTTGGGGCTCAGATTAAACCTCTTCTTAAGTCCTATCGTGAAAACTGGCCTTATAACCCATCTCTCCAGGGAAAATTATGTACTGTGAACCATGCCACCATTTTCTTTGCCCAAGGGAAAAAGTAGCTCAATTTCACACAGTGGACTTAACAGTTTAATTTTTCAGTCTGAAAGGTCTAGGTTGCATTTGTAAGTACAACCTACTCAGTCTGAATGCATTGGCCACAGATAACAAGGAAAAATATTTTTCACGGTCTCTGTGGAAAAGTCATAGTTGTGAAGAACACTGCCAAGAAAAGTATTAGAATGAAAGTGGGTGGGGGGGGATCAGGCACCATGGTGAAGAGGAAAAAAAAAAACACTAGATTGGAATTCAGGAGACCTGACTTTGAAATCTGGCTCTGCATTTTTTTTCTGCTTTTCCAGGTTTAACCCCTCCTGGACACTGCATTCTACCCAAACTGGCTTCATTGCTGCTACCCCAGCTTGGCTTTCTCTTCCACTCTGCATTTTTGCACAGGCCCATCCCCCCTGCCTGATATGCCCTCCCTTCTCATTTTGGTCTTCATATCCCCTGGCTTTCTCCAAAGTTCAGGAGCCATCTCCTTTGGGCAGACTTTTCTGGCCTCTCCTCCCCCGATGGTGGCACTCTCTTTCTCTTCAAGTGATCATGTATACATTTAGCTCTTTATGTGTTGTATTACCCCAGCAGACAGCAGACATCCTGAGATCAGGGGCTGTTTTTCATTTTGTCTTTTCATCCACACCATGTAGGCGAAACTTCACACAACAGCTGCTTACAATATACAGACTGGATTTTATTAGATTATGTGGTCTAGTAACAAGTCCCTTTAATTCTTTGGGCCCCAATTTCATCATCCATAGAATGAGACACTTGGATTGGCTAGGTCTCTATGGTTCCTTCAATTTTAATTTAGATCCCATGATTCTCTTCCAGTCATCATAAAGAATACTATGAAATTACAAATATGTTTTCGTAGCACACTGCTGAGCACAAAGGAGGCATGCTTGTTGACTTGATTTGTAAATTCAAAGGGAAAGAGTATGGTTAACCAGGAGGGATTTGAACACCTGGGGAAGACCTGAGGTTAAGAAAGTGAAAGCGGCAGTCAATGCTGGAGCTCACTCAGTAGAAAGTCAATGCCTAAACCTTTAGGGCAGTTGTTCTCAACCTTCCTAATGCCCAATCCTTTAATATGCAGTATGTGGGTGTATCTGCATGTGAGTGGACCCGCCTGGAGAGGAATAGAAGAGCAGTGTCTTGGTTCCTAAGACCATGGGAAATATGTTTTCTCATGGTCTTGGGCGACCCCTATGACCCCTGTGAAAGGGGTCGTGACCCACAGATTGAGAATTGCTGCTTTAGGGTGACTAACAGGCTGTCTAGAGCTCCGGGAGTGGGTACTGACAAACAGAAAATCCAAGCCAGATAGTGGCTTGTTTGATCCTTCTCCATTGTGGATGTAGCTAAGGGAATATACTGCAAACTTACATGTTAAAACAGCCACATCAAATAAAGGAATGGCCACAAACTCTGATTAAGCTTCCAATAAACAGAGCCCACAAGGATTTGCCCTACCTCCCCCTTTTATGGATTCATTTTTTTCACCAAATGCATAATTTCAAAACTCATATTGAGCAGAAGACTTAGTTTTCCATTTCTGTAATTTTATCAAAAGGCTCAGCAGATCAAAAATGTTATCCCCAAACCACAGTACATATTTACATTTCATGATTAGAGCAAAGTGGCACCAAGCCACAGGCTGATTCCAGAATCCAGTCCCCACGCTCTCCCCTCTACCCCCACCCCCTTTAGCCTCCAGCACATACACACAGCACAATAAGAGAGGGAGACTTTCCACTCCAGTGTTCAATTCAACAACCAGCAAGCCTTAGGGGGTCTTGCTAGTCTTTGTGCTTTTCTCCCCTTCCTTTGAATGTTTTATTGCTTTTCTCAATAGGCAGCTATGCCAATACAAGGTTCCTTGCCCAGGGATCTTTCTACTCAAAAAGTGAATTTGGAGAAATCAGTTCTTTACTAGAATATATTTGGTTTACATTGTGGTCATGTATTGTCTTAAATCACAGTAACCTCTTTGTTTAATCTTGCCTCCAGCCTACCTACTTCCTTTGGTGAGTCCAAACTACCATAAGTAAATCTCATTGTCATTAACTAGTCATAACTGCTGGAGGGGGTGTGTGGGGGGGGCATTAAACCTTCAGAAAAGAATATTTAGAAATTTTAAAAGACCCAAGAAAGAGGGGAAAACACCTGTAGATGCCCAAAGAAACCAATGAGAAGAGATAAGTAAATGTCTCGGTTTCTACAAAGTAGGAGAAGCAGCTCTTGGATTCTAGAAATACTCTGATTTTAGCCTTTGAACAGATCATTAAGCAGATACATTATAAGCACTCAGGAAAATAACAACAACAAAAATAATAGCAATAATAACAGAAAAGAAAGAGGTGTTTACTAGGAGCAAAGCTGGGTTCACTATGAACGAGTAAGGTCAGCCGAAATGCCTGATGAATATGTTGGCTGTGTTCATACAAGTCAAAAGGGATAGATTTAAATGACAAATATAGTTATAATACAAATACATGTATGTGTTTTAAGTTATTATATACTACTGTGAATGGATAGGTCCTAGGTTTACAAGAGCAATATTTTATTATTGGTTATTTTGCTCTTGTAATAATTAATTTTGGACTACTTGTGTCCTCTGGCTGACTAGCAAAAATAAGCACAATTAAAAAAAATATTACACATTATGTGCTACTTGTCACATCCTCTGCCTCCACTTTTTCCCTGGTTTCTTCTCTCCTCGCTTGGCAGATGAACTTCAGAGCCTTTGTAAAATCCGGCTCTAGCTTCCCAACTTTGTAGCCTAATTTCAGACCACTCCCCTTTGTATGTTCTACATGCCCATCGACCTGGATTCTGTCCCCAGTTCTCATCTTACCTTCTCCTAACTTGTTGGTTTTATTCAATTTGCTCATATATGGAATGGACTCTCTTCTCATGTTACCTTATCAGTGGACCTATGATTCACATCAGGTACCTCCCCCCATTCAGCATTTCCCATTTTCATACCCTCCCTAAATTTCTTTGAGCTCTACAGAGTCCAGAGCCCTGTGGGATGACCTCCTTTTATTTCTTTTTTCTAGCATCTCTTCTCCATAATTATCCCTGGTTTATCCAGTCTATATCTTATTTGTACATGGCTATTTGTAAGGTTTCTTCCCATTAGACTGTGAACTCTTTGAGAACAGAGACTATCTCTTGCCTTTCTCTGAAATCCCAGAACTTTGCACAGTAACTGGCTTAATAAATGTTCCTTCATTCACACACACACACACACACACAGACATAACAAGTAGTAATCAAGTTAAAATCCAAGTCTTTTAAGCAGTTAATAACATATTTGCTGTCCCTCAAATCTTTCTGCAAAACACAGACTAAGAATTTTAATTCAGTCACTAGCGGGCAGTGTCCTCAGCATCAATAGACCTCTAATTGATCAATATGCTTGATTTTTATTTTTGTATGTGCTTGGTTTTTTTCTCTGCCTGGTTGGGCAGCTAAGTGGTGCAATGGATAGTATGGAGCCTAAAGTCAGGAAGGCTCATCAGGAGAAGGACAGGGCAAAACACTCTAGAATCTTTGCCAAGAAAACCCCAAATGAGGAGAATGTGACGAGTTGGATGTGACTGAAATGACTGAACAGCAACAAATGTACTTTCTTCTTCGCATCTTATCTCCCTCATAACCCTGTGAACTCCTCGAGAGGAGAAAGGATGCCTTTCCTTGTATCCTTATTGCTTAGCCTTGTGCGAAGCACACAGTTAATGACTAATGGAAGTTGCTAACTACCGACTAACTTTCTGTCATGTGAGTTAAGAATAATAAGAATAATCATGTGGATCACCTCTTTGGCGAACCATCTGTGTCTGCCTAGCAGTCCAAAGTCCAAGAATGGGTGGTCTAGACCTTTGAATTACATGCATCCTCTTTCATTATGGTTCCAAACACATCCCCCTCGTTCACTCATGTCATATAAGTTTCCTCCAATACGTGAAATTGGATTTTTAAATGAAGATAATATAACATGCAACTAAAAGGGAATTATTTTGCTTTTTTCTGTTTCTCATTGTTTTGGAATATGCATTAAGTAGTTATGATGACAACAGCAATGTTGACAATGATGGTGATAAACAAGTAGTCTGTCCTAGGAAGACTGGGCGAGGAGGAAGAGGAGGAGGAGGAGGAGGAAGAGGGGGCAAAGAGGACAAGGAGGAGGAGAGAGAAGAGGAAGAGGGGGCAAGGAGGACAAGGAGGAGGAGAGAGAGGAGGAAGAGAACAACAGCAAAAACAACAGGAAGGAGAATAAGAATGAGGACAAGAAGAAGAGGAACCAAGAAATCAGGCTGTCCTGGTCAGTATAACAGTCAGCAGCAGCAGCATCATAACAGCAACCACCACAGCGGCATTCACACACTGCTTTTAAGTTCACAAAGCCCTTTACATACACTTTCTCTTCAATCCTCAAAATGAATTTGCCAGATAGTTGCTGCCATCATCCCCATTTTGCAGATGGGACATTGAAGCTAAAAGATATTTTGTGCTGTCCCCAGAGCCAGAGTCAGTATGTATCTGAGGGAGGATTTGAACTCAGGTCTTCTTGACCCCAAGTTCACTGCCCCATGCGCTACACCAGCTAGCTCGGCAAATATTCATTATAGTGACTTTTGCTTAATGACTGTCCTAGTTGAGTTGGCGCATGAGAGCTTGGCATTCATTTAAAGAAGAAATTACAAATCCTGGGTTGGTAGCTGAGAGCTCTGAGTTCTAGTCCTGACCTCATAACTACTTAGTCATATGACTGAAGGGGAGGGCTTAATACAAGAGAAAGCAATAACTCTGGAGTCAAAGAATCTGGGTTCAAATCCCCCTTCTGATGCTTGTCTGTGGGACCCTTAACCTCCGTTGGCCTACTTTTCCTACTATGTAAAAGGGAAGGGTCTGGGCTACATGGTCTCAGTAGACACCATCAGGCTTAGCCATGTGGTTTTTGACAAGGCACTAATCATTCCAGGCCTCCATGTTAAGACAAAATGATGATGAATGACATGTAGAGGAGGCCTTAAGTTTTCAAAGCACTTTACATACATTATCTCACATGGCCCTCACAGTCAGCTTGTAAGGTAGGCATCAGTTATTTTTATACTCATTTTAAAGAACCACAACCTTTCCAGACACCCTCTTGAGGATGAGCAGAAAGCATTAATGTCAGTGCCTCAGCTCCATGGATCTTTCCCTCCCAATCAAATCTCCAAAGAAGGATCTGAGGAAGGACGTAGAATAAGGGCAGTTTGGCAGAGCAGAGAGAAAGCAGGAGCAGGAGCTGAAAGAGGAGAGCCCCAGTGCTGGCTTTGCTATTTTCTAGGGCAGTAACTTTTCCTTTATGGCCCTCAGCTTTCTCACCTATACAATGGGAGAGTAAGCCTACTGATAACCTCTCAAGTCCATTATAGCTACAGAACTTAATGATTCATTGACTTCAAACTATGTTAGTCCATGAGAGTGCATTAATAATCAACAAAAACAATTAGTGAATGAGAATTTATCTTGCATATTGAATGCCCCTCATGCAAGCAAAATGTCTTGGACAGAGAGGACGCTTAGTAACTGTTGAAGTGAACACAATCTTTTCTATACCCTGGTCTTGTTGGCTTGATCTGTTAACAGACCTCAGTCCCTAAACTGATCTTTCATCCATTAAAAATAGCTTTAGAGAAATCTTTTCAACAAATTTACTGATTCAGCTAGGGATGTGTGTCATTGTAAAGCACAGAATCAGAACTGTCTCTTCTGTGTCACTGAAGGTGAGGTTGCTATGGAGATCATCACTGGGAGATATTGGGAGAGCACTTTCAGGAAAGTTGTAGGCTGAGATGGCATGTTCGGTTCACATTATTACAGCTAGACCAAGAGCTCCCTTCCTATTGGCCCCCCAAATAATCTTTGCCTATAGTTTAAATGCCAGGAATTTGCATTTCTAGCCCAAGGCTCCACTTACCCTCCCTGCAATAGCTGTTTGGGGAATTACCAAAATGGTAAATATAATTATGGTAGGAATAGCTTGGGTTTCAGACACAGAAATGCAGCACAACTTTTCTGCCTTTTACAGTATTCCAAACACAAAAGACATGTGGTTTTGAATTCTCCTTCACTTATGCATGACTATAATTTGCTAAAAGCTCAAAAATTTTGCATTTGTTATTTTTCTTTTTTAAAAACTACCCTAAAATGAAGCCATTTATTCAAAGCCTTTGCCATTACCTCTTTTTCATGTTATGTGTAAATATGTAAATGCTGGGCTATGATAATGCTGGGATACCATCAGATGTAATCAGAAATACCAAATAGAATTAAGGGGTGAGTCACATTGAGCACCCAGATCTGGCAGGGTCAGCATTCTTTGGAGTTGAAACAATCAGGCACACTTCCCGTCAGTAAAATAATTTGAGTTCATTCTGTCCTGGGAAGCAATTTGGCTATTTTCAACACTTTTACATCATATCTTCTAAATTAATTCATATTCCATGCATTTTAATGGAGAAGTATAATATTTAAGCATAAAGACATTTCATTAAGGTTTTGTCCTTTGATTTCCATTAATCTGAAAAAGGCAAAACCAGCATTCTACAGTGGAAAGGTCAGTGGCTCTAGAGCAGGGGCTTTTAACTGGGGGAGGGGGTCTGAGGATCTCCCAGGGAGTCCATGGATAGACTTTAGGGGTCCTATGAACTTGGATGAAAAAAAAAATTTTTAGCTTCACTACTGCCTGAAATTGAACTGACCCTGAATAATTGAAACTTATCATTTTCTTTGATTATTTAAAAACGTGATTCTGAGAAGGGCTCCCTAGGCTTCACCAGACTGTCTATCAAAGGACTCCCTGTCTCAGAGAAGGTTAAGAACCCCTGCTCCAGAGTAAGAGGAATTCACTTCAGTGTTCACCTCTAATACCATTTGTGTTACCTTGGGTAAATCACTTAATCTTGCCTGGGCCTCAGTTTTCTCAACTAAAAAATTGAAGGGAGTAGAACAGCTGGCCCTGGTGTCCATGCTCTACCTCTATGACCATACAAAACCTTGGCCTACATGGAAGTTTCTTAAAATGAAGCAATGGCATTTTGCTGCAGACTGGTGCCTCTCTGAGGGATGACCCTCAGGGATGCTCATTCCTCCAAGAGATCAGATTGGCTTCCATTATTCAAGTTCTCAAGCCTGAGGTCAGTACAGAAAAGGAATCAAAGCACATGGGTGCCTATGACTCCCAGAGTGCTGCTCCTGTAATCTACCAGAGCTCATCCTTGTGATAGTTTAGCAAGGGTTCTAGAGTAGTATCAGGAACCCTCAGGGAATACATTATTATTCTGCAGTGCCACCTGTCTAAGGGATGTTTCTTGCTACCAGTACTCCCTAGAATGCCTTGCATATCATATACACGTAACATATGTTTATTAAAATGAGTTGAATTCAAAGTATAAAGGTATATTAAAGTAATTCTCTTTGAGAACATTGAGCCTTCTGTTGCAGTAGCTAGAGCACTGGACCTAGACTTGGGAAACCTAGGTTTAATTCTTAGCTTTGAAATTAAATAACTGTCTTACGTCACTTAATTATTCTATGCAGTTTCTTCATTTGTCAAATGGGGCACTACTACTTCTGAGGCTACCTCACAAAGTTTATTTGAGGAAAGAGTTGTGTAAACCTTAGGAAGTTTTATAAACCTAAACTACTATTGTTATATTCCAAGCTGCCAGTCACCACAGAATACCAGGAGAGAAAATTTAGATGGTTCAATGGACTATAATCACCATTCTTGGAAAAACATCTCAAAGCACATGTCCTGTTGACTTTTGTTCAATAATATCTTTCTGTGTAGAAAGAATTATTGGGAACCTGCTTGCTTAGCTATCTTTGGCAATATTTATCCTCAGTGGACATTTCTTTGTCTTCTAGCTACTTGGAATAATAGAGGAAGGGTTACTAACTGAGCCTCTTCAATCAGCTCCAGCCAAAAATTTAAGTCTTAGGAAAGTGATGCATCATAAGGCTGGATTGAGAGATCAGCTTTCTGTAATTATACAGTCAGACCATTTTGACCTCCTTGATAGAAAATGAATTTGTCCTATCAGATTAGCAATTATGACCAAAAAAAAGGAATATCATAAATGTTGGGGGGATGTGGGAAAACTGGGGCACTAGTGCTACATTGGTGGAGTTGTGAACTGATCCAACCATTCTGGAGAGCAATTTGGAATTATGCCCAAAGGGCTTCAAAACTGTGTATACCCTTTGACCCAGCAATAGCACTACTAGGTATATATCCCAAAGAAATGGAAGAAAAGATAAAAGAACCCATTTGTACAAAATATTTCTAGCAGTTCTTTGTGTGGTAGCAAAGATCTGGAAATTGAGGAGATGCCTATCAATTGGGGAATGCCTATCACCTGAAAAGTTGTGGTGCATGACTGTGATGGAATACCATTGTGTTATCACAAATGGTCAACAGGATGGTTTCTGAAAAATCTGAGAAGACTTAGAAGAACCCATTCAAAGTGAAGTGAGCAAAACTAGGAGAACCTTGTACGCAGTAACAGCAATATTGTAATAATGATCAACTGTGAAAGATTTAGCTACTCTGATGAAGACAATGCTCCAAGACAATTCCAAAGGACCCGTGATAAAAAATGCTGTCTACCTCAGAGAGAGAACTGATGAACTCTGAATGGAGATTGAAACAGACTTTTAAGACTCTTGTGATTTTTATTGTCTCATCTTGTTTGTGTTTTCTTTTGTAACATGGCTAATATAGAACATGTTAAATATAGATCAATAACAATAGAAATATGTTTGCTATCAAATTGCTTGTCCTTTTAAAAATGGGATAGGGACAGGAGGGAGGGAAAGATTTGGGAACTCAAAACTTTTTTAAATGATTATTAAAATTTGTTTACATGTAATTGGGAGATGTTTAATGAAATAAATGAAAATAAATGTTTTAAAAGTGTTATTAAAACATTACAAACATATCCTATCAGTGCAGCTACAATTCTGCTCTCCTCTGCTCAACTCTGTTTCTTTAAAACTAATTCACCCTTAACATACTGTCTCACCTAAGGTCATTTTGAAAAACAGAACCCATTAAGAGCAATGGGTGGGGCATGCTTCTAATCCTTCCTATGATGGAATTCCCTATGAAATTAATGGTCCTGTCAAAGAAGGTAGAGGTACGCAGAAGTGTGTACGAAGAATCCAAATTGGGATGATTATGTAAAGCTAACTTTAAAATAGATTCTGAATACCTCCTCTGTTGTTAATAGCCTATCTGGTTAGCTATTTCTGTGACATTCCGGAAAGCACAGCCTTGTCTGGATTCATCCTGCTTGACTGTTCTTTTACAAAGTCTTACTGAAAACTACATAAAGCTACCCCCAACGCATAAACAGGACATGTTCCCAAAGTACCTTCACACATAAATTGTTGGGGGCTCAGAAAATTGTCTATTAGATACTATCTTTAAAGCACTTCTTTGGTACTCAATACTGTGCTAGGTAATGTGAGGCCATACAAAAATATTACAGAGTTCCTCACTGTCTCAAAAGAACTCTCCCCTTGGCTGTCTGAATAACTGATCTACTTCACCTATCTATGTATGTCCAGAGTGGGAATTAAAGGAAAAAATTTCTTAAACCCAGGTTAGAGGTGAAGAGGAAAAAAAATCAATTTTTATTGAAATAACTATTTTTTTTCTCAATTTCATGTCATTAAAATCTTTAGTTTTTCTTTCGTCTTTCCTAATAAATTGCTAAGCTTCCCCCCTCCCCACCACATGTCTTTAAAATACAATCAGTTAGGGAATCATGAATGTCATTGTCATCACCATTGGGTAGTTCAGTCATTTTTCGGTTATGTCCAAATCTTCATGACCCAGTTTGGGGGTTTCTTGGCAAAGATGCTTAAAGGTTTTGTCATTCAGTTGTTTTAAGTCATGTCCAATTTTTCATGACTTCATTTGGGGTTTTCCTAGCAAAGATCCCAGAGTGTCATTTGTGATTTTTGTTATCACAGTTGATTATTTGTCATTTCCTTCTTCAGTTCATTTTGCAGCTAAGAAAACTGAGGTGAATGGGGTTAAGTGACCTGCCCAGGGTCACACAGCTGGTAAGTGTCTGAGGCCAGATATGAACTCAGGAAGAAGCATCTTCTGGATTCCAGGCCTAGTACTCTATCCACTTACCACCTAACTGCCCCTTCTGCATTCAGATAAAGATCAAGTGATTCAGCAATGTAATGCCTTCTTCCTCTCTTCTTTGCCATAAAGGTCTTAGGTGCAGTCCCATTTCAAATCTTTATAAATCAATTCACAGTATCTTTTAAGAAGATACAATATTACCTGAATACCCTAAAATCTACTCGACATATTTCTACAATTGGTAGTCAGAAATAGAGCACATCTAATGGTGGGATCATAGATATATATAAATGCAAAGGATACTGGGGGACATTAAGTCCAACTCTTTAGCTTTATGGATGGAGAAACTGAGGCCCAGGGAGAAGTGATATGTTCAACATTACACAGGAAGTAAGTGGCATGGCTGGAATTTGAATGTACTTCCTCTGGTTAGAGGAATGAATCTCTCTAAGCCTTCAGTCAGTGAGTCAACAAGCATTTATTAAGTGCCTGCTCTGTACCAGCACTGTGCTAAACTCAGGATGTGAAGAAATGCAAAAGATGGCTCCTGCTTTCAAAAAGCTCACAGGAGAGACAACATTCAACCAACTATGTAATAATAAGGTTTATTCAGGATAAAATGGAGATAATCAATAGGAGGAAAGCACTAGCTCTAATGAGGATTGGGAAAGGCTTCTTGTAAAAGGTGGGGGTTTTAGTTGGATTTGAAAGGAAGCCCAAGAAGCCAGAGCCCAAGATGAGCAGGGAGTCAAGAATCTGTGGGCAATCAGGGGAGTGAAAGCCAATAATGAAAAGTAGACCAGAGTATGGGAAGGAGCTGTGATTTTAGCTGCCAAGGGAGTTCCCTCCACCAACCTTCTATAACATGGTATGTAAGGAAACCTTAGGAAATTGGCTGAAATATGGACAGATTAAGTGACGTGGCAAAGATCACAAAGCTATTAGAGGCAAGATCTGAACCTCAGATTCTCTTACTGCAACCAAGTCCATTATTCTATCCATCCATACTGTCATGAACAGTAGTACAACTCACATTTGTATATAATATTTCAAACTTTGCAAAGTATTTTCTTCACAATAACCCTGTGGGGTAGGTACTACAAGTATTTTGATGCCCATTTTAAAGATGAAGAAATGAAGGCTCCAAAAGATTGCATCTTGTTGAATAGTATCACCACTAAGAAGCAGAAGAGCAGACTTTAACCAAGGTCTTATAAGGCTATTTCTTTCTATTGCATCAATCTGCTTCTCCTGGTGCATATGATAGAGAAAGCATGACAGCATCAGTAATAGATGCCGAGTCTCAGCAATCAAGAAAACATTCATTGAGCTCATCAAGCAACTGCATCAACAGCAACAAGCAATTATCATTGGTCATTGCCAAAGGAAAGAATTGATTTTTGATCCCCGTTTTATGGTAATGTTGCAACTAGATTTTTAATGGATTGCCTCTTAAAATTCTATTTTCCACACAGTACTGAGTAATGTACCTTGCATAAAACAGGTGTCCCATGAATATTTGTTGATTACCTAAATGCTAATATATGCCATGTGACAGGAAACCAAAGCTGCCATATGCTGCCCAATCCACAGGTATGCAGAAGAAATGTCTTGGTCATGAATTAAACATACAAAAAGGTGCTGAAGAAGAAATAGGTTGATGTGAATGCCATCCATCCCCTATCACCACCTTCCCAGAATGCTGCCAGAAGGCGAGGTACTTTAGGAATGTTTGATGACTCCCGTACTTCTCTATTCTGTTTGACCCTCCTGATCAGTCCCATAAGGAGACATTCCACTCTGGATACATAAATAATCAGGTGATCATGTACATTAGTTACCTATTACTTACCTAAATTAACATTAAGACAACAGTCTAGTGGAAACAAGCATTTTAAACATGATTCTGCAAGGCTCTTAGCATCTGCTGTCCAGCATTATTTGTTTATAATCCCTACTATTGTTCTCCTTCTCAGTTGAGTCTAAGAAGGTGAATGGGCTGGTAGAGAGCAATGGAGAGTTGACATCGAAACTGATGCCACTAAGAGCTATGTTTGCCATTTAGCCAATAAGCATGCTTGAAGTTGTGTACAATGTGCCAGGTACAATGTCCCAGTACAATTGCCAAGTACTGGGGATATAACAAAATGAAAAAAAAAGTCCCCTCCCTCAAGGAACTCACATTCTAATTGGGGAGACAACATGTAAATAATTAAGTACATAGGGAATATATTGTACAAATGTTTTGATTTAGATTTTTCCAAATTCTTTACAAGATTATCTGGACTTCTTGAGAGAATGACTTGTTTCATGACTTATCTTTGTATTTCTGATGCCTAGCACACAGTAGGTGTTTAATAAATGCTTGTTTATCGACTTAAGATTGCTATAAGACATTCCATAACTCGTTTTCTGATTCTTTTTGCTTTTCTCTTCTGATTCTGTATTTTCTTCCTCTTTGATGTGGCATTGTAGGTAATGATTTCTTAAATCATACTCCACTAATTAGTAGAACTGATGACATCAGGACTGAGAAGAAAGAACACCACAGTTATCACCACATGTGTTCATGAGAAAATGATACGGTTTGCACATATATATCATTGCTAACAGAAAGAAAATTAAAAGACTCTTTTTGTCTTTAAAGGAATTTTGATAAGACAAGACTAGGGAGCCAAGATTCAGCCATAGCAAAATTGTATAACTAAGTTAAGTATGCTTGAAAATAGCAAGGTACAATAAAAGTGCAGACACAATGCTAATTATACTGTCATTGTCCTTAATGTTAATATGTGCATATGAATGCTTGTTTGTAGACCCATGAACTCATCCTGTAGCTGTGTCTAGAACTGTGTTTCTTATGTTGGAAGTATCCATCTCACCTCTAATAAGAATGATTACTGAAGCTTCCCATCCAAGTGGAGTTCTGTTCATGAAGTTTCTGGCAGAAGTTAGCTCCTAGTTCAGAGTTTGAATTCTATAAGGCTTTAGGAGAGGACTAAAGGAAAAGCCATAAAGGCAGGGGAGATGGGAGTCCAGAATTCTGTTGCCAACCCTACTACCACCCCATTGAGGGATATCAGACATCACTCTCCACAGCAGAATTCCCACAATTACAAAATCTAAGGAAGGATATCTATCCTACCTTTGGCACAAGGATGTTGTAAGAAGAATAAGACCATGTAAAAAACTTCTCCTTAGAAGTTCAAAGATTCCCTCAATGAGAAGGTGCTAACTAAGGTTACTTAGTGTGTCTCTCACAGCAGCTTCATTAAAGATATTTATCAAATGCCTACTATGTGCCAGACATTGTGAAATACATACAACATTCCCATTATTCTGCTAAGTACTGGGGATACAAAGACAAAGATGAAACAGACTTTATCTTCAGGGTGTTTTTATACTACTTACAATCAATCAACAAACTTTTATCAAGCATCTACTGTATACCTGCCACAGTGCTAAGTACTCAGAAAAACAAAACAGTCCCTGACCTTAAAGAATGAACATTGTACTTGAGGGGATGATGATGATGATGATGATGATGATGATGATGATGATAGCTCACATTTTATAGCATGTTAAGGACTATAACATTACCAGATAATATCAGCTAGCAATTATATAGCACCATAGATTTAACAAAGTGCTATAAATGCATTATCTCCTTGAAGTCTCACAACAACCCTGTCAAGCAGTGCTCCTTTTATTCACACCCCCCTAACACCAACTATTCCCTCTTTTTTTGTTCATATTTATCCATTTTCAAAGTGTGAGGTGGAACCTCAGGGTTGTGTTGATTTCCATTTCTCTTATTACTATAATTTGGAGCATTTCTTTTCATGCATTTGTAAATACTTTGCCATTCCTTTGAGAACTGCTTGTTCATATATCTTGACCATGTATCTATTGGGGAATGACTATTTACATACACACACGTGTGTGTGTGTGTGTGTGCGTGTGTGTGTTTATATATCTTGGAATCCAAACCCTTACCAGAGAAATTCGATACAAAGATTTCCTTTCCTCATTTGACCTCTTTCCTTCTTATCCTAGATGTATTAATGTTGTCAGTGCAGAAACTTTCAGCTTCAAATTATCTAAGTTATCACTTTGATCTTTTGGAATTGCCTCCATCTCTCCTTTAGTTAAGTATACATCTCCTACTCATAGCCTGAGATAAAAATACCTGTTTCTCTCCTAAAGTGTGTTCTTTCATGTTAAGGTCTCATTATCAATTTAGAATGTATTGTGGAGCATGGTGTAAAAAGTTAGTCTAAGCCCAATTTCTGCCAGACTGCTTTGCAGTTTTCCCAACAGATTTTATTAATCAAATAGGGGATTTCCCCTACATAATTTTTATTTTCCACTTTATCAAATATTAGGTTATTGAGTACTATTGTTTCTGAATCTCCTTTGTCTAATCTCTTCCATTGATTTATCTCTTCTTTAACTAATACTAGGTAAGTTTTCAAAACTGCTTTTTTATAATATAGTTTAAGGTCCAGAAGTGCTATTTCTCCTTTGTCCTTACTTTTTATCATTTCCTTTGATAGTCTAGATCTTTTGTTTTTTGCAATGACTTTTGTTATTGTTTTATCATAAGGCTACATTCTCATGGGAGAGATAACACATGAGAGGGTGTAACAGCGAGGTTCACTAGTCTTTGTGGTTTTCTCCAAGGTCAGAAAAAAATATTTTCTTTATTTTGAAACTTAGTGCCAATATATTTAAGAACAAAGAAAGAAAATAATATCACAAGGTGGCAGAAAGAAGAGGTGTTTCTACGGTTTCATAGTGGAGAAAAGATCGGTTAATCTTATTTTTCTCTACTTGGCTTGAGAGCTGTACTTGAATTCTAAATATCACTTGATAGCAGAGGTTCTCAACCTTTTTGTGTCCTAGAACCCTTTGGTAGTTTACTAATGAAGCTTGTGGATGCCTTCTCAGAATTATGTATTTAAATAAATAAAATAAAATACACAGGATGGCAAAGGAAAACAAATATAACGAAATTCAGTGATCATAATATTTTTTTAACGTTCATAGACCCTAGGTTAAGAACTCCTGCTTTCAGTTATTGTTGCTTCTCCTCCTCCTCCTCCTCCTCCTTCTTCTCCTTCTATCTCCATCATCATCACAACTAGTATATAGAGCTTTGAGACATGTAAAGTACTTTACAAATACGATCTCATTTTCATCCCCACAAAGGTCCTGGGAGGTAAGTGCTATCATTGTCTCCATTTTATGGATGAGGACACTGAAGAAGATCTCTAGTAAGTAACTTGCCATGGTCACATAGCCAGATCAAAAGTCGAGTCTTCCTGACTCCAGGGTCAGTGCTCTATTCGCTTCACCACCTAGCTGCCCATGTTTGTTATCAAAACACTTCCCTCAGTCAGCTGGTGGGTCAGAAGGCCTGACTTTGCTTCATGACTCTTGACACTATGCAGCTATGTGACATTAGGCACATCTCCCTGGGTCTCAGTTTTCTCATCTGAAAAATAACAGTGGTAAAACCTCACCTGTCTTCCACCAGAGAATTGTGAGTAAGGTGAAAACTCACTGCTTTACAAAGACTGCACCTGGAGCTCACCAAGAGTTCGATATTTGACAGGGCCATACTGACACTTTCTGTTGAGTCTTTTCTGATGGTAGTCAGAAGTGAGCACCAGCTCCTCAGAACCCCAAGGTACCTGCTGTCTGCACTACTCACCTCGCCCTTATCACAATCTGCCTGCTGTTGTGCTTCAAAGTCTACACCTTGACTCTCCTAACAAGACTGTGATAGCCATAGAAGTGCAGGCAAAATGTTTCAAACATCTTTACTCTTTCTCCCAACCTGCCCCACCAAGAGCCTGGGTACTCACCAAATGTTTGTTACACCAAGTCACACAATTAGTTTTCAAATTTTTCCAAACAGGAATTTTCAGATTTTCAGATGCCTGGTGACCATTAACAGACGTTAGAATTCCATCTTCAACCCTTACTGGTTAGGAGGCCCTGGGCATATCACTTAACCTCTCTCTTATCCTTTTCTCTTTATTAAAAACATGAGTAAAAACACCTATTTCAGGGAAGCTAGGTAGCACAGTGAATAGAGCACCAGCCTTGGAGTCAAGAGGACCTGAGTTCAAATCCAGCCTCAGATGCATGACACACTAGCTGTGTGAACTTGGGCAAGTCACTTAACCCCAATTGCATTATCTTCCCCACTGCAAAAAAAAAGATTAAAAATGCCTATTTCAATGGATCGATGTAAGGATAAAATGAAATAATGCAAATAAAATGTTTTATAAACTTTAGAGCTGTACATATATATGTGTGTATATTGTGGATTTCTTAAAAGTTCACCCCTCCCCAATGTCCTTCATTATAGGCTATAATCTTGTTTAACACAACAATCACCTTTTCTAATCTAGGTTAGTAGAGGGAGCTCCCTCTGTAGCAATAATCACAACTCCTTCACATGTGTAGGTGTATGTATCTGTATAGAATTATCATGTATAATTTTAGATTATACAATATATAATTCTAATGTTACCTTATAATTATATTGTTACATTGTATCACCTTTATGAATCCCAGTAGCACAGTGGATAGGGTGTTGGGCCAGAAGTCAGGAAGACTCACCTTCCTGAGCTTAAATTCAGCTTCCGACACTAGTTGTGTGACCCTGGGTAAGTCGCCTAACCCTGTTTGCCTCAGTTTCCTCATTTGTAAAATGAGCTGGAGAAGGAAATGGAAAACCACTCTAGTATCTCTGCCAAGCAAACCCCAAAAATAAAGAGCAGGAAATGACTGGAATGAACGAAGAGTAACAAATGTGTGTGTAGGAGAAAGCCATTGGCTTTCCCTTCCTTGATTCCCCACAAACTGCTCGCTCCCGCCTCATCTCTACCTGCCGGCTTCCCTCTATTTCTTCACATCTCACCTTCCACAGGCTCCTTCCCCATTCTCCCTTCCTGCTCGTGCTCACCTTGTATTGATTAGCTCCAATTTATCCTGAACATACCTTGTTGATACCTAGTGGTTTCCATCATTGAGAGCAACGACTCTTTTTTCCCCTTTTCTTTGCATACCTAGCACTTAGCACAGCGTTTGGCACATAGGAGGCCCTTGATATATGCTAGTTGACCAACTAATTGTCTGAGGGCCAGGTGTGCCAAGGCCACAGCAAGGTGCTGCTGATGGTGGAGGTATTCATTTTCCTTGCTTTTACCCCAAAACAGACACGCTTCCTCAGCTGGAGAGAAAAAGAATGTGAGTAGGTTCAGAAGCACCCAAAACTCTGCCATGGTGCTACATATTGCCCTAAAAAGTAGAAAGCGAAATAGGGACCCAGTAGGTGGGAATGTGTGAGGAATCAGGATGATGTGTTTTCTCCTCAGGTGAATACAATTTTAAAATGACTTCTCCAATCAAGTGGAACATCTCAAAGGGCCAATAGCTTTCCCCAGTGCTGGAGATTAAGTTCATAAACATCCAACTTGATTTCCCTTGGCAAACATGACACCCTTAGAATTCCATCTATTGTTTCCCAACTTCTAATTTGTTTGCATTCTTGGTAAAGGTTGTTATTGTTTGTCCTTCATTCTCAAAGAGAAGCATAACAATAGGGAGGCATTTGTAGGTGAATTGAATTTGTGTGTGTGAGTGTGTGTTTGTGTGTGTGTGCAAAATCACCAGCCTCACTTTCTTCTGTGGAGCCATCTGGGTCCAAGGGCAAAATATAGACAAGGATGCCTGGAGGTGGCTCTGGGTGCAGTGGGTATAGGTAAAAAATCTGACAATAGGCATTAAATGAGCTTTTTGTCACAAATCAAAAGAGAGATAATCCTTGGAAAATTGGGGTCTTAAAATCTCTGTGCCTCAATTTCTTTTTTTAACCCTTTGAAAATTTTGATGTTATTTATGTTTTTATAATTACATATAAAGACAATATTCATTTTAATAAAAATTTTGAGTTTGGAATCTTTCCCTCCTTCCTCACTCCCCTCCCTGAAATAGTAAACAATTTGATACAGGGTATATATGAGCCATCATGTAAAACTCATTTCCACATTGGTCATGTTGCAAAAGAAGAAATAGAACAAAAGAAAAAAACACAAGAAAGTGAAAATAGTATGCTTCAATCTGCATTCAGACTCCATAAGTTATTTTTCTGTATATGGACAGCATTTTTCATCTTGGTCTTTAGAAATTATCTTAGATAATTGTATTTTTTTAAAAAGATATGACAATCATAGTTGATCATATAACAATGTTGCTGTTACTATGTAAAATGTTCTCCTGGTTCTGCTCATTTCACTTTGAATCAGTTCATGGAAGTCCTTCCAGGTTTTTCTGAAATCATCCTGCTCGTCCTTTCTTCTAGCACAACAGTATTTCATTACATTCATAAACCATAAGTTGTTCAATCATTCCCTAACTGATGGACATCCCCCCAAATCTCCAATTCTTTGACATCACAAAAAGAGGTGCTAAAATTTTCTTGTCAGTGTAGGTTCTTTCCCCTTTTTAACAATCTCTTTGGGATACAGTCCTTGTAGTGGTAATGCTGGATCAAAGTAACCCTTTGAAAATTTAGCAAATTTGAGAAAGAATAAGGAAAAGAGGACATTATATCTGATTAGTCAATTTATATATCATTCTCAAGCCCTAAAACAGGAGTGCTTAACCTAGGATTAGTAAATACATGTATATGTATTAGATAGAGATATATCGATTTAGGTGTGTATATGTAAATGTATATGTAAATATATATGTACATGTACGTGCATACATATGAATACATGTGTATATACATGTGTATATGTAAATCTTTGTACACATGTACACATATATACAGATACCTTTATATATATATATATACAGACAAATATATTTAAATAGAATTATGTATTTTTATAATAAACATTTTAAAATATTATTTTGATAAGAGGTCCATAGGCCTCACCAGATTCCAAAAGAATTTATAACATGAGAAAGGTTAAGAATTCTTTCCCAGAAATAATCAGTTTTTGCTATAAAATACCATAGACAATGAAGAAATATAAAAAATATTTATAGTAAATTTATAGTAAAGGCCTCATATCTCAGATATATAGGGAACTGAGTCAAATTTATAAAAGCAAAAGCCATTCTTCAATTGAGAAATGATCAAAGGAAATGAACCAGTAGTTTTCAGAAGAAATCAGAACTGTCCATAGTCATAGAAAAACAATTCTCTAATCCCTATTATTTGAGGAAGGCAAATTAAAACAATTCTGAGGTGCTACCCCATACCTATCAGAAATGACAAATGTTGGAGGGGATGAGGGAAAATGGGTACCTTAAAGATCTGTTGGTGGAGTAGTGACCTGATCCAACCATTCTAGAGAACAATCTAGACCTCTGCCCAAAGGATTACAAAACTGTATATCCCTTAATCCAGCAATACCACTGCTAGGTATGTACCCCAATGAGATCAAAGAAAAAGCAAAAAGATGTATATGTACGAAAATATTTATAACAACTATTTTGGGAGTGGCAAAGAGTGGGAAATGTAGTGGATGCTCATCATCTAGGGAATGATCTAACAGTTATAGCATATAATTGTTATGGAATACTATTGTATTATAATAATGAGGGTGGGTAGTTTCAGAAAGACATATGTAATGTTAATGAAATCAGAAGATCTTCCATGCCCCTTTCTATTGGCACCTACTAAAGGCACTTAGCACCTCAAAGGCTTAGCTCCTTACTTCCAGTTAACTCCTTGGGAGTAATCACAGCTGGAGTTG
>CM053600.1:194979302-194995177 GCA_028646575.1 Pseudocheirus occidentalis
TGGAGTATGGACATTGTAGGAAATGACATAGAGCAAAAGATCCCAGAAGAGTATGTCATGGCCTCTCTCTCTAAGGAACTTTAGGGATCATAATTCTTTAAATCCAAACCTCTGGAGGCCCAGGAAAAGTAATTCAAGTCTCTCCAAAAAGTAGAAAAGTATTCAATATACAAGATAGAACAGGTATAGGACAGCTATTTATTTCCTTTACTACAAAATGAAAACCTGAAACACAAAAGACTCATAAGTGTGCACTGACAAACATTTAAAACATGATAAAGTGAACTCTAACACTTATTACACTAAACTTGAGAACTTGATTCTTAAGATATTAAAATATGGAGTATTTAGTGGGACTATTGAATAGACATTTCATCTTCACTTTGGCTCTGCTTTGTTCAAATTCTCTTGTGGTCTATAACTGCTGACACATGGCCAGAACTTGGGCTTGTCTTCTTTCAGTGTTCATTTTCTCTTCTGAGAAGCACAACAAAGAGTATTTCTTACACTGTAGTCAGCACAGCCTGGAGGATCCTGGAACTCTTGAATTTCTGAGACAGCCATCCTTCAAAAGTCCATCTCTCGTACACATTGTTTGGTCACCTATTCTCAGAGAAAGAAACACAAAATAGAAGAGGCAGCCAGGGGCACCAGGTCCAGATTTAGACTTGCCCAGGCAACACATACACTTGAAACCATGTGAGAACAGTTGCCATAACTGTAGTCATGAGGGTCAGGGGGAGGAGAGGTGCTTTCCCTCCCCAAGGGAAGAGCTAGCAAGAACATGCCAAGTCTCATGTTTGAAAGAAAGCAAGAGAGTGAAAGCTGTTGTCTCTTCTTTGAAAATTCAGTGAGTGGGCACTCTTCCCGCCTCAACGGACAATCCCTCAATGGACAATGTATTCCCCTACCTGTGCTAATGTTGTGGTGACCAAAAAACAAGTGACTTCCTTCAAGATTGTTAAATTCTCTGGAGTGAGCCTGCATGTGTGGTTCACTGGAAATGATCTAAGGTCTAACAGATTAGGGGATTGCTATATTTACCCCAATTACACTCCTCTCATTCCAGTTTAATATTTAGTATCCTCAGCAAATAGACTAAGGTACATTTGACACATTTGCCCATGTCCCCAATTCCAGAAAGTTCTCTGGGTACTGAGGAGGTCTCAGACATTGTCCTTTCAAATACTTCTCCCAGTGGTTTAAATTAGAGTCTCAAGTAAGTCTAGGTATGGCAGGTCGTAATGGTCTGTAGAGTCCCAAGCCAGCCATTCACCACAGTTCTTAGACAATCCTCATACTAAAAGTGTTTTGTGATGATCCAGGTTTACCAAGCTGGTGGGCCTGAAGATGACAATTACTCTCAAATACAAAGTTCTGCAAATTCAACAAAAAAGACACCGTATTAAGTTTACCCTAGGTTATTGACTTCTTTGTGCTTACAAAGATTGTTGCAAACCAAACAACTACCTTACACCCCAACATTAAAAATTGTAACAAAATAAAGAAAAAGAAAAACAAACCTTCTCTTAGAGGGAAATTAGGCCGCAATAAACTCTATTTCCCAATAAAGATTAGTGAAGCGGGGTTGACTGGAACTAGCCGTGTTGTGTTCACATGAGTAACCAACTCACTGTCCAATTCCCTTCCCCTCACCCCTCTGAATTCCCAGCACTTAACGCAATGCATGATGCATAGTAGGTACTTAATAATGCTTTTTGACTTGATTGGGTAAAAATTTCTCTGTTTTCTTGTAGCAATAAGTTATAGCTTACATTTTCCCCATGATCCCATGGTTAATACAAAAGACAGTCAATGCCAATAAAGGTCTAGATAACATCGCTGCAGTGGTCCTTGTAACACATTGGACATACCAGACAGTTGAAGATAGCTTAAAAAGTGAGCAAACAGACTGAGATGGGCTCTGAACACATATGGGGCTCCCCCAAATGGATGATTCCCCTGGGGTTCATTTGAACCATCCCCTCAGATCCCAGATAAAGTCCCCAAATATAACAATATGTGCAGTTTCTGGACCCAGGGAGGTTGGAGGGCTGGCCCTCTTCCTCTAAGGCTCCTAGCTCTGGATTCATTAACATAGGAGCTGTTGTTGAAATGATTCTCTTCAATGCATAAAATCTCTTCCTGTGTCGACTCACTGGTTATTAATTTTCCTGTTAGGTCATCTGGGAATAGGGCTTTTCCACTTCACTTGCTGAAATTATTAATGGGACTACAGAGCCAGAAAACAGCAGGAGCGGGAGAGCTAGAAGAGACCTCAGAGATCATCTAGTCTCTCATATTGTCATTTTTCTGGGGCATCAACTGAGACCCAGAGACATAAAGAGATGTGCCTACGATGCAATGGTAGAAGCTGAGACTGGGGCTCAGGCTTCTTGGCTCTCCCTACTTGGCACTCTTTGGACTACTTCTCCATTCAATCAATTAATCAACAAGCATTAAATAATACCTTATTTTGTGCTAGATACCGTGGTAGGTGCTAAGGATACAAAGGCAAAAGGAAAATGAAGAGTTCCTGCCCTCAAGAAGCTTACATTCTATTGGGGAAAATAGTGTGTACACACATATGCACACATATATGGAATAATTATATGCAGATCAAATACAAGGGAATTGAACCCACAGGAGTTTGGGAGGGAGGGTAATGGCATTTGGGAGAATCAAGAAAGGATTCACGGAGAAAGTAATGCTTAATTTGCACCTTGAAGGAAGTGAGGGATTCTGTGAACTGATGGTGAGTGGGAATGTGTGCCACTTAAAAGCACAGAGACTGAAGATTCAGTGTTGAGAAGAACAAGAAGGATGGTTTGGAGGGGCCCCAGAGAGTGGGTAGTGGGCACTTCTGTTCTTCAGGGAATAGAGCGTTGGGCTTGGAGTCAGGAAGATCTGAGTTGGAATCCTGAGCAAGTAATTTCATCTCTCTAGGACTCAGTCCCCTCATCTATGAAATGGGGATAATAATAGCACCTACCTCCCAGGGTTGTTATGAGGCTGAAAGGAGATCATTTATGTAAAGTGCTTTGCAAACTATAAATTACCATATAAGGCTGAATGTTAATATGCTCAAACTTACCAGACATGAAAGGAGAACATTTTATACCTGGATAATTTTTTTTGTTCCTCAAGCACCTTTATTTGGCTACCTTGTTGAGAGGAAAGACCCTCCAGCCTGATTAGGATCTTATTCTTCATTTGCATCATACTTCTATTATTAAGAATAAGGAGGAGTTCTCTGAATTGTCAGGTTCTTTCTTTGAAGACTCTAGAATTTTGATGTAAACTAATTTCTAGTTCAAATATGCTAAATAGAACCATATTTTCCAGAGGATTATTGGCATCTTCAAAAAGTCTTCAAAAAACCTGGTCCAAATGACTATGTAATTACTAAATGCCTAATATCTATTGAGCCCCCCCGTCATCAGGAGACTGATGGAACATATATTTGTTCTAGCTAGAAGAAGCGACTAATGAATCATGGGAGGGAGGAGCACTCTCCAGAGAGTCCAGGGACTTTTTAGCATGGGGGAACTTCTTCCTCCCATGATATTTCAGTTCCTTCATCAAACCAGGAAAAATATTGCTTTTTATCAGTCTCCCTGTTGATAAAAGGCTATTGTTAATTTGAGGTTTTTGCCCATGCAGATCACAGTGCATTTCACAAAGATCATTAAGTGTTCTTTGATATTAAGAACTGAATTTTATTCATATTTGTATTTCCCCAGTGCCTAGGATAGTACCTTGTGTTATTCTATAAAAGCATAATCATCTAAGTGCTGGATATCCTTATCCCAACTCACACTCACCCTGATGAGTCAGGACCCTCAAAGAAAGGCTTCGTCTTCACCTCAGGGCTCGAAGAGCTTCCCTGAGGTGTCAGGGGGTAATTCACTAATGCTCCAGGCTCAAGCTATCATTCCAACTTACTCTCTCCAACATTAATCATCACTGCTTAGTGTCTCAAGTTTCACTTACCCAATTAACCCCAATTACTTATTACAAAGCAATGCTTACTTTGAAGATATGGCAAGAACAGAAGTTATTGAGAGAGGAAGGTCATACTCTCTCAATTATCACTTCAGTCCCCGGGGAAAATGGGTTCATATTTAAAGCAGTGTCTACCCCACAATATTCACTTGCAAATATGGCAGAGCTAGCGATGGATGATGAATCTGTTGCCTAGCCACACTTCAAGACTTTGGTTTCCATTTCACCTGTCCTACAGCTACTGCAAATCCCACCATGGGATCCAGGTCCTAGACTTGGGACACTTGCTATTCTGCAGCATACAAGTTTGTAGTCAGCTCCAGTTCTCCTTCACTTAACAGCAGAAAGAATAAACACAACAGACACAAAGGTGACAGCAGAGACGTGCGTGCACTCATGGCCATGTGGTGGCAGCCCCTAGGGATAGACCAAAGGATGAGGCTTCTTGCCCAAAGTCTCTGCCTCCTCAAATGAACACAGGCAGGCCGGAAAGAGGAAGGAAGGAGGTTCTCCCTGAATGGTTAATGTCTTTTGAGCATACACCAGCTCCAGCTGAGCAGCAAGTCAAAGGTCTGTCTTTTCACCATGTGGTTAGTGAAACAGGACTCATTATATGCACATGCTCCAAAATTCTCATGGGCATTGCTTCAGCCACACGCTCTAGGCGTGCTCACAAGGACAGGACTCACTGGCTTCTCCTCCCATTCCCAAATTTTGTTGAACTGAATTAAATATTTGTAATTTTCCCACTTGATATTAGAGACCAAAAGCTTGGTCTTTAAGGCCTGAAGAAGGCATAATGGTCAAACTACCAAGACTACACAAGAACGTTTTTTTCACAGATAAGTGCGGAAATGCTTGTTCCTTGATCTTTGGTTACTCAGGTTTGGAACTAAAAAGTAGAGCAGTGACAGGTTTTTTTTTAATAGGGCCATAGGCTGACTGATAAAAGGAACCTTAGCAATTATGTGATCCTACCCCTTATTTTATTCCTGAGGAGTCGAGGCCTAGAGAATTGAAGAGACGTATCCAAGGTAGGAAGTAGCAGAGCAAGTGTTTGACTCCAAGTCCTCAGACTCCAAACCTAGCACTGATTCTACTGCACCATGCTTCTGTGGACATAGCATGCTCCCATCTACATAGCATGCTCCTGTCTACATAGCATGCTCCCATCAATGCCCTTCCAAGGTTGGCATTGAGTCCCAATTGGCTGCACTTTGTAGTTTTGTGACCAATCAAGTTCCTCGTTTGGAATATGAGAAGCATTAAACTTATACCATCTATTTCACATGGTAGGCTCAAAGGGAATAATGTTTATGGAGTGCTCTTTAGTACTAAAATATAAGGCATGATTGTTATTGTAGTTAATAATAAAGACAAACTCATCCTATTGAAGAGATCAGCAACAAGAATGATATGCAGAGGCTCTCTGGCCCATTCTCCAACAACAAAAGCTTTGTTCAAGGCCACCTATCCCATGGCATTTACTGTTTTAAAATCCCTCTAGAGCAATAGTCTCTAAACGGTTTTTTTTCTTACTTTATTAGTTTAAAAAAAATGAGCATGTGCCCTCAATACAGATATGTTAACTTATTTACAGATGAAATGCATGACTTGTACTAAAGTCTTTCTTGATCCCCTTTAATGCAAGTATCTTCCCTCTACTGAGGGAAAGAAATTGAAGGAAATTTCCAATTTACTTTGTGTATATCTTTCTTGTATATGGTTGTTTGCAAGTTGTCTCCCCTGTTAGACTCAATTTCTTGAGAGCAGGGACTGTCTTTTGCCTTTTTGTATCTGCAGCCTTAGTACAGTGCCTGACACATGGTAGACACCTACTAAATCTTCGTTGACTGACATATGCAAAAATAAAAATTAAAAGGAGTAAAATAAAGATGAAATAAATGCTTTTAAAATGTTCATTTTATTTTATTAAAGGTCCCCAACCCCTTTTTCTCTACACTGAACATATTGTCATTAATAAGAATTTTTAGGGAGAGCAATGTGAGTGAACATTTTAGAAAATCATGGTCTAACACTTTTTGACACTGCAACCAAAAGGTTCCAAAGTTCAGTTTATGTTCACACTTGGTCTCAGTGACCGCAAATAAAATGAAGCACAGGGGCCTTAGATTAAAACAGAAGAGATGCCTTATTAGTTGTAGTTCCTAAAGTTTGTGCTTCTTTTTCAATCCCATCCACCAGTTATGCAGACTTTTTGTTGGAATTTGGCTAGTAAATTTCCATATTATCTGATGCTAATCAGTTATCCTTGCAAACTAGTCTGAAGGTGCTACATTTTATTTTTTTTTAATTTTATTTCTTTTTTCTTTTTTTTCTTTTAATTTTTTTTAACAAGTAAGTTCCCAAACCACTGAAACTCTGGAGTTTGGGGGTGGATGGGGTTTTAAACAGGTTAGAAAATTCTTTTTCCAGTGGTTAAAGTGTGATGAAACAAGAGTTTTTATAGGTGACATATACACCATTTTGAGCAACAAATAGTTGTTGATGTCTTGCTTAGTTTTTAAAGCTGTTGCTTTAAAGTGTTGGCTTCATATTAACCTCTTGAGGCCCAATATACACTTAGGATGAGGTTCATGGTAAATGAGAGTGGATTGGAACCCATATTTCAGATAATCTCATTGACAGTTTTGATTTTTTTCAGGTTGATTTCTTGTCATATATGATTAGATTGTCACTGTTTCTACCTCATAAATGTGGAGCTCAGATTAAGAATGCAAGCCTTCTCTAGGGAATATTGATCAGGGTCTAAAATCCTGTGGCAGTCAAGACAGCTCAAAAAGGCAGATGAGACTCCAACTACCTGATTGTACATGATGTAGCTTCTTCCTTATTAGGTCATCCCCAATACCTGCTCACTCAAACAGCTGCTCCTTTTTAGAGCCCTGGTTAATACCATGAACAGGAAATTCTTTCTATTGGCTAAATCCATATACCTTAGATTTCTTTATACTATGCCTTCGGTTTATTCTCTCCTTTGTGGTGATGTATAAAAGCTCAATTTTACTTTACATCTAGGTCAAGGTTCATTGATAAGACTAAAGAGGCTTTGCAAACAAAAATTCAAACTATTTAGTTGGAGTATTTTCAAGGAAGTCCACATAACTCAGTTGGTCAAACTTGAGGAAACATGGAGGGAGAAGTAGGACAATGAGGTAAGGGTGCTTGGACAGCCCCCACCCCAAGTTCCACATTAGTACTAGGCCTGACATCTTGAAGTGAGGGCTGTGACTTTGTAACTAGTTCCATATGTCAGAGCCATGACTTGTACCTCCAAACTGGGGCAGTCAACAGCTCCCTTTGCACTACACATGCTTTCCCATGGTTACATTATGTATCACGACAGCTCAGGTATTATGTAGACAGAAGTAAAGTCCAACCCTTGTTCCTACCCTGAGAGAGGGAGTGCTCAATAGCTAGAAGACTGGAATTTTCTAGTTTGCCAAATTCCAAGCATAAAAGATTCCAGATATTGGTACTGGGGTAAGATTTTTTAAAAAAGGACAGGACAAGGGGGAGAGGTGGCACCTGGTGGGAAGAGGCCCTGTAGCTAAAGTATAGACAGTTTACTAGTCAAATAAAGATTAGACCTTAAAGAACAGAAATTTTTCTGGACCACAATGGTATAACAATTCTTTGTGGCCTTGAAGGTTATTATTATCCCCCAGCTTGCCCATTTCCAAAAGAAATCATTGTAGTTCTTTTAACCTCTCCTTCTAGTTTCCACTTTCTGACTCTTACATCATTTTTATTATTCTTGTTTGAACTCCAGAAAAGATGGACACATTTCTCTCAAGTCATGGAATCCACAGCTGGACCCTGTTCTCCAGAGAGGGTCAAGACCTTGCTAAATAGAATCCTATGTTTAATTCCTTGCTCTTGGAGGCACCATTTCTCTATTTCTTTTCTTTCACTGATATATTTGCTTTTTAAAAGAAACAGAATTCTTTTCGGTATTTATAAACCAATTTTGGAAAAAATATGCTGCAAAATATATTTTTTAAACTCTAGAATATTCATTACAATAATAAAGAATGACCCAGACTGATCATCCATAACTCTGATTAAATCATCTGTTCTAAAGAGACCTTACCCATCACCACAAAAACCTTAAATTGGCAGAAGAGAGAAGAGCCAATTTGATACCAAATTTGTAATGGTAATAAAATACTCTACTAGAAAAACTAATAGCTTGTGACACAATCTAATTGTTTTTAGTCATTCTTCCCTTCCCCCCTCCAACATATCTAACAATATTTCTAGACATAATGGCATCTGACAGATATTTTCCTATTTAAAAAGACAGATTCTCTCTCTCTCTCTCTCTCTCTCTCTCTCTCTCTCTCTCTGTATGAAACCTTGCCAATTAAAGTCTTCCAGAAAAGTTCCTGAGAAGGGAGACTCTTGTCTAGAAAATTGAGAGCATAGAGTTTTTCTTAGTGAGCTTGCACCTACAGAATTCATATCAGACTAATAATCTGCAAGATAGCATATCCATACATTGGATACAAATTTAGCCTTTCCTTGAAGAACTAATGAGTGGGAGTGGGGCGGTCTATACACTACCTCCAGGGGTAGCACATCCCACTTTGGGATAGCTTTCCTTTTTAAGAAGATTTTTTTTTTCCACCTAACCTGATTGCGTCTTTGCCACTTCTAGCTCTTAGTGCTAGTTCTGTCCTTCTCTGGTCCAACAGGAGAAGCCTAATCCTTTCACATGGCAGCTATTCAAAAACTTGAGGACAGCTTATGTCTCCTGATCTTAGCTAAGTGCTCTCTAACTCACCAATGTCCTTTTTAAAAATATGGCACCACAAACTGGAAACAGTCTTCCATATACAGCTGACAAGGGCAGCATGCTATGGACCTATCACCTCTCTAGGACAGGAATCTATCACACCTCTCTTAATGTAGCCTAAGATCCTCCTCTGGATCATCACTCATAGCCACGAGTGTAGCTGGGGCCCTCTTCTTCTTCTTCCTCTCCATGTGACTTTATCTATTGCCATGAGTTTTGTCATCATTTCTATGCAGACAGCTTCCTGCTCTAACCAGCCTTAGTTTTTCTCCTGAGGTCTTGTCTCAAACCACAAATGACCTAGAAGATATTTCCTACTGAATGTTGTGTAACAACACGTGCAAAATGGAACATATGATCATTTCCCCGCAATCCTCCCCTCTTCTGAAGTCCTGCAGAAACATCAGGCAGCAACCATTTTCCAGTCACCCACATTCACAACCTTTAGTTATCCTCCCTCATTCTATATTTTTAACCAGTTGCAAAATCTCAATTCTACTTTCCTAACATCTCTCAAATATGTCCTCTTCTCTCTACTTAGATGGCCACCATCCTAGTCTAGGGTCTTATCAGTGGATCTTTGTAATTACCTACTAATTGGTCTCCTTGACTCAGTCCTCTCTCCACTCTAATCCATCCTTCACACAACTACCAAAATAATCTTACTTAAGCCATGTCACTTCCCTACTCCATTAACCCCAGTGATTTCTTAAAATGTGGGAAGTGGTGTCCAGTTTAAGAAACAATGAAGGGCTCATGAACTTTAAGAAGGCTTTAAGAAACCTTATAGGATCAGATATAAACTTTGCTTTTTGATACTTAAAGCCATTCATAATTTGGTACAAACTTGCCTTTCTAGGATTATTATACTTTATTCCTTTCCACACACTGTTCAATATAGCCAAACTTTTTTTTATTGTTCTTTACACTTGACATTCTATTTTCCATCCTTCTGCTTTTGCAGTAGCTGCCCCATGCCTGAAATGTACTCCCCGCCCTGCCCCCCCCACAGTATGCTTTTTAGAACTCTTAATGTTTCACTCACAACTCAGATCAAGCACTGTGTTCTACATGAAGTCTTTCCTGAGTTCTTTGGTTGCTAGTGTCTTCCTCCCACATTATTCATATTTTTCTCATGCATATACATGTATGTTCTATCTCTCCCTGAGGACAGGGAATGCTTCATTTAGACCTTTGTATATCATAAGGAAACTAGGTGGTATACTGGATAGAGCACTGGGCCAGAAGTCAAGAAGATCTGAGTTGAAATCTGGTATCAAATACTAAAAAGCTGTCATTTAATCTCTATTTGCCTACATTGCTTCAACTGTGAAATGGGAATAATAACAGCATTTCCCTCAAAGGGTTTTTGTGATAATAATTTTGTGAGATAATATTTGTAAAACCTTTAGCGTAGCTGGCATATAGCAGGTGAAACATAAATGTTAGTTATTATTTTTGTCATATGCCGCCCAGTGTCTGGCACATAGTAGGGACTTAATGCTTGTTGATTCACTGATTATCTGTTCTGGTTGCCATATCACACTGTTGACTTCTATTGACTTTACAATTCGCTAACTCTCCCTCCCCAGATTTTGTTTTTCAGACAATCTACTTTCTAATCAGTCCTTGCCATCTTGTATATTACAAAGTTAATTTCTTAAATTCAAATATAAGACTTTATACTTATTACTACTAAATTTCATTTTGTAAGGGTCAGCCCATCCTTCTAGGCTCTCAAGATCTTTTGGATCCTGACTCTGGTACATAGTATGTTAGCAATTCCTCCAAGCTTTGGGTCATCTGAAAATTCAGTACTCACTCATTTGGATCAACAGAGACCTTATTTTTGGAGCTTTCATTTCTTCCTCCCCTCCCCCAAAGGGATATGTGAGTCCACTGTATCATTTCAATTAGTTTTGTTACTTTTCTTTGGCATTGGTGATAGCCCTGGCCCATTTTTAGAAATGAGTCATGCAAATAATTAATATGACTAACAAACAGTGTTTTACTTTCTTTGGTTACTGAAGGAGGTTCATTTGCTATCTTTACCTTTTATACACCTACATTGCTGTACCTAATATTCAATATGGATTTGTGTTTGCCTAGGAGACTGGAAGACCTCCAAGAACAATTAGCAGTCAGATTACACAGGTTTTTGGTCTCTGAAAACTTGTTCATTCCTTTTAAATGAAGGGTAAGTTCAGGAACCACCATGCTAGAGAGGGGAAATGGAAAAGTCAAGGAATCCCCAAATATTGAGATTCTCTTCCCGAGCTCATAGATACTAAGTCAAAATTTTCACATCCCTACTTCAGTAGGAAGCAGTCAAGAGCTGTAGTCTTGGGGGTATCAGGTGTCCTAGGAGGTGTGCCAAAATGGACATACTATGCACTTATCAGAAAAGAAAGTGTACTTGTGCAAAAAGACTCTTTGTTGTAACCCAATATCTTCCTGGGACTTCAGGGACAGATGCTTTGTGCCTATCTCTTAAAACCATGGGTTACAAAAATAATCAATTATTGTAGTGAAGTTTTTTTTGTAAAAGTTGCACATAGTACAGAGAAATATGTATATATTTTTCTGCCCCCTTATAAGATGCCATAAATCTTTTAACTCTAGTTTCTCCAGTAATTTGACCAGCTTCATATTTTCTTTTTTTGGTTTTCTTTCTGTTAGATTTATTCAAAACCAATAGAGGGATATTGAAGACTCTTGTCACTAATGTGTTACTATTTGTGTCTTCTTGAAATTCAGATAATGTTTCCTTTATAAATTTGGATGTGAATGTATTTAGAGAAATTCAGTTTATTACTGATATTGATATATTACTCATGTTTCCTTTCAGTATAAGATAGTTCCTTTTTTCATTTTTCTGGGAAGGAATTTATTTGACTTGTTGACAGGAATTAATTGGACTTTTAGCACCTATATTATTTTTAGATTTCCCCTGAACTTTATTTGCTCTGCTCTTCCTAATTAAAAGAGTCTTCTCCTTGATAAAAGAAGATGGGGTGGGGCAGAAATGAAAATTGAGTAGTTCTGCTTTTTCACCATCACTATTTTTCTTTTTTCATTTTTAATATTTTATTTCCCCCAATTACATGTAAAATGATTTTAAAATTTATTTTTATTTTTAAGTTTTTAAGTTTTGAATTCCAAATTCTATCCTTCCTTCTTCTTTTCTCTTCCTGAGATGGTAAGCAATATGATATAGATTATACTTGTGCAATCATGTAAAACATTTCCATATTAGTCATTTTGTGGAAGAAAACTCAAATGAAACGAACAAAAAAAAAGACAGTGAAAAGTGGAAGTATGCTTCAGTATGTAGTCAGACACCATGAGTTCTTTCTCTGGAGGCAGATACCATTTTTTAACATGAGTCCTTCTGATTATCTTGGATCACTGTACTGCTGAGAATAGCTAAGTCATTCACATTGTTTATTGTACAATATTGCTGTTACTATGTGAAATGTTCTCCTGGTTCTGCTCATTTCACTCTGTGTCACTTCATGTAAGCCTTTCCAGGTTTTTCTGAAATCATCCTGCTTGTCATTTTTTATAGCATAATAATATCCCATTACAATAATATATCATAATTTGTTCACCATTCTCCTACTGATAGGTATTCCCTTGACTTCCAATTCTTAGCCACCACAAAAACAGCTGCTTTAAATAGCTTTGTACATATAGGTTCTTTCATCCTTTTTTGATCTCTTTGATACAGACCTAGTAATTGTATTGCTGAATAGAAGGGTATACACATTTTATAATACTTTGGGTGTCTTTTTTAATTTTTTGAATGTTTGTTTTTGCTTCATTGGAGAGCATGATGGCAACTCCACCTTTTTTGAATTCAATGATGTATAGCAATTGTTTTCCGCCCCCTAAGATTTGTTTTGCATATACATTCATTTTTAAAATGTATTTCCTTTAAGCAACAGATTGTAGGGTTTGTATTATTTTCTGTCACCCTTTTTTCATTTTATTGGATTATTCAATCCATTCACATTTAAAGTTAGGAGAGTTAAGTTTGTATTTTTGTGTGTTGCTAAAGTTATGTTTTTCCAAGTTATGATTTTTCCCCCTTTTCTGCTGTCAACACAAGATTAGGTTCCTTGAGTTATTTTACTTATTTTTTTTTTAAGTTGGCCCTGTTCCCACTGGCTCTTTTCCTCTTTCCATTGATCCTTCCTTCTGATTTGTTATTCTTTTCCCTTTAGGATTTTGTTTATTAATTCCTTTTTCTCTCCTGCTTTTATCTGCATCTCTCTCTCTCTGTCTCTGTCTCTCTTTCTCTCTCTGTCTCTCTTTCTCTCTCTCTTCCCCCTATTCTTTCCACTCAGTTAGTCAAACAGTCTTCTCCTCTTATTCAGCTTGTCCTGCTTATTAGTTTTTTAAAAATTATATGCATTGTACTGCTTTAAAAAGGTACCTTTTCATCTTCACTCATTTTCTAGAATTGAAAATAGAGTAGGGTGATTTAAATAAACTTCTAAACGTAAAATACATAAAAAATCCCAAATAAGCCAAAATATTTGTGGCAGTACTTTTTTGCAGCAGTAAAGAACTGGAGTCAAAGTGGATGTTCATTTCTTAGAGAATGGCTAAATAGGTTGAAGTACATGAATTAACTGAATATTATTTTGATATAAGAAACTAGGTGAGAAACTCAGAGGCAAATGAGAAAACATATATGAACTAGATGAGCAAGAAGCAAACAGAGACAAGAAGACACCATATATCGTCATGGATGACAACATAAATAGAAAGAACAATACATATTAATGAAAAAAAAACTTAGCCCTGAGAAGAGGTGAGAAAGTGAATTTGTCTCCTCTTGTCAGAGAGACAGGGGACCTTGGGTGTAGAGTGTTATGTACATCATGCCAGATTTGGGACTTGTGTAGTTGGTTTTGATGAACAACAATCTTTTCTTTAATGAATGTCTCACTGGAGAGGGGTTGGGGTAGGGGTATGTTCAGAAGTTAATGTTATAGAAACAAAGGCATAAAAAATTAAAAGAAATTTAGATACCTCCAAATATTTATCTTGCAAATGACTTTTCCCCCCAAGGATAGTACTTAGGTCAACAAAAGGAAAATGTGTAGGCTCTAGACTCAAAGATTGGATTCCAATAAAATGAAAAGAAGCAAAGATAATTCTTGAGGTTCTTTTTGTTAAGCAAGGCAAGTGGGACAAACACAGTAGGCAAGATGATCAAGGAACCAGAAAGTCAGTAAAGTCTCAAGGCCCAGGAGGCTTATTATGAGCGGAGCAGCAGAAGGCTCGGATGCTTAAGTCAAAAATGAAAAAAACCAAACATATTTTGCCATGTGTGACTCCAGCACAGTGAAGTTAATTCCTCATTTAAACTGTTTAACCTGTGGACTTGACAATCATTCTAAACCCAACAATTGCCTGATTCCATTCAATTTGCCTGTGTCCCTGTGTGTTCAGCACCTGCTAGAGTCTTTTTCTTTAATTGTGTTTCCAAGAAATAAGTGGAAATGAGAAGATTTGGGGAAGAATTAATAAAAAACCATTGAGTATCTATGAAACTCAAGCAGTAATTAAATACCTGTAGTTCATAAATTGCCCCTGAATTTCATGACTATAATAAGGATGATATGAAAATCTAATCTCCTCATAATAGCAGAGGTATGTGCAGTGAAGGGAAGGGAAGAGCAGTTGTGGGAAGAAGAGAGAAGCATTTGTTTTATACTCAGTACAATTAATTAGTGGACATGCACACATTATGTACCATCAAGATAGGGCTTTGGAAAAATTCCACAGAGCCAAGCTTTTATGTCCAAGTTAATCTTTCTGAAAGACCAATATTAGAATTTCTTTGTTAATCTTGAAGTACAGGTATTATGGAGAAGGGAAGAGAAAGTCTCATATGGGGAAGTTAACCCTTTTCCAGCTGAACTCTTTCAACTGTGTCACATTTTCGAAAACTAGCATTTTCCATAAGGTGATAATTCAGTAGCCTTTGAGTCTTAATTATATTAGAATTGTTTAATTAAATATTTGGGTCTTAATTTAAACATATGAAAATGTAATACTTCTCAGCTTGAATTCAATCAAAACACTTCTATGGATTTTTGCTGTTGCAGTTATTTTTATCGTGTCCTATTCTTCATGACCCCATTGGGATTTTCTTGGCAAAGATACTGGAGTGATTTGGCATTGGAGTGGTTTACTGATTGATGCTAAAAAAAACCCTTATGACACTTCCCAGTTATTCTCCCTCCATTAGTAACCTCTTTGAACCAATCAATCAATCAATTAATCAATAAGCATTAATTAAATGACTATAATATGCCAGACCCTGAGGATACAATTATGAAAGGGAGGCAATCCCACTTCTAAGGATGGGATGCAAGAAGCAAAAACAAATCAACACATTGTACGCATGTGGAAACATATACCACCTTACATAACAGTAGCCCACCACTTCTCAACTGAGAATATGAAGATATATTTTATTATCATTCCTCTGGAATGGAGATTGATTCTGAGATCTTACTGTTGTTTTCCTTTATGTTATCATGGCCACTGAGTAAATTTTCTCAGTCTTGTTCATTTTGTTCTGTGTTAGTTCATGTAAATATCCTGAAGTCTCTTTGAATTCCTCACATTCAGCCATTCCTTAGATAATGAGTAGCCACTGTGTTTCCAGGATGTATTTTTTGTTCTCTACTATAAATATCTTAGTATATTTAATGAGATGTCACCCTGCTTAAGATATTTGCCTAATAGTGAGATCTCTGAGTCAACAGGTACAAAGTTAGTCTCATTTCTAGCATAGTTCCAAATTATCTTCCACAAGGGTTGGATAAATGCACAGCTCCACTAGCATGGTTTTAATGTGTCTGTCTTCCCACAGCCTGCTCAGCCTTAAGCAACTCATAGTACTTTTTCAAGAAAACAAAATATCTTTGAATCATAGAATATTACAGTAGGAAGTAATATTAGAAATTATCTAGTCAAACCACCTCATTTTAAAGGTGAGAAACTGAGGCCCACACAGGGGAAAAGGACT
>CM053600.1:194995677-195060779 GCA_028646575.1 Pseudocheirus occidentalis
ATTTATAATGGACATAGATGTTGTAAAATGCTTACATGTTCAATGAGTTGTGGCTAAGTTAAACATTTTGTGTCTACTGATGTGTCTGATTTGTTGCAGCTTCCCCTCCCCCATTATAATTCCTCATTCCAATGCCTTATTGTGATACACTCTGGTCTTGGATTCTTGAAGACTATACCACAAGACTAGAAAGGTTTTGAGTACACATCTGGCAGTACTGCATGTCTCTTGTCTGAAGACATCAGGCTGAGTTTGAACTAGTTCCTCTATCCAAATGCACCCTCACAAGGAGGTACACTCTGACCAGAGGAGGTCATAAAGACTATGTATTGAGGAACAGAGATTTTCATCATCAGAAGTTCCTACCTCAATGAAATCCAGGGTATTTAAAGAATTGAATGTGTGTCTATATGTGTGTGTATGGATAAATATATATATACATATATGTGTGTATATATGTGTAAACACACATTCAATCTGCATATATATGTGTATGTGTGAATAAATATAGATATACATATATGTGTGTGTACACAAATCATATGTGTGTGTATATGTGTATACACACATACATGCACACACCCCTACATGTCAAGATGGGGATGGGGAAAAGAGCTCAGAAAGGATTTAGGGATATATATGACATTCATTTTCTGCAGATTGAATTTTCACTTCCAAAAATTAATAGCAATTACAAAATGCTATTATCTTATATTTTGTCATTCACATTATAACGAGATTATAGAATTGAAGATTTAGGGCAAAAAAGAGTCTCTTGGGTCATTGAGTTGAACCCACACATTTTGCAGATGAGAAAATGGAGACTCACAGAGATTGAAAGACTTGTCCAAGGTCATACAGCTATTAAACATCAGCAGTGAGATTTGAACATAACTCTTCCTGAGTCCAAGGCAACTATGTGGTTTAATAGAAAGATCTTGGAATCTGGAAGACATCTTCTTGAGTTCAAATCTAGCCATTTTCACTTACTTGTTATGTGATCTTGGGAAAGTCACAACCCTTTCTGTTTCAACTCTACCCTCTAGCCCTCTCAACAGAAGGAAGAAGAGGTTAATGTACTTGGAGTCAGTTAGCAGCTAGGTAGTTAGTTTAGAAGTAATGAGTTTCTCTACTGAGATGTAAAAGCTTCCTGGATCAATCCAAAATTGAAAACAAAGGACTGAAAAAGAAAAAAGTCTCATTATTATTAAAAGCCATTGAGTAGCATGTGAATGAACAAGGTTACTTTGTGAGTTGGTGTTAATGAACCAGTCCTTCCTCTCTGAGACCTGATATCCCTGGCTATGTCAGTGTGGTTCCAAAAGTACACAACAGAATTGGGGGGGGGGGGGGCAGTGAGGGAGACATGGAGGAAGTTACAAACTTCTATCAAAAAACACTTATTCTTGTTCCAATTTATCACTCTTCCTAAGGTGAGAAAAACACATCCACCAGAAGTATCTTGCTTTCCCTTCTTGATATCAGAAAGTATCTATCTTTTCAGGGTATTCTTTTTCCCATTTGCTTAAAAAATGGCCAGATGTGAAATCCTGGTAGATCTCTTTCCACTTATGCTCTCTCTTCTTCAGAACAAAAAATGCCAAGGAAAAGTCATGATGAAAAATCCCTCCGCCTTTGCCCACTGGTTTGTTGTTCTGGTATCTTCTTCTAATTATATTTTTGAGGCATGTATTCAAGAGCATTCTACACCAGTTTTTCCCATGCTGACCAATCTCACGTGGGTTTGCTTTGTTCTGCAGCCAGATTTGAAAGTCACCATTATCATAAAGCATCTGTGTGACAATGGATGAGGTACTTTTCTAGGCACTGGGAATATAGAAACAAATGGTACCATTTTAACCCTTGGGCTTAGAATCGAGCTGAGGAGATGGTCAGTCATTTAGCCAGAATCTACTAAGTTCTCACCGTGGTGAACATTAGGGATAGAAAATACAAGTAAACCCCAACCTACCCTCCAGCAATCTGTATTCTCTTGGGAGGGACAACATGTACACATTTGCATCACCCTAGACAGCAGCAGGTCTCAAAACTCTAGGGACTTTACACTTTTAAAAATCTTCAAGGCTGCAGAAGAGTTTTTATGCATGGTATATCTATGAATATTTACCGCATTCCAAGTTAAAATCTCTTCGTATTATTCTGAAAAGAGTTTTGACCTGATGGATCCCCTGAAGGGGCCTTGGGGCCCCCCAGAAGTCTCCAGGCCATGTTTTGAGAAGTGCTGCTATAAACTCTCCAGGAGCTCCTTACTTGTGAACTAAAATGAGGTTAAGAGCCAATTTCCTCATATTTGTTGGATACACTACTTTGTTAAGTTTTTGGAGGAATTTGTATTTGTGGGTCCCATCCAAGAAGAGGCTATTCATATTTTCTAGTCTAGTAAGATGAGTTTGAATCACGTAATCTCTCTGAGTCTCAATTTCCTCATCTGCAAAATGGGTATATCTATGTGTACATATGTGTACATGTGTATACATACATACATACACCATATGATGTCTGTGAACCACCTGATTGTGCAACCTTTTACTAAATTCCAGGGCATCCCCAAACCTACTTAGTTGGCTTCAATTTACTTCAACTCAAGAAACAGTTATTAAATATCAACAATGTTTGAGGCCCTAATTACAGTGCTGGGGGTAGAAAGACCCAACTGAGATTGTTCCTGCCCTGTAGAATTTATAGTTTACTGAGAAAAAAAAAACATGAGGCCATAAGATAAATTCAAAATCCATATAAAGGCATTTCAAAGGTTGGGCCACTATGACGGGGGCAACATCTTTCCCAAGAGGTGGCAAGGCAGCTGAGCCTTGAAAGGAGATAGGGGTTCCAAGAAGCCAAGGTAATAAAGGCGAGCATTCCAAGCAGGGAGAATGGACTGTTCAGAGGCAAAAGAACAGAAAATGAAAAGTTGTGGATGGGTAACTGCAAGCAGGCCAGTTTAGCTAAAACCTAGAGTGTTTGAGGAAGGGTAATGTTTAACCATTATGGAAACCTAGGCTGGAGCCAAACTGTAAAGGGCTTTTAAAGCTAAGCAAAAGTTTCTATTGATTCCAGAGGAAATAGGGAGCTATGTAAGCTTCTTGACTAAGGGAGGATCATGGTCAGATCTACCCTTTAGGAACTACAGTTTTGTAACCATGTAGAGGATGGATGGCTTGGTGAAGTGAATGGCTAGAGACAAGGAGGCTATTTCAATAGCCCATCAATTTCAATCAGCCTCTCTGGCATTGGGTGGCTAGGTGGCACAGTGAATAGAGAGCCGGCCCTGAGTTCAGGGAGTCAGGAGGACCCGAGTTCAAGTGTAACCTTGGACACTCAACACACTTACTAGCCATGTGACTTTGGGCAAGTCACTTAACCCCAATTGCCCTCCAAAAAGAAAAAAAAAATCTCTGGCATTAAAGGGGCTTGACTTTTATATAATTTTTAGCTCTTTATGGTCTGTGTAGTAGAGCAACACTCTTGAGCTAGAACGGGGATCTTGCAAGGAAATCCATAGACTTGGCCTAACTGGATCAAATAGGAGAAGCAGCCAGAAATTGGGGCTAATCTGGGGTCTGTCTGAGAGGCGGCAAAATTGTTGGAAGGACAAGGCACTGGACCCAGATCTTAGGTTCAAGTTCTGGATTCAAGTGTGACCCCATGACTTACTAGTTCTATGGTCCCAGTTTCCTTGTTTATATAGGGGGATAACAGTGCTTATTATGCAGCTTATTTCTAAGGGCTGTTGTGAATAATACCCACTGTAAACCTCAAACCATCGTAGGAATATGAGTTGTAGTTGCTGTTATTGGTGGCCAGACCTATTTGCTCTGAGCTTTAGGAGATTAAGATTCTGTTCATTTGGCCCTCAAAACAAATTATAATGGTAGTTTTCCACCCAGATACTCTTTTTGCGAAGTTTATTCACATACGGATTTGCTGACTTGTGATGCTTTAAACGATGCTTTGACATGGAATGCCATGAAGCAAAATCAACCTACTGGATTGGATTGAAATGAGGCAGAGGTAACAGCCCAGTTACCCAATGGGTAGAATTTACATTGAGGCAGACTTGGGTTCCACAGAAGGGATCATGTTATAACCAGTAAAAAGAATGAGCACCCCAGTTGTCAAAGGCATATTTTAGAAGCAAAATGAGACAGAGGTAGCCTGGAAAAGTTGGAAGAAAACAGAAATCCAGTGACTTAAACTCCATTTCTCCCAAGTATGAATTTTTTTTTAAATCCTAGACTCAGAGAGTCCTTAGCAGATTCTACTGCCTGGAGCCTTGCCACAATCTTTAAATAGCTAAGGTAAATTCTTCTTTTGGATTGGCTGCTGTTTTCATCTCACAGACTAAAGCTAAGCTATAAGGAGATTGACTATGGCTAGCAATGATCTTTCACTGATGTCAGTGGGAATTTCCTCCTATGAATAGAGATGCCTTTGGTCTTGCATGTAGGAAGTCATACCAGCCAATATGAGGTCTCATGTCCCTGAATTCTAGGTTGTCCGGCTGACCTTTGCTAGCAAGAAAATCCTGACTGATCTGATTGAACTGCTACCGACAGAAGGTGTTCCAATTCTAAAAGCCTTTTCTGCCAAGAGATAACTAGACAGGACACTTCAGCTATGACAGACAAAAGCTTAGCTTTCTGTTTTAAAAAAATGGTGGAAATAAAGAAGCTATCTTAGCTGAGAATAAGGAAGTGAAAGCGATCAGCAGCAAGAGCCGGGAGATTACTAGAAATTCACCAATCGATTTAGCATTCAAAATCAAAATAAGTATCCAATTGTTGTGAAGACCGTGGCTCTCTTTAACACTGGTAAAGCATCTTTGTGCCACCATCCATTCCGGTGAGGAACTGACCCTCGGTTCCCAAATGCCATTTGAGTGCAAGATCTGGCAAATCTAGCCAGGTTGTAAAAAAAAAAAAAAATAAGAAAAAATTAAGCAGGTGGTAGAATAATGACTTAAAAATAGCAGGAATAATCATAGCGCTTCTCGATTGTAGTAAGAGTTTGAAAGGGCTTTATATACATTATCTTCTTTGTTCCCAACAACAACACACTACGAGATTGGTGCTACTGCAGGCCCCATTTTACAGAGGAGGAGACTAAGGCTGAGTGATTAGCTTTCAGTCAATAAACCAAAGGGGAAAACTACAAAAAGATAAATGAAACCAGCCCAATTTCTGTGTTCTCATGAATGTGAAATGTCCAAGGCAGGTCAAACACAGTATTTCAAACCGAGCATTCTCTCTGCTGAGTGTCTATTATACTTTCATTCATGGAGTGATGGTTTCCTTGGTCACACCAGCTCCCAAATATTATCTACTAAATGATAGACCAGGGGTCCTTTGCCTGTCGTGTATCATAAACTCCTTTAGCTATCTGGTAAAACCTAGAGACTCTTCAGAAAAATGTTTTAAAATGCAGAGAATTACATAGGAAACTAATAATGTTAAATATAGTTATCCAAAAAATTAAAGTTCGTTGCCCCAGGTTAGGAACCCTGTGAGTGTTCTCACTCGCATTTGGTGGATGGGGTGCCCACATGGATGAAATCACACATACTTAATCATACAATATCCAAGCAATGGAAATGGGGAATTTATTTAAAATAGAATTTGAGGAAGTGTCAGTATCAGAATTACAGCCTATTTCCACCATACATTTTCCAAACCACAATTGCTCAAAATTCCAATGAATACAGGTTATAAATTCTCTCCATTTCCTTCCCGGAGCTGGTTTATCAGTTCAGGATCACAAGCAAGTAAAAAAAATTAAAAAACAAAACAAAACAACAATAACAACAGGTCAATAGGATGAGAAGGATAAAGGTCTGGAAGCGACTTGTCCACCAAGAAATTTGCAGAAGGCTCTGGGTCTAAAAGTAGCTGCATCTCAGCACAGGATCCATCAAAGCATTGAAGTCTTATAACTACAGCTTCTCAGGCTGGGAACTGTAGTCAAGAGGACCTCCCTAGCTGATTTCCCTGAAACAGGAAAACTTCCTATTGGTAGAAGAAGCAACATCAGTTTCCAGGCTCCAGAACACCTCCCTCTTCTGTCTCTTTTCAGTGTCCTGCTCACATCTTCCCATGCCCCATCTTTGTCTTAGGAATGCTTACTAACCTGCTCGTGACATCAAGCATCTCACAAATCCTCCCCTTCAACCAGAATCTAAATTCAGGCATCATCTTCATGTTCCAAAAGCTGCCCTCTAACCAGAATCTAAGTCTGGGTGTCATCTACACCTACTGTGCTCTGCATGGCCAATTGTGGAACGTAGCCCCTGAAAAGAACCTGCCCCATTTTTCTTTTATATTATTTAATATTAGAAAAGCAATAACAGTTTACATTTCTTTTAAAATTCTTTTTAAATGCTGCCTTATTTTTGTTTATGTCTTATGTTTTTACAACATTATCTTGTCACTTTTAAGGCTGCAAAATGCTTTCATAATGTACTATCCCATTTGAGTTTCATAACAACCTTGTTAGGTGGGGCAAACATAATCTCCATCATACAGACAGAGAAACTGACTTAACACTGATTACATGGGTTAAGTGTCTTGTCCAGCATCCCCTAATAGATCGAGAATGGAGTTAGAAGTCAAACCCAGGTATTAGGACTTCAAGTATTAGGTTCTTTGCATAATAATCCAACACCTGGGGTGGGGAGGGAAGCTATATGTTGTCTTTGTTGCTCTTCCTTTTTTTCCAAAGAGGATGAGTGATATTATGGGATAATGTCTGGACTTAACTCACTCTCTGTTCCACAGTCATCAAAGTCCAGTGGCAAAACAAAAAGTCAAGATGACTGGTGATGACCCAGGGATGCAATAGATGACCTTGGCATCTTCCTTAGAGCCTGGCCAACCTTTAAGTGCTACACAGCCTCTGCCTCATAGCCTTTGGAACAAATTGTTCTTATCCACCCATTCCACTGGGGATGTGGTGGGGAGGAAATTGGGGCGGGGGTTCATCTTCATATGCTTGGGTAGACATCTCCTAATTGAATGACAGATTGGAGACCTATCTGTTACTCAGTCTAGTTTAGCACATTAGCCAAGACAGTTTTACTGGGATGTGGCCACTGTACATGCTTCAGAGATTATTCAAGCTCTCAAGTCCAAACACAAAAGCCTTTCTAGAGAGTGAGATATGCCTTGCTAAGGATTTGTCTTTTCTTTAAAAATTTGAATTATAGAAGGTTTGAACAGTCCTATAAACCAATATGATGAGTTTATCTAATCACATCAAATTTATTTCTATAAAATACTGTCACCCCTTTGTCCCTCATAGACCACACTAAATGCTTCTGTTTTCAAGTCACATTTACCTAATGACATTAATTTTCTCAGGCTGTAAAAAATGGTCCAGATCACAGGACCCTTCTAGATAATGGATGATTCTTTGTCAGCAACTTTAGATCGTGGAGTTAGAATGAGAGTGGTTTGTTGGAACCATGAAAAGCAACCTATATATAGCCTTGCTAAGATATATAGGCCAAGCTACTAAAAGGCATCTCCAGCTAATGGGTTGTGCCTTCCATAAATCTGGGCAAATAGAAATGGAGGGAAGGGAGGGGTATACATGTCACCAAAAGAGTGAAAATCAAGGAAGCCTGATAATCCTTACTTTCTTCCAGCATCACAAAGATCACTATTTGCATTTTTCTTTTGTCTAGGGATTCAGGCTTTAAAATGATAATTTCTCTTTCCTTTGAAGGCTTGGTAGCCTAACAAAAACTAATTTGAAGGTACTTTAGCAATTTGGATTGGAAAGTTGATTTGGGATAGAGAGCAAGCAGAGAAAGGGAAGGGCCATGAGGGAGTTAGATGGGAAGAATCACGTTATCCAAGTTATCCAAAGCAAGGTTAGCTCTCTGACTGGAATAGGAACACCACCGCAATCTGCCTGGGTCTTAGCTACTGATGTTCCATCTGCTTTAGGGATTAGTTGAGAAAATAAAATCAAATGAAAGGTCACATTTCCCATTGCAAGCCTTTGTTCCTAAATTGCAAATATTTCAACTGAGTTCAAGAAGAGTCTACTGAGTAAGTCCAAATAGATCAGCAAACGGATTATTATGAGAAATTTCTGAGCTCAGCAAACATAGCACAAGGTAGACCAAGGACTACCCTGTGGACAAAAAGGAAACTTTGGGTTCATGGCCTACATCCCATCCACACTGCCTTTGGGAAGGGGACTTGACTGCTGTCCAAGTACTGTTCAATGCAGGCCTCCAGGCGGATGGGCCAGGATACAGTATACTTGGCAAAAGTCTTCAAGGCGCATATGGCCCCATCCCTTTGCCCAGTATCCAACCTTGAAATGCCATCCAGCCCACCTCTCTGAGTCATGGTGAAAGGAGCCCTCTTAGCAGAGCTACAGGCAAGGACAAGTTGCTTTCCAGTCAAAATATTCTAAACAAATTCTTCATTCAAATTAATCCTATTCCCTCTTTTATCTATTCTTCAAAGAAAAGAGGAACAGCCGGACATCAGCCCCCGTCTAGGCTTCTCATTTCCTTAAAGATGATTAGATCACCTTCTAGCCTTCTCATGTCTACATCAAACAGCACATTTGTCAGAATGTAGACTGCACCTTTTCTCTAGATCTGGCTTACATAAAACTTGAGTATGGCCTAAACTTTTCAGTGTATACATATATACATATAAGTATCATGGTGGGGGGGGGAGTCATTGGAGTGCAGGGGGGAGTTGATCTGGACAGATCCTTGATCTATTGATGACCATCTAGGGTAGCTGGGTGGCCTAGTGGATAGAGTTCTGGGTCTGGAGTCAGGAAATAAAATTTACTCAGTGTATGATCCTAGGGAGATCACTTAACTTTTGCCTGCCTCAGTTCCCTCATCTGTAAACCAGGGATCATAATAATACTTGCCCCAAAGGGCTGTAGTTACCTGGCATATAATAGGCACTTAATAAATGCTCGCTTCCTTTCCCCCAAACGTTACTCCAGTTGATGCAGTTACTGAGAATAACAGGCAATGAGAGTGTTAAAGGAAGCCCAAAGAAGGGCCCAATTTGTTACCCTTTTGTTAAAAGCTTTAAAGTTTATGAAAAAGTTCTTCAGTTAAACTTGCTGAAATTATGGAGTAGATAACAATTGTCCGGACCAACAACTACACCAATAGTAGCTCTTTAGAAATCAAGATATATTGTCTAGGGAATCAAGCAGAACAAGAGACAGTTGTAATGAGTGCGAGCTCAGGTAGTAGAGAAGAGAGTCAATGATGGAAAAAGAACCCAGATCTTAAAAGGGAACAACTGTTCTTCACCTGGTCGGGCGGGGGTTCCCTCTCTCTCTTCTCCCTCTTCATCAACCATGGCATCAGTTGGCTGTAGGCAAACAGAGGTCAAGTGACTTGTCCAGGGTCATACAGCTAGTAAATGTCTGAAGGTGGATTGGAACTCAAGTCTTCCTGACTCTAGGCCCAGCACTTTAGCCACTGTGCCACTTGGTTGTCAAGTTGACAGGAATTAGGTGTCATTAAGTATATTCTCTTTAGTTTATAGATAAGGAAACTGAGAACCAGAGAGACAACAGTGACGTCCAAAGTCACCCAGGTGGCAAGAGGGGATCTAGCATTCACAGCAAAGTCTTTGGGCTCTGAATCCACTGCTACCCTATCTGCTCCCCACACTAGTCCATTTTGCCATTATTCTGTGGATCCCCTTGATGTACACTCAAGTCACAGAACTTGGCCTAACCAATAATATGAAGTAAAAATGGATGCTTTTATGGAGAATGAAATTGCCATTCACAATTCACTTATTCTTTCTTGTGTATTGTCTTCCCCATTAGATTGTAAGTTCCTTGAGGGCAGGATTCTTTCCTCTTCCTCTCCTCTGACTGGCACAGAGTAGGTGTTCGACAAATGTATATTGAATTGAATCAAACTGAAGCCATGGCCCTTAAGAGTGGACAGTGGTTTTTGGTCAGCCAGAGCTGAGTCTGATTTCCTCTTCTCCTTCTTGTTACTCCAGGACAATAATCAATAGCCTGGTGTCTTCTCCCATGCCTAAGCCCAGCACTGAACAGTGTGAAAGGAAGCAGGTGCCTGACACCACTAGCTTCAATTGGCCATCAGCATGGAGTCTCAGGTGTCTTAGCTAAGAATTGAAAAGCTGCCATCAACAGGAGCTGATGAACCTGGCATAATAAATAGATTGGCCAATGGCCAGACCTCTGGCTCAGCCCCAGTACTGCAGAGGAAAGGCATAGTCATTTCCCAAGATTATGCAGAAAATGACAAAGTGCCCAGAACTCCCATAAACTGAAGCACACCAGTGTCCCTGATTGAATGGTGAACAGAGCTAATGGTATTTTCCATGTGTTTCTAGGCTCTGCCCAACTCCTTGAGCCCTGGAGTAAAATTGCCATTTTTGTGTCATGTGACTGTCCCAAACCTCATAGTAAGAGGAATCATCCCCTTGTCAATTGGAGCAGCCTTTCCTCCATCCACAAGAGGTGATTCTTCTTGGTGGCTCCTCCCCATGTTAGTGGTGTTCTAATGCATTCCACTTCTCATTATCTTAGAGCTTAATTACAGAATGTCTTAGGAAGGAACCTTAAGAGTCATTTAGCATTTGTTAGGCTAAAGAACACAAAAGGGAAGTGCCTGATTGATGAGTCTGTCTCATTAGGCTGATACAAGTACATAAAACCTTGTAAAACAAGCAACATTGGGAAACAACCTGGTCTTCTGGGTTAGCCCATCCTGCATGCACGCCTGCCTTAGGACAAACAAGATGCTTGCGATCCATCATGTTTCAAAATGGCAGAAAGAGGCTGTGAGATTTCCTCTTAAGAGCTCGACCTTTCCTAATGAACCTACTTGGTGGTCCCTACACACAGTGGTTCATCTCTTTCCTCTGCAGCTTTGCACAGGCTGTGTATCCTCCCTGGAATGCTCTCACTCTTAACCTCCTATTCTTCAAAATTTTATTTTATTTTGCTTTTTCCAATTTGTTTATTATTTTTCATTGTCAACATTCATTTTCACAAGATTTTGAGTTACAAATTTTCTCCCTGTCTTTCCCCTACCCCCACCATTAAGGGTGGACAATAGCTTTTGGTCAGCCAGAGCTGAGTCTGATTCCCTCTTCTTCTTCTTGTCACCCCAGTACAGCTAGAGAACTCCAAACACCTAAATAAGAAATCAACAAAGGAATCCAATCATTAGTTTCTCTAGTCCACCTTGAGTGGCTGTTCTTCCTCATCCAGCAAACGAGCTGTTCATAAGAGGCAGAAGGCAAAGCACCACTTTCAGACTCCTTGTCTGCTAGCATCAAGCCTCATGGCAGAGACACAGAATGGAGCAGAGATCACCTACTGCTGGTGTACACTTTACCAGCAACTCCCATATCTGTAAAAAGGATGGGCAATGATACTTGTAGTCACCTGCCTCTCAGGATCATCTTGGAGGACCAAACGAGATGGTGTTTCTAAACCTTCATGCACTATAATATCAGCTGTTCTCATTTATTGGAGGAGAGTTAGACAATTTAAATCAGTCAAAAAGCATGCCTTAAGCACCTACTAAGCACCTAATTTTTTTTGCTTTTTTTTTTTTGGAGTGGGGAAGACCCCAGGCAATTGGGGTTAAGTGACTTACCCAAGGTCCAATGGCTAGTAAGTGTTAAGTGTCTGAGGCCAGATTTGAACTCAGGTCCTCCTGACTCTGGGGCCGGTGCTCTATTCACTTGGCCACCTAGCTGTCCCAAGCACCCAAATTCTTACCAGGAATTGCACTGGGTGAATACGACTTCAAAAAGGGAAAAAGATCTTTGCTTCACAATTTACTACTCATCCCTTTGTCTTCAGAAAAAATATTTACTGTGGTCTTTGAACATGTGATCTTGATAAGCAAATTTAAAAAGATAATTTCATGTAAGAATCTAGCTTACCACGATCTTGGCAGGGCTCCTTATTCCTTTTTTGTGTGGACCATAGACCCCTTTGGCAGTCTGCACCCTTTCTCAGAAACATGTTTTTTAATTTTAAAACAAAATAAATAGAATTTTAAAAAGAACCAATAATATTGAAATATAGTTATGAATGTATTATATATGGCATAAGAGTGTGTATCTATGTATGTATGCATGTATTTCCTCAGGCATAAAATCGGGATAATAATAATTTTATACCTCATAGCCTAATAAAATAGGTCGACCAGAGTCCATGGATGGAAACTGAGGTACTATGAATGTACTTGAATGGGTCAGAGGAATATGAGGGAGACTCGGGATTCAGACTTCTTCCTTGAAGGTTTAGCCAAAGATCCCATTAAAAAAAACTAACAGCTTTAAAGCATTCAATCTGCTTTGACTGACAGGCATGTTGACAGACACTCAGCAGATAATTAGACCTGCTAAACTTGACAAATCTCCCAAGGCAGGATGAAAATGTAGTTTGTAGCTTAAATTTCATAGACTATTTCATAGAAATTCAGGGTTTCCTCTTGGAGCACTACCTCGAAATATATGTCTTGAGAACACGTGGAAATAGATTTTTTAAAAATAGGGCAGTGCATTTTTCTGCAGCTAGCCCTTTTTCCCTTCCTATGTGACTTTAAAATAAGTCCCCAAACTCAGGAAAGATTTCCTTTGTCTTCAGAAAAAAATATTCACTGTAGCCTTTGAACATGTGAGCTTGTTACACAAATTCAAAGAGATAATTTCATGTAAGAATCTAGCTTATCGCCACCTTGGCAGGGATCCTTCTTCTTCTCTTGGGTGTGCCATAGACCCCTTTGGCAGTCTGTACTCTTTCTCAGAATCATGTTTTTAAATTTGAAAATGAAATACATAGGATTTTAAAAAGAACCAACAGTATTGAAATTTAGTTATGTATATATTATATATGCAAAGAAGATATATGTATGTATGCATGTATTTTCTCATGTGCAAGACAGAGACAGATGATAATTCTATGCCTCCTAGTTTTCTTACTTATAGGGATTAGGTCTTTGATTATATTGGTACAGGGAGCTCCCCACGAGGAAACTCTCTCCCCCAGTGCAAGTGCAGCCTCCTCTGTAACTTAAAGGTCTTAGTAACCCAGGATATTAAGGGGTTAGGTGACCTGCCCCAGGTCGCACAGACATTGTGGGTTAGAGGCCAGCTAACTGTACCACACTGCCTCATACAACCCTTATGGGAATCGAATGCCCAGCACACCTCAAGAACCACACAACCCCCAGTACTGGTTGGTGCCGTGACTGCAGCCTTTCTCAGACTGCTTCCACCCTGAGCTGACCAGACTCCTCTCATTTTACAGCCATTGCGTGCCTACTCATTCACTGAAATACTTTTTGCCAGATTTTTAAAAATTAAAATCCCAATACATCCTTAACTCAATTTTAAAAAATAATATCAGCTAGCATTTATCTAACACTTTAAAGTTCTCAAAAGGGGTGGCTAGGTGGCACAGTGAATAGAGCACCAGCCCTGGAGTCAGGAGGACCTGATTTCAAACCAGGCCTCAGACACTCAACATAAAACCTAGCCATGTGACCTTGGGCAAGTCACTTAACCCCAACTGCCCTCCAAAAAAGCAAAAAATAAAGTTCTCAAAACACTTTATATATGTTATCTCATCTGACCCCTGAAACAACCCTACAGAGGTAGGTACTATTTTTATCCCCACTTTGCAGATGAGGAAGATGAAGCAGACAGTAGTTAAGTGACTTGCCCAGGATCACACATCTAGCAAGCTTCTGAGGCTAAACTTGAAATCCTGGCTCCAGGCCCCATGCACCACCTGCCTCCCCCAATTCTTGTGGACACTATGTCCTTGGAATATACTTATGATAAAAGGTCATGGTATTTATCCTCTGATGTGATAGCACTTCAGAAACAGACAAGCAAATCCCTCCTATTGTGTTCAACATCCACACTCCCCACATTTTCTTGCACATGAGCCTCATAGAATGCCCCCCTCTTTCTTGAAAGCACAGCTCAAAGCAGCACCTCCTCCATCAAAGGGTTTTAACCTGCGCTCTAGAATCCCTGGACTGATTTCAAGAGTTCTGTGAAGTTGGATGGTGGGGATGGTGGACGGGGAAACTGAATCTTTGCTTTCACTAACTTCTCACCAAAATAGTTTTTCCTTCAGTGATTTAAAAACATGATTCTCTGAAGGGCCACATAGGCTTTGCCAGGCAGCCAACTGGGGCATTTATGACCCCATTATAGGATAAGAACCCTTTCAGGTCCTCCCAGCTACTGGAGCCTTCTCCTCTAACTACCCTGTATTTATTCGTATTTACTCTGTGTCTACTTGGTTAGGGTGTTCCAAAAGTCTCAGTGCCATTGTAAACATTAATAGCATTTGGGGCATCCTTTGTGCATCCTTATTAGCTCACCTGGGAGAGGCAAGCCATTTGTAAGTTGGGATGATTTTCATTGTATCTATATTCCCAGCCCTGAGCAAACTGCTTGGCAAACAAGCGCTTAATTATTATTTGTTGATTGATTAAAGGACTATGTTCTTTAAAAGGAGAAAATTGTTGCTGTTACTCCCCTGGAATTCAAGGTGCAATGTTTTTTTTTCTTTTTTTTATCATTGTATCCACAGAGCTTTGTACCATGTAAACATTAAATGTTTGTTGAATGTAGTGGAATCAAAACATAGCCTCAGGGTAAGATGGAAAGACGGAAGTTGCCAGGATGTCCTTCCCACTACATACAGCTCCTAGTCCAGGCTTTGTCACTTACCAATTGTGTGATCTTGAACAAATAAAGCTGGGGTTCAGTTTCCTTCTCTGTAAATTGAGGGGGAAGAGGTGGAACTAGTCTATTCCTAAGGGTACCTTCCACCTTTAAAGAATCTGGAATCCCATAAATCTCACAATGTCTCCACCCACAGTTGTCTCCAACAATAAGACAATGCTTTGAGCAATAGCACTGTCTGGATGAAGCATGTTTCATGGGGACCAGGTGGTGCTAAGTGACAGGTCCCAATGCCTCAGGGAGGGGGTACTGGCAGAACAGCCCCGGAGTCCTGGCCTTTGGCCAGCAATTATTCCTTGCATGCAAACACTGCATATCTGTGATACTGCAGTTGCAGCAGAGCAAGAAGGAGGCATCCGTCCAGAGGCCCACAAAGACAGATGAGAGATGGCGGCAGCAATTGCATGTTAACTGTAGATTCACCAGCTCTGAACTCCGAGGTACCCAAAACAATGGGCCATGTTGAACTGGAAGGGATTAACTACCCCATCTTCTTCAATTTTCCAGTCTGTAAAGAGAAATGGCTTGTCCAAGGTCACACAGGTAGGATATAGCAGAGCTAGATTTTGAACCCAGCTCCTGTAATGGGAAGGGAAGAGGAAGGGAATAAGTATTTATGTAGCACCTACTATGTGCTAAGTGGTTTTTTTTACAAATATTATTTTATTTGATCCTCAAAACAACCTTCTGAGGTAGGGGCTAATATTATCCCCATTTTATGGTTGAGAAAACTGAGGCAAAAAAAAAGGTTAAGTGACTTTTTCAGAGTCACACAACTAGCAAGCGTCCGAGGCTTGGGCTGAGCTGGAGCTCAGGATTTCATGACTCCAGGCCCAGGGTTTTATCTGTTGAGCTACCCGACCAGCTCTGATCCTAGGTCTGTGGTTTGTGGTATTCTGTCACACCGCTCTCAGCACACAATCAGTCACAATCCAGACAGCTTGTCTAAGAAGTATGATCAAGGGAAAAATCATTGTCACAGCTGTGCCCTGAGGTGACGGCTTGCAGGAGATGGAGGCGGAAGAAATCTGGAGAGTCCTGATTTTGCAGTATCTAAGTCGGAACGAGCGTGAGTGTTCTTAGTGAGCCTCTTGCTTGTTAGTGTTCTAACAGGTATTTAGATCTTTGTTTCATTTTGTCTTTGTATTCTGAGCGATTTGTATATAGTAAGTACTTATAAAAGGCTTGTCTATAGATGGGTTTGACCTTTTGAATCCCCTGAGAAATGATCATAAATTCATGTTTTTTTGCTTTTTGGAGAGGGGAGGGCGGCGCACTTGGGGTTAGGTTACTTGCTCAAGGTCACACAACTAGTTCGTGTTAAGTGTCAGAGGCTGGATTTGAACTCGGGTCCTCCTGACTCCAGGGCTGGTCCTCTATTCACTTGGCCAACTAGCTGTCCCCAAATTATTATAAATTCAGAATCATCTGCAATTCACATTTGTCTCTGGGAACCCCCTGGATCCCACTGATTTTTTGAAATCATTTTTAGAAATTAGCACACACACTTTGTATTCATTGATGAGGCACATATTGGATTCCTCCAAGGACAGTGTAAGCTCCTTGAGGGCAGGGTTTTTTTCTTAGCACTTGCCAAAACACTTGGCATACAGTAGGTATTTAATAAATGCTTGTTGATTTGGATTGAATAAAGGGAATGCCCAGTATGTATGTATATACATATATGCTTGTGATCATTGGTATGTGGTATTTGTAATTGGTTGACCAAATGGGTTCCCACAATTCTCTTCAAGTTATATCCCCAAGCTTGGTAAATCCTGAGACTGTTCTCCTCTACTACTGAGAGAAGAAAGCTTCATTCACCAGGCTTGGACTGCCAATCCTGACATCCAGCACAGTAAGATCTAGAGACTTCATGAGGACATACTGCTTCTCCTGCAGTCACCAATCTAGCCAAAATATGTAGTTCCACTTTCGGACATGGAAGGCTCCTGGATTGAAAGAAAGCTCCCCGCTTCCAAGAAGTGGGAGCCCACTTGTTCACCTAGGTGTCTTTCTTTAGTTCTCTATTGTCACTAGTCAGTTTGACCAACAGACTTAATAGGTGGTGTCACAGCAAGCACCCTATCATACCCAGGATGGCTGCTAGCACAGGGTCTTTGATATGATTTACTAAAGGAAAGCAAATTGAAAGGGGTCAACAATCTTTTATTAAAAATATGTATGTATGTATGTATATATATATATATGTATACACATCACTTAGTTCAGGGGGGAAAGTCAGCACCCTGAACTTCAGAAAATACAAAGAGAAATTACAAGCAAACAAAAAAATATAGACAGAAAAAAATAACACAATTCAACAGAACAACAGACAGGGTTTCTAGCTGTCTGACCATTACATACACACATAGTTAGTTACCAGAGACAGAAGCACTAACATCTGGGTTTTCAAAGCTACTTAGAATCTCATCTGGCCAATTCACACAACTCTTCCCATAAGTGAGCCCCAAAGCAAAATGCTAACCTCAGAGTACACTTCTTCAGGGTCAAAAAGAGTATTACAACCCTCAACTGCCTAATTATAATGTAACAAAAGGTGTGGGCCTTCCCCAAATACAAGCCTCCCCTAGTCAAGCTTCTCTTGTTGGGCTCCATGTGAGCCCAATTAATGGGTGGGGAAGATCTTCAACTTACATCAACATTACAGATGGCTACCAAGATAGAATGATTTAAGGCAAATCTGGCAAAAATCCTTGGTCCCCCAAAAATCAACACATTGTCATTTCCCTTTATTCTTCTAGGTCATGTTCTCAGTCTTCAAAATTCCTTTTCAAGCTGCAGATGCCTCCTGAGAAGGGTCTTACCAAACCTTTATCAGGTTATACTTTAAAAACTGTATCAGTCATTAGTTACTACCCAAGTCAGAGCAAGAATGACGTTCCTGATATGCATGTAAGTGATGAGGTGGTGGACTGGAACATTGCATCGGGAATCAGGAAGACTGGGTTCAAAATCTATCTCTGCCACTGTGAGACAATGGGCAAGCTATTTTAACTTCTCTGAATCTCATCTTCCTCATCTATGAGACTGAAACAATAAGAATACTTATGGTATCTACCTCATAGTGAGTTTTGAGAATTAGAGAAGAAATTATTTAAGGTGTTGCTCACAGTTTAAAGTACCAAAAAAAAGGGAATATTATATTAGTAGCAGTATTTGACAGGAAAGACAGCTAATCAGAGGGGGAAACTACACTAAAGACAAGCTTCCTTACTTTACAGTTAAACCCACTAGGCAATTAGACAGAGTTAATAGGAAGTTGCCAGAAGCAATAAGATAGGAAACTACATTTAATAAAACATAGTTGTCATGTAAAAAACAGATTGCTTTTCAGGATTTCATATCTCTACCTGTAGTTGGAACAAGGAATAATTCCTCTTCTCCCCACCCCATTGAAGGATTTTAAAATGGAACATCTTGCAATGGTTTCTAACAAATATATTTTTAAAAATTAAATTAAAATAAATAAAATGCTTGTTTGAATAAAAATAAATTTAAAAGCATATGCCATTTTATAAATCCATCTTGTTTCTCTTCTGTGTCATGCTTAATGCCTTGGGCATGCTGCAGTGTTGGGAAGATCCAAGCTGGGGTTTATATTTGCCTTTGCTATCAGCATATCTAATTAGGATTCCTATTCCTTGATCTTTTGATTTGTAAAATGGGAGCCACAATCTAATTTTACCTTTCTCCTATTGCTATTGAAGTTTGAGTAATTTTAACTGAATTCTTCTCTACTGCTAAACCAAGGTCTCAAGAGATATAAGTATAAAAAATGATTAGTACTGACATTTTTCACCACAGCTCATTGATGTAAGCAAGTTCATAGCTTGAGCATTCATGCACTATCTCCGCTAGGAACATATTGTTCATTTGTCACATTTGGATTCCACAAACAACCATGTGCCAGTGATCCAAGCTAAAGATTTTCAACAGAAAACCATTTGAAAAATGACCCTCATCTTTCTCAAGTTTTAACCACTGGGGCTTGAAGCCTGGCCCATAAATCTCTCATCTCCATTTAAGGAGAGATTGTACTCAATGTGAGCAGTGCAGACCAAGATGAACCAAGTGTCTCACAAAATGATGCATCTTACAACCTTTGGGTGCTCTATGAGGGCAGCTCTTGCGGCCCCTTTGTTCTTCTTCCTGAGCAGACCCTGAGAGCCTTCCTTCCATGTAGTGGAAACTTCTTGTCTTCCAATTTCATTGGCAAGATCATCAAAACTGATAGAATTGAGTTCCTCCAGAGGCATGCGCCATCTTTGGTGACTGGACAAAGATTGTATGTCAAGAGCAGCAGTGGGAAAATTCATGCTCACAGGTGACCTAAGAACTAATTGCCTGATCTTTAGCTTACTTGGACCCTTATGTGACTAAACCAAAGTCACACGGAAATTGAAGGGAGTTGTATATAACTGAAGGGTTTTTTGTTGGTGGTGGTGGTTTTTGGTTTTGTTAGTTTTAGCAATTTGATTTAATTGATCACCATCATTTAAAACTTATGCACCCCCTGGAAGCTATCCCTTTCGGTAAGAAGTACTTGCATGCTAAGTTAGACTGGTCCTCAGACAGCAGAGTCTGAGTCATTGGGCCCAAATGAGGAAGGGAGAAAATAAACATTTACTATGTGTCTACTATTTATTATTTATTTATTAATATTATTATTTTTAAGTGTTTTTTTTTTACTGAAGTCTCATCACCATTTCAATTGATTTAGTTTTCAACATTCAACTTTTCAACTTCCTTAGTTGTTCTCTCTTCTCACTGCAGGGATGGGGGGGGGGGGGTAGGGGTAGAGCACTACACTTTTCCCAGAGCATTCTTTTATAGAAGCCTCACAAGCTTCCAGATAACCCCATTGTCCATCAGTTGCTCTGCTTGGTTTCAACTCCACAGAGCAACACACTGCCCCCCCACACCTTCAGCTTCATTTTATGCATTGTCTTGAGAACAAAGACTCTTCTTTTTTTATTTGGATCTCCAGCTCATAGCAGAGTGCCTAGTACATAGCAGGCACTTTATAAAAGTTTGTTGAATTAAATTGAATCCTATGTTCCAGATATTCTTTCATTTGATCTCATATAACTTAGGTTATCCCCAAATGGAAGGAGCTATCTTTGAGGGTAATGAGTTGCCAGTAACTGGATGTCTTCAGTAAAAGGATGAATATTTTTAGGGTTGCTTTAAAAGAAACCCCAAGCTTAGCATAGTGCTTACACTAGACGACTTCTGAGACTTTCTCCAACTGTGTGATTTTATTATTCTATGAAATTCCATAGACTTCTGTGAATATAAGCATTTCAGCATTAGACTTCCTAGGAGTAATCTTTTCACAAGAACTGAGCAAAGTGCTTTCATATACTCTTATCTGAGTCTCGAAAAGCCTTGTGAAACATTATCTTCTTAGCCCAGTGACATAGTGAAGTCATGATCTTGTTTGAACTATTTTTCTAAAGGAGATTTACATAATTGAATTTTAAAGGAGAGCTCATTGCATCACTGTCATCACTTCACATTGGTGAAGAAGACTGCTGGTAAGTCTGCCTGCCACAAGTCTCTCCCCTTTCCATTCTATTCTCCACTCATCTGTCAAAGTGATTTTCCTAAAGCCCAGGTCAGACCACACCCATCACTTCCATACTCAAGTAAGTCCAGTGGCTCCCTATCACTTTCAGAGCCAAATAAAAAATCCTCTACTTGGCATCAAAGTCCTCCATATCCTGCCTCCCCATACACATTTTCAGTCTTCTTACATCTTACACACACACACACACACACACACACACACACACACACACACACACTCATGCTCTTTGATTCAGTGATACTGGTCTTCTCGCTATTCCTTGAACAAGACACTCCATCTCCGTCCCAGGCATTTTCTCTAACTTTCCCCCTTGCTTGGAATGTTTTCCCTCCTCATCGAAGTCCTGGTGGCCGAGGCTTCCTGATATCTATCTTGCCACTGGCCCCAGATGGCTCCAGAGGAGAAAGTGAGGCTGGTGACCTTGCCCAGTCCTCCCTCACTTAAATCCAATTCACCTGCATGTCATGTCATCACCTTCCTAATGCTATGGTCCTATTTGAGAACAAAAGACAGAAAACAACAAAATCCCAGTTATAATTCCACTTCTACAGGAAGACTTTCCCAAATTCCTCCTCATTCCAGTGTCTTCCCTCTGTTAGTTTCCTGTTTATTCTACCTATAGCTTACTTGGCCATATTGGTTTGCTTTTTGTCTCCCCCATTAGATGGTGAGCTCCTCGTGGGCAGGGACTGTCTTTGGTCTTTCTTATATCCTTAGTGTTTAGCACTGTTCCTGGAACATAGTAGGCACTTAATAAAACAGTTATAAGCTGATTGATTAGAGCTAACATTCCCATTGAGCTTTAAGGTTTGTAAAATACTTCACATATAAAACCTCTTTTGATCCTTCAACAATCTTGTGACACAGGGACCACTGGCATGATACCCATTTTGCAGATGAGAGAAACTGACATTCAGAGGTAAAGTGCCTTGGTCCTGGTCACACAGTATCCAAACTCAGGTCATCCTGAAGGGGGATACAATGCTCTTCCCAATACACTGGGCCACCTCCTATTCATCAGGGACCTGGCCTTGCTATTCTTGCTCTAGGAACATATTTTTGTTTCCTTCTTACCATAAAAAGAAGAGCTCTGCTGGTTTGATAAATCTTGACAAGTTCACTAAGTCTATGATTATAGTCAGAATACACAATCAAGTGAAGAAAAGCAGCAGTAGATGGTTGTTGGGCCAAGGCGAGGGGGGAAGGGAACGCCAGGTAACAAAGCAGGGGAGAAAGTGGGCAGGTTTGGTGGTCTCAGAAAGGAAACTTGACTGTTCCAGACCCTACATCCTTGAGATCCACAAAGTCCTTTGCTCCAGGAAAATAGAATGGCTGTGTCATGTCAGGGGTTCTCTCTTCTGTCCTCCTTTTCTGTGGCTCTACCTGGGAGGGAAATCATCTGAGCATGAGCCTCTCTTTCCCCTCAGGGCAGCAATGGGTTTTTTTTCCAGTCACCAGTATTTACAGCCTAGTTATTATGGGAATCTGAAGATCTTCCCTGCCCCTAGGCCCTTTGATGAGCTTAAGTGGCTTCTTCCCTCCACAAACTCTATTTGAGAATCTTCCCTGATTTGAAAGTATACTCTGTTCCCTAATAGGCTGAATGTAGTCACATGAAGCCTGTGGTGGGAGGCTCATTTTTCAGGAATGCCCATCCCTTATTACTTTGTGATTGGGCAGTGGATCAAGAGGGCAGTGACATTCTCTGATCCAGGAGAAGGCTACACACACACACACACACACACACACACACACACACACACACACACACACACACCCTGATGTGAGATTTTGCTTTGGGGCTCACTTAGAGAAGAGTTGTGTCATTTGGCAAAGTGAGACTCTGGGAAGCCATTGAGCCCCTGGCTTTGAAAAACCCAGATGTTGGTGCTTCACTCTCTGGTAACTGAATAGGTATGGATGTGATGGTCAGACAGTTGGAAGCCCATCTGCTGATCTGTTTCTCTGTCTGCTTGTAACTTTTGCTTGTAATTTGTCTGTATTCTGTTTGCATTCTCTGAAGTTCAAGGTGTTGACTTTTTCCCCTGAACTAGGTAAATGAAATTCATTTGATTGATTAAAATAAGATTGTTAACCCATTTTGAGTTGTTTCCTTTAGAAAAGTAGATCTAAGAACCTATGCTAGCAGCCATCCTGGGCATGCTAGGGTGCTTGCTGATACACTAGTCCATGTAACATCAGGAGGAAACTGACTGGTGAGTGTCTAAGAACCACAAACTCATTCTTGTTGCATCCTTGAATGAATGTTTCAGAGGTTACTCCCTCTCCCTGGGGATGTATCTGAGTCAGTGACCAGAGATAGTTCTGACTATATTGTAGTTCTACATAATTATTTTCTACATAAGATTGTGTCTCTGTGAGTTTATCCCCATCATTCGCCTTGACATGTTAATGCATTTGACCAATTTATTTAACAAAACCATTGGTTTGATTGCTCCTGTAAGTAAATTGGGCTGTCATTTGATTGACTTTTGGGGGGTGTCATAAAAACATGAGAGACCAGGGGGAGTCAGCGAGGCCTTGGGCCATTTGATAGATTCACATATGAAAGAGTGGTCAAGAGCACGAGATATGCCTGAATCCATAGCAGGGATGTCAGAAAATAGAGGGATCACCAGATCCCACAGACCATAAGGAGCTGATCATCTGTTTCAGCACATCACACTTGATGAAATGACCCAGTGATCCACATATTTGGGCAAAGAGGAAAATGTTCAGCTTGAAGGCATTGTTTCTGGTAACATTAACAGTGTGATAAATTGGAACATAGTTGAATATGTAGTATAGTCTTCTGGAGAGAGAGGACTTGACTTTGCCCTTGATTACTGCCTGTGTGACCTTAGCTAAGTCATTTTATCATCTTGGCCTCAGTTTCCTCAAGTGGTTTGGGCTAGAGCATTTTTTGATCCCTTCTACCTCTAGCATCCTATGTTGTAGGATTCTAAGGTCTCTCCTCACTCCAAATCCTGTTCTTCATCCCCAATCTCACGGTCACTGTCTTCTTCCCTCCACAAACTGTATTTTTCATATATCAGGTATACAGTTAACTACTTTGACATGTGGACTATTTCCAATGGAACTGTGATGGAGCTTTCTGAGCTCATATTGGTCTGATCAACCAGTTAGACACATTGCACCTTGACCTCAACATAGTGATGTCATTTTGATCCTCCAGCACAAAGGACAGCAACCAAGCACTTGTTCTCTCCATTCACAGAATGTCTTCTCCTTGAGACCAAGGAACTTTTTTTTCTTTGTATCTCCAGGGTCTGGTGCATAGTAAAGGCTGAATAAATTCTTGTTGATCAGTTAGGTGACCCTAAGTCTTGGAATCCTGTAGAAAGGCCAGGAAAAGCATAGATGTACACTCTTTCCCAGTAGAAATTGCTTCATATATTTAATTTGCATCTGCAGCAACTATCCCAGTTCCTGGCACTTTATGAAATCCTTGTTAATTGACTAACTGATTAGATTCCTTCCCAAAGGTGAGTCTCCTGTACCATGTACCTGCCTCAAAATGAGCCACTTTAGCTTCTCCCTTATATGGATCCCTATTCCTTCTTGCTCTCCATGATATTAAAATTTCTTTCATGAGAAAAAATAATAAACTCTAACATTTACTTACAGGAATATTTTGGCAATACATAGAAGCTATATTTAGTTCTTTTAATATCTTTGGCCACATGGGCCTGTTAAAGCACAGCCGTCTTCATGACAACAAAGGGCAAAAGGACAAAAGCATATTCAAATTATTTTCTCAGTATAGGTTAGTCTTTAGAGCCCAGTTTTACAAAGGTCTCTGGGAAGACATCAAATTATTAACCACCACCACCACCCTCCACACACATATACCCAGAACTTCACACCATGCTTCACATGACCTAATAGCACCCCCAAGCAACCCCAAATTCCTTGTATGTCACACTAGTTCTATTCAAAATTGCTTCATAGTGCCTGTGAGAAAAGAGAATGAAATTCGGAATAAGAGAATCTGGGTTTGCACCCCATACCTTCCATTTCCTGGTCTGAGAACATGGGCAAGTCACTACCTCTCTGGGCTGCAGCATTTCTCATCTATAAAAGGATCAGGTTGGACTGGATGGCCTCAGAGGTTGCTACTAACTCTGAAAGCATAAAACTATAAACACTTTTTTAAAATTATATTTCTCACTCCCGTCTATATGATGGTTGAAGGGATACAATAGTTGTTCCCTAGAATAACCATGAGAGGTCACTGTAGAGCAAACGTTATAAGCGACAACCTAAAGCTAAAGAAACAGACCCTGAGAGTTTGCTTGCTCAAAAACACCTAAAGGAATTTGATGTCAGTATCTGTAGCATATCCAATCCATTCGGGATAATAATTAACACTTTTTTATATGGCACTCTAAGGTTTGCAAAGCACTCTACAGATATGATCTCATTGGAGCTCCTGAAGTCACAAAGAGCCAGAATGTAAAGAGAGAAGAGAAAACGGCCCGGAGTAGAACTGAGGACAACAGCATCCTCTCGGTGGGTCCCTCGGACTCACAGTCGGGGGAGTCTCCTGGATTCCTCGCTATTTCTCATCCCACTAAAGCCAACCTATTGCCAAGCATCTCTCCAATATGCTCCCTTCTCTCCTCTGACATGGTCCCCACCCTAGTGCCAGTCCCATCACCTCACGCCTGAAAGACTGCAATAGCTGCTGCAGGGAGGGATGGTTCTAGCTGCCTCAAGTCTCTGCCCATGCTCCATTCAGTCACAAAAGTGATTTTCCTCAAGGACAGGTTAGACCTGTCACCACCCATCTATACGCCCCAAACTCCAGTGGCTTCCTATTACGTCCAGAGTCAAATTCAAAGTGCTCTATTTGGCATTCAAAGCCCTTCATAAAACAGACCCCTTCTACCCTTCTAGTCTTCCTACATCTTATCATCCCAATGAGATTGGCCTCCTGGTTGTCCCAGAAACAAAACCCTCCATCTCTTGGCTCTGTGCATTTTCTCTGGTTCTCCCCCATGCCTAGAATGCTCTTCCTCCTCCGCCCAGCTACTCACCTTTCTGACTTCCTTTAAGTCCCAACTAAAATCCCACCTTCTACAGGAAGACTTCCCCCACTCCTCTTAATTGTAGTGCCTTCTCTTTGCTAATTTCTTCCTATTTGTCCTGTACGTCGCTAGTTTTGTTTATATTTGTTTGCATTGTCTCCCTATTCGATTGTAAGTTTCTTGAGGACAAGTACTGTCTTTGGCCTCTTTTTGTATCACCGGTGTTTAACATAGGGCCTGGCACACAGGAGCCGCCTTATACACGCTTATTGGTTAACAGATGTGACGGATGAAAATCCAGTAAAAGAAACTGAAATGGACAGCTCAGATAGAATAGGCTGAGACACAGGAGAGAGGAGTCAGGAAAACCCAGAAAAGAGAGAAGAGCACAAAGGAGATTCTTCTCCCCTTCCTCCCCACTCCCACACCCACCAAAGCATCAGTCTTTTTAAGGCAAAGGTGTTTAGTTCTCACCCCTGCCTGGAGAATAGGCCTTGTAGCCAATGGAGTGAACAATGAGAAAAGAGAAACAAGACCAATCATAGAAAAGACCAATAGCATGTGTTGCTTCAGTCTCCATTTAAACTCTGGTCTTTCTGGATCTTCCTCTGAATGTAGACATCTCCTTCCATCCTGAGACTTGTAGAGTTGTCTTTTAACTGTGCGATGCTAAGAAAAGTCCAGTTTTTCAAGCTTGGTCGTCACACATATGATGTATCTGTGACTGTTTACAAAGTTTTCCTTGTTCTGTTCTTCTCACTTAGCATCAGTTTGTATAAGCCTCTCCAGGTAATTATGAAGTCCATCTCCTTCCCATTTCTTATAGCACAACAATATTCCATCACATTCATATACTATAACTTGTTCAGCCATTACCCAATTGATGGGCATCCCCTAAATTTCAAGTTTTTTGCCAAAAATTAAAATATTTCAAAGGAAAACAATTCTATTTAAACAGCATTATTAATTTTTTTAAAAAAATTCATACAACCCAGGTAAGAGGTCCTGGCTTAAAGAGTTCTCTCACTTCCTCAACATTTCCAAAAGCACTTTGACTGGCTGTTTCCTCTACCCCCTTATGTTTTTCTCATCTGCAGATGAGTAATTCCACTCCAGTGCACAAAGGTTAGAAGTCCAAAAAAAGAAAAATATATCTTCTATTCAAAGTGTATCATTCCTTTAGGTTAAAGAACCACAATCCTCTTGTCTTGTCTTAGGCACAAAATGAATCTGTGTATGCTTGTTTCTGTAGTAGGCACCTTAAGGACATTCATTCATTTCGTAAGCATTAAGAATACTGGCAGCTAGGTGGTGTAGTGAATAGAGCACCAGCCCTGGAGTCAGGAGGACCTCAGTTCAAATTAGGCTTCAGACTCTTGACACACTTACTAGCCATGTGACTTTGGACAAGTCACTTAACCACAATTGCCCTCCAAAAAAAGAAAAAAAAGAATAGTGACTCAATATTCCCCAATTGATAAATGGTCAAAGGATATGAACAGGCAATTTTCAGAGGTAGAAATTAAAGATATCTATAAGCATATGAAAAAATGCTCTAAATCACTATTGATTTGAGAAATGCAAATCAAAACAACTCTGAGATACGATACCAGTCATATTGGCTAAGATGACAAAACAGGAAAATGACAAATGCTGGAGAGGATGTGGAAAAATAGGAACACTAATGCATTGTTGGTGGAGTTGTGAACTGATTAAACCATTCTAGAGAGCAATCTCGAACTATGCCCAAAGAGCTATAAATAATTACATACCCTTTGATCCAGTAATATCACTTCTACAGTTGTATACCAAAGAGATCATAGAAGTGGGAGGAAGACCTATATGTACAAAAATATTTATTGCAGCTCTCTTCGTGGTGGCAAAAAATTGGAAATTAAGGGGATGCCCATCAACTGGAGAATGGCTAAACAAGTTGTGGTATATGAATGCAATGGAATACTATTCTGTTACAAGAAATGAGGAGCAGATGAACTTCATATTTACCTGGAGAGGCTTAAACAAACTGATGCTAAGTGAGAAGAGCAGAACCAGGAGAAATTTATACACAATGACAGACACAACATATGTGTGACGACCAACTTTGATAAACTGGAATGCACAGTTATAAGACAACTCTACATATCTCAGGATGGAAGGAGATGTCTACATTCAGAGAAAGATCTAGAAAGAACAGAGTTTAAATGGAGACTGAAGCAATACATGCTATCATTCTTTGCCATGTTGTTTTGTTTCTTTCCCATTGTTGACTCCATTGGTTACAACCCTTCTATACAACCAGACTAACGTCCAATGTGAAAGTATTTGCAGATCCTGTACATGACTGTATGCCTCCATGGGGTGGGGAGAAGGAGAGGAAGGGAGAAAATCTGAAACTCAAGGGATTGTGGAACTGAATCTTGTAAACTAAAAGTAAACAAATCAATTAAAAAATTTTTTTTAACAGTAGTGACACAAGAGTCAAAGAACCTGGGTTCAGAATTGACCTTTGCTAATTGCTACTTGGATAATTTACTTAATCCCTCCTGGCTTCAGTTTCCTTACCTGGAAAATGCAGAATGCATTGAAGTAGATTATCTCTGAGGTCCCCCTTACTCTAGATCATAGAACCCTAAGATGAATCTTGGCAATGTAAAAATGATAGTCTTTTCCTAAAGAGGAAATTATGTTATTGCTGGGGAGTCAATACACACACACATGTGCATGCACACACATGCACACATGCACATATATATGTACATAAAAAGCAGATGTCAAACAGAGCAATCTGGGGGAGGGAAGGAACTTGCTGCCAGTGCCTAGCACAGTGTCTGGCACATAGTAGGCACTTAACCAATGCTTGCAAAATGATTGATTATATGTAGTGGGTCAATTTTCATTCCTATATTCCCAAATGCTATGGACTTTGTGGGCATTTATTAAATTGAGTTGAATTTTTCTTGCAATTAGTTACCTCTGTTGCAAATCTATGGGCATTTCTAGATACCAATAAACAGATAATTTACATTTCAAGTGAACAAAAAGAGACCATTTTACTCATTTCAGTGACTGATAACTTATCCTCATTCATGTACAAACTCTAATCAATGTTTTGAGCTTTTTAATAGCTTTGTTACTGTCATTCTCAGATCTTTGAAGCCATTAAAAATTGATTCATTATGAAAGCCTTCCAAAGCACTTGTTCATCCATGTCAATCACCATGGCCATGCCAAGCTTTCTGTCCCAACGTGGATGTCTCCCCAACTATGGTGAGCTCTGGGGCATCAGCTTTGAAGTGAATGTAGACTGTTTGTATGAGTTATGTGTACCCTAACTCAAGAGCTTGATTTGCCCCAGAGTCAAAATGCTTTTCTAATCATTGTGCACAGTATTAATCATAAGTGACAGGATTGTTCAAGGAGCTTATTATACCAGGGGATAACAAATTGCCTTTAGCCACTAAGGAGCAAAGCTCATTTATGCTTCTAAATCCTGTATAAAAGATCACCCTTGTCCTTCCCACCCTCACCCCTAAGACCTACTAAGATCTCATTTTATGTTAACATTTTTCATATCCTGGATTTGAGTTCTAAATTTCACATTACTAGGAAAAACTCAAGCATATCTGAAAATCTATTTGATGATGCATTATGAGTAAGTCAGTAATTGAAGCTAAAAATGGAACTTACTGTTCCATGGAGGCAGGATCATTTGCTTTGAATGTTGGACTTTCTTCTTTCCTAGATTAGTAATACCAAAACAACTCTACATGTAATTAATAATAAAAAAAGCCAACATTTAAAAGCCAGTTACAAGAATTCTAAAATTCCTGGCAGAAAAAGGAAGGAAAAAATGAGTGTTTCCTTTTCTTGCAGAAAAAGAATGGTAAATATCCAAAGGATTCAAAATGAAAAATAAATGAAGCTTTATTGGGTCATTCAGATAGATTATCTTCAATTGACTTAAATTCTACAAATATTTATTGAGCTCCTAGTATGGTACTATATTAGGTGCTGGGAATACAAGGACACAAATGAAGTACTCCTGCCCTCAAGGAGCATACATTCTACTGCAGGAATCCTTAACCTTATTTCCCTTATGTATCCTTTGGGTAGTCTGGGAAAATTGATGGATCTCTTCTTAGAAGAACGATTTTAAATTCATAGAACACAACATATAGGATTACTGAGAAAACCTATTTTAATGAAATGCCTTTATCCAAAAACATTCTTTCAAAGTTCACATACCCCGGGAAAATGAAACAAAACAAAACCTCTGCACCTGAATGTTAGCCTTCACTCCAGAGATTTGGAAATGGCAGTTTCAAAAGGCAAGATTGAGCAAAGAACATTTATTAAGTTTTTATTAGGTACCAGGCACTGTGTTTTAAAAGATGAGGGGGAAAAAAGCATGGGTACCCTTCGCTGTGATTTCCTGATCTTTTTCTCTCTAAGCAGAGGGTGAGTGTTCCACAGTGGATAGAACACTGGACTTGGAGTTGAGAAGACCACCATTTGATCTAGGCTCTGATACTCACTGTGTGAGTGTGTGTGTGACCTTGACCACTTATCCTCTCTGCTGTTAAAAAGTCACAGAATCATAGATTTAAGGTTCAAAGGGAGCTTGAAGGCCATCTGCCTACTCCCAAGCCCAGCACTTTATCTAATAAATCTCACTGCCTCTAATATCTGCTAAATAAGAGATCATTTGTGATCCTGCTTAAAATGACAGATATGGAGCAAATGAGGCAGAGTGTGGCACCTTAGGGAACGTGTTTAAAAAGTAGGCTGGAGGAATGAATGAGTGAGTGAGTGAATGAATGAATGAATGAACGAATGAATGAATGAATGAATGAATAGCATCCTTATATCACAGTTAGATGGCTCTATGAGCTCCTTGCAGCAAAGGGAGGGGCTATTCACTCCTAGACTGCAGATCTGACCTATCCACAGAGCATGCATGAGTTACTGAGTATCTCGAGGAATCCTTTTCTTTCATTCACCCCTCCAAAGATGATTTGCCCCACCCTGGAGGCCTTTACACACTGGAGAACTTCAATCATTTCAGAGATACCAGCACCACAACTGGATGATGTCTGTTTTCCTTCCCATTCCTTTTTTAGTCCTGCATGCCCTTGATTTTTAGCATATTGCTTTTCTTTTTTCTTTTTTTGTATGTTTGGTATTTTAGTTTCCCCCAGAGACATGTAAAAGCAATTTTAACATTCATGTTTAAAACTTTGAATTCCAAATTCTCTCCCTTCTTCTTTCCTCACACTCCTTCATTGAGAAGGCAATTCGATATAGTTTATACATGCGCAATCATGCAAAACACTTCCATAATGGCTAGGTCGTGAAAGACTGACTATATTTTCCTCCATCCTGTTTCCCCTCCTGTTTATACTCTTCTCTCTCCTTTTATCCTGCCCCTCCTCAAAAGTGTTTTGCTTCTGACCACCCCCTCCCCAAATCTGCCCTCCCTTCTGTCACCGCCCCTTCTCTTAGCCCCTTCCCACCTACTTTCCTGTAGGGTAAGATGGGTTTCTATGCCCTGGCATATTGCTCTTCAAGTATAAACCATCACTAATAATATTTTGTAGCATTCCATCCATACACCTACCATCCATCTTTTCATTCCCCTTTGGGTCACCAAAAATTAACTGAACCATTTTATTATTTATATGTAGGTGTCATTAATTACCCCCATTTTACAGCTGAGGAAACTGAGACAAGTAGAGGTCAAATGATGTACTCAGAGTTACACAGATGGTAAGGATCAAGTCTTCTTACTTTCAGACAAGCAGTCTATCCACTGCACCATGTAGCTGCCTCTGGGCAAAGTCAAGAGCAGTCTTTGTACTTTGCCCAAATATGCTCCATTTGCAGTGTCACTAATACAACAAACCCTGAAGAGGGAGATGCCAGAAACAGCCAATGCTCTCTTCTGGACACTGTAATGATAGGACAGGAGCTTGTCTGTCATCTTGGGGAATGAGTGGCAGTGATCAAAGTGATAAAGAACATTTTTTTTACTCCTGGGCCAGAACCTGGATCAAGTGATATATAAAACCCAGAGATCTTGAGTCTGCTCCTGGGGAGGCTTCTTGGGATTTAGGGTGGGGACCTGGGAGCAGGAGAAAGAGAGGGTCCAGCCAGGCCAGGAAGACAGGAAGGAGTTCATGGGGACAGAATGGGGAACATGTTATTACTATTAATGTAACAAATGCTTTTTGTTGACTTGGTACTAAGCTCTGAGGTATATTTTGGTAGAGAACCCAAAGTCCTTCCAGCACCCATATATTAGACACCTTGGATCAAAGTCCCAGGCATTTAGCCCTAGTTAAAGCCTTGGTGAGATTGCACTGGGCCATCTCATCCATTGGAGATTTATCAGCCACAGCCTCCCAAGCATCAGGGATCATAGCCTAAAAGTTTTTAGGACTGGGTCAATGTTCAAAGGCTTGTTTGGTCTAAAGGATGTAGAGTAAGATAAATGGTGAATAAGAAGGAGAGAGAAAAATTGAGAGGGGGAGAGACAGATAGAGAGAGAGAGAGAGAGAGAGAGGGAGGGAGGGAGGGAGAGAGAGAGAGGAGGGAGAGGGAGAGAGAGAAGGAAAGAGAGAGAGAGAGAGAGAGAGAGAGAGAGAGAGAGAGAGAGAGAGAGAGAAGGGAAGAGAGAGGGGGGAGAGAAGGAGAGAGAGAAAGAGAGAGGGGGGAGGGAGGGAGAGGGAGGGAGGGAGAAAGAAGATCCATGACAGGTATTGTGTTAAACTCTAAGAGCACAAATAAAAACAAGGAAGCCAATCCATGACCTCAAGAAACTAACACTGTAATAGGGGGAGAGAACATAAAAGCTATGAGGTTCAAGGAAGGTGCCATGATGTGTTGACGGCCAATAAATGGACTGAAGAATTGTTTTTTTTCTGTTTTTTTTTATTTATTGACTTGTTTATTTACTTTTAGTTTACAAGACTCAGTTCCAGAATTACTTGAGTTTCAGATTTTCTCCCCTCCCTTCTCTCCTCCCCCCATGGTGGCATACAATCATGTATAGGATCTGCAAACACTTTCACATTGTATAATAGTCTGTTGTATAGAAGCATTGTAACCAATGGAGCAAACAATGGGGAAAATAAAAAGAAAAAAAACCAAACATGAAAAACAACAATAGCATGTGTTGCTTCAGTCTCCATTTAAACTCTGGTCTTTCTAGATCTTTCTCTGAGTATAGGTATCTCCTTCCATTCTGAGACTTGTAGAATTGTCTTTTAACTGTATGTTGCTGAGAAGAGTCTGATTTATCAAGGTTGGTCATCACACATATGATGTATCTGTGACGAAGAATTGTTTTCCAAGATGAGAGCTCACCTCTGAGAGCACAAGAGTTAGGAGATGTGCATCTATACCCCAACCTACCATTTAATGCCTCTGTGCTTTGGGCACTAGTCATCTAACCTCTCTGAGCCTCAGTTTCTTTTTAAAATGGGAATTAAAAGGCAGAATGACACAGGGCAGAGAGTGCTGACCCCAGAAAATCCTTTACGTTTTGGAGAAGTAATAGATCTGCACTGATAGTAGAAATTTCTTCACCACAAATGACTTACACCAGTGAATCCAACACTTTAGATTTTCTTCCCACCCCCCACCCCCCTGCTTTTATATGTCATTGTCTTTCCCTATTAGAATGTAAGCCTCTGGAGGTCAGGCACAGTCTTTTTGCTTGTGTTTGTGTTACCAAATATTAGCACATAGTAAATGCTTACTAAATTGTTTTATCTGATCTAATATTTAATCTAACAATGCAGCTAATATTTTCCCTTCCTTATTCAGAAAGTGGCTGTGAGGATTGAACTGGAAAAGGTATGTACAATCTTGTGTGCTCTTGGTTATATGGTTGTGAGCTATTCCTTGAAAAGGTCACACCCCATTCTTTTCCCAAGCCAGACAACAGTCATCTCCTGCCCCTTCCTCTCTTGCTCAGTCATCAAAGTCCCCAAGTCCACGTCCCAGAGATATTCTTTTTGGCTCATGTTGAACATAAGAACTTTCCAAATGATTTCATTTTATATCCTTAGAGACTCTGGCAGGCAGGTCAGTTTGTGCACCCAATTCATGAGCTGGTCTCAATCATTTCAATTGATTTGGTGTGCAATTCATTGTTGCTAGATAATTACCAACCCCTTACTTGGGGATAAAATAGTCTATAAATCTAGTCTAAGAATCTAGGCTTTCTAAAGCTATAAGCAATGATTAGGGATTAAAGAGGATTGTTAGAGGGTTTTGCTTTATTTTTTAAAAGGATATCACTTTCCAACATCGCTGGGAATTTCTTTTCTGTATCCTACCCTCCATAAGTCCCCCAAATGACACAGTATGCCACAAAGGTTTAAACACCCCTGTGTCACAGGGAACACAACAAAAATGCTCCAACTTCACTTTACTGTTATTCACAGTTTTACCCATATGTGTTGTCTTCCTGACCAGATCAGAAGCTTTTTGGGTCAAAGATTCTGTTTTGTAAGTAAACATTCATAGAACCTTGAAAAGTACCCTGAATAGTGGAGTGGTGGCTGGAGGGCTGTAACTGGAATCAGGAAGACCTGAGCCCCAACTTCAACTTTGGACACTTACTAGCTATGTGACTAGAGGCAAAAACACTTCAATGCTATCTGCCTGTTTTCTCCTCTGTAAAATGGAAATAATAATAGTGTCTTCTAATAGTTCCAATAATAGAGTTTTTGTGAGGATAAAATGAAATAATATTTGTAGGGATCTTTGAAAACCTTTAAGTGCTAATTATCATTATTGTTATAAATGCTAATTATTATTATTGTTATTATTGATAATATGGCAGACTACTTAGAGAACCCTAGAGAATCAACAACAAAAAATTAACTCAAGCAATTACTAGCTTTACCAAAGTAGTATTGTAAGATAAAAAGATAAATCTACAAATAACTAGTTTTTCATTACTTTTTTGTTAAAGTCCAGGAGGAAGAAATAGGAAAAGAAATTCCATTGAAAACAGCAGAATATGTTTAAATGTCTGAGACTTAAATTGCAAAGACATATACATACAACAAACTTTTTTTTACAAAAATAAACAACTACATGGGTCTATCTAAATGTGGCTTAAAGTGCCACATCATAAAAAGATATTTCCAAGGAAAACTGATTCTTGCCAGTAGGGGAGCAGAAAATTGGCACTACAAAGTTGGCCACTCTGCTATTCTCAGAGGGTGAGTCTTCCCCTTAAATATTATTAGTCCAGGGGAAATATTTCTTACATACAAGCTGTACTCCTGATCAATATCCTTTCATGGAGGAGTGTTCTAAGCTATATATCCAAGACCTGATTCCCTTCCCACCAAATGCCAGTTGCACAAAAACCACATGTGATGAATAGCAAATAAACTCACTTACTAAGCCAATAGTAAACAGAAATCAGAGAAAGTATACACATGAGGATATACCAGATGACATACAGAGTGAACAAGCTTTTCTATTGGGAGAGATATTTCAATTCAACCAAGAGAGAAATTCCCAGATCTCATCTGAGGGGAAGCTCCATCTGGTATGGAAGGGACATGATGGAGGTCCTTAGTCCTCTACATGTCAGCTTCTTCCTAGAGTCTTTCTCTCCTTTCAGGGATCTCTCTCTAAACTTTATGACTTTTCTTTCTTTTGAAACTGGAAGACAGAAGGTTTGAAATCTCTCTTCTCCCAGCTCCCACCACCACCACAGGTCTGGTGATTCAAGCAATCAATGTCCACCAATGAGAAGTCTTTGGCAAGTGGGTTTGAGCCCCTGGTTACATATGTCAATGTCCTTTTCTCAGTCTTCATTCATCTCGATCCCCCTGCAGTCATTGACACTATTAACTTTTTGGCTGCCATGTCCACTCACGACCCATATCAGGAAGCTTGATATGGGTCATGACTTTGACATGGCAACCAAAAAGCCTAATTCAGTCTTGGGCTACATTGGGACAGACACAGCTTCCAGAAGCGGGGAGGTGCTAATTCTGCAGTACTTTGTCTGCCCTTGCCATATCTCATTTGGAGTACTGCATCCAGCTCTCAGAAATTAACAAATTGGAAAGTGTGTGAAGGACACCAGGCAACCAAGGTGGTAAAAGGTTTTGATCCCATGTCATATGAGGAATGCTTAAAGAAATCAAGCATATTTAATCTGGATAAGAGAATATTCAAGTATTTAAAAGGCTATCATGTGGAAGGATAATTATGTTGATTCCATTTAGCAATAGAGATCAAAATCAAGCAAATCATGGAAATTCCAAGGATGCAAATTTAGGTTTGATCTCAAGAAAAATCCTAACAGTTTGAACTTTCCTAAAGGATCAAAAACTGCCTAGAATGTCTGGCTTCCTCTTCCTTGGAGGTCTTCAGAAAGGTATTGTACAATCATTGGTTGGGCATACTATAGTGGGCATTCCTATCTTTTACAGGACTAAATGGCCACTGAGATCCTTTCCCATTCTCAAATTCTGTGATTCTGAGATTCAGATGGAAAGCTAACTTCCTGTATGTGAAGGGCACATGTCTTCCAGAATGCTGCAGTCTGGAGCTTTCAGCTCTTATGAAAAAGGAAGTAGGCTCTTAGAAATGACAAACTGTATTTGATAGAGTTTTGCCCAGGACCAAAGTCAGTCTGTTGACCTAGAATGGAATACAGAGGAAAGGGTAATGTGAGCACTATCCCAAGTGAGGGGAAGGAGAAAAAGAACAAAACTGTGAACACTGAAAACAAAAGAGGTTTCCAGTAGCTGTGCATCACCCATTCATAATAGGGAGCACTGTAGAACATTTTAAAAAGTAAGAAAAAAAGGCTCTTAAAACCTTTGGGCACCAGTACCCACTCTACTACTCATTCACTCAGTCCATGGTCCTGGACAAACATTCTCAGCTTTCTGAGTCTCATTTCCTCATTTGTAGAAAGAGAGAATTGGGCTACACAATCTGTAAGTCCTAACTCTAAGAATTTACAAAAAATCTTCCAACTGCAGAACACACCTAGATAATCATTTGTCTGACCAAGTCCCCCGGCCATAAGTAAGAGAATCCACCATTTTCCTTAGCTGACACCACATACTTTTGGACAAAAGAACCACAGAGCTCTCAAAAATACCAAAAGACCCTTCAAGAATATTTTTAATATTGAGTTTTATTTCTCCTTCTTTCTCTGAGCTATCACCTGTAGTGACTAAGCTGGGCACCACGATTTCAGCATTTAGTCAATTACATCAAGCATCCACACCTTCGGATGTTAGCCAGAAGAAACAGCCGCCACAGTCGCCAGGAATGCCGCCCACTGTATTGACCAGATATCGAAAAATAATTTATGTTTCAAGGCAAGCATATTAATCATCACTCATAACTACTGAACAAATCAGAAAGCAATAATTTGCTTGGAAATATCAAGTGATAATTGGGCCCTGAAGACAATTTCCAATCAATGAGTGATTCATTTTATGACTGTTTCTTTTCTTCCCCCTTGATTCCTAAGTTTTCATTTTGGAGATGTTAGAAATCAGGTTTAAATCCTAGAATTTGATTCTTTATCTTGACAGGCCAAAGATATGTCAATGAGCAATTGATGTTATCCTTTCCCAGCCTGGGTGGTGAATAAAGACTTATTTTCATTCTGTCCACTGCCAGATTGAGGGTGCTAGCTACGATCTGGGCCCCGAATGGTGTCTAATGATCTCACAGAGGCCAACAATTGTGATTTGATTGCTCATTCTAAATCAGATTTCTGTTTTCTTTTCAGATTCATCAAAGTCCTAGTTTTGACCATTTCTCAATGCTACAGCCAAGGCCAGGTCAGAGGGTGGTAGATGTAGGAGAGTAAAGAAGAGGAAAAGAGACTAAAAAAGCCAAAGACATTTGGTTTCCTGCCTCCTCCACAGGAAATATATTAAATGAAAAGAGATGTCACTAAAGGTAACTGGAATGTGTATGGAAAAGGGCAGTGTGGCATTGCTACAAGACTGCCCCAGTCCTTCCCGGCAGTGATCATGGGGAGAGTCATACCCAGATTAATAACAGCGACTGCATGAGTTTGTGCGTGTGTGTGTCTCTTTCTGTGTGTGTGTGTTTGTGTGTGTGTGTGTGTATGTGTGTAGCATTGTGAACTACAATAGCTGGACAATTTAGGAATCGCAATTTTCCCATTCTCATCTAGGGAGAAAAGGAAGAAAACTTGCATGGATTTTGAGGATCGGAAATAAGGTCTTCTGGTGTGTGTATCTTGAGCACTGTGTCTGGGACCAAGAGACAAGTGGGAGTCCCAACCATGGAGATAGGAAGCAGGACAGAAATTAGTACATGAGATGTTAACAAGCATTTACCTCCAGGTACAGTCATCAGGTGGGACTGCCATAATCAGATTAGAAAGAATTAAAGAGGTCAGTGTGAAGCAAAGGTCATTAAAATGTCCTTTGAGGATGAGCGGGATTAGGCTATAGGGAAGAGGAGAAAGGGTGTTCCGGATTGCCACAGTAGCAAGACTAGTATAAATGTGGGACTGCCTACCACATATTCTCAACTAAACCTCCAGGATTGTCTCACCCTACATCCATGAATGGACACTGAAAAATACAGCAGATACCTTGTTTTTACTAATGATTACCTAAAAAGTCTATCATCTAACAGTCACTTTGGCTTCCTTAAACTACCTGTCTCCTTCCCAAAGCATCCTTTTTAGGGATGAATAATTTAATGATAACTTACATGGCACCTGTTGTTTTTCCAAGACTATATTCTTTATACAATATTCATGATTTCATTTGATCCCATTACGAACCTGATAGGCTTGTAGGGCAGAGAGCATCATACTTATTTTACAAATGAAGAAACTGAAACAGGGGAAGTCAAGGGGCTTGGCCAAGGTCACCCAGCTAATTAGTGATGGGCTAGAAATGGCTCCTGACTCTCAGCCCAAGTGCTTTCAATACTACTTACACAGCACTTTCTACCTTTTGACAGCAGAAATTAAGCTCTAGGGCTCGCATCTTACTGTTCACTTATAGTTTAGAACAATAACAACAGCCTGGTGATGTCAGCTGTTATCATGTGCCATTAAATTAGAACAGATCCGTAAAGCATGCATTAAGTGACTATTATGTGCCAGCACTGTGCTGAGTGCTGGGGATACAAACACAAGCGAGCAAAGTGGTTCTTGCTCTCAGACATTCCATTCTAATTTAGGAAGACGGAGCAGAAATGGGAGCTAGTGCTCCTGGAGGATGGAAGAGGCCTGGGCTCAGGCTAGATAAGGCAAAAGCTGACCTAGCAGAACCAAGAGCACCAGCAGTGGAGCCCAGGCTACTCTGAGGAGAAGGTGCAGGTGATGATCCTACTAGTGGCTGAAATAAGCAACTTTCTTGACTCCTTCGTCCAGCCCTTCAGATTCATATGAGTGATCCACAAATAGGTGCTATATTACAGAAAAGAGATAAGGCCTCTGTATAACCTACCTCTGATGATCTTCCTTAGCTAAGGATTTCAAATAATAGAATCAGTACTTAGAATCATAAACTATCAGAATCATAAATTACCTTAGAGCTTCAACTTCTTAATTGTATAAATCAATGAGCTGGAGGGCAAAGAGCTTAGGGGGCTGGCCAAGGATCAGGCAATAATTTGGCTCATCAAGCTGGGTCTAGGACCCAGGTCTCCTGGGATACTGGCCAGTGTTCTTTCCTTGGTACCATGCTGCTTTAAAACAAAAGACTTTATCCTAGGTGACTTAGAGAGAAGTAGTGCTTTCACTAGAAATGGATTATGGGAGGAGGAACCAGCATTTATTAAGCAACTTCTATGTGCCCCAGGTGCCATTCTGTAGCAGAGGGAGAAGAATCCAATTCTTAACATTCAGAATTCAAGGAGCTGACGGGATCCCAAGCTCCACAGAGTTAACAGGTTATGAGGAAGGAGGGATGAGACCACAAGGGGGATATTTTGGTACATATACAGTGTGAAGGGAATTATGACTTTCATAATATAGATATATGTATAATGAATATACTAATTGAGAATTTTTTCAAAATTGCCTTTTCTAGCTTGAGTCAGACTTGCAATGCATCTTGAAATGATCAATCAAACCTTGACAACCCTCATGATTACTGGCACCCTTGTGTCTATGTACCTTAAGTGAAGTGAATCACAGACTATAGAACCTGTTCCCATCACAAAACTATGGTTCTGTGTTTTAGGTGGTTCAAGATGCCCAAAATTTGAAATAATCAGATAGTTGTGGAATTGTGCAATTTGTGAGATTGTCATGGGAAACCACTCAGACCCTAGGAAATTATTCTTTGTAATCCATCCTCCCCTCTCCCTTCCCACTTGTGATTTATGTTTATGATTGCTGTCTTCACTTCACCAAAGTGGAATTCTGATCAGAAGAATTCCAGAGTTGCAAATCTGTTCCTCATAATGAAACTAATTAATTAAACAACTACCTGATTACTGGACCTTTGTCCCTGGTCTGCTGTTTCCACATTCTCAGGTTAGAGACTGGCTCAGTAAAAATCTTGTTAACAACAGCTTCCAAAACCAAAGAGATTTTGAAAAACTTTTAGGAGTTAATAATTGAGCCCATAAGTTGGGTGAGCTACCAAGGGTCAGACTGTGGTTAGAAGGTCAAGCTTTGGGGGACCTCTGTTCTTTTTTTCACTTTTTTTATGGAGAACTTGTGTATTTATTTTTAGTTTTCAACATTCATTTGCACAAGATTTTGAGTTATTAATTTTCTCCCCATCTCTCCCCTGCCCCCCACCCCAAGAAAGCAAACCTACTGAATACCCTTTCCCCCAATCTGTTCTCTCTTATATCTTCCCCCATTCCCGCCCCCACAACTTTCTTGTAGGGCAAGATGGATTTCTGTACCCCAGTGCCTATGTATCTTATTTCTCAGTTGCATGTAAAAAACAATTTTTTTTAACATTTGTTTAAAAACAAACTTTGAGTTCTAGATTCTTTCCCTTCTTCCCTCCTCATGCAAACCCACTGGGAAGACAAACAATTCAATATAGCTGTGCATGTGTAGTTTCCTAAAACATTTCCATAGCAGTTATATTGTGAAAGACTACATTTCCCTCCATCCTATCCTGCCCCCCACTTATTCTATTTTCTCCTTTGGCCCTGTCCCTTTTCAAAAGTGTTTGCCTCTCCTCCAATCTGCCTTTCCTTCTATCACCTCCTCTCTTATCCCCTTCCCTCCTACTTTCCTGTAGGGTAAGATACCCAATTGAGCGTGTATGTTATTCTCTCCTTAAGTCAAATTCAGTGAGAGTAAGGTTGACTCATTCCCTTTCATCACCTTCCTGCTCTTCCTCTCCATTGTAACAGTTTTCTCTTGCCTCTTTTATAGGAGATAATTTATCCTATTCTAGCTCCCCCTTTCTCCTCTCAATATTTTTCTCTCACCTCTTAAATTTATTTTTTAGATATTATCCCTTCAGATTCAACTCATCCTGTACCCTCTGTCTATATAAACATGAAATGCATATGCTCACACTCGCATATATATTTATATACACATACACTCTCCTATACATACATATATGTATATATACATGTATAGTCCCTTCAACTATCCTTATGCTGAGAAAAGTCTTATGAGTTACAATTATCATTGTTTCATGTAGGAATGCAGATAGTTCAACTTTAATAAGTTCCTTATGATTTCTTTTTCTTGTTTACCTTCTTATGCCTTTCTTTATTCTTGTATTTGAAATTTTCTATTTAGCTCTGTTTTTTTTTCATCAAGAATGCTTGAAAGTCATCTATTTCATTGAATGTGAATGTCCATATTTTCCCCTGAAGTATTATACTCAGTTTTGCTGGGTAGGTGATTCTTGGTTTTAATCTTAGCTCCTTTGACTTCTAGAATATCATATACCAAACCTTGTAATCTCTTAATGTAGAAGCTTCTAGATCTTGTGTTATCTTGATTGTGTTTCCACAATACTCAAATTGTTTCTTCCTGACAGCTTGTAATATTTTCTCCTTGATCTGGGAACTCTGGAATTTGGCTATAATATTCCTAGGAGTTTTCTTTTTGGAATCATTTCAAGAGGTAATCAATGAATTCTTTCAATTTCTATTTTGCCCTCTAGTTCTAGAATATTCTATTTCATCCTAAACATCATCCTAAACATTCTACCAGCCCTCAAATATAATGAAACTGGGGGCAGTTAGGTGATGCAGTGAATAGAGCACCAGTCTTGGTGTCAGGAGGACCTGAGTTCAGACACTTAACACTTACTAGCCATGTGAACTTGGGCAAGTCACTTAACCCCAATTGCCCTATCTCCTCCCTCCAAAAAGAAAAAGAAAAGAAAAAGAAAAAAAAGAAATCTAATGAAATTCATATGCTTTATAATGAGATTATTAAATAACTAGAGTTTGTGACATACAAGTTTAAATAGTTAACACCTCTTTTGCGTTTTAACAAGTTAATAGAACTTAGAGAAAATTCCTGCAAACTTCCATCTATTAAGATTCCAGCCATTTGAAATGAATACATCCTGAATTCCTTCAGGTTAGAGTTTACTGGAGAAATTTTTGCTACAAGGTTGAGACATGTAACCTACTTAGGACAACAATCTTAACTCTTAAATTCAACAATTAATTCATTAATTCAGTAAGTATTTTTTAAACTCCTAATATTTAGGAGCTGAAGATACAAAGAAAAACTCAATTAATAAATGAATGTTTATTTGTTTTCACCTATGGGTCAGGTACTATGCTGAGTACTAGAGAGGCAAATACAGAAGTGAGATGGTTACTACCTTTAGAAAGCTTTTATTCTGTGGGGAGGAGAGAGGAAACACCTTATATACCAGCAGTGAAAGTAGTGATTTTAAATGGTCTTTATTTATTCATTAAAATAAGTCTAGTAGACACCAACTAGGCAATACTTTTTCAGCTCCTAGGGGAAGGGGAAAGGAATAAGCACCCAGTAGGTGCCAGGCATCATGCTAAGTGCTTTTATGCTCATTTGGTCCATAGTATGAATTGTGATACTATCTTAAGATTAAGCACCTACATTCATATTTTATATTTCATATTTCTCGCTAATTAAGACTAGTCTCCAATTCCAATTAGTCTGGATGGTAGAGGCTTTATTGGAGCAATCTGAGTTAATCCAGGGAATGAAATGAACCACCAATGGTTTGGTGAGCTGGCTAATTGGCCAAACACTGCTGTCCTAGTGCCAGGGGCCAGGGGCCAGGCTGCAGATGGAAGGGGCAGCGGACATTACAATGGTCTCGTAGGCTCCTCTCCCTTGTGCACAGCATGGGCTTCACTTTCTGCCCTGAATGGCCCAGATCTTTTTTTTCCTTCTTAATATGTACTCTCTTAACATATTTGAAATGCAACAGATGAATGTATCTCCCTCTACTCTTCTGAAACACTGGAATTCTTTGCCAAAGCCACTAATGACTCAGAGGGAGCTCTTGATGAATATGCTTTTCTCCAGTCTCTCAAGATATCATTACTTTGAACTTTATGTGGATATAGTTGTACTCTAGGGGGGAAAGATAAGATTAAGATGAAGAAATAGCTAATGGGGACATAACTTTCATCAAAAATTACTACCCAGATGAATAGTCGAAGTACAAGTTGCATGAGAACATAAGATCATACATTTAGAACCAGAAAGGACCTGGACCCCACCAAGTCCAACCATTTCCTTTTACAGTTGAAGAAACTGAGTCTCCTGGTAGTCATGCTTTGCCCAAGGGCACAAAAGTAATGAGAGACAAGATATGAATCCAGATCATATCAGCATTGGAACTGATAACTCATCAGTATTCCCTGCCCCTGGGAGAAATCCCGGACTTCTCCCTCCCTCTTGTTGGAGAAGGGGGATAGTAAAAAGCTCCTCTCAGATATTCCATTTAAGGAGGGTGCCCAAGACAGCTATCTATTCATTTCTAACCCTGCTGCATTCCTGTGGACTCCTCTGAACTTCAGCATGGCCACTGGGAACCCTCACAGATACCCCTGCTTTCAGTTTCTTTGTATGGGTTGTCTCTCCCATTAGACTTTAAGATCCTTGAGGGCAAGGATTGTCTTTTGCCTCTCTTTAGATCCCCAGTGCTTACCAAAGTGCTTGGCACATAGTAGGCACCTAGGGAATGCTAATCAACTGACTCCAAATCCAGTACTCTTTCCACAGTTGCAGGTAACTTCTTTAATTAATTAGACAGTGACCCATGAAGGATTTATATCTTCTATCAAACACAGAAGTTCCACACAAAATGCCTTTGAATGACCCAAGCCCCATTTAATGCTAGCATGGATATCCTAAGAATGCCACTTTTCCTCTGAATGAATGTCCTGAGCAAGTTCATTAAAATGTAGCAGTTAGAGCCCAAGCCAACACAGATTGACTAGAGAATCCAGAGTCCAGCTTTCTATTAGAGATGAAGGAGTTTTTGAGTAGTGCCAGTCTCAGGGTAAACTCGTATTAGTCCAAGTTCAAGGGCTTGGGAATCTATCCTTTTATTGAGGAAAAAGGAATTTCCTGAGCAGCAAAAATCTTAGAGAGAAAAAGTATCTTAGAGAGAAAAGCATATTGCCATGGTTCCTCCACAAGATGGAGGAACAGGGGCCCTAGACTTTGTACTTTCATATTATAGTGACTTATTGGGATAATGTGGTTCTGATGAGAAGAGAAGTTTGCTTATCTAGCAGTTCCAAATGTTTTCCTTCTGAATGAGTTTAATCCTTAAGTGAGTCTCTTTGGCATGAAATAGGAACCCAAAGGAATCCATACCCTGAAATGTCACTGGGTCTTCAGGACTTTAGAATTCTATGGAAAAACAGGACCTAGTACAAAGAAAAAGGAGTAGAGTATTGATTACTTATGGGCTGTAATATACTTATGGGCTCCTCTAGATTTTCTTCATTTGTGGTTTCTGGTGCATCTTTTTCATTTAGAGTAAAATAAAAGCTGTTCAATATCTAAAGAATGCATTTTTTTATCTTGCAAGGTCATACGGCTAGGGACACTTTAACCTACATCTGTGGCTATATAGATACAAAATATAGTGAACATATGCCACAGCAAACTTTGAGTAGCAACAGTATGAACCAAAAAGAAAATAATATTTGCTTCACTTGCATTGAACTAGTTTGTATGAAGTGAGGGCCAGAAGACTGTAGGCCATAAATTACATAGAAGTAATAGTAAACGGTCTTCCAATTCAGATCACCTGGTCTAAATCATTGATTTGAGAGATGAGGAAACTGAGCCTCCCAGTAGTGACTTGACTTTTAACATATCACAATTGCTTAGGGAACTGAGTTTGGACTTCTAATCCCAAATCTTCCACTCTGAAGTCCTATTTCCAAACCAAAGTCCTCATGATATGATCTCAGGCTGACTGTTCTTTGATTCCATTTTAGCCTACCTTGAATGGTAAGCTAGAGCAGAGCTCAGTATGTATTTTTTGGATAAAATAATCAAATATCCTTCATGTAGGTAGTTATTCTTTACAGTGTTTATAAAAAGGGAGTCTGAAATAAATACTTTCACTCTTCTATTATCAGGAAAGGAATTAGAGTTGAAAGAGAAATGATTAGGTCTAATTGTCCATTCTAAAATTATAGAATGATACTGGTGATTTTAATCACACTGACATCTCCAAGATGGCTGCTAGCACAGGTTCTTAGATCTGCTTTACTAGGAAAGACAGCTGTTTAAGGGGTCAACAGTCTTTTTAAAATTATATTCACCAGTTCAGGGGGAAAGTTAACACCCTGAACTTCAAAGAAAATACAAACAGAGAAATAGAAACCAACAGACAGGGCTCTGACTACCTGAATCAACTATACACTTTACTTACATTCTTAGAGGGAGAGAGGCTTTCCATCTGAGCAGTTGGGAAATTGAACATATGGCCACTCAGAATCTCAACTAGGGAATCACAAGATCCTTCTGATAAGTGGGCCCCCAAAGCAAAATACCAACTCAGTGTATACATATATGTGTGTGTGTGTGTGTGTGTGTGTGTGTATACACTTCCCCTAGCCAAAAAGCATCACAACCCTCCTGACTCAGTGCCTAATTAGAAATTACAAAAGGTGTGAAAGCCTTCCTACAAGCAAGCCTTTCCAAGCAAGCTTCCCTTAATGGTCTCCACGGGATGCCTATTAATGGGTGGGGAAGATTTTAAATCCCATTAACATTACAGTGATTAATGATGTATTTTTACAGCAGTAGCCTATCAGTTCTTGGGTTTGTAAAAAATTTGTGAGTATGCTTTCCTTTGCACACTTTAGTGTGATAGATTTTGTCTGATCGTCGACTTGAATGACCCTTCAAATACTTGACTTCCCCAAACCAACTACCACTGCAATGTTCTTAACAGTCATTCAAGTGTACCCTTTAAGACTCTGACTTTCATACGCTTCCTTTATTATCCATTTTTAAATCCACAGAACTAAAAATACAATGAAAAAGAACAATATACATACAGCATGAGAGTCATCTCTCAACTGACATAAAATTAGTGGAGAAACTACAGAATTCAGTTTCATCTGACCAGGGCCAGATATTCTGACTCAGTCTAGTTTCAGAAGAAGCAGTCACAAATATCCATTGATCAAATGAGATACTATTTTTAAAAATAAAAAGTGCCTAACATAGTGCCTGACACATATTAGGTCCTATATAAAGTCTAATTCCCTTCTCTTCTCACTGTTGCCAGGAATGAAACAATATCAAAATATTGTCCATCGGATTAATTTGTGAACCACTATAGTTAAGGATACTGGATCTCAAAGGGATGCAGTGACTTGTCTAGAGTCAAATAGTCCCTTTCTCTTTTTCCTATGAAAATACTAGCCCAACCCTTGATCTGCCTTCAACCCAGTCTTAGTTTGAACGCCCAGGTAACAACAAGCACCTTACTTGACTTAGCTAGTTCAACTACTCTAAGCATATTAAGGCATCCCATGGCTCCCACCCCCAAATCCAATTCTCTTCACATTGTCTCTCATCCTCCATATTAAAACCTCTTGTCAAGAAGTGTTTTACTTCGTAGAATTACATCCATTCCACGATCTGGAGTCTCCTAAAAGTTCCTACTTGAGGCTCACAAAACCCCTGAGGATTACAACTCACCAAGAAGGAAAACACATTTGCAGTAGCCAGACAAGCATCTCCCACTCTCACTAGATCCACACCATCCACCAGGATTGGTGTCACTTCAGCATGAATTCCAGGCCCTTCCCATCCTAGTCAGCTTCTTCTGAACAATCCCCAACTTATCAATGACCTTTCTAAAATGTGGCATTCAAATCAGTACTATGTATTACCCAAGGGTGGGCTGGGGCAGAAGAAGGAGGAGGCAGGAGGGAGAAGGAAGGACAAAGACCCTATTTGTCCTAAACCCAAAGAATGCTACCTAAAGTAGATGATTGCAGGGATTTCCAATTGAGGGGAGAAGTGTTTAAGGTGGGTTTCCCTTGCTACTAACCACCCATTTAGAAAGCTCAAACGTGGCCCTGGCAGTAGAGTCCCACAATTACCTTTATTGGTAATTTGCTGATTTTTGTACTTAGCTCTGGTATTGAATTGGGCAGAGGACCTGAGTGAAGATTGGGGGAAAGCAAATTGCAGCAAACTCAAGGCTTATCAGCACTGAGCAGTTTTCCAGGCTTATATATATGGGACAAAGGAATCTGGGTGGAAAAAAAAATCACCTGCCTTCAACATCATTTCCCTTAAAGCCCAATATAGGCACCAATTATTAAAGCTGTAGGAATCTGCCTCCAAATAGGAAGTTTTTTCTCAGCTCATAATGACAGACCGAGGATAGCATTATTGCATTTCCATTATAAGAAAATGCAAATGTTTTCTGGTCCAAAAGAAAAATAACTATAAATATATACATGTACATAATTTCACATATAACATATACATATGTGCATATATTACATATGGGACATATGTGTGTGTTTCATATATAGTGCGTGGTGTATGTTTCTTATGTCTGTTTTGTGTATATATACATATGTGTATATAGATATGTGTATGTATATTTATATGTATATATCCCTCCCACCCTATCTCCAATAAAAGTACTCCACTGAACAAAGCCAGCATTTCCACAAACTCATGCTTTCTGATGGAACAATTGGGGATTGTTCAGAAGAAGTGTCCAAGAGGGGGAAAGCCCGGAGATTATACTGAAGGAACACCAACTCTGGTGGATGAGGTGGATCCAAGGGTAAGGGGAGATGCTTATCTGGCCACTCCAAGTGTGTTTTCCTTCTAGGTGAGTTGTAGCCCTCAGAGGCTTTGTGAGGATCAAGAAGGAATTTTGAGGGGAGTCCAGATCATGGAATGGATGTAATTCCATGAAATAAAACCCCTCCTGACCAGAGTCTTTGCTATGAAGGATGCTATGAGGATATTTGGATTTGGGAGTGGGAGGGGAACAGCAAGACAGGGTATGACAACCCTAAATCCCAAGCAGAGATTAGTACCAGGGCTGGAGTCAGACAGAGCTTCAGACGGAAGCTGCTTGGGCACAGAGAGAAGTCAGCTTGTGTTTGGTTCTAAGCATGTAGGGGCTGGTACCCCAGTGAGCAATCTCATTTTAGTTCACATTAGACTGATGAATTTGGAGACACAGTAGAGCCCTCACTTGTATCCATCAGGCAGATAGAATGACCCACCACTCCTCGAATGACAAATTGCTTTATATCAGGGTTTTTTTTCTGCATTAGCTGTAATTTTGGAGACACGATTTGACCCTATGTAGAAACAGAGTGTCATATAGACAGAGGGCTGCCTGGAAATCAAGAATGCTTCCATTCAGCCCCTGACACATACACCAGAGCAACAACTAGGCTAGGGAAACCAAGATTTTCCCCAGGGTGCTGAAGTTTACAGGGTGGCAATGGGAACATCCCAGGGTAAGATGCCTCCCTCTACCCTCCAGCAGCCATATTCCTACCTTCTCCTTGATTAGTCTTCCTGCCTCAAGTCTCTCCCTTCTCTAATTCATATTGCACAAAGCTGGCAAGGTGATTTCCCTTAAGCCAGGGTCAGAGCATGTCACTGACTTATTCAATAATTCCTGTAGCTCCCTATTGCCTCTGGGATAAACTATAAACCACTCTCAATGGATTATAAAGCTATTCACAACCAACCCCCAACCTTCTTTCTCAGCCTCATCAAACATTGCTACTCTTGGTATACCCTAAAGGTTAGCCAAACTGACTTTCTTGCTGGTTCCTCACACACTGTTTTTACTTCGGTTTTCCCCAAGCCTAGAATGCTCTCCTTCTCACCTTCACCTGGTACTATCCCTCACTTCCTACAAGACACAGCTCAAACATTTGTTTATTACATTATTGTATTTATTTTGAATTATGCTCTGCCTATACTTATGTGGATTTGGTTGTCTCCCTGATGGAATGTAAGCTCCCAGAGGGCAGGGACTTTTTGATTTTTGTCTTCATGTCCCAGCACCTATCACATAGTGGGGTACATGGTAGATTCTTCATAAATGCTTGCTGATGGATTAATTGCCAGATCTTCCCTGGCAGGAGTTCCTCCCCTCAGAGCTACCTCAGGTGAGCTCTTATTGACTTACTCCCAACTCTCCCTGGCCCTGGATACAAAAGCTTCTAGTTATACCCTTGTATGTGTCCATGTGCACCTTCACTGACTTCTCAACGCCTTGGGCAGCTCTCTAAGACTCTGCCTTATATGTGAGGTGCAGCCCACATCAGTGGAGGGGTTTTATATACTGACAGCTTCCCACAACACTTAAATCATAGGTCTGGAGAGAGAGAAAAATTCAAATGAGAGCAAAAACAGAGTAAAGCAAATTGTCTGACACGAAGACTGAACACATGCCCTTATTAATACCATGCTCTTCCCAAACTACATATTTGTCCTAAACTTCACAGCCAGAGGTAGAAATGACATAGAAGAAGGAGTCGAGATGCATCCTGGGCATCAGATAAGGATATGGATCACAGACAACCCTTAGCCATTGTCACCCAGACAATGCCAGTATCGACTAATACAAATGTAAGAACGATGTTTTTAATAGCTGCTGCCATCATGAATACAGATAGCCCTCAACGTGGTGAAATACAAAACTCTCAACCTAGAGGGATGATAATTAGAATGAGAATAAGAATAATTAATAATAATGATAATAACTGGAATTTACATAGTGTTTTTACATACACTCTCTCATTTGATATTCCCCACAATCCTCGGAGGTGTTAGAGGTATTCCTATCCCCAGCGATAGAACTGAGAGGGAAGAAAAACTGAGAAACTGAGATTTGCCCAGGATCACACAGCCAGTAAGGGTCAAAGGCCGGATTTGTGTTCTAATCTTTCTGACTCCAAAAGCTAGTACATAAGGAAGGTTATGATACAAGAAGAGTGTGACTCCTCCTGCAAGTCAGAAACTTTACATCTGGGAGTCTTAGGACAGAAGGAGGGGGAAGGAAAGTATGGGATTAAACAGACCTGTGCCTGTGTAGGAGACGGAGGACAGAAGAAGCTGATGACCAGTAGACAAGGTCATCTGACCCTGGTAACACTGTCAAGAGCAGTCCTCAACTCACGCTCCCTCATGAAGGAGTCCATAGACTCTGGTATCCACATTCTATTTACTCTGCTCTTGTGAGTTACACACACCCCCAAAAAACTAATTAAAAAGCAGATTTGCTCCCAGGGTTACTCTTAAGAGAAGTATGACTTCATTGGATGGGTCAAAGGAATATCTGTGCCCCCCCCCTGCCCCACCGATGCCTGATGCTCCTTTAACTGCAGAAAAGCCCGTCAGTTCTGGACACATAGTAGACACAACAAATTCTTTTTGACTCATTGACTTTATCGTACAATGGGAAAACAAAAGTTCTTTTAATGTCAACTTAAGTAGATACATGCATACGCTAGTTGAGGAAAGTGATGGGAACTGAGTCCCACTAACATATGACCAGTCAACCATCAGCTGTAGTGATGGAGGGCAGAGCCTGACCTATTTTGACTGGGGGAATGAGGATGAAGGAAGAAACCTAATAACAGGTCTTGTGGATGGAAAGTAGGGAGAAGAATGGTCACTGAGAGGGGGGAAAGGGGAGTCTGGGGGAAAAGAAGACAAATTCCCTTTGACTGCATCATGCCTAGGGCTGGCTCTGTTTTGGATTGGTTGGCCAATCAGTTTTTTTTAGCCTTCAACTGGCTCTGGACAGAAGTATTGTCTCCGAGCCTGGTTCCTGTGATTTATGAGGACTCCTTCTTTATTTTTTAATACAGTCGACATGGTTATAAAGTAGCATATTTCCCTGAGGGTTTGTAAATAGAGGCGTCACTATATTGGAAAAAGAATAAAATGAAGCTTCTTAAGATGTACACGCTCTGGGGAAGTGTTCCAGCCTCCCAGGACCAGGCATTTCCCCCCAGGGACCTGCTTAAATGAATATATCTGAACCAAGAATGAAGCTATTCAATCAAACCCCATCTGTGCCCGCTCCTACTGAGAAAGCCTGATAAATCATACCCACCACCCCCACCACCCTTTTACATGTTGGCATGCTCTACATCTCCTCAAATCAGTTACAAGTTGCAGCAAAAAGAGACTCTTTAGCAGAACTCTAAGCTTTTCTTTGTCACACTCCTAGATTCATAGGCTGCTCACACTAGAAGAGCCCCTGTCTTTCAGAGGGCTCCAAAGGAAGTTCAGGTATGGGAGGGAGTTCCATCTTCTCTGAAATTCAGAGACTTCTGAGCTCTAACACTGGCAAAGAAAATGGAAACTTGAACATTCTCTTCATACCTTTGTAGCTGGGGATTGGCACATTATCAGAGCTAAGAGATTAAAACTACTTTAAGAGGTGCAGCCATTTAATGCCATGGCAGGCAGTGAGCTGGGGCAAAGTTGGGCTCGACGGCTGGTTCAACTAGAGTAAAGCTCCTCTTCTCACTTCCTCCGGATGCCCTTTGAAGCTCATCACAAGATGCCTCCTTCACACTTTTCCAGTCTTCAAGCATATTATTCCATTGCTCACAGAACACTCTGTCTCCCACCTGTCTGCCTTTGGGCCCCACTGAAAACGTAGAAAGCTCCTAAAGGACCAGTAGAGGCCTACATTAGCCTATAAACCAAGGTTGAGGTTCAGAGTAGGAAGAGCTGATTCAAGTTTTTAAAGAATTTAATCAGACCTTCTCTTTAGCCAAAGGGAGCTTTATTAATGCAAAAGCATGTGGCCTGAGCCTTAGTAAGGAGCTAAACAAGGGTATTGATACAGGACAAGGACCAGACCCATATAGCCAGAAAGCTGCACAGCCTATAGGATGGTGATGTTATTTTATGGTTTCTAATGGGGGTTGGAGATTTAGGAACAGGATGAGAAAGATGGATGACACAGGAAATTTTATGACCCAGGATTGGGAAGACAAGGAATTTTATGGTCCAGGACAAGTGGGAAGGTTTGCTTTCAGATGCTCTCAGCCTCCAGAAGGCCTCCCAAGGTACTGAGAAAGCAGCCCTTAGCATTATTTTTAACCCTTAGGGTGCCTCCGTATCCACATCACCAATATCACTCTCCTCCATCTCTGGTGAGTCCCACTTTTGCCCAGGGTTCTAGAGTCCTCTAGGATCATAGATCCCAGTAGTTTGAGGTTCCCTCAAAATAGAAACAAGCTTAGCATTATTAGGGAGATGTGACCTCTTTCCCATTGGCCCCCTATTGTCTAAATATGTCAAAGTCAAGAGGGCAAAGTTCAAGCCTTTGCCATCTTTCTTCAATGTTTTCCTGCTTTGGGAGCTAAGTATTTAACTTCTCAAGGTCTTGATTTCTTTATCTGTAAAATGAGAAGCTGGACTAGACAAGCTCTAATGTCCCTCACAGCTATAAATCCCATTATTCTTTTCCCCATGATACCAGTGTGATATATTGAAATTCATCAGCCTTATGTAAACTAAATTATGATCTATCACCAGGAAGGGAGTCCTGAAAATCACCATGTTCTTATCCTCAGAAAGGGAAAATTACCCTCACAGCTACGACTGCTTATTTCCTATCATGAATAATTCCCTGTTACCACTCTCACCCCGACCTTCCCCCCATCCCCACCTACCTCCCACCCAACAAGGTGGAAGTGTAGAATAATAGAATTGGAGAATGTCCGAGTTGAAAAATACCTCAAAAACTATTTAGTCCAATGCAGATCTAAACAAGGATCCTCACTAGACCATACCCAGCCATGGGTCACCCAACCTTTGCTTGAAGACATCTAGGAAGAAGAAAGTCACTACTCCCCACCATCACCCCTCCCCCCTCCCCTGGCAGCCTATCACACTTCTAGAGCTAATTGTTAGAAGAGTTTTCTTCCTATTAAGGCCAAATTTTCCTCTTTGTAACTCCCATCCTGCTCCTGATTCAGCCCTAGGGAACCAAGCAAAGAGCTCCGAGGCAGTCCACAACTTTTCTACATGGACATTGTACCATTCACAATTACTCTGAGAGCCAACCATTCTTTGGTTCCAAATACACCTAATTGTCTAGATCACATCTCTCCATCACTTTCACGAGGCTAGCATTGGAGACTGTAAACTACTAAACTGAAATCTGGGTAAACTTTATCTACAACATGCCCTTCATTTTCTGGTCTGGTAACCTTGTCCGAGAAAGTGAACAAAGGTAATTGAGAATGATCAGTTTTTGATTCTTCCAGCTCCCTAGCTTATAGCTTGCATTGCTAAAGATACAAAGACAACCAAAACCAACCTCACTTTCCTCATCTGTAAAAATAGAGCACTTGACTCCCAGGGTTGCAGTGATGGTCAGATGAGATAATAGTTGTAATGTGTTTTACGAATCTTAAACTGATCTAGCGATCTTACTCTTCTTATTAGCTATTATTGCAGAGCTTTTTTGACAAGATGAAGAATGCCTGAACCATGATTTAATGGTACTAGGATCTCATGACTGGTATGGATTAGACTAGATTACCTCAGAGGTCCCTTCTAATTCTCAAATTCCAAGGGGTTGGTGTTTCCTTCCAAAAGCAGAGATTTCAGCTCTCCTATTCTCCTATGTAATATTTGTCCATATCCTCCTATAAAGTCTCTCCGTTGGGTCCACACAACATGCAGTGGCTTTTGTTTGACATCAAATGATTATCAATAGAGTTCAGGCATACTGAATTTTATTGCGCTTCAAAAATATTGTTGTTTTTTTCCCTCACAGACTGAAAGTTTGCAGCAACACTACCTTGAGAAAAGTCTTTTGGTACCATTTTCCAATAGTATGTGCTCATACCATGTCTCTGTGTCACATTTTGGTAATTCTCATAACATTTGAAACTTTTTTATTATTATTATTATATATGTCTTAGTGATCTGTCTTCAGTGATCTTTGATGTTAATACTGTAATTGTTCTAGGAGATCAAGAGCCCTTCCCATATAAAATAACAAATTTAATTGAGAAATCTTCTGTCTTCTGACTGTTCCAATAATGGACTATTCTTGTCTTTCTCCCTTTCCTTCAGCCTCCCTATTCTGAGAGACATAACAATATTGAAATTAGGCCAATTGATAAGTCTACAATGACTTCTAAATGTTCAAGTAAAAGGAAGAGTTACTCAATGCAACAAACTTTATCGTTGTCTTGTTTTAAGAAATTGCCACAGCCACACCAGCATTTAATAGCCACCTGCCTGATCTGCCATCTACATCTATATCTGCATGACCCTGCACCAGTAAAGAGATTCCAATTCACTGACAGCATAGATTATAGTTAGCATTGGTTTTCACCAATAAAGTATTTTCTTAATTAAGGCAGGTATTTTTTTAGACATAACACTATTGCATACTTAATAAACTACAGTATAGTATAAACATAATTTTTATATGCACTGGAAAACGAAATTTCAGTTGTTCAACCATTTTTCAGTCATTCCCAACTCTTTGTGACCTCATTTGGGGTTTTTCTTGGCAAAGATACTAGAACTGTTTGCCATTTCCTTCTCCAGTCCATTTTACAGAGGAGGAACTGAGGCAAGCAGGGTTAAGTGACTTGCCCAGAGTCACACAGTAAGTCAATAAACTAGTAAGACATATCTTCCTGACTCGAGGCCTGACACTCTGTCTGCTGTACCACCTAGGTGGCCCCATGTGACTCAGTTGTATTTGCTTCATTGCGGTAATCTGGAAATGAGCCCACAATATCTCCAAAGTATGCCTATATGCATGTTTCCATAAGCTATCCCTCACTCTTACAAAGTGATGGGTTCTCCAGATATATCTCTGATGACATACATATGTTACACATATCATTTCCATACATCATTAATTATACATTGAATTCTATTTAGTTCAATTCAATAAATAAGAAATAAATAGATAAGTAAGTCTATCAATCCCGCCAGCAACCAATGAAATGCCATGTTGCTAATAAGGAGTCCATTCAGCATTTGCAATGTTATTTCTACACCAAGAATCTGGTAATGGCCACTAGAAACCAGAGCATCTCTCACAGTAAGAAGGCACAAGAGAAATAAAGGACCCTGTGCAGACCCCTTCTCTCTTGTCTACGATGTGGCTGTTTTTACCACTCTCCTCTGTTCCCAAATCAGTGGGTCTATAGCTACAAGACATCCATCTTCTCTTGACTCTGTGTGTGTGCATGCATGTGGTCATGTGCTCTCCATCCCTGTACAATGCACCCAATGTCCATATCAGAGGGAATGTGCTTACAGGAAGTTTAAATGTCCAACCTCCAAACTGTTCTGAGCTTATTGTGCCTGTGTTTTCTGCTGAGATTTTGGTTATTTTCAGGAATTTCTCTGCAATACAATCCTTTATCTTGGCAGGTGGCAAAGGCTTGTCTTTGCCACCGCAAGATACTTGGGTACTTGAAACACTTTCTGTACTCTACTGGTTATCATCAATAGCTAAAGACCTCCTTCTGTTGAAATCCTCCTCCAGAACCTTGACTATGCAGCCCAGGGTCTTCTGTGGGTCCTGCAGGTGGCCTGCTGTGAGACAAATACTATTTATTTCCACAAGACCATAAGCAATGAAAGCAAGAAAGAAGCCAAAGGAAAGGGGTAAAAGAGTGCTGATCTTTCCTGGGCATCTGGAAAACTGGGCATAGATGGGCCAGATCTTACCTGCTTCCATTCACCCCAAAACATGCTTTGTTCCTTTTCTTCCTTGTGCTGTTAACTAAGCTCTTATGGTTGAGCTAGGTTGTGTTCTGTATAAATTGCCTGATAAAATCTGCAAGGGATTCTGTCTTTTGACAAGGAGAGGCAATGTGGTCCAGGAGAAAGGGTGATGGATTTGGAGTCAGAAGCCTTTGGTTCAAATCCTGCCTTTGACATGTAACACTGGGCAATTAACAACTTCTCTGGACTTCACTCCACTCCTATATACAATAAAGGCGGGGGGGGGGGGGGGTAAATTATGTTTAATGTACCTTCTGGTTCTAAGTCTATGATCTCTTGGTGTGCCAAAGGACAATTCTGATTCTGAGTCAGAGATGTAGGGTTCTAACATTAGGTCTGCCACATGCTATCTGTGTGACTTCAGGCAAGTCACTCACATTCTCTGGATCTCTATTTTCCCATCTGTAAAATGCAGTAAGTTGGACTAGGTCCCCTATGAGATCCATCCCAGCTCTAAAGCTATGATCATCTAACATTTTCCCTTTAATTTACACTCATTTCTCTCTCACTGTTGCCCTCTGGTACCTTCTATCAAAATCACTATTACTAAGAGACTTTCCTCCCCTCTTCTGGTTACCAGACAGCAACCTCAGTACCCAACAGCTACTCTAGAACAGAGCTCATTTTATGAGTACGGTGCTGGACCTGGAGTCAGGAAAACCTAGGTTCAAATCCTCCCTTAGCTGGGTGACCATGGGCAGGTCCCTTAATCTCCTCTGTAAAATGGGACTCATAATACTTGTAGTCCTTACTTCACAAGGCTATTGTATTTCAATGGGGTGAGCCTTGATGTATCATAAATGTAAGTTATTATGATGACAAATACTGTTATTACTATTGAGACTTTATGGGGAAAGTGCATTGGAAATTACTGCTGATTCAGTGCACCCCATCAATGCTTGTTGGTTGGTTGGTTGACTGATTCATTGACCTTGATTCAAGGAGGATATAGTCGTGACCAGAAGTTAGGGTACCTAGGACCCAAGTCCCTAGAACTTTGACTCCCTTTCCATCTGGAGGAGATGCTCATGCCACAGCAAGAGACTCTTCAGAGGTGTCATGAGGGCCCTTTCATTCCGGATGAGAGGATCAAGCAGAACAAGCAGGTGAAACTTCTCTCTCAGATAGGAAAACCACTATTCCCTCCCCCCAATCTCTCTTGACTACCACGTCCCCAGTTCTAGACGCTTTCACTGTGCTGAGACTTTGACTCCAGCCCCTGACTCAGCTCTGGAGGCTCAGCTCCTCAGATTCAGGACTAAATTTAGTGAAGGCTAAAGTTTGGCATTTAGGTCTTCAGGGATACTTGGTACACATGGTCAAAACTAAGAAACCCAGAAGTTCTTGGGGGTTTGGGGGGATACAATGAAGAAAGCACTGAACTGTAAAAACTTTGGTTTGAAGCCCAGATCTATTTCTCACCATGGGTGCTGCTTTGGGAAAGCTACTCTACCAGGGCTCTGCAAAGCAAAAGAGTTGGAGTAGGTGGACTCCAAGGTTTCTTCCACATCTTAATCACATGGTTCTGCGGCTTCTGCTGGTCCTCCATGGTAACTGACTCAGTTTATCTAAATATGATCTTTCCTTCCCCTGAAGTCTTAACCTCTAGGTTCCTGGACTAGAGACCTGGAAAGTCTGTAAACCTCACTGGACATTAGTGGTTGGCTTCCCCAAAACGAACAGTGGCCATTCTTTTCTCATGGTAAATTCCCTGAATTTAGGTCACATGACAGCACAGTGCTTACAGAACATGCCCAAGTTGTGCTACCTGGCACATCACCACCAAAGGGACTTGGAGGATGTCAGTTCTTGGCATCTTATTTAATAACAGTTTTTGATAAATAGAGATTCTATGAAAATGACTAGGTCTGTGTAAATCAATAGAGTATAAAATGTTCTTCCCATCCTTCACTCAGTGATCCTTCTTGATTTTTAAAAATTTCTGTAATTAAAAAATACACACACACACACACACACATATATGTACTGGGAATGTTGCCAATGAACTCAAAACTCTGGCATGGAAGAGTTGAAATAAATTGGAAAAGAGTTTGTGATGCAGTTGCTTGTTAGAGAACCTTCTCATGTGATGCACATTAGTAGTGCTTCTCCCAGGTATCTTCTGTCCTGAAGACGTTCCTGGTGAATGATGAGGCTATATGAATTCTTTTGGTGGACAAAGAAATAAGGATTAAATTGTGATGAGTGAAGAAAAAAGGAGAATGAAGCATCCAAAAAGGAAATACTGCATGGACTTGGTGTGAGGGCATTGTTTATAAAAATGGGAGTCTTACGAACAAATGCACAATGGTCCAGGCAGTTGTCAGCCAACCTGCATTTGTTAGGCACTTAATACTGTGTCTGTAAAGGTAATAACAACTCACACCTGTATGGGCCCCGCAAGTTTGCAAAGTGTTTTACAGAAATGTTTTCTCATTTGATCCTCAAAATAACCCTGTAAGAGGGGCGCTGTTATTGTCTCCATTTTACAGGTGGGGAAACTGAGGCTGTGGGATGACAAGTAATTAGCCCTGGCTCACCCAGATAATAAATGCCTGAGGTCAGTCAAACTCACATTTCACAACTCCTGGTCCAGTGCTCTTTCTCCACAGGGACACTATGTCACTGGTTGTGATTGTCCCCTCCTATTAGGTTACAGCTCCCTGAGGAACATGGGGGAAAAGAAGCTTCAGTCATGTGTACCCAGGAGGAAAGGAAGCAAGCACTGGACATGTTTTCTATTGGTTTATTTGTGCAGCCAATATTGTATGGAAGTGAAATATTACCTTCGGGAGAGCATATTTTGTTACAGAATTGCACATTTTGGTCCTTTAATGTCCCTTGTGATGGAATATTGCATAACATAAGTATTGGCTCTAAATGAAGAGCATAAATTGTCCTTTTCCTTCTGGCTGCCCTATTATTCCTTAGGGGATAAGGGGAAGAGACTCTTCCAAACAAGTGAAGGTATTGCCAGGGCTCAGTGCTTCCCTGCAAAAGACTCCAGGCAGACACAGTGTAGGAAAAACGTCAACTGCAAGCACAGCTGCCCCTTCCCCACAAAGGATTTTTAACCCTTTTTATACCATGGGACCCTCTAGAAGTTTGGTGATGCCTAAATTGGGGCAACTCAGAATTGTATTATTTCTAACAACTTTAATTGAAGGAAATGATAATTTTCAGTTAGAGGTTAATGAATATTAAAATGCAAATTTTTCCATCCAAGCTCATGAACTTCCTGAAATAGGCTAAGAACCCCAGTCCTAGGATCATATTTCTAAGGTTAGAGACCTGCCACTCACGGCCTGTTCCTGCAAAAAAAAAGGGGTCTAGGAGCCAAAATAAGATGAGCCAAATCTGTAGAAACAAACGGATAATATGGCCTTGCGTTCAAAACCAAGGGTCTTATGGACCGTTATTTATAGAAACGGCCATAATTGCCTGCTTTAATCAGCCAGGAATGGGATATAGCAGAAAACTTCGTAGGTTTTAAAAATCCTTCCCTTCCTTTGACATCCAATTCTTAAGCTACTTATTTAGAAGGTAAGCCCCTTGAGGGCAGGCAGGGCGTGGCTTTCTTTTATTTGTAGCTATTATCAGAGGGCTTAGTCCAGGCCTGGCCCAAAGTAAGCATTTAAATGCTTGTTGCCTCACCACCAAGAGCCTCCCCACTACCACCAGCAGTACATAGGATCTCAACTCTCTAGAAATCTCCAGAGCCTGCCCCTATCCCACTACACAGCACTGTCTCTCCCAGAATCCCTCCTTCGTGCTGTTCCTCTTAGCCTAGGCTTCTCTTCAACCTTCACGTCATATTTGTTTATTTTCTAGTTATCTTTACACAACATGTCTTCTATACTATGCTCTTGGCAGGCAAACTCAATACTCAGTCCAGTACCTTGCACATAATAGGCACATAATTCAATTCACTTACTCATCTACTATGAGTAAGGCATAGTGGTATATTTAAAAGCCAGGAAGACCTGAGTTTGAGTCCTACCTTTGACACAGCATGGCTCTTTTCACTTCTCAGAACTTTCAACAACTCTCTAAATTCTAAGTTACAGAAAAGTTAGTGATCTGCATTGCTAGAGGGACTTGTCTCTCAGGGAGTCCCCTATATCTGTGAAATCACAGGATCTAGTCCAAATATATAGGGGAGGGTGTATGCAAGTGTATAATACACCTAAAGGAAGGGTCTTCAAGGCTGAATACAGCTCCTGTCTTTTCCATAAAGCCTTCCCTCTGCTGATCTCCAGGTAAATGAAATCCTTCGCTTCCTCTTCCTATTTTTCATTGATCTTTGCCCTGTATAATACACACACACACACACACACACACACACACCAGTTCCAGCTAACTATTATTCTGGGCTTACTGCTCACTATTCCCATTCACTAATTTCCTCAAGGGCTACTCTGGCAAGCCCAGGGAGGTAGAGTCCACAGAGAACTGGATTGGATGTCCCGGGGCCTGGGTTCAAATGCTGGCTCTGCAGTAACTGGATGACCTTTCTAGATCTGTTTCCTCTATTAGAAAAGGAGCACATCAGCCAAGATGACCTTAAGCCCCTTTTAACTCTAAGTCTAAGACGGAAGCCACCTGTGACAGGTTCTTTGTAGTAAGAGCTAATAACAGCCGACATTTTATATAGCATCTATATGTACATACACTACTCCCCAGCACTGTGCTAAACGCTGTGTGAATCTCGTCTCAATGATCCTCACAACCGCCCTGGGAGGCAGGGGCTATTATTATCCCCATTTTACAGATGAGAAAATTAAGGCAAACAGACTAAGTGACTCGTCCAGAGTCACTCAGCTAGTGTCTGAGGATGAATTTTGCCTTAGGTCTTTCTGAAACCAGGTTCAGCTCTATGAACTATGGTGCCACCTAGCTGCCCACCTCATTACAGCCGATATGAGGGCTGGCAAAAGGTGAGCCATAAGGCTTCCCTGGTATTCACAAACCTTTGAAGCATTCAGAGGAAGAATGGGAAAGCTTTGGGTCATTTCTCTACCAAAGCTCCATGGAATCACATGGACAAGGATAAAGCAAGATGAGGAGACATCGGAGGGCATGACCATATCAATAAGACCACAGGTCCTTTAAAATGCCTATCTCATATCTCTTATTATGAGAGGAAAATAAAATTATTTTAGTTATTCATAATAAAATTATTTCAATAGCACATCAACACCATAGCAATAAGTCCACAGGTCCTCTGAAGTGCCTATATCATATTTCTTATTATGAGATGACAATAAAATTTTTATAATTATTCATAATAAAATTACTAAAAATTATTTAATTATGCTGCCTTTAAAAGGTAGCTTGGGATAGTGGAGATGGCCCTCTACTTGGAGGTAGGAAGAGCTGGATTCTGATTCTGCTCCAGACACTAAGGTCATGACGCTGGGCAAACCAAATCAAGTCATTTCACCACTCTGTGACTCAGTTTCCATGTCTGTAACATGAGGCAATTAGACCCGATGGCCTCTAAGGGACCTTCCAGTTCTAAAACTATAGTCTTTTAGGAAAACCTACATTTCTCCTGCTTCCTGAAAGTAGTGCCCCACTTTCATGAATCTCTTAAAAGTGTCTGATACTCCAAGGGAAATGTTATAGACAGAAGATTAGGGGGGAAATAAATTTGAAAAGGACTAAAATAAAAGTGGTAAAAGTTCTTATAGGGCACTGGATCATTTTTATAGCACTATGTTTTCCAAAGCCTCTTCCCACAATTCTGCTGTGAGGAAGGAAGAGCTAGTGCTACCATGATCTTCATTTCACAAATGAGGGAGGTGGAGACACCAGGAGAAGGGCTTTTTGAAGATTTCACAACTCACCAAACGTTGGAGCCTATGCCTTCATCTTGGTTCTCTGCACCAATAGAAGGAAATTAGACCACAAAACCCTTGGTTGGTTTCTTCTGGGAAGGAATAGAATAGGCGTTGCTTCTTACATGCCACATGTTGACCTAACATTGGGGCTATGGCTAGAAAAGCAACATAATCCATGCACTAAAGATGCCTACATTCTAATTAGAAGAGACATTGAATATAAGAGGGTTTAGCTACAGCGGCAAATAGAAAGCCAGCAAGACTGTTTTTATACTCCAAGCAAAATCCAGAAATCCTCAGGGTATAATGATAGGTCAGATGGCAATATCCAACAGGTCCAGAGGGCTTGGCAGCAGGCTGATGGTAAGGTTGGGTGGACTTCAAGAAGTCAATGACAAGGCAGATGGCAAATCCTAGTGGTCCACCATCTTACCAGAAGGATTTTAGTTGGTGAGCCCCTGCTCATCCAAACAATACACTAACTAGTATGTCTCTAACCAAATACTGGGAAGCAGGGAATGATTATGAGGCTAAGAGTGGGCCTGGGCATTGCCTGAGGCTCATCTGAGCATAAGAAAAAGTATTGGGTGATGAAGAGAATATTGTATAGGTTTCATAGCCTTCACCATACTTAGTACATGTCTTTCCAAATAGTAGGTGCTTAATCAATAATAAGGGATTGATCCATCAAAAGGCAGAGGAAAACCATAAGTTAACAGGTTGTCAAGCAAAAAAGTGCAGCATCAATTCCAATGCTACCTCAAGGGACAGTGAAGTCACCTGCACTGTGGGCAGTGGCAGAAAATGCCTGAAACCTTGGCTTACTCTGCTGAGGCTTCTGACATTTCTGAGATGCCATTTCACGGTTATAGATAACAATAGCATTTCAAAGATTAATTTTTTCAGAGCTTAGTTTTGTGTCCTCAGTGCTTCAAATGCAAATATTAGGTTGGATGTTTTGTTAACGCATAAACAGTTTTGAATGTCCGGGAAGATTTGATGTGAAAAAATCACATGAAATCCAAGAAAGAAATCTGAATGGTTTTAGCATATAGAAGGTCAAAGGCACATGGGTGAATGTATTTGCTCTTTAAAAAAAAAGAAGAAAAAGCCCAGAAGATCATGCCAATATTTTTTCCTTTTGTGCCTCACCTTTTTCAGCTGGAATCACATTCTTAAACATTTTATGTATGTTTATGAATAATTAGGTCAAGGGTCAATGCTACAAAATCCAAGGTGATCAAATATTTGGAGGGCTGCCGTACAAAAGAGGGATTAGGCTTAGTCCATATAACTCCCAAGCCCAGAGGAAGGAACAGTGGGCTTATGGGGGAGGAAGGTGATTTTTTTGGTCTCAATATACAGACTTTCTGAACATGGGAAAACAGCAAGTTTGGAGGAGAGAGGGTAGGAAGACCAGAGAGTCCAAGCCCTATTTCTGACAAAGACTAGCTGCATGATCTTGAGCCACCTTGCAATCTCTCAAACTTCGCTCCACCCCCAACCAGATAATCCTCTAAAATCATAAACTATAGAGGAACTTCTGAGTACAGGGTTTCCAGCACCCAGGTTCCCGGCATCAATGCAATAACAGATCTAATGAAAAAGATGATGGAGGAGGATGAGAAGGAGGATAATGTTAACTTCCTAAAATTTAGATTGATTTGGACAAATGGGTTGGTTCTGGAAGGCAGGAATTCCTCCTCCCTGGAGGCTTTGTGCAGAAGACAGATGGTCAATTAATGAGAAACCATAGAGAAGATTCAGGCTTCAATCATGGGCTGGGCTTAGAAGTCCCCCTCCAACTCAAGCTTCTACAGTGTCGTCTAGCCACAGATCCAGAAGGAATCTGTATATATATATATGGGAAGTAAAAAAATGACCACATTTGAAGATCACAAGCTTCTTTCTCAACTCAGAAAGAGAAAATAGTGGGTACGGCCCAAATACTTGGTTAGGGGTAAAAGTAGATCATGTAGGAAATGGGGCCAGAGGCAAATGACCTCAATCTGGCATAAGAGCATCCCGAAGGTAAGAGTTGAAGGTACTTCCAGAGTATATGGATAGAGTCCATGGAAAAGGTGGGGAACAAAAAATATGAGACCAGAATCATTCTCAGAATATGACATCAATCACCTAGCATGGTTGTGGACAAACTGCCCAAGGTCAACAATGTGTTCATCAAGATGAGGAATATTAAAAACACCATCTCTCAAAGGGAGCAAACATTTATCTAGCATTGCCTGGGCACTAAAATGAGTGAGAAGGTCACTGATGAAGGTGAGATGTGGTTGTGTGGTAAAGCTCTAGTATCTTTAAGAGGATGCACAGTAGTTGCTTAACTGGATCCATGGGATCTATACATATGTCAAAAACCAGTCTCAATCCCTGCCTTAAAGTCAGGGGGCAAGATATTGAATAGAAGCCTGTTTCATATAGCTAAGTGAATAAATTTGGGGTGGATGAGATGATTTCTTCAATTATGCAACACTTGAAGAGTTGTCTTAAAGGCAGAAAGTGTGCATGGAATTAACAATTCTTTGATAGTATCTCTACAATAGCTCATTTCTTCAGTAGGTGCCTATGTGTTCATGTGAGTGGTTGAGTCTGTGGATGGTTGTGTAATAGTTTAGGGGTGGTCCATCAACCTCCCAGATAGTCCAAAGTGCTATGCCCAAATAAAGGACCAGAAACCAGATGAGAAAAATGTTCACTATTTAGTCAATTGACATATTAGATATAATTAATTAGACAATTAGATACAAAGGAAGGCAAAAGCAAGAGAACTATAGACCCTCTTTCCAAGAGCATCCATTTGAATGGGGGAGACAAGCTGTAAATATCTAGTTACAAACAATATATGTAGGATGGCAGTGTAGGAGCAGCAAAGTTTCGCAGCTCCCACACAGCCACCTTAAATACCCAAAAAATACGACTCTAAACAAATTTTAGGTCTCCAAAACCCACAAAAATACAGAAAACACATCTCTTGGTGAAGGCAGTTTGGCAGTAGGGACTCATTACGATAGGCTGGGAGCCGAGGCCAGCCCAGCCCAGCCCGAAACCATGCCCTGGTCCCAGGGCTGTCAGGAAAATCCACAGCTGGAGGCTACAAAAGAGTGGATCGGCAGGACCTGGTGCAATCTCCACATTTATCTAGCCAGGAATAACAAGGCTAAGAGAAATGTCAGTGGAATTCAAGCTAAATTGGGGGGGGGGGGGAGAAAGCAGTCTGGCCAAACTGCACCCAGGGCAAGAAAGTAGCCCAGCCCAGCTTCCTCAGAGGTCCTGGCCTGCACATAGCAGGGGAAGGGGGGAGCAATTGATCAAAGGCCAAGGGCTCTTGCATTGAGCGGCCTGGATCCAGATCATGGTCTTGGGTGGTGGTCCTGGGGTGTGCTTTCAGCAAGCCAAAGATGGTGGAGGCTGCAGCACCCACCTAATAGCTCCGGCAGCTGTGAAAACCCCAGCGATTTGGGACAGAGCTTTCCCCCCTAGAAGCAGAGTTCCACAGAGCTAAAAAAATCAAGCAATTAATTGACTGGCCAATATGAGGAGAAGGAAGCAAAG
>CM053600.1:195061279-195089771 GCA_028646575.1 Pseudocheirus occidentalis
GAATGAGAGGAGACAGGGAGAGACAAAATGGGGTTAATCATCACATACAGAAGAGGCAAAGGATAACTGTTACAACTTTACTTTCATTTATTCTCATTGAATTTGGCTTAGAGAAGGAACAACATAAACTCTAAACTGGGTATCATGCCACACAGGAGCTAGGGGGGACAGGGATGAGAGGTGGGATGATGGAGGGGAGGACAGGGTCTGGGGGAGGGTTGCTGGAAGCACACACTTCAGTAAAGAGACAGGGACAGGGTAGAGACTAGAACAAGGGGGGGGCGGGATAGGAAGGAGGGACATATAATCAGCCTCTCACAATATATCCACTCTGGAGATGTCCTGTGTAATTACACATGTATAGCCTATATTGAATTGCTTGTCCTTCCAGTGCGGGGTGGGTGACAGGGGAGGAACTGAGGGAATCTAGAATTTAAAGCTCTACAATCAAATGTTAAGAAAAAATGTATATATGTATATGTGTATACATGAATATATATATATATAAAATTATTATCATTAACTACATGCAACTGGGAATTAAGATATATAGGTATAGGAATAGGGAGACACTCCCTGCCCTACCAGAAAGTAAGAGGGATGTTGGGGAAAGACATACAAGAGAGCAGATTGGGGAAGGGGCTTTACAGAGGGATCGCCGTATGGGGAGAAAATTCTGTAACTCAAAATCTGGTGGAAATGAATGATGTAAACAAGAAAATAAATAAAATAATTAATTTAAAAAACAATATATGTAATATATGCGAAGATAATCTCAGAGAGAAGGGAGTTTGGGAGGCAAGAAAAGACCTGCAGAAATCAGGATCTGAACAGAGGCTGGAAGGAAGTCAATGAAAGTGAGAGGTCGAGGACTCCAGGCCCGGGGGGCAGCCCCATGCAAAGGGAAGGAGATGGGAAGTAGCATTACATTTCAGGAACTGCTGGTAGGTCAGTATTACTGACTCATAGAATGTGCGGAAGCGGCAGCTAGGTGGCGTCATACTGCATAGAACTAAGTGTATAGAACATAGACCCAAACCCAAAACCAAGGTTTGGAATCAGGAGTTCAAATCCCACCTCAGACACTTACTAGCTGTGTGACCCTGACCAAGTTAACCCTGTTTGTCTCAGTTTCCTCATCTGCAAGATGAGATGGAGAAGGAAATGACAAATCACTCCAGTATCTTTGCCGGAAAACTGAAACAGCCAAACAAGAACAAAGATGTGCAGAAGGGGAGTAAGACATAAGAAAATTGGAAAAGTAGGAAAGGTCAAATGTAAAAAAAAAGAAGAGGAAGAGGAATATTTTGGATTTGATCCTGGAGTTAAAAGGAAGTTGTTGTAACTTCTTAAGTCAGGAGGTGATATGGACAGGTGTACACACACTACCACTAACCAGTTATATGACCTTAACCAAACCACCTACACCAGGGACTTCGGTCTCCTCATCAATTTGAAAAGATCATCTGTAAAACTCCTTCCAGCTCTGACAAGTTTTGATTCTGTGAAATTATTCACAGGTACAGAGAGTAAGCTCAGTGAACTACATGATTCCATAGGACTGTAATCAGGACAAAAAGAAATTCTGGTCATTGGCATATCTTATTCAATTTTCTTAACTAAAAGTTGATTGAACATTTATTGGGGCAGGAAAAGGGGGGTTGCAAAAGACTAATGACCCAATAAACAGCCCATTGTAGAGGATTTTAATGAATGTTCTTGATTATAATACATTAATCCATCCTGAATTAAGTAACACTTAAGGTTGGTGTTTTTCTTCTTAGCTTTCCTGAAATAAGCCAATACCTTTAGTGAGTAGGTGGCAAAGCCTCCGAGAGTAGGAGAATGAAGGGGGATCATTCATTCACCAGAGTTACTCATATTTAAAAGATCTTCCCGAGCTGTGTTGGGGGAGGTGGGAAGAAAGGGGAGGAAAGTTCAGGAGAGTGCTTCATCTGTTTACAGGACTTAGTTTAATTCAATTCTGCAAGTGTTATCAAAGGTCTACTATAATATTCTGGCTTCCAGGTATTAAAGGACAAAAATAAGACAGTCCTTGCCTTTAAGGAGTTTACATTCTACCAAAGAAAATAGCATGTGCACAAGTAAGTAAATACACGTAATTTGAAGAAAATGAAGTACCCTAACAACTACTTTGGGCACCATTTTGTTTAACATGGGTAAGTTGCTTTGTCATAATGCCTGAATAAGACTGACAGTTACACAGGATATAGAGTATCATTTCACTTTCTCCAGAATCATCAGAAACCTTTCCTGACTTCAAACCTATACTTACAATCTACCCATTTCTCCTGCGGGGTCATACAGAGCAAATTCAATACCTCTCCCATATGACCACTTTTCAAATACTAGAAGGCAGCTATTCTCCCTGCCTCCAATTGCTTTAAAAATAAATTTATTAATTACAGACACATCACATTTGCGATGACTAACTTTGATAGCCTGGGCTCCTCTCAGCAATGCAAGGTTATAAGACAACTCCAAAAGACTCATGATGGAGAGGATATCCATATCCAGAGAAAGAACTCCAGGGTCTGAATGCAGATTGACGCAAACTACTTGCTCTCTCTTTTTTTGTTTTGTTTTGTTTCTCTTTTCTCATCATTGGTTATAACCCTTCTTTACAATTTGACTAATGTTTAAGGTGAAGATATTTGTAGATCCTATATTTGATTGCATGCCACCATGGCAGGGGGAGGGGAGAAAATGAGAAACCCAAGAGATTGTGGAAATTAATGTTGTAAACTAAAAGTAAACAAATAAATTTAAAAAATAAATTTATTGATATGCTTTGGTTTTCTATTGCCTAGATTTTCCTGTTTCTGTCTCTTTTCTCCCATCCAGAGAGCCATTCTTTATAGCAAAGAATACTTCTGTAAAAAAATAGGACAAATAGACAACATGGACAAATGAGACATTATATTCAGTGTTACACAGCAGTGGACTACCTACTTTTGCAAAGGAATGTCTTCTAATAGGTCCCCTAAGAACCTTAATCCATAAACATCTTTAGGATCATAATGATTTCCAGTCTGAATAGCCATGATCCCTTCATGTAAAAAAATTCCCTGGAGGTATAGAAAAATCTTCAAAATTACTGGATTTCCCCAATTTTAAAAGGCAATATGTCATAGAGCATTCTTGGGAAAATGTGATTGGCACACAGCAAGTTCTTATGAAGGGTATTGATTTGATCAATTAATTAATGCTACCTTGAACTGCGTTCTAGAGGATAAGGAATTGCTGAACTCTTTCAAAAAATAACAAGGACTCATGGGAAGTAGTTACACTGGTAGAAAACTAATAATGAATCACAAATCACTGAGACCCATTGCTTGGCTCTGAAAATCTTGTGCCAAGATCCTCTATCACTGAAAGCAAAGAGTGTTTCCCTTTTCTTCACCATCACACTTTGCAGATGCTTGGGTCACCATTCTTTGGTTGTCTTTCCATTCCTAGAACAGTGGTTCAAATATTTTCTTTTTGCCTATTGAGGGTCCACACTGTAAACATGGTTAAGTCTCCCAGGTGAGGAAGATATGGTATTTCACAGAATCATGGAATCTTGGGGTTGGAAGGGAGCTCCAAGTCCACCTACCCCAAACCATACCTGATCAAGAATTCATTCCACATTGTATATCACAAAAGGTAATCTAGCCTTTGTTTGAAGACCTTGAGTAAAAGGGCTCCACTAGTATGACTAAGGATGACCCATGCATCTGCAGACTGGGAGGGGAATGAAAAGGGAGCCAGGATTTTCCTTCGGTGCTCTTTCTACTTTACCAAAGAGATTTCCCAATGATAGTAATCACTATTAGAAATAGCAGTAAGTAGGACAAATATGATGTCTCTCCCATTTGACAACCCTTCTAATACTTGAAGGCATCTATCATTACCCCCAAAAACAATCTCTTTAAGAAATGTTTTGCTTTATTTTGCCTCAATTTTCCCCTGTATCCCTTTCCTGCTCCCTCGCCCAGAGAGCTATCCTTCATAAGTTCTTTTTGTGTATATGTGTTTGAAAAGAAAGGAAAGGGGTGGCTAGGTGGTACAGAGAATAAAGCACTGGCCCTGGAGTCAGGAGGACCTGAGTTCAAATCCAGCTTCAGACACTTGACACACTTACTAGCCGTGTGACCTTGGGCAAGTCACTCAACCCCAACTGCCCTTCCTCCCCCTCCAAAAAGAAAAAAAGGAAAAAGAAAAGGAGGGAAAAGAGGAGAAATTACCACAAAACTGAATAATACATTGAAAATGCCACATACCTGTGGACCTCCTACCTCTGCAAAGGAATGGATAGTGTCTTCTACTATCTACCCCCATCCCAATCTTTTATATAGATAGGCAGATGTGTCTGAAACACACATGGATTTGGACCTAAAGATTAGGAAAGAGGATCTGAAAACCTATGGATAAAAACAAAGTCTCACTCCCACCCCACTCCTTCCTTTTGCCCAGGATCAGCAACAGTAGTCAGAACATCCTAAGAAAGAGAGGCTAAGTATGGTGAGAGAAAATGGCCACCTGCACTCTGTGAGTTTGAAGTGTGCTGGGAAGAGTTGTCACAGCAAAAATAGAGTAACTTCTACCTGAAATTGTGCCATTAGAGACGGCATAATTTTCTTTCTTTCTTTTCTAATTCTTTGGGTCCTGGTAACTCAGTCCTTTATTCCTTAACCAAAATGTAAGTAACCCAAAGAGAGGACCATCTGTCAAGCCTCATGACCAGATAACACCAGCCGGTGTTAGCTTTTTAGTTAAAAATCGATAACCCTATGATCTGTAGGAGGATGAGCTTGAAAGCACGGTCATGGGTGATAAAGGTCCAAGGAGGCTGTGTAGAACAATGGGGGAAAGCACAGGATTTGGAGGCAGATTAGGTTCGATGCTTGACTCTGCTATTTATAATCTCTGGGGCAAATCACTCAGTCTGCCATTTGATATCACCATGTCTTGGATAAGGCACTTAGGATCTCTGGGCCCCATGTTCTTTCTCTGCAAAATGAAGGGGCTGGACAATATCACTTTCAAAATTCTTCCAGTTCAAAATCTATCATACATATACATATATATGTGTGTATGTATATGTATGTGTGTCTCTCACATATACACATGTAGACATATACATAAATTTATGTATATGTGTGCATATATTTCTATATGTATATATATGAGAGAGATGTGTGCATGTGTATATATGTGAGTGCTGATATAGATGAAGATTTAGACATTGTTGATATGAGAGTTTGTTTTGTTTGAATATGGATATTTTTTTCGAAAGATATTTTTCTTTTGATTTTTAAGAGGAAGAAAAATAAATTCTTGTTGAAAGAACAATAAAATAAACCTAACATTGGATTCCCTTGTGTATAATTTTACATTTACCTACTTGTTCATGTGTAGTATCCCCTCAATAGAATAGAAGCTCCTCAAGGACAGGGACTGTTTCATTTCTTTGTCTTTGCATCCCCAGCATGGAGAACAATGGCGTGCACATAGTAGGTGTTTAATAACTATTTGTTGAATTGACTTGTTCAGTTCCAGTCTCTCTCTATATATATATACTATATATGTGTGTGTGTGTGTGAGTGTGTGTGTGTGTGTATATAAATTCTAATATAAGGTTCCTGAGTCTGAGATACAAGCATAAGAGACAGACGAAGCATTTTCTAGGCACAGACATAATGTCCAGGAACAGACACATGGTTCCTCCTCCTTCCCAGACTCATCTTTAAAATTCTATGACATGGTTCAGAGCCCACTGTTCTATGGAACATCTGGACCAGGTCCATGGTGAATTTATTTCAAGGAAACATCAGGTTGTGTTCAGCAGAAACATGCCTGTTAATGGACTGCCTGGGAACTTAAAAAGAAAAATATAGTTGAATTTATTCATTTATTGTAGATGAGAAATGACTATTATGTCAGCAGTAGTTTTAAAAATTCTCAAAATTAAGAGAACTATGTATATTCTGGTTTAAAGGATTTCAGAGTAATAACAAAGTCCCAATTAGTGTTTCCTGGATGAAATTGTGAAGATTTTTATTGTCACCATTTTGATAACTGAAGTACTTTTTTTCTTTGTCAATTAGTGTATCCTACTGCCACCAACAGGCACAACATGGAAACATGAATTTAGTCTTTGCTGGAAATGTTTTTACCTTATAGGCACCTCTAATTTACTGGGGGAAAACTCCATCTTGGTGTGTTCCCATTCATGTGGAACTACTGTCAACAGCTGCTATATGAAGGAAGCCTGTGACGGATGAGATCCTGATTCCTGTGCTCTGCCCTGTTCAGTATCCATTCCTTTCCTTCCCTCACCCTCTGCTCTGCTGCCCATTTCACCTAGCCATCCCATCTCCCATCTCCATACCTTTGTACAAGTCACCCCCTCCCCATCTCCCACAGCTGGAATGCATGTCTCCCTCCTCTCTGCCTGAAGAAAGCAACCCAACAGATGTTCCCCATTCACAACCTTTGTGATAATGAATGATGACATTCCTTGCCTGCCTGGGTTTCTTCATATGAGTGTCCCCTGTGTCAAGGAAGCCTTCCCTCCTCACCTCCATCTTGTAGCATCTCTAGTTTCTCTCGAAGAACAGCTCAAGTGCTGCGTCCAATGGGAGGCCGTCCCTAATTCTTCCTGTCATCAACTCTCTCTTCCTCTTGAAATAACATTGGATTCCCTTGTGTATAATTTTACATTTACCTACTTGTTCATGTGTAGTATCCCCTCAATAGAATAGAAGCTCCTCAAGGACAGGGACTGTTTCATTTCTTTGTCTTTGCATCCCCAGCATGGAGAACAATGGCGTGCACATAGTAGATGTTTAATAACTATTTGTTGAATTGACTTGTTCAGTTCCAGGCAATACATTTTAAGAAGGAAGTTGACAAACAAGAGAATGATCAGAGAAGGATGACCAGAATCATAGGTTTATACAGCTAGAACTGTAAGGGACCCCAGAAGCCAACCAATTCAACAATCACTTTATAAGTGAGGAAATTGAGGTTGGAGGGAGGAGGTCAACTTTCCTAAGGTCACATACTTAGTAAGAATCAAAAATGAGATTTGAACCCAAACTCAAAGGGACCTTAGAGGTTATGTAATCCAGCCCAGATATGATTCCCAAAGCTCAGTCCTCTTTTCCTTGTCTCATATGCATTCTGTAAGCTCCATGAAATCAGAGACCATGCCTTACATGCCTGTGTAATTAATAATGGCAACAAAGATAGTGATAACATATCACACTTCTATAGCTCTTTGAGGCTGACAAAGTCCATTCCAGCTTTAAACTCTCCGACTCCAAAGCCAGCGCTCTATCCATGGTACCATGACCATGCCGAATGATGATCATTTGAAGGAGCCAGGCAGATTTAAGTGGAAGAAAGGAAGATGAAGGAGCTGTTCCAAGTGGTCACATATCTACAGCACATATGTAAGAGGGAATGGAATCTGAAAGGCAGAACTATGAGTATTCAGTAGAAGTTGTAGAGAGGCAGAATGAAGTGTCATATAAAGAAAAACTTCCTAATACTTTGAGCTCTCCATTGGCAGAGTGGGCTGCCTCAAGGGAACTCACTAGAGTGCTTTAAATAAACACTAGAATATAGTCACTTGAGGTGGAGGAGAGGTGCAAAGGTGGGAGAGATCCTTGGGGAAGGGGGTGGGGGGATTGATGACATGACTACAGAGGTTCCTTCCATCCAGAGAGGCTGTGATCCTGGGAGTGCTAGTGAGAGGCTGCCTGGGGGGGCCTAAGATCCCCAGCTTTTTGCTGTTCAGTTATTGTTCAGTTGTGCCTGACTCTTCATGACTCCATTTGGGGTTTTCCTGGCAAAGGTACTGGAGTGGTTTGCCATTTCCTTCTCCAGTTTATTTTACAGATGAGGAAACTGAGGCAACAGAGTTAAGTGACTCACCTAAAGGCAAACAGTCAGTACATGCCCGAGGCCAGATTTAAACTCATGGGCTAAGTCTTATTTATTCCACATGCAATGTTCTAACCACTTCACCATCTAGCTGCCCCGAGGAACCCTAGCTTAGGTTTCAATAAAACTAATTCCAGTCTTGGACTCAACCATGTAGGTGGTATGTTTCCTTGGGCATGTACCTTAACCAGCTTAAGCATACACTTTCTTATCTATGAAATAAGGATGATAAGAGCATGACCTCCTTGACAGGGCTGTTACATGAGATTATGCTCTTTGCAAACACTAAAGAATGAACCATATGTCAGTGATTGGGTTTCACAAATTGGTCTATAGTCATGCACTTCAATTACTTTTGGTGACATGCTTAAGTCATCACTAAACTTAAAACACCCCCAAAAAGGTTGGTTACTCCCCCATAACCTCCCTATAAAAACATTAAAAGTCTAATCTAACATCAACTCTTCCTATTATGTCTTTTAATCCAAAAGGGAGCTGGCACTGACATGAAATTGTACAAGTTTGTTTATTTCAGGGTCTTGGGGGTTTTTTAATTTTCATGGAAAATAAATATACTTTGTTCATTTTAAAATAATCTTCTTTCACTAAGTATTCAAGCTCCTTACCCTCCTATTCAGGTCTTCCATAATCATGTTAGTTGTGAGCCAGAGCTCTTTTGTTATCACTGACATTTCTCTAGATATGTTGATGCAAGGAGAAATACTGCCAGAGGGCTCAGAACCAATCAGCACTGGGCTAGGGACTGGTAGAAATTAGGCCAAGTTTAAAATAAATCACTGGAGTTCTTTCTTTTTTTAAGTTGAAAAATATAACCCATAGCCCTGGGAGGCGCTGTCCTTCCTGAGGACACAGATTTTTCATTACCATGATATCACTAAATAGCTACTATCCACGGAGGGTCATGAAAAGAGTGGGGTCCCCTGGATGCCTAGTGAAGGTGTTTCTGGGAACCCATACACTCATAAACAATAAAGCAGAAGATTCCTGTCCTGTTTAGGCTTTCCCCAAATTTTTACCAGATAAGAAAAATTTACCATCAAAGATCCTGTGGGTGGGGGGGGTAATATGTGTTTCAGACCTACTTTATTTTGGAACTGTATAGGAACTCCAAGTGTGGAAATTCCCTCCACTAACTGAGTAAACTAGAACCCTGGGAAGATTTGCTGATGGTCACCCAGCTAATATGTGTTAGAACTGAGATTTGAACCCAGATCTCCCTCACTCTCGTGTTGACCTGCTATCACCATGCTCTCTTCTTCTCTATCAAAAGTTCTTACTCCTTACAAATCCACACCTTTTCCATACCCCCTCAGAGAGAAGAGAATCAGGACACTGAAAACTGGAAGGGCCTTTGCAAACCTCAAGGAGGTACATAAATATGAGTTATTATTATTGTTATTATTATTAATCACACAATCATATAATTATTAATTACACAAAAGAATATGAAAGGGCCCCTGACTACAGAAACTGACTAGTTGTGTGACCCTGGGCAATTCACTTAACCCTTTTGCCTCAGTTTCCTCGTCTGTAAAATGAACTGGAGAAGGAAATGGCAAACCACTCCAGTATCATTGCCAAGAAAACCCCAAATGGGGTCAGGGAGAGTCAGACATGGCTGAAGACAACTTCTAAAGCTCTAAGCCTATAATATTGTCTGGGGCATGGGAGGGGTGTGGAAGGAGAGGGGTGCAAGAGGTGAATTGAAAATATCAAACTGGACACAATTAATCACTGCCTGAGCAGTGTAGACAATAGTCTCCATGAACACCATAAACCTCAGTGGTCCATGAGAATTCAGAGGTGAAGCAAGACTTTGGCTGAGCTCTGAGGGTGGGGTGAATTTGTTCAGGCTTCAGTAGCTGCCTATGACCTCTAGGATAAAATGCAAATATCTTTCTTTGCTATTACACAATACGACTCCATTCACACATCTCCTACCACCATGCCTTTACATAGGCTGTGCCTCATCTCTACAACATTTTCCTTCATAGCTTCTGGTTCTTGGAACCCATTGAGACTTGACTTTAATACTGTCTTTTCCATGAGGTGTTTCCTCATCTCCCTCCCCCCAGATATTAGTGCTAGCTATAAGCTATAAGCCCACCCAACTCTTGCCAAAATTATTTTGAATATACTCTGTATTTTGTATGTACTTGTATGTGTATACCTTGACTGTTAAGGCAGGATCTATTTAATTTTTCTCTCCCTATCCCCAGGACCTGGCACATAGGGAGTATGCATTGAATTAGACAAAGAAAAAGTCATTTCTGTGAACTAAGCATCAGGGAAAAGAATGCATGGAATGTTGGGGTGGGAAGTAAACTCTGTAGGCTGAAACAGTAGGTTTGTGTAGGACAGCATTTTTTAAAAAGGTAGGTTGAGACAAGATGGGGGAGATATAAGGTGGGGTGGTGCATTGTAAATTATTGAACCCAGATTTCTCAGATCACCATTTGATGACCCAAGAGCTGTGAAAAGGGTGGGGTCTGCCAGATGCCCCTTGGTGGTTCTGGGAATTCAGACTCAGAAATGGTGGAGCCAGAGGGCAACAGGCTTCTATTAATAACTAGTTCCTTAAGCAGGGCCAAGTCACTTACCATATCTGGACTGCTTCTTTTTCATTGTAAAATAAAAGTAAAATAAAAGACTAGCCCGGATGCTTTCTGGAGACCCTAGTACATTGGACATTCCATGATTCCTCCTTCCTTTCTACTTCCATTTTTCTAGAAAAGTCTGCCAAGTTCCAGAAAGGTGCTTTGGTCCAGAAGAGATCCAGCTTCTTCCTTCTTCCTCAGCCCCATACACCTCAAGCTCTAGCTCCTAATCCTCTATGAAGCCTTCTGTGGTCATTCTGGACTGCCCTGATTAAGAGAAACCATTTATGTCATCTGGTGATTCTGGTCCGTATTCTGTAGGTAGAATATCAAAAGCTCACATTCAGAAGTACAAAGCATTTTCCCCCAAATAATCATCTGAGGTAAGTTAGGGCATGGGTTTCTACAAACCCTGTTTTACAAATAAGGGGCCTGATGATCAGATGGTTGAGGGGCTTGTCACAGGTCACACAGCTAGAAAGTTTTAGAGCTGATACCTGAAGCTCGGTTTTTAACTCCAAATTCTATACCATTAGTGTTATCTCTTCAGTTCAGTTAATAGAGACAAAAGGTACTCATATGGAAAAGGATTTCGAATTATTCTGTTATTTCCAGAGGGCAGAGCCAGGGACAGTGGGTACAAGTAGAGGAAAGTAGATCCTAGTTTAATAGAAGAAAGAATATTTGATTAATTAGAGCACTCACTGAATGGGATGCCTTGTGAAAAAGTCAGTTCTCCATGACTAGAAGCATTCGAATCCAAACAAGATGCCTTTCACTTGTCTTGTGAAAGGAAGTCCTTCATGGCATAGGAGAATTCATTAAATAATACCTAAAAGTCTCCTTCCTGATTCTATGAATAAACTACAAGTCTCTCAGATATAATTAACAACCTGCCTGGTGCTACTGTTGGTAAGTCACTGTACAATTAGGAAGGATTCAATGATACTTTTTCATAGCCAGAGCTTGCAACTTGGAACTTTTACACCCAGGATAAGTTTCCATAAAGGCACCCTCAGTTTGAGGGGGTTGACATAGCACAGCTGTCCTTGTAAGGCAAAGACAGAAACTCAGACTTTGCAGGGCTTGTAAGGCTGCTGCTGGTGGAGAAGCTAGGGGGAAGTGGAGAACAGGATGACATAGGAGAGGAAGTCACCTCAGTGCAACAAAAGAATGCAAGCACCCTATAAAATAAGCACCCTGGGGCAAAGGCCCATTGGTTCTACCCTAGTCAAAGTTCTATTCATACAAAGACTAAGCCATCAAAGGACCTATGTAAATCTTGGTCACTATTGATTCTGGGATGAGACAGCATCCTTCATTGCCTTGCAATTTTTAAGCCACTGATGCATGTATTCAAAGCTTTCTTGTTTTTAATTTTTCCCTGATATGTCTTGACTGGAAATAAAGCTAAGTCACCATGGAAACCATATATTCTACACTAGCATAGCAGAGAGTGCCCTCAGTCACTCAGGGAGACAAACCTGCCTCATCAGGTTCAAGGTCTCATTGGAAAAACCTCCATGATTAGGTCTCTGAGCAGAAGAAACAAACTGGCTCTGCTATTATGAACCACTGAGGATATTTTTTATCCTTTTATTCTACTTCTCTCCAGAGAAATACTAGCTTAGGTGGGATCTATGCAGGTGGCTGAGGAGACTTTTGTCTTCTTCATCATTTCCATCTATATATGTGGTCTAAGCCAGTGGTTCTCAACCTTCCTAATGCTGAGACCTTTTAATACTCGTATCTGCGTGTGGCCGGACCCGCCTGAAGACGGCTAGAGGAGCTGTGTCTCGGTTCCTAAGACCGTCAGAAATATGTGTTTTCTGATGGTCTTAGGCGACCCCTGTGACCCCTGTGAAATGGTCATTTGACCCCCAAAGGGGTCCCAACCCACAGGTTGAGAACTGCTGGTCTAGGCAGTTCCTTTCAGATATGGATGGGGCTTTTGTTGTTCAGTCACATCTGACTCTCCATGATCCCATTTGGAGTTTTCATGGCAAAGATACTGATACAGTTTGCCATTTTCTTCTCCAGGTTATTTTACAGATCAGGAAACTGGGGCAAGCAGGGGGGAGTGACTTGCCCAGGGTCACACAGCTAGTAAGTGTCTGGAGACCAGATTTGAGTTCAGGGAGATAAGCCTTCCTGACTTCAGAGCCAAACTCTATCTACTCTCTGTCTGTATTCACCCTCTCACTGCTGTAATGGATGGGGCCACTGAGTCCCCTTCCAGCTCTCAGATTCTGAAAATTTATGATATCTCCAAGAATTCATTTAAATTTCATCAGAAGCTTCTGAAAAATACATGAAAGCCATATCTCTCAAGAAATGGAGAAAGGAAAGAGAAAAACCAGCTATGGTGACCTTATAGCTAATTGTACTTGGAGCTTCAGTCTCCACTCTCCACTCCATTCTCTCTGCAGCTGTCAACATTATTAGCCTAAAGCCATGTTGTTGCTCTCTTGCTTAAGAATCTCCATGGCTCCCCATTTTCTCTAGAACAAAAGATAAAATCTCCAACTTGGCATTTGAAGCCTGTTACAGCCTGGCTCTAGCCAACCTTTTTAGCCTTGTTTTATATGACACACTTTCAAAAGTTCAAAATTCCAGTCTCAGTGGGTTTTCTTTTTTTCGTTCTTCCCTTACCTGTTCATTTCATCTACCACCTACATGCCTTTGTACAGCCTGCCCCTATGGCTGATACACACTTGGAATTTCAAGCATCTCTCAAGACCCATTTCCTGAGTTACCTCTGACAGGAAATCTTTCCTGCTCTCCCTGGTTGTTTATATTCTCAATAATCTTTTACTCATTAATCTAGTTATATGATTATACCCCTCACCCTGTAAGCCCTTTGAATAGAGGGATGGGAAACTCAGAGGGCAGAGTGTCATAGACATGATCATACGTATTCATTTTTGTTGAACTGATTTTTATTATTATGGTGGAGAGTTCATTTCCAGGGAGTGGAAGGGAGGGAAGAGTGTATCTCCAGAAATGATGATGATGTAACTTTGCATGTGTAATATCATATTTCTTACTTTTTCAAGGATGGGGTAAGGGTGGGAATCAGAGACAACTTTTTAAAATGAATGTTAAAACATGTTTAGTTAAAAGAGTTAATGAAACAAAATGTAGTTTTTAAAAGAGGCAATGACAAAAACCAAAAGCATCAATAAAATTTATTTTAAAACAAAATAGAAATAACTAAATGCTTATTTAATTTAGCTGATAACTACAGTTTCAGATAGAAAATGCTCCAGAAAGGGAGCCCGGGAAAACAAGGCTCCATGCCAGCTATTTAATAAGGGGACTCACTAGCTTGACAACCAGCAACAGATGAACACGGGTTAAATCCCAGGCTGTGCCTTCAGCTCCAGTCACTGAACTTAAATAAAAGTACAAAGGAAGAATTGAGAAGTTTCTTTTAAGATACAATTTGGAAAAATCTTCATTGAAATGTTCTTCCTTTGTAATTTCTTTACCTTGTTCATACTTGATTCCTAAGCTATGTAGATACTGGTGGAAGATAGAATTAAACAAAACAAATCAAAAACAAATTTCTTCTTCGAACCAAGGCCAAGGAGCCTCATAGTCAGAGGTACCAAATTTCAGAGCTGGAAGGGTCTCTGAAGTCAGTTTTGGTTTGCCTCTAGTCCAATGCCTGGGAGTAGAGAGAAATGGCTGGGGAGGCACATAGTACCTTGTTGACTTGAACTTTATGAGACTCGGCTTTCTCATCTGTAAAAATAGGGGTAATGATACCTTTACAGCACCAACCTCTCAGGGTCTTAATGAGAAAAGTGCCTCAATTAAAGCACCACAGAAATAATCTTCTAACTAGTTTTTTCAAACTCCTTTGGTTCTTCTTCCAAGGGAAAATGCTTCCATCCAAGCGTGAGATGATTACTCAAGATTTCTACAGTGAATAACCTCTCACTTCCACTAACAGTATAGAGAAGCATGTTCACTTACCCAAGCTGGGTGCTAGCTAGCCTCCCCACCCTGGAAAGACTAGGAGATCCAAAACTGAGCCTGGGAAGCAATTGCCTTTGCTTTGTCTCAGTTTCCTGTCTTTAAATTAGGAATAACACCTTTCTATCTTTTTTAGAGATTCGTAACTATCTAACTAATTGTTATGTGCTGCAAATTTCAATCTGGGGTCTGAGATAGTAATGAATCCATAAGCAACCTCAGTCAGAGATAAGACTTCTCCTCATCTCCTGTTATATGTATAGCGGGGATCATCCCATGGACCATGCTCTGAATTGCCATTCCTGGATCCAGGTGATGACTATATGGTCACGACACGGTGGTTGGCGAGGGAGAGGGATGCTTCCAGACCCTTGTGACTCAGAGTTGGGGAGGTTATAGTGTGAGATGATGAAGATTCCCCTTATTGACTATGGAATGTAAGGAACTGATGACTCATTAGATGTACAAAAAAGAAATACCCCACCATCTTACCTCCTTCTTCCTTTCTGGCTAGGAATCAAGGCAAGACTCCTTTTAGTTGCTTCCTTAGAGTTAGGTGGAGGAAAGGAGTTGGCATCTAGTCTCTCCCTCCAGCTTCCACATGGCCATGTGTATGTCATCAAAAGCAAACCCAAGACTGGGTTTAAAGCATCCCTCATTATGTTTGTTCTTTCCTGATCTCTTCTGAGGTGGATGTATCCAGACGTGGAGACAGCCTTGTCAGCTTGAGAGCTCTCCAATTCCTGGGGCTGTATTTATTCCACATGTTTTCTATGGGAGTCACAGTGGATAGAGGCAGCCTTAGAGTCAGAAAGACCTGGGTCTTTACTTAACTTGACCATACAACCTAGACACGTTGTTTAACCTGTCAATGTTGAGCTGCAGAAACTATAAGTTGTGGAGAAGGTTTAGGTCTCTGTTGGAAAAGGAAATTCCTCACCAGGAATGAGCTTTCTCCACTGATGAAATCACTTATCTGTTCTCTCCCCTCCCAAGGTGCTTCTGCATTTATGTTGTCTCTTCCTATAAAACAAAGGCTCCTTAAGGGTAGGAACAATCTCTTCTTTGCCTTTGTGTCCCAAGAACCTATCACCGATTCCTCCAATGGAGGCTTGTTGATCAGTAATTGAATAACCTCAGATCTAGACATTAAGTTCAACAGCCGGAAAGGACCTTTAGATTTCACCTAGGCCAGTCTCCACATTTAAGAGATGAGGGAACTGAGGCCTAAGGAAGGATTGCAAGGCAGGGATTCTCCCTCAGACTTCCTGATTCCAAGTCCAAGGCTCATTAAATTTTCCAGTACCACTGCAGAAGCCATCACAATGAACTCCTTGTTAAATGTCTAAAAATGAAAAGCCAATTTATTTCCAAGACTGTGGTAACATTAAACACGGGCAAGAATGTACTTTTTTGTAGACAAGAATGACTAAATCAAGTTTTCTCGCCAATTTAATCTCATAGCTTAAATTAAATCTAGTTTACTCTCAATACTCCAAACTCATCCTCTCCAAAATCTTCCTCTTAACTTCCTGCCAGGATCCAGAAAAGATCATTTTTTCTCTCCATGACTGACAGGAAGATCTTTGAGCCAAGACCTTATTAATTATTATTATCAAAATGGCATTTATGTAGTGCTCTGAGGTTTAAAAAGTGCTTTATATGTTATCGAATTTGAGTCTCACAACATACCTGCCTATGAGGTAGGTACCATCATTGCCCCCATTCAACAGATGAGAAAACTGAGTGGTTAAGTGGCGTAACCATGATCAAATGGCTAGTTTCTGAGGCTGGATTTGAATCCAGACCTTCCTGACTCCACATTCAATGTCCTTATTTTGCTTCTCTGGACACTAAACCGTCCATAGTCCCATCCTTTCCATACCCATTGATGCCACCTTCTCTTCAAAATTTCATGGCCTTTCCAGGTGAAAGAGAACCAGTAGGTGGGACTATTTCCTCATTGACTTGAACCCTACACGGACCCATCCTTTGCATTGACTGCCCAAAGTTCTTCTCACCTTATTTTTTTTCTTCTCTGTTGTCAGTCAAAAGATCTGAATTTCACATTTTTAAATGTAAGAATATGGAATTACAAATAGGCAACTATGGGATCCCTTGTGCAATTAAGAGTAGTTGAGGCTAAAGGGAAGATTAACTCACTGTGTATGTGGTATTATCCAAGGTACTCTTCAGTTGAGCTTAAGGAGAGAAAAAGCTGCTAATGGAGAAGGAGAAGGAGGGAGGGGGAAAGGGAAGAAAGGAAGAATACTAGAAAAGAAGGAAGGAGAGAAAGGAAAAAAGAAGAGAAGAAAGTGGAAAAGGCCCATCTCCTTCCAAGTCCAATCAAACCACCCTCAATGAGACACACACTACTTGATAGGAGGGCAAAGGGAAAAAGAAAGAAAAGGGATTCTCATTGGAAATGAAGGGATTTGGGGGATGGAGTGCAGATGGGAAGTAGAGCCTGGGGCAAGGGGAGACAAGTCGTGATCTAGACAGTCTCTGAGGTCTAGAAGGCCTCTGGAGTCCAGCTCCAGACTCGAGTCTGGTAAATGCTTCCCTTCAGATCATAAAGAGCTAATGCCCTTCCCAAACAAGTGAGCAGTCTCTTCTACCCACAAGTTCCCTGAAAAATGCTTTCCCAACCTGAGAGGTGCCTTATCACAGCAACTTGGCATAATGGAATTAGTCAATCATTAGCAATTTTGTAATTAGTCACTGATAAATTAGAACAACAGTGCCTAAATCAGAGTGGGCCTGCAAATATTAAAAATAAATAAAGTCCTTTAGCATTTTTGTTAAACATTTAATGAGCATGACTGCCCTGGCTAGTGGAAAACTTGGGTTCGGGCCTCAGTACCCTAGGATCAAGGCTGTTTATAAAGGTTAAGCCTATTTTGGCTGCCTGCTTCTGATGTGTCTGTGCATTTGACCTTTCCTTCCTCAACACCACTGATGCTGACACTGGCTTCAGGCAGGCCCTTTTTGTCAGCCCAGGATATAGCTGTAATCCTGGCCGATGCAGAATGCCTTAATGGACCAAGTCTCTTCTCCTAGAAAGAACAACAGGTCCACCAGGGCACGAAATGTTCCATACAGGGTAATGGGAAAAGGACCCCCCTCCTAGCCTCACTTGGAAGAGACCGTGCTCACTCTCTTTAATCATTAACAGAATAAATGACAGCCCTAAAAGGTTAGAGAGTGAACTCTCATTCATCTTGAGCTACAATTGATAAAATCTTCAGTCATTTCAAAGAGGGCTTGACTTAAGCGCCCCATTAGCTATTAGTACAGATTACTAATACCTCAAAGAAAACATCAAAGCACATAGTCTCTGCCAGTGCCAGGAAATCCTAAATGCCCATTCTGACATTAGCTAAGTCACTCCAGGGAATGCCGGAAAAAACCTTAGATTTCAGGTCCTGTTCTGCTGCTGAAGACCCATGTCACCTTGGGTAGGTCCTTGCCCTCTGGGAATCTCAGTTTCATTTTTTGTAAATTGAGAAGCTTGGAATCAACTCCCAGACCTCAACTCTTAAGGAGGCTCAGCCATCACTGAGTCAGAGCATTCCTTTCACAGATATAGAAACTGAGGGCCAGAAAATGTCACAGTGAGTCAGTTTCTGAGCTAGGTTAGAGACCCAGATCCTCTAACTTCAAATCCAAAGGCCAGCTACCTGATTTTACAGATGAGGAAACTGAGGCTGGAGAGACTTGTCTCAAGCTGCAAATACCTGTCTCTCACTCACAAGCTGGCTGTAAGGAACAGGAAACAAGTCCTGTAACTTACTCCGAGATATGTAAAGTACAAACATGCCTGGCTCCAAGTTGGGTCTGACAAACTGGGTGGCTCAGCCCTGGATACAGTCACAGATGGTTTTTATTCTTTAAAAATTCATTTTATTTTCACTTCACAGAACAAAACAAAGCATTCGGTACTTACACGGGCACTTTTTAAAATATATGAAGGTAAATGCTTTTATATAAAGTAAGAAAGAAGATTCCACATAAGTGGAGTGGACAGGGAGAAGAAGCCGACTTTTGGATCAGATGAGATTATATTTGTAATGAACTTAGCTCATGACCTGGCACACAGTAGGCAATTAATAAATGTTTGTTCTCTTCCACTCCCCCCACTCTCTCCCACTTTGGAGATCACAGAATCCTAGATAGAGCTGGATGAGACTTGAGAGTTTATTTCCTTGTTCCATAGACAGGGAGACTGAGGTTCAGAGTTCTAGAGAGCCAGAATTTGAACCAGCTGTCTTCTCCCAGCCCTCTCTTCCCATTCCCTTCCCTTTTCAAGTTCCTACAGAGGGGTTCTATGAGGCATTTCAGTCCCAGGTTTTTCATGGCAAGAACGTGGGGCAGCAGATTGATAGCTTAATAAAGAGGTACCTGTAAGGCATGCCCGTCTCCGCCCGGACTGTCTCCTGTAATGAGAGCCCATGAAGCCTTAAGAACTTCTCCAGATGTTTCCGTTCCACCGCACCATTGCTCCTCCCAGCCCCGCACGACGCTGGAGGTCGCGCCTGGGGCCCAACAAGAGGGCGTTTCCCCTTCAAAGCCGAGTCACCGGATTTCAGCAGCCCCAGCTTGGGGCTGGGGATGTCTGCACAGGCTGGTTTGTAAAGATGCATCCTCCAGATCCCGCAGCGCAAGGCAGCCGGGAGGGCACCTTCCCGGGCTCAGCTCTGTGGAGTGCTCGGACTTGGCCCTGAGGGGCTAGTTATCTCCCAGGTTCTGTGTGCCCCGAAGGAAGCCGGTTTGGGGCCATCAGGTTCCCATCAGCGCCCCACAGGCTTCTGGCAGACACCGTGGGAACATCCCACGACGTTTTACCCTGTGGGTCACGGGCCTGGTTTCAGAGGCCAGCCTACAGTAGACCCTGGCAGGCCTGATCAGCTTCAGCATTTCCCCACGGGCAGTTTGGAGCGAAAGCAGCCAAGTCTTGGCACCGGGGATAGAGTGTGAGTTTTCTTTCTATTTAGGTAAAGAGAAACGTTGTTCTAGGCTCTGGACCAAAGTTCCTCCTCCCATCAGAGCGACTGAAGGCCGCCATTGCGCTTCATGACTGCCACAGGGAGTTTTTTCTAAATTATTGACCGTTCCCATCACACCTTTTTAAAAAGCTAGTGCCTCCATCCATCTCGGGGCAGGATAGGGGCAAGCCAAGGAAAGTGAATCTCCATCAGGTATTGGTTCACAATCAAGGCAATTCCTTCCACCGAAGACCATCCATACAATCTAGTCCCACCTACCTTTCGAACCTCATTTGTCATGACTCCTTTTATGTGACAATCACTTAATAAATACTTGTTCATTTATTACTAATTAATTAAACCCACCACTCTCATCAGACAGGTTCTGTTTGGGCGATATCCTCTGTTAGGGGATAGAACTGTTAGAAAGAGCTGGATTCAAATCCAGACTCTGACACTGATGCTGTGTGACCATGGGCAAGTCTCTTAAATTTTAATGACTCAGTTTCCTCATCTGTAAAATGGGGCTACCCACCTCACCAGATTATGAGATCCAACTGGGACAATGAATGTAAAGTTTAAATGAATTAATTAAATGATTAATAATAAATAATTATATGTAATTAATATATAATTAATAAATTAAAAGTTTAAATTGAATTTAAATGAATACAAACTTTAAAGCTCCATGTAAATATCAGTCATTATGATTACTTTCCTACTTCACAGTCTTTATTCACGTTGTTCACCCCCTTTCCTTTTGCATGCCATTCACCTCATGACCTACCTTGATGCGTCCTTCAAGGTCTAGCTCATAATCTCACCTCTCTTCTGAAGTCATCCATGAGCATCCAGCTCTCAAATCCCAATCCCTCCATCCTCTGAATTTCTCTGACAGTTTTAGTCTTTTTTCTTGTATTTTTTCTGTCCTGCCTTGTATTGTTAGATATTTTTAATATTATAACAAGATAGTTACTACTGGCATCTACACACGTGCTTACAAATTTGCACAGCACATGCATTATCTGAATCATCTTGAAGATGAAGAAACCAAGACAGTATCACACAGCTAACCAACGGTCACATGAGGAATGTGAATGCAGACCAAGTCTTGGACTCCGATGACTCAACCCAATGACCTTATGTCAGTGCTTGTCCTTCTAGACTCGCCATATCATCTGACACTGTTGAACGTTCTCTCTTCCTCTCTCCCTCCAGTGTCTGGGTTCCTATGACATTGTTCTCTCCTGTTCTCCATCCTACCTCTCTTCCTGCTCCTTCTCAGTCTCCTTCAGTGGATCTTCATCAGTATCAACCCCCCTGATACCCCTACGGGTGAATCCCGAGGTCTCTGTCCTGGGCCCTCTTCCCTCCACATCCTTTCTCTGTCTTCTTCAGCTTGCATAAATTCAGTCATTAACTCTACAGGACCAGTATTTTCAGGCCCCCAGCTTCAGCTCTACACCACCAAATACCTATTAGACATTTTGAACCAGATGACTCAGGTATATTGAATTCAGCTTTTCTAAAAGAGAACTCAAAACCTTTCCCTTAAAGACCCCCATCTTCTGAGCTTCCCCAGACTTGACCATGTAACTCTTCTGGTCACTCGAACTCCTGTCTTTTAAAATCATCCTCGGCTTTTCTCTACCCCCATGTGCCATCCAATACAGAGACCTAGCTCATCTCTGAGTATTTGTTTGCATGTTTTCTCGCCCATTAAACTGTAAGCTCCTGGAGGCCTACAATCGCCTCCCGCCTCCTTTTACATTCCCAGCGTTTCCACAGTGCCTGACACATAGTAGGTACTTACGTTTTTTGACAACTAACTCCGCTTTGCCTCTGGCTACTTTGATGGTACAGGTTCTCCCAGTAAAACACCCATAATTTGGCATCTTACCCATCCTTCTGTGCCCAGCTAACATCTTACCTCCTCCATAAAGTCTACAATGATCAATCAGTTCTAAAGGGAGCAGCTAAGTGGTGCAGTGGACTGTGGGCTAAGTGCAGACTCAGGAAGACCTGAATTCAAATCCAGCCTCGGACACTTAATGGCTGTGTGACTGGGCAAGTCACTTAACCTCTGTTTGCCTCAGTTTTCTCAACTATAAAAAGAAGATGATAGTAGCACCACCCTCCCAGGCTTTTTATGAGGCCCTAAAAATGCTCGGGTGCTCTGCAAACATTATCTCATTTTAAATACCATATACTGCATTATTACAGTATTAACAGAATTAAAGTACTTTTTAACACAGTATAATTTTCTTGAGAGGATGAACAATTTTGGTTTTGGTTTTGTATCCCCGGGATCAAATCCAAAGCCTGGCACATAGTAGGCTCTTAATTGATATTCACTTAACTGGATTAAGTTGAATTTAATTGAGCCTGACTGTGTGGAATGTCCTCTGAGAATCTGATTTGGTGACTACATGTGGTGGGCCTTTAATCTCCAACAGGAGATTAATGTCACTTAATGTCAGTTGTCCCTCTGGGACCTGGATGAGTGAGGGAAAACCAAAGCAGACTCTTTCAGTCTTTCTTAACCAAAAGGAGAAGCTGGTGCTGAAACCTCAGAGACCCAGTTCTTAGAACAACAGGAGAGTTAGGAGCTTGGACCAATGTCACGTCCATAGTAATCAATGAATCAGTAAACATTAATTAAGCACCTACTATGTGCCTGGAACCTTGACAAGTACTGGGAATACAAAAAGAAGCAAAGGATAATCCCTTCCCTCCAGGAGCTCACAGGCTAATGGGGGAGACTACATACAAACATGTAGATTCAGCATAAATAGAGCAGGTATTAGAATTCAGAGGGGTTGGGGAAGCTGGAGTTGGGACTGACAGGAAGCAAGGGAGGTCAGTGGTCAGAGCAGAGCAGGGAGAGCATTCCAGGCATGGGGGGTAGCCAGAGAGAAGTCCCCCATCCCCACACACTCTTCCACCCTGTGACACTGGCCTCCTGGCTGTTACCTTTCCACAGGTTTACCTGAGCCTCAGGCAAAAAAGAGGGGGGGGAGGTGATGGCAAGAAGAGTCCAGAAGGTTCAGGAGTGTAGGTCCTAGAGAGGGAGGCCCAGCCAAGGATGGTGAGGAGTCTCAGGGGCCTGACCTTGGCACCACCAAAGCAAGGATCATGTGGTGACGAATAAGAAGTCAATTAAATAAATTTTCAGTCATCAGTTCTAGACATAAGACCTTTTTATCCCCTGAGAGACAATTATTTTTGGATAATTCCAAATAAGTCAGACCTTTATTTTTCAAAGTACTTGACCCCATAACTAACTTTTTGCACATAGTGTCCTGGCTTTTTCTGTAATTCACAACCCCTCCAAAGGATTTCTGGGTCTGTAACTGAAAAAAGACACAGTAAACTTTTCCAGTTTCCCATCCCACTTAAGAAAAGCTGGGACATTCTGTTCCAGTGGCCTTAGCAAAGGGTCTTCAGACTGCCCCTGGGATCTGAGCAGGGGACATTTGGTCAGAAGAAGGATGTTTGGAGCTGTCATGGTCTTTCTTCTCTAGCTTTGCCAGGCTTCCTTCATCTCTCTCCCCCCGCCTTCCCTTTCTCTCCTATTTCTCTCCTTTTTTCTCTTCATTCTCCTCTCTTCCTTCTTTTTCTTTTTCCTCCTTTTCTTCTTTCTACTCTCTCTCTATTCTTTCCCCCTTTCTTTTCTCATATATGCATGCTTATTAAAAGTTTATTTGCTAGGAGAAGCCAGAGGTAACCTGTCAACAGCCAGTGACCTGGCTGCTATTAAATCAGCCCTTAATTAATTCTTCTTAACTTGGCTTGGCTTGACTTCTCCTTTCAGAATGGTGCCTGATGATCCTGCCATGTTTTTTACCTTCTTTTCAAATTCTCCACTAAAGAGGAAGATCTCCAGTGCTTCAAACATTAGCCTTTGTCACCCTCTGGGCTGATTTTGTAGGCATTGGAGATTCTCCCCAGCACAAGTTCCCAACTGAAATCAAGGTCTATAATCTAGACCAAGTGGGAAGATTTTAAGTAAAGGCCCAGTAGAAATAGGTATTACACATGATGCCTAAGGACCAGTGTGGCTAAAGTTCAGAGAGTCTGATCACCAAAAGGATGGCCACAGGGAGATGAATATATTTTGCTTTTTGGAGGGCAATTGGGGTTAAGTGACTTGCCCAAAGTCACATGGCTAGTAAATGTGTCAAGTGTCTGAGGCTCGATTTGAACTTAGGTCCTCCTGACTCCAGGACTGGTGCTCTATTCACCGCACCACCTAGCTACCCCAGATGAATTTATTTTGGCCCCAGAAGCTCACAAAAGTGTGGTAGTGTGGTGATTTGCATCAGAGGAGGGAATGGTCATGATGGTGAAATAATGACTCTGATGAGATATCTTGGTATTCCATAGGGATGTCAAGGAGCATTCTCAGGAGGAGAGGTCATTCACAGAGGTCATTCAGAGAACAGCAACCCTTAGAGATCTTCTAAATAGGCAGTTCCCATTTAGTGACTCGTGAACCAGTTTGACTTAATGGTTCAGGGAGCTAAAAATGCTTTCATGAGTCCTTAAGCAGCAAACAACTACCCAATTCTGTTACAAATGTATTTTTGCTTCTGTGATAACAAATATGTGCATGTTTGAAGCATTATACATTTGTGTCTGCTCTCATTTTGAGCTTTAACATGAGGATTCCCTAGAAAGATGAGGGAAGAGCAGTGGAAATGAAAGGCAGAGAGGGGGCTGGGACCCTGGGCTTCTAATATAGGACTGACCCACCGATCACCATCTGTTGTGGCTGCTTCGAAAAACTTATTAACCTTAAGACCTCATCTTTCAGTCCAATTCCATGTAATCGGACAAACATTTCACAGCAGCACAGAATCTCAGAGTTGGCGGCGACCTCAGGGGCCATCTGGGACAACCCATGATGTCCTCAACAATTTAATGGACAAATGGTCGTCCAGTTACATGTGAAACACTCCAGTGAAAGGGAACTTTTTTCTTTAAAGGTTTTGAGGTAAAAAGCTCTTGGTAGTAGAGAGTTGGTGAAGAAGGACACTCCCCCACCAATGCTGGTCAACACCTGTTGCTCACCTTTGTGTCTTAGAGAGTGACATGGGCAACCAAAAGGCTTCATAAGCATCTCTTGAACTCAGTATTCTCTATTCACTACTCCACATTTCCCTTCATATTGTGTGTGGGAGAATATGTGAGTGTGTGTGTGTGTGTGTGTAAATGTGTGTATGTGTGTTTTGAAACATTCTATGCTTTTATTTCCTACTGAGAAACTTTTACCAAAGCAAACAGATGCCTCCTGGGAAGAATCCATGGTTCCATGGGCTATCTGCTTGGAAGTGGATGGCTAAGTATCGACATCTTTCCCCCCCTAAAGATAGAATATAAGTCCTTAGACGGCAGGGACTGTTTGATTCTATACTTGTCTCCCCCGTGCTTAGAACAGTGCCTGGAACATGGAAGGAGTGGGATGGAGACAGGTTCTGTTATTTCTCCGATGAAGGGAACTTCTTGAGGAAGAAACTCCCTCTGTGTGTGCTCTAGTCTCCAAGAGCTTCTCAGAGCACTGAGTCTCCTACAGCCATTGTGCGTCAGCTACTGGACTTTGACATAAAACTTCCTGGCTCCTGGCCGGCTTTCTAGACCCTGCACCCCACTGGCTCTTAATAAAGGCTTGTTGGTTGATTGGCTGGAGGGAAATAATGAAAGTCTGGAAGACACTAATTTGCTCTTCCTCTTAGGAGAAGAAGCAGTGGTGACGTAACAAAGATGGTGTTCATCCTGGTCCCAGGGCTTGCAGGCCTCAACACAGTGATGCATGTTTCCCTGCAGGAAGATGGAGTGTAGCTAACTGCCACGGTCATATTTTTGTAGTTTTCCCCAGGCCTTTGTAAGAAGGGCACATTTAAAATGTCAGGGACATCATATGCCATAGGTGCATGGAAGGATCATGGGTATAATGGATGCCTCGTCTCTCGAAGCTGAATACAAGCGGTAAATCTTACATTTGAACTCAGGTCTTCTTGGTTCCAGGCCCCAGAGCACTATCCATTACACTATCTATATGAGTTGTTGTTTGATTTAAAATATGTATATATATAATTTTACCACTTTCAAACACATGGTCATAATAGACTTCAGTGGCATCTGTAGATTCATTTTTGTAATGTTTTGATAACTGTTTTTCCTTTGTCATTCTATGTATTTTTATTTAATGCATCTAAGACTGGGATTCTGAGATGGGGTCCCAAGGCTACCCAGACTGTCTGCTGAAGGTGGTAGGGGAACCGAGGATATGGGGACCCATGATCTTTTAGTCATAAGTCTCAAGTTACAGTGATGTTGCTGATGTCCCATGTGGGAGGAGGTTTAACCTTAAGAATGCCCCATGTGTGCATGCTAACAAATACATAAGAAGGTCTGTAAATGCAACATGTTCTTTGACTGCTGATGCTAATGTTGAAGAAGTTCTTAGAAAGAGTTTGTTCACAGACTTTCACTGTAAAGCTTCTGTTCTTCCCTCCTCCTCCCTTTCCCTCGCTTTCTCCTTCTGCCTAACCCCCTTTGTTTATTGCCAGTCGGAAGGCAAACTTAAGTCTATGGGACACATTCTCATAGCATCTCCATCACCAGCTATGGACCAGGGGCCTCAAACCTCATTGAATGTCTGTTGCAGGTGAGTGGAAGATTTCTGTCACAAAGCAATCTCTCATCAGGTAAATCACAGTCCTGGGTTTCTAGTGTCTGGGGGTGTTATTATGGAAAGAGGGTCCTACCAGGATCCAGCTGCTGCTCTTGGTAACCTAAGCCAGGGAGTCTCTCAGAACAAACACCCAAATAGTTCTTGGTCGTGGGAAGAGGAGCAAACATAGAAATACTTCAATGGCTCTAGTCAGACATCCCGAACTTGTGGTGGATTATTCCCTATAACACATTCTGTGCATAGATCTGCCATCTTGCTCTTTATCATATAGGACATTTCTTCTCTCATCTCCCTCCTTTCACACAGGCTGTTCCCCACACCTAGAATCCATCCCCACCATCTCTCTACCTTGTAGAATCCCTAGCTTTACTCAGGGCTTGGCTTAGGCACCAACTCCTAGAAGGCTTTCTGGATCCCCCCAATTGCTGACCCTTCTCCAAAATTACTTTGTCTATCTGTTCTATATACTCCTCTGTAGACATATGATCTAACTCCCCATCCTCACTCAAGGAGTATGGAAGCTTCCTGAGGGCAGGGGCTGTTTCACTTATATTTTCTTAGCAACCTAATAATAATATTTAAATAGTAACCACTGCTTATGAATGAATGAATAAATGAACAAAGGAATGAAAAAGTGAATGAATGAACAGCGATTATCATTCCATGACCTGGCATGAAAGAAGTTGTTGACTCTTCCAAGGCCAACCTAAGCGACATCAATCCAGAGCTTTCTGTACTTTCTATTTAAAACAGGGCAATGAGGATGGGTGGGAAAGTATTAAAGAAAATAAGGTCTCTGTTGTCTGCAATTACACCATAAGGAGAGGTTTAATTTACCATTTTTTTACCTTGAATAAGCTTTGTAAAATGTATCCTGCATAGACAACTCAAAATGTACTATTAAACCAACTTTTAATAAAATTAAGTTAGGGACCCAAGACAACAACCCTCCTTGGGCAAAAGTCTCTGAAAGCATGGCTGCTGGGGGTGGGGGGGTGGGGTCAGGGGGTCAGAGAAGCAAGACCAGAATGGACAAGCTAGGTGATCTCCTGCGGTGTGACCACTTGGTCGAGACAGGATGGAGAGAAAGCAAGGCTTCTGGTCACTTCATCCTTTAACTGATTATTCTTGCTAAATAAATGCTAAGCTCAGTTAGTCTTGAAGCTTTTCCCAATCCATCTTAGTGCTACTGCCTTCCTTCCAAGATTATCTCCAATTTATCTTGTACATCTGGTTTGTACGTGGGGGGTTCCATGTGGTTTCCCCCATTAGACGGTGAGCTCCCTGAGAGCAGGGACTGCTTTTTGCATTTGTCTTTCCCAGCTCTTAACACAATACCGGGTACACAGCAGGTGCTTAATTAGTGCCTGTTCATGATTTGACTGAAAGATTATCATTTCCATCACAATCTCTAATGTTGGTGCCATGGGCCAAAGTCCAAAACACCCCACCCTAGTTGTAATTCTGGCTAGGAGCCCTGGTCAGACCAAGTCCTAGAAAATAAAACTAGACAGAAAAAACTTCAGTAGCTTAAGGGAGTGATGAGGAGAAGGGCTGCAGGGGTAGAGGTTGGGGGAGAGAGAGAAATGGAACCTCTGGCTATCTGTGTATTGTAGAAAGTCACAAATGCTCCACCCCACCAACCCTCCACGCAGCCGCCTCTACCCCTTCACAGACTGTTTTAAAAAGGCTACATACCCTTGTAACTTATTGAGGATCAGATTTAAGCAACCTACCTTGTCTTAAGGTAGACATCACAACAATGAGCTTGAGCTCAAACATAAACTTAAATTCCAGAACGAATATATCGTTGATTAAGGATGTACATGCCCAGGAGAAAATAAATCAAAGAGGGTTATCGTGCACCAACCAAGGTACTGAGCCTTCCCATTCCTTTGTGCCTTGGCCATTTTTCCCCATCAGCCCAAATGACTTCCAGACACCTGGTAATACTAAATGGACCTAACTGAAATTGCCACGGAAATACAGCGCGTCATGTTCTGGTCATCACTTCAGGCATTAGCACCTGGTTCTCCAAAATAGCCCCTCTTATGAGAATTCACAGGACAATAAAATTGGGAAATGGCATTGCCCAGGGTAATGCTACCATGCTACCAAGTTCAATTTCACATATATTTTACCTATATGAAGTTCTCCTTTTCTGTTCTTTATATGGAAATGTTCATTGGTTGGCATTTCTTAGGTTCTTAATAAAATAAATAAATAAAATTTGAAAAATAAAAGTATATCTCCCC
>CM053600.1:195090271-195131900 GCA_028646575.1 Pseudocheirus occidentalis
GGAAGGAAGGAAGGAAGGAAGGAAGGAAGGAAGGAAGGAAGGAAGGAAGGAAGGAAGGAAGGAAGGGAGGGAGGGAGGGAGGGAGGGAGGGAGGAAGAGCACTGCCCAGATTGTAGCAAGGACTATAGTTACAGCAAAGCAAAATTGGGAAACATCTGACCACAGCTGGTGTTGAATCTTCATGCCTTCTCATAACTTTGATGCATTCCACCATGAGATAGTTGTAAAAGGGGGATTCTGGTTTCTGAAACTCAGCTGAAACCAACAGATGCTCATACTGGGTCTCTCTTGTAGCTTTTCATAACACTAACAGATTTACAACCCTCAGATGCATTCAAGGACATGAATTTCCATGGGAGGGTCACATAAAGAAATTGTAGAATTTCTCAGTCTCATGCTTTGCTTCCTTGCGTCCTTTAGGATTCCCTCTTCCTCCTCATCCTCTTCCCACCTCCACTGTTATACAAATGCTCAGACCTTCCTATGCATTGCTTGCCATCCCATAGCCCTGCACCCACTGACATTAGGCAGCAGGAGTACAGGACCACAGAGAAGGGTGTATTGTGGTGTATTCTTTTGCTCCTACGTGACTCACATGGCAGGCAGGGAGCTGAAGGCGGTGAAGGGAAGGTCTACTACGTTGGTGTCTCCAAGTAGGCAGGTGCACTCTTCTTTGGTCACCTACCCTAAGCCTCCTGAGTCCAGGTCTAATTGACAGGGACTGGGAGGAGCAGGGGGCGGTGCTCTGTTCTTGCCTGGTATCAGCTGGTGAAGCAGAACTGGGAAAGCACTGAAGTCATTTTCCAAGTGCCTCAGTCGATCCAGGACAGACACAATTCAATATCTGATTTTTGTAAATAGGAAAGAGTTTAGATGGAGCTCTAAGGGCAAGACTCAATGACAAAGCAGCCAAAACTAAAGGACACGAAATTATAATGACCAAACTTGACCCCAAAGAAGAGATATGAGCAGGCCCCTCCCCCTATTCTTTTATAGAAGGGGGTGACCCTGGGTGTGGAACACTATATATAACTTCAGACTTTCTTAATATATTGGTTATTTTTGTGAAACTTTCTTTCTTCTTCATTTTTTATTTTTTATTATAAGGGGCGGCTCTCTGGGTGAGGATGAGGGGATAGGCGTAAAAGATGATATAAAGACAAAAGATTTCAATTTTTAAAAAGAAACCTTAGAGAAATCAGACCTACTCCCCAAATTGTAAAAGTCAAGTTATATATATATGTTAATTTTTTAAAAATAAAACAGTACAACCCTGGTTATTTGAAAATTCTGAGTGCCTTGTCAATTCCTGAAACCACATTAGACCCCCAAGTGTCCAATAGTCACTAAATAGTCAATAAGAGGCTTTACCATCTGCAGAATGAAAGAGTTGAACAAGGTAACCCCCAAGGTCCCTCCCAGCACTGAATGATGGTCTCGAGACCCAAGGAAGTATGTGGCACTTGGCATTAGCACAACTCTAGGAAGAGCAAATTTCACCAGGCTAAGTGACTTTCCTCTTGTGATAGTGACAGACCATGAAGAGAAGATGACAACAGATAGAATCTCATGATCCCACATGAAGCTATTGTTGAAAAACTAGGAAAATACAACCTCAACCTCTTATGCCAGACTGGTGGGGGAGGGGCATTGGATCACAAGGACACCTGGGATACTGAGGCAAGGCTGAAACAAAAGGAGGGGGCTGACTCAAGGTGGGCTCAGAAGCCCACACGTTTAACTCAATGGCCTTGAAGATTCTCTCCAATTCTGACACTCTGTGATTCTAGGATTGAGAAAGAGTTAAGCAATTCGAACTGGGTAGAGCAGGAAGAAGAGGGGTTACTAGGAGGTCAGAGTATGAGACAGACAAGCTGACTTTCAGTTGGTAAATCCAGAGAAGAGACTTAAGGGTTCAGCATCAGCCTCAGAGTAGCCACAAAGAGTGGCATCTGAGTCCAGAGTCAGCCCTCAGCAGCCTGGAACGGAAGGTTCCTTGGCCAAATTATGCCATCGCTTTTTGCTCATTGTTGTTGCTGAGTTGTTTCAACTGTATCCAACTCTTTGTGACCCCATTTGAGTTTTCTTGACAAAGTATAGGAGTTGTTTGCCTTTTCCATCTCCAGCTCATTTTATAGATATGGAAACTTAGGCCAACAGGGTTAAGTGACTTGTCCAGGGTCACCCAGCTAGTACGTGTCTAAGGCTGGATTTGAACTCAGTTCTTTCTGACTCCAGGTCAGGTGCTTTCTGCACTATGGCACTATATACCTGCAATTCTTGCTTGAGTAACTCTTACAGCCACCTCCCCAGGGATGAGGGATACAGGAGTTGGGGAAGAAGGAAGAAGACATTTCTTTTTCAAAAATCACACCTCAGAGATTTTTGCCTTTCCCTTCTGATTTCTCCTGAGGCATCCCATTCCCCACCCTAACCTTACCCCCTACACCAGGTCTATCCACTGCAGGAGAGCCCAGGAGGATGGCTTTGGTTAAGTTATTCAGAGTAAGGGAATCTTAGGGATCCTTACTGGATCTGGACCACAGTGTATAGAACTGGAGAAAGAAGTTCGGCTTTAGAGTCCGAGCACCTGAATACAAGCCCCACTTCCCTGGGCCTCAGTTTCCTCATCTGTAAAATGAGAAGGTTAGATGAGATGGCCTCTCCAGTCTCTTCCAGTTCTAGAGGTATGATATTCCTCGAGTGAAAAAATAATTCAAAACATTATTCAGTCATCTGTTAAGCACCTACTATACGTCAAGCTCTGGTGCTGGGGCTGGGAATGCAGAGACAAGAAATGAAAATATCCTAGTCCTCAGAGAACTTATATTCTATTGGGAGAAATAACATGTACTCAGAGCTATGGAATACAAAATTATACCAAGGAAACAGGAGGAAAATAACAGAGAAATAGGGGGACCAGGAGAGGCAGCTCTCGAGCCCCAAATCTGAAGGATGCTAATGATTCTCAGATGTGGCCACAAAGAGGGAGAGAATCCCTGGCATGGAGGCAGCCTGTGCAGAGGCATAAAGCCAGAAGGTGGAATGTCATGGACAGGACTTACTAAGTAGACCAGGTAGGCTGCAACACAGTGAGTAAAGATGAGCAAAGCATAACCAGTTGGGAAAGGTTCCTAGGAGCCACATTGAGAGATTTCAAAGTCAGACAAAGAAATCTGTACTTTATTCTAGAAGCAAAAGGGAGCCATGGGAGTTGATTGAGCAGCAGGGTGACACAGTCACATCTACATGGGGAATTTCCTCTGCCAGCATGTGGAGAATTGATTGTGATGGGGAGAGAGGAGGTGAGAGGATCAGTTAAGAAATTATTGAGATACTGTGGGTGTGAGGGGATGATGGCATGAACTGAGTGTCGGGGGGGGGGGAGGTATCCAATATGAAAGATGTTGAGATCAGAGTAAGAGTTGGAAACTGATTGAAAATCTAGCGTGAGGGAGAAGGAGGCATTGAGGAGAACCAGAGGAATTGTGATGCCTTCCAAATAAATAGTTAAGCTGAGCAGATGGGAGGGTTTGGGGAGAAAGATACCGACTTTCATTTCAGATGACTCTGGAATATCTAAGTTGACATGTCCGATAGATGACTAGAGCTAGGGCAGAAACTAGCCGGATATATAGATCTGTGAGTGTTGGCACAGAGGAGAAAATTAAATTCACGGATCATAGGATAACAGAGATAGAGATGGAAGCCTGGCCAGTCTTGCCCTTCCTTCCACACCCAGGAAGCTCAACAACTTGCCCAAGGTCAGTCAGGGAGGAAGTATCATGAGGGATAGGAGGCCAGATCATTTCAGTCTTGAGCTAATGACCGCTGCAGTGCCTGGCTGCAGTTCTGATGGCCAAATCTCTACGGACTCACCAGCTCTTCCTGGAACCTCTACCTGAACCTCTCAGCCTGTTGCTTCCTGTCAACCTGCTGGGGAATCCAGGTACTGTCCCACATCTGGTACCCACTGCCTCCTGCTTGTTCCCAACTTCCCCTGCTGTTCTGCTCTGTGCTATCTAGGGAGACGGTTGCTGATAGCCAATATTGACATTCCCTAGCTTCAAATGCACAGCTGTCTGACTCTCCATCCTTAAAACCTACCCCCTGATTACCTGCCAGCTGGTTTGCCCAGGTAGAGTCTCAGCTGTCCCTGATCTGCCCTCTACCACTGCCACCTGAGCCCTGAGGCTGCTGTCCACTATCAAACATTATTCTGTGAGCTTGGCCCACATTTAAAGTATTAATCAGGTTCTTCTGGACACTATCCCTTTCATCCCTCCTTTTCAATCATCTGACTTCTCATCTAACCCTGACCTTGAGGTCGCTGTTCTTTCCTATTCATTTCACCCTAAAGGATAGCTCAGTTAAATTCTCTTGCAGCCTATCAGCTCATTAGCAGAATTTGGAACTGCAAAGTACCTCCAAGACCACAGGCCTTAAACACTAGACTGCAGGCTGCATATTGTAATAGAGAAATACTTAATCAAATAAAAATACAATAGAACATAGATAATGTTAATATGGGGTTTTCTAAATCAGCCTGCAGGGATACAGTGGCCTCAATTTCTTTTTTTCCTCTTAATAATATTTTATTTTTCCCAATTACATGTGAAGATATTTTTCAACACTCGCTTTTATATTTTGAGTCCCAATTTTTTTCTCCTTCCCTCCCTTCCTCCCTTCCTCCCTCCTCTCCCGCATCCCCAAGACAGCAAGCAATCTGATATAGGCTATACACATACACTCATATTAAACTTATTTCCACATTAATCATGTTGTGAAAAGAATCAGAACAAAAGGGGAAAACGCCAAGAAAGAAAAAAAAAGCCTCGATCTTCATTCAGACTCCATAGTCCTTTCTCTGAATGTGGATGCATTTTCTATCGTGAGTACTTTGGAATTGTCTTAGATCATTGTATTGCTGAGAAGAACCAAGTCTATCAAACTTGATCCTTGCACAATGTTGCTGTTATTGTGCGCAATGTTCTCCTGGTTCTGCTCACTTTACTTTTCATTGGTACGTGTAAATCTTTACAGGTTTTTCTGAAATCATAGTACTTATCATTTCTTCTAGCAAAATAATATTCTATTACATTCATATATCACAATTTGTTCAGTTACTTCCCAATTGATGAGCATTCTCTCAATTTCTAATTCTTTGCCACTACAAAAAGAGCTGCTATAAATATTTTTGCACATGTAGGTAATTTTCCCTTTTTTATGATGTCTCTGGGATACATAACTTAGTAGTGGTAATGCTGGATCAAACGGTATGCACAGTTTTCGCATAGTTCCAAACTGTTTTTCAGAATGGTTGGATCAGTTTACAACTCTACCAACAATGCATTAGCGTTCCAATTTTCCCACATCTCCAGAATTTATCATTCTCATCTTTTGTCATCTTAGCCAATCTAATAGATGTGATGTGATACCTCAGAGTTGTTTTGATTTGTATTTCTCTAATCAATAGTGATTTAGAGCATTTTTTTCATATGGCTATAAAAAGTTTGATTTTTTCATCTGAAAACTGTCTGTTTATATCCTTTGACTATTTATCAAGTGGGGAATGACTTGTATTTTTATAAATTTGACTCGGATCTCTATAGATTTGAGAAATGAGAGTGGCCCTCATTTCAATTTCAGTTGGATACCACTGGTCTAGTTCAGTTCCCTTCAAATTTTTCAGATAAAGAAATCAATGTCCAAAGAGTTTAGGTTGTTTGATAAATATCCCATCACTAGTAAGTAGTATGGCTGAGATTTGAACCCAAGACTCCGAACTTAAAACAGGTCTTTGTATGGCCAATAACTAAGCACAATGTCTGGCAGTATTAGGTACTTAAGAAATCATTATCCTTTTAATGATTAATTCACCTAAAATCTGCTTTTTCAGTCCCTGAATGAGGGGTGGATTCCACCCCCCAAATTGAGGTTAAAAGTTCTATGTTCGCAGTCATGCCTCGGTTTCCTGGATTCTACTCCTAAAATGTCCTTCATTAGGTTCTCTCCTCTTATATTCTGGGTTCAAGTCACTGAACTGAACCACCCAGAGGTGATCCTTCTCTTGTAGGAATGCTGAGTTCTCCCTAGATCTCATTTGCTTAAAAAATGAAACTTAAACCACCAGACTCTTTTACCAATCTTTCTTTTACTGTCTACAATCTTTTACCAAACTCTCTCTCTTTTACCAGTCTTTCTTCACTTCCCATCCACCCCAGTCAGATATGACCATCTAGGTTCCTAATCTCCCAGCCAGAGGTACAACTCCTACTCAAGGAGTGGCCCTTGCCTGTTCTCTGACCCTTAGCAGAGGGCCACTGACTCCTTTATGGTTGGATGCCTCCTTGGTCCCAGCCAGAATCTGCATCTTTCTCAAGCAAAAATGAATTCAGATCAGGGAGCAGAGGGGAGAGGCTGTGATAGTGGGTCTCAGCTGGACCTTGGGGTCAGTTCTCTCAATATCTTGATTGATCTGGACAGGCAAAGGAAGAAGCAATTCATCCAATTTGTAGGTCACTCTGAGTTGGGCAAGCCTGCTAGGGCGAATCCTCTTATAAGGAGCCAGGAATCAAATGGGCGATGACCTTGATAGATTGGGGAAATGCTCCTACCAACAAGATCATATTTGTACAACAAAACTACAGACCAATGGAATATACCCAAAAGGATGGTAAAAGATTGGAAAGCCACAAATAGAGATAAAAGAGACATTGAAGTTGGGGGAACTTATTAGACTACAGACCGACCTTGAGTCAGCAACATAGCACCATGCAGCAATTCAATTCAAGACACATTTAATGCACCTACTAGTTGGCAGGCCAATGGCAGCTTAGAGTAATGGAAAGCTGGCCTTAGAGGTAGAAGAGCCAGAGTCAAATCTTACCTCTGAAGTACGTTTGCTTTGTGACCCAGGGTAAGTTCCCTCCTCTCTTAATGTCTGAGACAACTTTCTAAGAGTCTTAGTTATAAAGCAGGTACCAATCAGCATTGGTAGAGGGAAGTTTTCTCACTGATAAAACCGTAAGTCCCAACCCTCCCCCTAAAGTATAGAAGTCACTTTGCTGTTAAAGGCATAAAACATAAAATAAAAACATTTTCTATTCTCAAGGAGCCTCAGCTCAGAGAGTGATTCTCTAAGCACTAGACATACTGCCAAGACACTTGGGCTCAAATCCCAGCTCTGATGCTTACTAGCTGTGGCCTGTGGCCTGGGCTCATTTAAGCTCTCTGAGCCTGTCTTATGACAGCTAGATAGTGCAATGGATAGAGCACTGGGCCCAGAGTCAGGAAGATTCATCTTCCTGAGTTTAAATCTGACCTCAGACTCTTGCTAGCTGTGTGACCCTGGGCAAGTCACTTAACCCTGTTTGCCTCAGTTTCCTCATCTGTAAAAGGAACTGGAGAAGGAAATGGCAAACCAGTCCAGGATCTTCACCAAAGAAACCCCACAAAGAACTGGATATTACTGAAAAATGACTCAATAACAAAAGCACCTCAGTTTCCTTCTCTTTAAATTGGGAGTGGTCACAAACCTGGAACTACCTACCTTTTAAGGCAAATGCTTCTCAGAACTTTATTCTGGTGGTGGAAGCAGAGAGGGAGGAATGGTGTGTCTGTATGACTGCGGCTTCTATGAGAAAAAGTTCATTTGGGGGGTTAACTCACAAAAGTGAAGACTGAGATACTGTGATTACATCCTCCAATCCAGCAATCAGGACTCCTGGTGTTAGCTTCCTATACTAGTTGGAATTGTTCAGTTGTATTCAAATCTTCATAAGCCCATGGACCATAGCAGACCAGTGCTGTCCATGGTGTTTTCTTGGCAAAGTTTCTGGAGTGATTTGCCATTTCCTTCACCAGCGAATTAAGGTAAATAGAGGTTAAATGATTTGCCCAGGGTCATATAGCTAGGAAGTTTCTGAGGCTGGATTTGAACTCAGGTCTTCCTGACTCCAGGTCTAATGTTCTATCCACTGTGCCAACCAGTTGCAGTAAGAAGCCTCATGATGAAGACAGTCACATCATTCATGAAGTCAGTCATAAATCTATGCTCCTTTGATGCCTGCTGTCCTTACCTCTCTGTGGGAGCAGCGTGGGGTCCTAGAGAATGAGACACAGGTACTATTGCCACCCACCTCTTAACACTCCTGGACTCAAATACTAAATGAAACAGATATTTGGGGGACGTGGCCAGTCCTTGACTGTGTATATCTGTTATAAGAGCTTTGGTTTTGCTTTGTTTTTGAGGGATGATGGGAGAGAAAAGCCAACATTTTCCCTTAAAAATTTATTTTAAAAGTTTTCTTTTAAAAGAATATGGGTTCTACCTAAGCTAGTCAATGTTCATTAATTGGGGGAATGGTATGTAAAGAGTGACAAAAGAAGTAGATGAAGTAAGCCCTTACCTCAAGAAATGCCCAGTCAAGTTAGAGGGACCATGCTAACATAGATAGATAGATAGATAGATAGATAGATAGATAGTCAGACAGACAGACAAATGTATAAACAAAGAAATAAATGCATGAACTCAAGAAGGAAGGAAGGAAGGAAGGCAGGAAGGAAGGAAGGAAGGAAACAATATCCAGAAGAATGCCAAGGAACAGGAACATAAGCTCACAGATGTTGCATAACCTCTCACAGCTGGAAACAGGTGATTAGACTCATTGATTCTTATAATTACAAGCTTCATAAGAATTAGTACCTTAAAGACAATAAACAAGGAGAAAATTGACCAAGAAGATGCAAAATATCTTCCAAAAGGAAAGAAATTGCTTTTTCATTTCAATTCAAGAAGCTTTATTAAGCACCTACTATATGCACCAGCTGGTGCTAGATGCTGGGGGAAACAAGATGAAAGCAACCACTCCCACCAAAAAAAAGTTTTTGCCCACAAGAATTTTGTATTCTATTTGGGGAGAAGGAAGAGGTAACTACATGTAAACTGGAGAGTGCTGACACCTAGGAAGACAAAGAAGAAAACTCCCAATAGATGATGCCAACCTGGAGTCTCTGAAGAAACTAGGAGTTCTAAGAAGTGATAGGGAGAAGGGCAGGCATGCTAGGTTTGGGGCAAAGCCTACTCAAAGACCTGGAGGCCAACTGAATGCCAAATTCAGCAAACAAAAAGTAAGAGTTAATTCAGTACACAAAGTTTTCTTGAAGAGAAAAAAAAGTGCTTTCTCTTTTTTCTTTTCTTTTCTTTTCTTTTTTTTGGAGGTCAATCAGGGTTAAGTGACTTGCCCAAAGTCACATGGCTAGTAAGTATGTCAACTGTATGAGGCCAGATTTGAACTCAGATCCTCCTGACTCTAGGGCCAGTGCTCTATTCACTGTGCCACCTAGCCGTCCCTAGAAGTTCTTTCTCTTAAAAAGAAAAACAAATAAACTCTTTAAAAGCTTCAGACTAACTCAGAGCAACTGTCAGTCCTGGCTTTGGTTGAAGAATTCTGGTTATCATGTGATCAATTCAATTCAACAAACATTTATTAAGCACCTACTATGTGTCCAATACTGTACTAAACACTAGGGATAAAAAGGGGGGACTAAAAAGTAGTCCCTGTTCTCCAGGAGCTCACAGTCTAATGGGGATACAAAAAGCAAACAATTCTGCACATACAAGATCCATACTGGGGGAATGGTAGGTTATCGCAGAGGAAAGGCTCTAACAGTAGCTTGAGGGACAGAAAGTCAGAAGGGAGGAGACAACTCAGTGAATAGCAGGCACTAAGATCTTAAAATCAAATGCTCTCAAGGCTTGCTGGGATGTCATTGGAACTGTATCTCTGCCTCTTGGAATGGGAAGAGGGGAGGATGGTGACTTGGTAAGTCCGGAACTTTGCAAAGTGGAGCCCAGTAAAGAGAGAGAAGAGTGATACAGATCAGAGAATATGAACTCAGCCAAAAGATGAAAAACTGAAAATAACAGTAGAAATCTACTCCAAGGTGGGGGCTGTGGGGGGGGGGGTAATACTCCATCCTTCTCAATATCCCTGGTGGTTTCCATTTTGTAGGTCCATGTCAATAGAGCTCTTCTAGAAAGCTCTCGTGTCCTACCCTGATAGTGTGGGGCAAATAAGTACCCATGGTGATCCACCTATGGGGTCTTATCCCTTACCTGTCTTCTTTGATGTTTTCTTAACAAATATTCATGGGGAACAACAGAATCCTTGGTAGATCCAAGACTGTCACCCATTTGTTCATTATTAGCCATCCTAAGAATAGCCCAAGCCCCAGTCTCCTTCATGAACTACAGAAACTCCACACACCTCACAGAAACACAAAATTTTAGAGCCAAGAGGGACCAGAGGGTTACAGAGCTCTTTGGTTGTCTAGCCTGCTGGCTACATAGGACCCACCACAGTTCATCCTGAACCCAATGGTTGGGCCATTTCTTCCACCATGTGCGTTACATGTAGTAGGATCTTAATACATGTTTCTTCAATTGAGTGGAGCTCATATCTCATAAATCTAGATCTGGAAGTGACCCTAGAGCTTCCTTATGCCAAAAATGAGAGGGATGGTATATACCAGTGGTGGTAGGAGAGATGGGAGTCACTACACTGTGCATGAGGAACCCTGCAGGTCACATATTGACTTAGAAAGTCACAAATTAACATTATCTGTCTTACCGTGTTTTTTATTCATTTTGCTAAATATTTCCCCCTTCCTGTTCAATGCTGCCAGTCTCCACCCTCGTTCAATGTATTCTTTCTGCAACATACCCAACACTTATCAACACTTTCCTCGAAGATGTTCATTGAAGAGGAACCCATTGGCTCCTGGGCCAGATCCTGACACTTATCACAACTAAGCCTAAATTTGTCTCCTTTCAACCTGAATATGGTTAAGCCGTCTTCCACACGTCAGCTCTTCAATCCTTGAAAACAGGATCTGATCCCCCTGAGTTCTCTTCTCTAATAAGTGTCTCCAAGTCCTTCACCTGAGCCTCACATGACATGGTTTGGAGGCATTTCACTGTACTGGTTACCTCCCACTAGGGGCTCTTTCTAGAATGTATTTCTTATGACTGAGTATAATAGAAAGGAGAGATAATGGGGGAAGGATTGGATCTGGAGTCAGAGAATCAGTTCAAATTCTGCCTCTGATGCTTATTACATGCATAACTTTGAGCAAATCTCTGGGTGTCACTTTACAAATATGCAAAATAAGGGGTAGATAGATAGAACCTGGGGCCCTTTTCATTTCCATTTCTGTGATTCTGCCCTGGACGGGGTCCTCCCAATGGAAGAATATGCTAACATGGCCTTTCCTTACACTCCAGGAAACTTGGCCTATTGCCACAGCAACAACAGAAATAGCAGGAGGACCAAAGCAAATGTGCATGTCCCTCAGCCTCCCTGGATATCAGTTTCCTTTTTTGTAAAATGAGAAGACTGGGATAGTTGAGTTCTGGGGTTACTTCCAGACCTCAATTTATGAAATAGGAACTCAGCTCAGCTGGAAAAACATGGATTAAGGGTCTACTGTGTGCAAGGCACATAGTGAAACAGATGGGTCAACTACAGGGGGAAAGGCTAACAAACTGTTTCATTGAGTGGCCAAGAATCAGAGAAAGAGCCAGAGCTTGAATCAAAGTCCCTTCCTCCATGTTAAATATGCAGGCAGCCAGGCCACTGAGCTTCCAGGTATAATTTCTTAAAAAATAACCAAGGCCCCATCAATGATAACCCAGCTCTCTTTCTAATTCTTTCTTTCAATCATCTAATAACAGCCTTAATGAGAAATACAGGATATTACTGAAGCATGGCCCGAAATAATCCTGAAATCTCTCAGAGCAGATGAACTGGAATTAATCTGCTATAAAAGATTTGAATTTAGTCCTCCCAGGGGGCAGTTGGTTTCTGGAGCACTACCGTTATTTTCCAATTCTCTCTCTCTCTCTCTCTCTCTCTCTCTCTCTCTCTCTCTCTCTCTCTCTCTCTGTGTGTATGTGTGTGTGTGTGTGTGTGTATCTCTGTCTCTGTCTACATTGCTCCCTACCTCTCTCCCTCTTTTTCTCTCTCTGTCCCTCTATCTCTGTCACCCTCTCTCCCACTGAAGCACAGAAATCACCTAGATCTATGTCACCATTTACAGATGAATAAACAGATCCAGAGAGGTAAATTCACAGCAATTCATATTCAAATGAAACCTCAGAGGCCATCTACTCCAACTAGTCCCTATCACAGACACAGATTCCCCTCTATACATAGCCACCAAGTGGCCATCTGACCTCTACCTGCTTAAGTTGCTTCAATTCAATATGCACTCATTTTTAATGTTTTTAAATGAATTCTATTGAGGTCTTCTGGCTTTACATTACATAGATCTGTCCCAGTATTCCCTTCTCCCCCCCCCAAAGAATCACCCCTTATAACAATTTCTTTAAAAAAAGTAATGAGAAGAAAATTTAGCAAAACATCCGTATATTAAAAATAAACAATTTGGTCCTGTGTTCCACATCCTTGAACCTTACCCCCATTCCAAATCCCACTATAAATAAATGGAGGAGGGTGTCTTTTCCTGTTTCTTCTTAGACCTCAAGCTTATTCCTTAAAATTTCACTTTTTCTATTGTTTTGTGGCAAAATTTTTTTCTCAACTTACATTGTTGTGAACATTGCATGTATTGCTTTCCAGGATGTGTTTGAATTTGCTTCAGTTTATATAGATCTTCTGAGGCTTCTCTGTATTCATCATGCTTGTCTTTTCTTCCATCACTGGAATAATTCCATTACATTCATGTACCCCAATTTGTTTAGCCACTTCTCAATCCATTTATTTCTAGTTCTTGGCTACCACAAAAAAGCCACAATGTCTGTTTGGGGTATTTGGGCCTTTTCTTATAGTCAATGACTTCTTTGGGGGGTATATAATTAGCTGTAAAATCTCTGGGTCAAAGAGAATGTACATTTAGTCACTTTATTTGCAGTAGCTTCCCTTGACACGTTTTAGACATGTTGAGTTTCCAGAGAGAGCTGTCCAGCCACCAGCTACTTTCCAAGTAACCCATCCTCCTCTTGGTCATTTGTAAGTAAACCTTCCATCTGTCTGGAATCAGTGTCTCTAGAACTTCCATCTGTGGCTCCAAATTTGTCCTCTCCTGCAGAACCAGTCTGATTCCTCTTGCTCATGACACCCTTTTGGAGACTACCATAACTGCCCTACATCCTACCTTTCTAGGCACTCTTACCAAAACCTTGCAGACTAGCATGTCCAGGAAATAACAAAGTTGACCAGAAACATGCTGGTAAATGAAAGAGCAGGGACTCAAGTCTGGATACCTTGATATCCACTGCTTTTTTCCACTACAATACCCTTCCTTCCAATTATAGCTGCTAGATGTTCCTGGACATGCTAAGAAGAGTTCCTACTGTCATGTGCCCAGAAGTGATCACATTGTCATAGACAGGTCTAGTATCCAATCCAACCTTTTGTCCCTACTTTAACTGGCCCAAATATTTTAATAATAGCAGTAATAATGGCTATCATTTGATTTAGTACTCTAAGGTTTGCAAAGGACTTAAACAGTCCTTCATTATATCTCACAACCACCCTGAGAATTATGTACTAGTATTATCCATTTTATCAGTGAGTAAATTGAGGTTGAGAGAGGTTAGCTCACACAGGTCACATAGCTAGGAAATGTCTGAGGCTCATTTGACAGGATCCAAGGCACTTCACTGTACTGGTTATTCATTGAGGCTGGATTTGAATTCCAGTCATCCTAACTCTTGAGGCAGCTAGGTGGCACAGTGAATAGAGTTCTGGGCTCTGCATCAGGAAGACCTGAGTTCAAATGCAGCCTCAGAAACTTCCTAGCTGTGTGACCTCAGACAAATCACCTAACCCCTATTTGCTCATGGATCAGTAATCCACTGGGGAAGGAAATGGAGAAGCACTCTATCTTTGCCAAGAAAACCCCGTGGACAGCAATGGTGCACTTTGGTCCACAGGGTCAGGAAGTCACAGAGGACTGAACAATGACAACATCCTAACTCTAGGTCCTGGATTCCTTCCCACTGCCCAACCAATCTGCTTGGAAAAAGGAGCTGCTCTGACATCTGAGTCACATAAAGACATAACTATGCAATGAAGGGGTTTTCCTAATGAATGCTGTCAGTTACAGATGAGTAGAAAGCAACTCTGTGTTCAAGTTTTATAGTGCATTTGTTGTTCTCCCCCATACTAAGTAGGAGACAGGCAAGATCATTGCAGATCAAGGATGTCTAGCTTTGTCCCTCAAAGGGAGCTTTGGAAACCATTCATTCTAGATCACATACAACCTGATTCTCCTTATTAAATGAAGAGATTTTTAAAAGAAAAAGGAGACAGGGGGTGGCTAGGTGGCGCAGTGAGTAGAGCACCGGCCCTGGAGTCAGGAGTACCTGAGTTCAAATCCGGCCTCAGACACTTAACACCAAAAACTAGCCGTGTGACCTTGGGCAAGTCACTTAACCCCAACTGCCCTCCAAAAAGCAAAAAAAAAGAAAGAAAGAAAAAGGAGACAGGCAACAGAGAGATGTGTATGTGTGTATATATGTATTTGTATTGTGTGTGTGTGTATGGGCGGCATATCCAGGGTGGCATTATTGATAGAGAATTGACCTAGATACCTGAATTAAAGTTCTACCCTTGATTCAAACTGGTTGGGTGACTCTGGACAAATCACTTAACTTCACAGTGCCCCCAAGTAACTTTCTCAATAAGACTATAAGTTACAGAGAAGTTACCAATTTGAATAGGCACTGGTGGGGATGGAGCCAAGATGGCAGAGAAAAAGCAAAGGTTTATCTGAGCTCTCCCCCAAACCCCTCTGAATTGGCATTGAAAGTACCTCACCAGGAGCTCCTTACCCCAGTGATTATAATGCAGGTCTAGTCAAAAATTAAAACCAAAATCCAGCCATGTGTGCAGGGATACCCTATTGATCCTGGGTCACACTTAACTGGAGTTCTCATTGCACAAGAAAATCAAGAAAGAGGAGAGGAAGCAGAGGGATGAGACAGAGTTATGAATGGGTATAAATATAACATACAGACATATGTATTATTGCAAATGAAATCCTGAGAGACTAAGTTTCTGGATGTTAATAATCAATTTATTAATTAAGCTAGCCAATAACCATTAAATTGATAGTCAGTGGTTTCTCCCCATAACCTAAGATGAGGAAGGGAACCACAACTATTTCTTTTGACAGGGAACTCCTCTTGCAAATGAAATTCAATCCTGATTTGTGGGCAATTAATGGGGAGGTGGGCTAAAAATTTCCCATCCCTCCCAGTTACCACATTGTTGAGGGGGAGGGGAGATACTGACTGAGGATTTAGCCTGGTCAGGAGTTTTGAGCTCCTCTTGCAATCTGGGCACCCTGACCATGTTCTCTCTGGTTCAGTTTCTTCTTCATGAGCTGAGTTATCCTAAAGCTCTAATGAAGAGGAGTGACGGGAACTCTTTCCCCTGAAGAGTGATCTCACCCAAACTAAATCTTGTTTATGCCTTAGACAGAAATCAGGTTTCCTAATTGGATAGGGTCCTTCCCAGATGCCTTAAGCAGAGCTGGAATAATTCTGACGTCATTTAGCCTGGAAGGGAGGCCACTCTCTAAGCTAGTCTTTTTACAAAGAAGGAAATCTTGCAAATTGTTGTTAATAATTAAATGTTATAGCATTCAAATTAATTTCTTTCAATATATATACACACATATGTGTACATATATTTTTTTCCTCCTAAAAATCTTCCTAGCGTAGGTAACATTTTGATCTGTCAGAAGAGATGTTCAGTGTAAAACTGATGTCATGGAGAAATTGGCTACAGTTTGACCTGAGAGGCACCAATTGTCTAGTCATGTGGATGTTGGGTTCCCAAAAGGCACATCCCTGGTCGATAGTCAATGAAAGGAAATGTTATGTAAGGGAGCCATTACTGGAGGTTCCCTTTGTCATTTGACTCATTTTCCGGAGGCTTCTTTCATAATGGCTTTATGAATTGGGTCTTAAATGTACAGTTCCCATCAATGAAAGTCTCATTGAAGCTGCCTCTGAGTGGCACCATCCAATCTCAAGTCAGATCCCCAGAGTCAGGCAAATTGCTAACTCTCTGCTTATCTATCATTTTTGCTTCCAATGCCCCAGCCCATCACAAGTCTTAAAACTATTCCACAATCACTAAAAGCTTTATCTCATTCATTTTTGTAGATAGGTCTTTTTGAATAATGGAGTAAATCCAGACCAGGTCATTCCATTGACTCTTCAACAAGGAGACAGTCAACGTCTCTCGGTTTGATGAGGTTTTGAAATTTCCAACTAAACAACTTTTTCATTCAGTTGCTAAATAAACTTTCTTGTAATGTCTCCCAATAGTCTCCCAGTTGATGTCACTACTTCCAATGTCTCCCCATCTCCAATTCATCTTCCATACAACTGCCAAATCACAGATGTTATGATGCCCTTCTCACTCCAAAATCTTTGATAGCTCTCTATGGTGTTTATGATAAAAATCTGTGTAGCCCCTGAAAATTCTGACCCCACCTCCCCATGTGACTCTCATTCAAACACCATCCATCTTCCTCAGTACAATTAGTCTGCTGGCTGTCCTCTGGACATGGAATTCTGTCTCTCACCCCCATGCCCTTGATTAGAGGTGATCTCTCCCATGTATTGAAGGTACTCCTCATGGAATAGCTAGCTTCCTTCTAAAGACAGCTTTAGTAATGCACAGTTATAAGACAACTCTACAATTCTCAGGATTGAAGGGGATGTCTACATTCAGAGAAAGATCTAAAAAGAACAGAGTTTAAATGGAAACTGAAGCAATCTACATGCTATCTTCTTTTCCATGTTTGGTTTTGTTTCTTCTTTCCCATTCTTCACTCCATTGGTTACAACCCCTCTATACAACCACTAATGTACAATTTGAAAGTATTTGCAGTTCCTATACTTGATTGTATGCCACCATGGGGGAGAAGGGGGAGAGGGAGGGGAGAAAATCTGAAACTCAAGGGATTTGGAAATGAATTTTGTAAATTAAAAGTAAATAAACAAATCAATTAATTTTTTTTAAAAGAAGGAAATCAGAAAAAAAAGAAAGAAACAAGATGCAAGAAAGGTCACATCCACAATAAATAAGATAATGAAAAATCAAAGAGTAGCAAAAGGAAATACTAAAAACTGAACCCTGGTTTCATAAAAAAAAAAAAAAAGACAGCTTAGGCCAAAAGGCCACCTTTTCCAAGAGCTCCTCCTCAAGGTCCTCCCTCCCTTAGATCTTTGTATTCCTTTGCACATACTTGGTAATTATTTGTACAGGGATAGCATTTCCTTCCCCCTTCCCCACCTCCAATATAACCCATTTGAATGCAGACACTTCACTTGGCTCCATATCCTCAGCTCCTAGCCCAGTGTCTTGCACAAAATAAGAGCTTAATAAATGTGTTGTTGAATCTCATCTTCTCAGTATCTGAAATACAAATCCTTTTATTAAGGGGACTTGTTTGGTGAAGTTTAGATTCAGTCAAAGGGCTACACTTGAGGACCTGGAGAACCATATGTAGCCTTGAGGCTGCAGGTGCCCCACCCCTGGACTAGACCATTACCTTAATGGCCCTTCTGGTTCCAATTATATATTCCTTGAGTACACTGACTCTGGAGGCATAGGTCCTGGGTTCAAATCTTTGACAAGTCCCTGAACATCCCAAGCTCTGTTTCCATGAGTAAAATGAGGAGATTGGACCGGATAGCCTGAGGCCCCTTCTAGCTCTTATCTGGGATCCTATGTGTGACCTTGACCAAGTCACTTCATCGGTGTGAACCCGTTTTCTCATTTGTGTACTGAAGCCCTCTTTAGTCTTTCCAGCTCTCATGTTGGGATTCTAGGTTCCTAAAACCAGGATCATCAAATTCATTTTCTAAATATATCTGGATGGCAGAATTTCCCAAGCTTTGTTCATGCGCTTTGCCCCAGTGACACTTGGGATTTGTGAAATCAGTCTTATCTTGAATTATTTGAAGCCAGCCTGGGAAAAGAGCTGAGAGGAATACTGCAGGGATTTTCTCTGCAGTACCTATGATCTAAAGAATTCGACTTTCTCTCCTGACTTCTGAACGTGTTCTGAAATTGAAGTAGCTGTGGGTTGGGCCACACACCGGCAGCCCATGTTTACTCCTTCCCAGCAACAGTACACCCATTCTACAAGTTGGCTGCTCAGCTCGTACCCGGGACACACAGCTACAGATGTGAAAAGGGATGTAACCAAAAGATCACTAAATGAGAATGAAATGAATTCTGTTCCTGGATCATTGAATTAGACCTGAAAGGAAGTTTAGGAGTCATCTTCCTTCTCAGCACCCCCACAGCTATCCCACCACAGTCACAAAATGAAGGAAGGAGGCAGGATGGAAGAGGATTGCTTGTTTTATTTAAATTAAACATTTCCTGTCCTATATAGAGTGCTTTCAGTTCTTCAGCTATTAATAAAGGGAAAATTGTAAGGGCAGATACAGCTGTAGAGCATCTTGTCCCACCTTCACCCCACGGCTGTCAGGAGAACAACAGAGTATGTGCTATTTGTCATTTTTACCAAGTTCATGCTCTCCCACCCCGCCGCCAGCTTTCCCTTTTCGAAAGTGTCACCTATAAAGAATCAAGAACTGAGAGAGGTGGTGTCATGACACAGACAAAAAGCAAACCAACCAATTTAAGCTAGTTGTACTTTTCAAGCTTGGTTTTTTATTGAACTTTCTCTTTAAAATGCCTTTCAAAGAGGACTAGCTAGCGGCAAAGAGGAAAAGAACCTTACCTATGAGGCATCCCGGTCGTGTGGGCGACAGTGTGCTCAGATGACAGGTCCCATATTTTCAAATACCAGTTCATTTCCAGTTCTCGTAGCAGAGCCAAACGCCGGGCCCTGAGCTGGCTCGGGTCCGAGGTACTAAGCTGGCTGTCTGGTGCATTTTCTGGGGCCCTCTTGGGAGATTTGTCTTTACTCCCCACAGAAAGCACAGATTGTTTCCGTAACTTTGTGCTCTCTTCAGAGATCTTACTGCCCACAGCCCCAGTCCTGGCTGCCAGCATGGTTAGCAGTGGTGTGGCTGTCTTGCTAGAGGGAAGCTCTAAGTCACTGTCATCAAAGTAATTTGAATTGATTTTCTGCTCCTAACTCCCTCCACCCCCTCCCCTCAGAGCCTCCTTCCCCCATAACCTTCTCCTGGCCACAGAACTGTAATTAGATCCATGTCTGTAGGGCTCAGCATGAAAGGATAGCTGTAAGCTTTTCATGGCTCTATCTGTGGCAGCTGCTTACCTGGGAGCTCCTGGGCCACATCATTTGTTTTTAATAAACTCTAATTTAATAATCTTCAAGTTGGTTCAAGGTTAGCTATTTCAAGGAGCTAGCCCCACTGCAGTCCTGGCTATAACTTTTTATACCCAGCATCAGTGATACTGGGACTTAGTTATCTTTGATCCACACGTCAGAGGTTTATAACTAACTTTATAACAAAATAGACTCCTTATGATAAAACATTCCCCCTCTCTCCTCATTACTACCCACCCACCAATCTACTAGGAATTTATAAAGTGTCATGGTGAATTTTATCAAATTAACATCATTGGAAAGGAGATGTACAGTAATTTAAGGGGCAAGGGAGCAATACTATTTGTGTATTCTCAAAATTTCTGCCTTTAATAGACTTTCTAATTTAATCTGGAGGCTAGACTTTTGGACAAGGCAGTGAAGCCAGGTACTGGCTTTATGCACTCTATATTCTTGTTTCATTATGAGATTCTCATTTCATCTTTATTCATCGACCCTCCCAAAACTGGAAAGCATGGGAGCCCAAATCAGTGTTTGAGGACCGGAGAACTGAGACATGAGGAATTTGAACAACTTAAACTCAATGTGACTTTAAGTGCTCTTGCCCAATAGAAGCATTTTCCTCTGTTAGTGCATTTAGAGGGGAGGAAAGAAATGGGGAATGAATGATGTGAGCGAATGTGTGTGTGTGTGTGTGTGTGGAGAGAGACAGACAGACAGACAGACAGACAGATAGACAGACAGAGACAGAGACTCCAGCTCTCAGGAAAACTGATTTGTGAGAGGAAACAAATGGTTTGAATGAATTAGATGTTTTTCACCTGAAGCAAGAGAGAAAGAGAAAGAGAGAGAGAGAGAGAGAGAGAGAGAGAGAGAGAGAGAGAGAGAGAGAGAGAGAGAGAGAGAGAGAGAGAGAGAGAGAGAGAGAGAGAATTGTTTTCTTGGGGAAAAGGTGGCAATGTGAAGAATAGACTGAGCTTGGGTGCAGACATGTTGGGAGGATGGAGTGGTCCTCTCCCCAATTCCTTGGGTTGAGGGGGAAAGCAGACCCAAGAAGAGGGCTACCATATGAAAAGGGTTCTGGGAGGAGGCAGTCCTCTCTCAAGGCCTACCATACCTTTCACTATCTGTGGGGCCAGGCCATCACTTCTGCTGGAAACCAAGGCCATCCCAAGGTCCTTGAAGTCAAGGTGAGAAGATGAGAAGGTACCTTGGGGAGGAAGCAAACTCCCATGAAAGTATCCTTGGCCAAAGTTCTATTCATCTATTTAATTCCACTGAATGACTGTCTATGTGACTCTCCCTCCATGGTTAACTCACTTGAACACCCTCTAATCAGTCCTTTAAGGACAATGATATCCTTGGCCTCCTTAGCACCCATTGTATCCCAAGCATCCATTTTGCCAACTTAACTTTCTACCAACACAGATCTTCTCACCTATGTGGATGCCCCAGAGAAGGTGAGAAGACCTTCCTGTCCTGTGATAATGACTTCAGAGAGCCAACAAGAGACAGTAGTAAAACAGAGTAGGACAGAACACTGTCAGGGCATGGTATGATGGATGAGGCACTATTCTGGAATTTGGGAAGATTTGGGTTCAAATTACGCCTCAGATACTTGTTGTTTGACCCTGGTCATGTCACAATCTCGTTGTGCCTCAATTTCCTCATTTGTAAAACGAGAGGGTTGGACTTAGCAACGTCAAAGGTCCCTTCCAGCTTTATATCAATGATGAAAACTTGTAGCACAGAGATGACAGCTATTTAAAAATTATTTGGAGTTGAGGGAGAAAAGGGATAGGGGAGAGAAGAGGGTGGCGGGAGACTGGGAGTTGGGGCTAATGTGACTGCTGAATTACTGCCTTTATTTTTAATTAACTGTTTTATTTTTGAATTATATGTAAACAAACTTTTAACATTCATTTTTACAATTTTGAATTCCGAATTCTCTCCCCCCTCCCATTTCCTCCTCTCTCATTGAAAAATCAAGCACTTTGAAATAGATTATGCATGTGCAGTCTTGTAAAACTTACTAATCATGTTGTAAAAGAAAACACAGATTAAAATAAACAAGAAAAATAAAGATTTTTTCAAAGTATTCTTCAATTTGCATTCAGACTCCATTAATTTTTCTCTGAATGTGGTTCACATTTTTTTGTCTTTAAGGGCTTCAGAGTTGTCTTGGATCATTGTATTGTTGAGAATAACTAAGTCATTCACAGATAGTCATCACACAATGTTGTTGTTACTGAGTACAGTTTTCTCCCGGTTCTACTCAATTCATTTTGTATCAGTTCATGTATATCTTCCCAGGTTTTTCTGAAACCAATGGACAGGGATATTAAAAGAAGCAGAAGTCATTGAAAAAAGAGGAACAATGTATTTGGAAAGAAAGGTGATTTTGTTGTTGTTCAGTTGTTTCAGTCATGTCTGATTCTTCATGATGCCATCTGGGGTTTTCTTGGCAAGGACACTAGAGTGGTTTGCTATTTCCTTCTCCTTTTCATTTTATAGATGAGGAAGTGAGATAAACAGGGTTAAGTGACTTGCTCAGGGTCACACAGCCAGTAAATGTCTGAGGCCAGATTTGAACTCAGGAAGATGAGTGTTCTGGCCTCCAGGTCTCGCACTCTAGCTGCTAGGTCTACCACCTAGCTGCTCTATAAAGGTGATATAAAATTTTTAAAAAGTAAATTAAAATTAACAACAAAAGAAGGAGGAGCCATCTCCTCTGGTAAGGATTTGGCCATGTTTGCTGTATTTAGTAACAAGGATTACTAACCTGGGAGAGTGAAACTGAAGCCAAGGCTTCCCTGTCCCCTGCCCAGCCCCTATGCATTGATATGCAGTGAATCTGTCTAACCTTAAGATACTCAAAATGGAAAAGAAAAGGAGGTGTTCTGATGACATATTCCTGAGGAAGGGGAGTGAATGGGGCCTTTGTTGACTGGCCAGTATGACCTGAGTGGCCCTAAGTGATAAAGAGGGCTTTAGGAAAGATGAGCTCCAGCTGGCCCCCTCCTTGCTCATATCTACTGGCTCCCTCAGGTGCACAGAGGCATGCTGGGGAAATGTTTAACAACCAGTTCTTCCAGAGGAAAATGAAAATTCAACACAATTTTAAGTCAAACCTGCATCCTTTCTCCATCGCTTTTTAAATTCGAGGCAATCAACAAAACAAAACTCAAGCCCTGATTTGTAGCGTGTTTTCACACTGGAACCTTAACAGTTGGCTCTCAGTAGGCATGAGGGCTGGCTCCAGTGCACCCCTGCCTGTTCAAGTGATGGGCCTCCAAAAGTTTAGCGCCAGGCCTAGCCTACTCCAAGCTCTACTTGTCTAGGCCTCCTGTGAGCTAATGAGAACAGAAAAATCATCAGACTCTTTGTGGTGACAAAGAATTGGAAATTAAGGTGATGCCCATCAATTGGGGAATGGCTGAACAAGTTGTGGTATGTGAATGTAATGGAATACTGAATAAGGAATGAGGAGCAGATGGAATTCATAATAACCTAGAGAGACTTGTATAAACTGATGCAGAGTGAGGAGAGGAGAACCAGGAGAACTTTGTGCATGATTACAGAAACATGGTATGTGTGACAACCAGCTTTGATAGACTGGACTCTTCTCAGCAATTCAGGATTATAAGACAACTCCAAAAGACTCATGATGGAAGGAGATGTCTACATTCTGAGAAAAAATTAAAAAGAACAGAATTTGAATGCAGATTGAAGCAAACTTCCTGCTCTCTTCCTTTTTCTTGTTTGGTTTTGCTTCCTCTTTCCCATCATTCATTCCATTGGTTACGACCCTTCTTTATAACCTGAATAATGTCCATTGTGAAAGTATTTGCAGATCCTATACTTGATTGCAAGCCACCATGGTTGGGGAGGAGAGGGAGGGAAGAAAATTTGAAACTCAAGGGATTGTAGAACTGAATCTTGTAAACTAAAAGTAAACAAACAAATTAATAAAGACAAAAAATTTAATTTTAAAAAATAAAAATCTTTTAAAGAGTTTGATTTCAAAAAAAAGAAGAAAAAGCATCAGACTTAGATTTGAGAAAGTTGAGTTCTACTCCTGGTCATGCCACTAATTGCCTGGAGGCTCTTGGACATTTTTTTTAAGCTTTAGTTTTCACCCATGTAAAATGAGGGGGTTGGTATCACTCCAATCCTTTCCAGTTCTGAAAGCTTGTGGCTCCCTGCTAAGTGGTCCCCACCTTCAATGACTTGGAACACAGATCTAAACATGGCCTCAGAGGTCATCCAACAAACTCCCTCATTTGATAGGTGAGGAAACTAAGGCCTGGTCACATCGGTGATAAGAGACAGGATTTGAACACACATCTTCTGCCTCCAGACCCAGTGCTTTTCCCCACAGCACCTTGGTGAAAGTTGCTGTGGTGGAAATCTTCAAACCCCTGTGGCCAACTTGGTGTGAAGCCTCTGAACTGAGCAGGCAAGCAAGCAACAAACATTGCATCTTCTTTGCATAAAAGCATATACTATGTGCCAAGAACTGTGCTAACTGCTGGGGATATAAAACAAGCAAAAAGGAAAGTCAGGCCCTGCCCTCATAGAGCTTACATTTTAATGGGGGAGGGGGCAGCATACAGAAGGGAGCTGGAAGCTGGTGATCAGAGGTGCGGTGGCGAAGCCCTTACAGGCTGAAACATAGCCAGGAGGGAAGGCAGTATGACCAGTCTGGGCCCATCCCTGAAAAGGCTAAACTGAGCCCTGGACAAAAGCCATGCGGCCCAGCCCTGGTTCAATACTGAAAGCCTTTCAAGCTTTGTGAGATGTAGCAGATTTTGAGCTCTGCTGAGACAGACTTCAAGTGCTAGGGGCTACCTCCACCAGACCAAAGGCAGGCATCAAAGGTGGGTGAGAGCGAGGAGCTGATGGACATGAGACAAGTCCACTAGCAATGCCAGGGCATCTAGACTGTGTGCTAAAGAACTGCTTAGAAATTAGGCACGAGGGAAGCTCAAAGGAAGGAGAGGCCCCTGAGGAAGGAGGGTGGTCACTGGGAAAGTGGGTTTGAGCTGAGGCTCCAATTCACTTCTGACCGTTGGTGGCGTATCTGCCACAGGTACAAGGCGTTGCTGGAGATACTGCCTGGGTACATTAGGACAATCTCAGACACGCAGAGGATACCACCCCGATGGCAGAAAGGGAAAAGGACTTAAGAAGCCTCTTGATGTGGGTGAAAGAGGAGAGTGTAAAAGCTGGCTTGAAGCTTAACATCAAAAAACTAAGATGTTGGCAACTGACCCCATCAGTTCCTGGCAAATAGATGGAGAAGCAATGGAAGCAGGGTCAGATTTTATATTCTTAGATTCAAAGATCACTGCAGATGGGAACTATAGCCAAGAAATCAAAAGCTGCTTGATCCCTGGGAGGAATGCTGTGGCCAATCTGGACAGAAGATTAAAAAGAGAGATGTAACTTTGCTAGCAAAGGTCCAGATAGTCAAAGCTATGGGTTTTTCCCCCCCTTAGCAATTTATGACTGTGAGAATTATACTGTAAGGAAAACTGAATGTCACAGAATCAACAATTCTGAATTGTCGTGCTGGAGATTGAGTCCCTTGGATAGTGAGGAGATCAAATCAGTCAATACTTAAAGAAATTAATTCAGGCTATTATCCACATCTTACAGTTAAGGAAACTGAGACAAGTAGAGGTTAAGTGACTTGCCCAAGGCATAGGCAAGTAAGTGTCCTTGTAAAATACTTTGTAAACCTTAAAGTACTATATAAATGCTAGAGAAATCAATAGATTTGGGAGTCTTTTGTGTAGAAATGATACTTGAATCCATGGGAACTAATGAGATTTCCAAGAGAAGATATAGACAAGAAAAGAAGGATCAGGTCGTAGAACAGAAGTGAGAGGAGTAAGAGAGAGGAAGGTGTTCAGGATGTGGGAAGTAGAGACTACCATGGGTAAGTGTTCAGAGGTGAGAAAAGTGCACAGCAAATGTTTAGGGAGCAGGCAAGAAAGATTGACTATGACAACAACAAAGTTGGCCTTTCTGCCTTCAGTCTTCACTCTGATCCATTTCATTTACTGCTTCCCTATTCATAGGGCAAGAGCTGGAAGGGACCTCAGAGACATCCCATAGATAAAGCTAGTAAGTGTTGGAAGCCAGAATTTGAATTCAGGTCTTCCTCTCTCCAAGTAATCATTGACTTAAAACCCAAAGAGACCTTAGAAGTCATCTAGACCAATTCCCTCCTTTTACAGATGAGGAAACTGAGGCTCAAAGAGATTGTGACTTGTCCAAGGTCATAGAGGTATAAGGAGACAGAGGCAAGATTCAAACCAAGTTCCTCTGGGTCCAATTCAAGCTTTTTTTCCACTGTATCACATCATGTACCAACCATTCTCTCCTAAAAATGCTTGTTGAATTAAACTACGTCGAGTGAACTTTCTGCCCTAAATTCTCTGATCCCATGAACTTACGCTTTCCAGTAAACTCTGACTTGTTAAAGTTAGCAAGTAAGAAGATCCACTTTGTAGCTCTTAAGTCTGAGTGAGAACAGGAATGGAGTATTTAAGTTAGAAAAATAGTCCACTTGATTTCCTCAAACTTAATGTCTGCTCTTGCTATGCTTTTGAAGTAAATATTCCTTTCTAAAAGATAATCTGTTAAATGAATAAATGGAATTGGAGTGCTGGAGACACCTAAAGTTAGGGGAATACTATTTGTAGTGACTGAACCAAAGGCAGAGACTCAAAAACCCTGGTGGATGGGGGAATAGAACATTCTTGCCTTTCTGGCTGGTAGGGACAGAATGCACACTATTAAATATATACATATTTCTTTGAATGTTGTGTCTCCAATTAGAGTGTGAGCTCCCTGAGGGCAAAGTCTGTTTTTGCCTTTCTCTGTAGCCCCAACACTTAGCACAGAGCCTAGAATACAGTGGATATCCTGTATTCCAACAAATCCCAACCCTAAGGATGATGTTCATGCTGTCCTAGAGAGTTGCCACTAGATGGCAACTCTATCCAATTTAGGCAGCATGGAATTATGGACATTTATTTCTACTGCATGGTCTTTTGAGAATGCATAAGCATCCACCTGTTATAAAGTTGACCTTTATGGTTTTTAGATTTTCAAGAGATAACTATTTGTCACAATTCCAATCTCCTTGGGAGTAGCCCTTGCAAGGAATCACAAGACAAAGTGGCTTCTCTTGGCACTTGCCCCCTCCTCCCCATTTCTTTGACACAGAACATCCAAAGAATTTTCCTCCCAATTCATAAGTAGAAGCAAATGTTCTCCTCGTGAAACTAAAAACCTGTCACTGTAAGTAGTTCACTCACCCTCTAAGCAGAAAAACTTTTGTGTGCTCAGTGACATACCCATTACAAAGCCCTGACCATCTTCTTCACTAGGGCTAATTAGTAAGGTCAAATTGGAGGGCATTTAGCTGAACTCAAGCTATATTCATAGAGTTTATATATCCACATACATTTTGAAGTTTCATCTATATTATTAACATTTTTATTAAGTCTATACAACCAACAAAACCATAAATCAAGCCCTGATTTGAAGCGAGAGTTAATTTTTGAGATGTAAATGCTCAGACTAAAAATTTAACAATCTGTCCAGAAGCTTTTGGAGGTGGCGCCAGCCCACCCCTGGCCAAACTATTTGGTAGGAGCTGGGAAAATGATGATGATGAAGGTGATGGTGATGGTGATGGTGATGGTGATGGTGATGGTGATGGTGATAGTGATGGTGATGGTGATGGTGAAATTGACTACAATGAAGATGAAATTCCTCCGGAGGAAAAAAAGATCAAGAATGTCAAGGAAAATAATGGTGTAAAGAAATGAAAAGAAAAGACGGACTCATAAGACCAGATGCCAATTGTGCTACAAAACCATTATAATCAAAATTATTTGCTGTTGGTTAAAAACTAGAGGAAGATCAAAGGAGCAGGTGAGGTTCCACACAATAATTAATCCTGGTGATTTAGTGTTCAGCAAGCCCAAAGACTGCCCCTGTTACTGACTAAGGGTTCACTATTTTGACTTAAACCGGACAACAGTCTGGCAGGAATGGCATTGAGACCAACGTCCTGTACTAATGATAAGCGAATAGCTGGCATTCCTACAACACTTTAAGGTTTGCAAAGAACCTTACAAAGATTCTTTCATTTTCTCAGTGATAAGCTTCACAAGGATACATGGCTTATTCTGGTTTCACTTCTCAGAGCTAGACATTACATTTTATCCCTTGCAAGGTCTTCTGGTGCTTAAAAGGGGATTGGAGAGTCTCTTCCCTCTGCCTTTATTGCAAATCTCCACCACCATATTCACCTCATTTAGGGGAGTTCAGTGACTAGTACCCCTTGCTTTATTTAGCCACCCTACATCAGATTAACTTTTATAAAGGGGGTATTTTCTTCAAATTGTAGCAGGAATAAACAGACAAAAAATTTTCCCTACATCCTCAGGAATATAATCCTCCCCCCACCACCACCTCTTCAGGTCTCTAGGTAGGAGGGGATTAGCTCAGCCTAGCTTACTTCCTATCTATCATTGGCCTGAACAAGCTCAAGTCTAAAGCTAGCAAAACCAGTTTTTGCTGGGTTGGAGGCTTGGACTTGAGTTCCTCACTGTGACCTTGCTAGGCTGACTGATCCATCTGGCCCGGGTTCCTGGTCTCCCAGATCCCCATGGCTCAAGCTCCCAGGCCAAATCAGAGACTCCTCTCTTTGCACCTGGAATGGAAAAGAACAAAGGAAAAGATCTGTTTCTTGGGGCCACTTGGCCTAAGGAGAAGGAGAGAAAGGAGCTGGCTCTCAGGCCTCTACTTTTACCATATGATGATGTGAATAAAAGAGACCTTCACTGTAAGACTAGAATGCAGCAAAAACCTCCAGCAGGTGCTGAGTCAGACCATTCTAAAGACATCAGTGGTTCTGGCTGCTGCTCCCAGGTAAGTAGTATAGATCACATGCTTTGTTCACACATGCTCCCATCTGCCTCTCTCTGGAAACAGCTCTCCAGTGTCTTCCAAACAGCTGACTCCATTTTAAGTGGTCAGGCATGAGTCAACCCAGCCACTATTACAAACCAATGGTAATATCATAAATAAATTAGAGGAGCCATGGAGACATTACCTTTCAGATCAATGGCTAGTGGAAGAACTCATGACCAAATAAAAGATAGTCCCCAAAAGTAAAATGTGGATTAAACAACAGTAAAAAGCTTTCATAGGAACAAAACCATTGAAGTCATCACTCAAAGGAGAACAGGCAACTGAGGAAATTTCTTTGCCACAAATTTTTTCTGATAAAAGTACAATTTCCAACGTCTATAACTGATTTAAATTTATAAGAATAAGGACCTTCCACATTTGACAAACGATTAAAGGATATGAACAGGCAGTTCTCAAGAGAAGGAATTCAATATATCTAAAGCCAAAGGTTTTAAAAGGCCCGGCTAATTAATGAAGAAATGAAAATAAAGCCAATTCTGAGGTTCTACCTCATACCCATAAGCTTGGCAAAGTTAACGACAAGTGCTAGAAGAGTTTGGGGAGGATAGACACAGTAATGCACTGTTGATGAAGCTGGGAATGGGGGGGGGCATTTTGGAATGATACCCCCAAAGTGACCCAACTGTGCTTACTCTATCATCCAATGATACCTCTTCTAGTCTTATACCAAAAAGACATCAAAGAAAGAAGGAAATCACCCAAAATATTTATAACAGCTCTTTTTGTAGTGGAAAAGAACTAAAAACTAAGGGGGTGCTTATTGAGGAATTTCTGAACAAATTATGTTACATTAATGTAATGTTACTATACTATTCTATAGTTAGTAACCTGGGAAGACTTGTATGAACTGATGCAGAGTGAAGTGAGCAGAACCAAGACAACAATGTATATGGTAACAACACTGTAAAAATGAACAAATTTGAAAAATTTAAGAACTTTAGTCACCGCAATGACCAGTTATGATCCAATGGACCCATAATGAAAGATGCTACCCACCGCCTGATGGAGAAGTGATAGACTAGAGATGCAACATAAAACACAGATTTTTAAAATAATATTTTTATTTTCCCCAATTACACATCAAAACAAGTTTTACATTTTAAAAAAAAGGTTTGAGTTTCAAATAGTGCTCCTCCCTCTCTCCCCTTCTCCCTTCCTGAGATAGCAAGCGATCCAATAACACATATATTTTTAAACAGCCAATATGGGAATTTGTTTTGCTTGACTAGCTACATTCCTTACTTAAGTTACGGAAAAGGTAGGGGAGAAAATATTCTTGTTATTCAGAAAAAAATCTTTTTTAAGCTCATAAAGAGAAAACTTTAAGATATCTTTTAAAAAAAGTAAAGTCAACAAGAACTTATTAAGCATTTACTACATGCTAGACACAGGCATTAAAAAGAAAAACAGTTTAATTTTAAAAAGCTCTACCTATTGAATAAAAGAAGGAATTAAAAAACATTTATTAAACATGTACCAGGCATTATCCTAAGAACTGGAGATAGAAATAAAAAAGAGACATAGTTCATGCCCACGAAGACCTTACATTTCATTAAGGGGAGAGAACATATATAGTGAAGCTGTGTCCAGTAAAGGGAGTTTGGGTCTGGGGAGTCAATGACTTGTTCCATAGGACAACTGAATCACAAAGTCTTTACAAAAGTAATGGCCAAGTTGGTTTGATTCCTCTGCTGGAAGTAGAAGATGGGGGAGGAACACAATGAAAAGTCTGGATGAGGACAGTGAGGTATGGTCAGGTCTGAGGTCCATCAGTTATTGTTAAAATCACCACATATTAGCTAAGCTAAGGAAGGTCTGGATTCAAGTCTAACCATTCACACATTTTAGAAAAATCACTTAAACTCTCATTGCTCTAAACTAGAGTTATCAAACATGCAGTGGTTAGCAGAAATGACCCAACCAGACGAAATGTAATTAAGAAATATTTAACACAATAAAATAAAATATAGAAAACATCACATTTTAAAACCAAGTTGATATGTGACTCATGGGGATCCTTATGAATGGTTTAATGGCATTGGTTTCTATGGGAGTTTGACACCACTATCTAGATGACTCTCTAGGACTCGAAGTTGTAGCAGGGTTGCCAGTCTGCATTGGTGAAAGGACTCTCCTCACCTGGGAGTTTCCTTACATCAATGAATCGTCTCATTTGCTCCTCACAACGGTGCTCTGAGATAGATGATGTTATTATTATTAGGGATGAAGAATATGAGGGTCACACCACTAGTGAGTTAGTTATCAGAATATAGTGCAGTGGAAAGAACAGTAGATTTGGTTTGCTAAGTTTGGAGTCAAAAAATTTAAGTTCAAATCTTCTATGGTCCACTTAGTATCCATGACTTCGAGGGAGTTTTCTCATCTCTAAAATGAGGATGTTGGACTAGATGGCATCTAAACTCTCGGCTCTTTATCTCTCCCCTTCTTCCCTCTCCCTCCTTCCTTCTTCCTCTTTCTCTTCCTCTTCCTCTTCCTCTCCTTCTCCTTCTCCTTCTCCCCAGACACATACATAGCTACATACCCTGAGTAATTACTGACCTCTAAGTTGGGGATTGGGACTAGATCCATGATTTCCCAGGTACCAGAAACTTGTAGGTGAAGAAACTCTCTCTCCCAAAGCCAGTTAGCACCTTCTTTGTGATGTCAATTCTCTGAACGTTACCTAGGACACCTGAACCCAGGCCTTCCTGGTTTAGAGGTCATCTCTCTCTGCTGACTACATCACGCTGCCTCGGAGCAGGACTCTCTTCCTATTGAAATGATTTCGTATTTACTTATCTGGGTACTTGCTGGATTCCCCAAGTAGAACGTAAGCTTCTTGAGGGTAGAAACTATTTCTGTTTCCCTTTTGTGTTCCTAGTACAATACCTAAAAAATAGTAGGCACTAGTAAATTTGTTTTGAATTGAATTAACATTACTAGCTCTTAAACGCATACAGAAATGTTCTAAATTACAGGTTCCCAGACTCTGCAGTACAGTCAATACAGTGATAGGCCTGGAGTCAGGAAGATTCATTTTTGTGGGTTCAAATCTGGCCTCAGAAACTTACCAGCTGTGTTACCCTGGGCAAGTCACTTAACCCTATTTGTCTCAGTTTCTTTACCTATGAAATGAGCTGGAAAAGGAAATAGTAAATGACTCTAGTATCTTGGTCAAGAAAACTCCAAATGGGGTCACGAAGGGGAAAACATGACTGAAATAAATATACATGTAGTCTAATATTCTTTTTTTTTTTTTTTTTGCTTTTTGGAGGACAGTTGGGGTTAAGTGACTTGCCCAAGGTCACATGGCTAGTTTTTTGTGTTAAGTGTCTGAGGCTGGATTTGAACTCAGGTACTCTTGACTCCAGGGCCGGTGCTCTATTCACTGCACCACCTAGCCGCCCCTGTCTAATATTCTCTTAAGCAAAGAGGAAGCTAGGTATCTCAGTGGCTAGAGTACTGAACAGTTCACTAGATAGAGGGCTAGGCCGAAGACCTGAGTTCAAATCAAGACTCAGACACTTACTAGCTGTGTGATCCTGACCAAGTCACTTAACTTCTGTTTGTCTTAATCTGTGGGAGAAGGAAATGACAAACCACTCCAGCATCTTTGCCAAGAAAACCGGAAGGACAGTGTTGTCCACAGGTCACAAAGAGTCAGACATGACGGAACAACAGTGATTTTATTTTCTTGTATTTGGGGGGTTGGGGGAGGTAGTTGGATGTCACAGTGGATAGAACATTGTATCTGGAGTAAAGCAGACCTGAGTTTATAATTGGCCTCAGACACCCGCTAGCTGTGTTAAGTAACTTGACCCTGTTTGCCTCAGTTTCCTCATCTGTAAAAGGAGTTGGAGAATGAAACGGTAAACCACTCCAGTATCTCTGCCAAGGAAATCCCAAATGGGGTCATGAAGAATCAGAAACAACTAAAATGACTCAATGCCGAGAATGACAGCCTGTGCCACCCCCTTCCCAGCAGGTTATAATCTTAGCAAAATCATGAGAAACTCAAGGCTGGAGTTGGGGATGGGGAGGGAAAGATTATTGGGGAAGTGGATGGGGGTAAGTGAGGTGATTCTTGAGTGCATCACAGCCTATAGCCTATGAGCAGACAATTTGGCCTTCATTACCAGGGCCCTGAATGCCAGCTTGGTGGAATTCCTTACTCTCTGATCCCCAAATCAGATACCCTGATGTCCACAGTGCTCTCCTCCCCCTTGTCTGAATTTCCTGGGCTCTGGGTTTTTGCTCCTACCCTCTGGGTGACCTTGTTACAATCCAGTGACATCACCATCCTTTCGAGTTCGCATATGGCCCTTCATCTCCTGGCTCTGGGCATTTTTTCTGACTGTCCCGAGGCCTGGAATTCTCTCCCTCCTCATTTCCCACCTCCTGGCTTCCCTGACTTCCTTCAAGTCTCAGCTAAATTCTCACCTTTTCAAGAAGATTTTCCTAGTCCTGAGTCTTAGTCCTTCCTTCTGAGGTTACCCCCCTATTCATTCCTCCTTTCACTCAACAAACATCACTAAACGCCTGTCTGCCAGTCCTGTACATGTCCTTCATGCACAGCTACCTACATGTTGCTTCCTTCATTAGACCATGAACTTCCTGAGAACAGAACCTGTTTTGTGCCCTTCTTGTATCCTAGTGCTTAGAGGGCCTGGCACACATAAGATGCCTACTAAATTCCAGCTGACTATTGGACTTAGGATTCCACATGCTCCTCACCCTTGGGGTAAAATCCCTGGTATGATCCTTCCACACCCCCTCCCCAAGAGACCCGGCAAGCCTCTGTCAGCTTTCGGCACCACCCAATTTGTTTTAAATGGCTCAGCTTGCAAAGAATGGGTCTCAGTTCTTTTAAGATGTTGCTGAATCCTCACCAGGGGCTTTTCAGAACTATGCAAGCTTAATAAGGCATTGCACTTCCCTGGTCCTCAGTTTCCTCATATGTAAAATGGAAGTAGAATCTGGACAAATAGAATCTGATCTTCTGATCCTAAACCCAAAAGCAAACATTCCCATTTAACCAACAAGGGGAACATTTTATTTCTGAAAAATGTTTTGGATAGAACAATTTTAAATTAGAAAATTTATCCAAAAACTAAGGCTTGGATTCTTGCAAGTTTGGTCTTTTAGAGTTTCCTTCGAACTTTGGAATATCACACTTCATGTCCTACAGGCACATCTAGCCGTATATTCCATATCTCCAAACCTGGCCACCTACAGCCACTTAGCAGAAAGAGAAAGAAAGCAGTCCAAAGATCCAAGTTTCCAGGCATCCATCAGCCAGCCTGGCAGAGGAATAACAAGAAGGTTGTCAGCTGGCTTGGCCTCTTCCCTCAGGGGGCTCTTAGCCACCTCCATTTGGGCTGCTAGCAAGAGATCCTGTCTTAGCCTGCCTCCAGTGACAAGAGCCAACCCGGGATCCTGGGCTGGTAACGGCGGCCCTGGGGATCTATGAAAAATGTACAACATAGCCACAGCAGATGACTTTCTTCCTAGAAAAACAATACAATCCTCGTTAAACATTCATGCCAAGGTTCTCCTCTTGCATTCAGACCCTTCACTCTGAGTCAGTTGATGGTGGCAAGGATAAGCATAAGTCTGCATTTTTCAAATGGGCTCGTTTGTTAGGGCCCCTCTCCTTCCAATTACTTTATTTTTACTTATTGATGAACATGAGATAATATAAATAAACCTTTAAGAGCTATATAAATGTTAGCTAGCGTATAGAGAGACAGCCTTGAAGCCTGGAAGACATGCGTCCAAGGCCCACCTTTGACATCTTGGCAAGCCACTCAACCTCTGACTGTACCAGGAAAAACTCTAAGACTCTGAACTTCAGAGAAGGAATCTGGCCTGCATTGCTGGAGGGACTCTGCTCAACTCAGCTCTAATCCCCATCCCCATAAGCTCCTTGCAGAGAGGACTTACTGAGTTTTCTCTTTCTTTGTTCCACCATAATTTAAGTGCCTAGCAAATAGTCAGCACTGAATAAATTTTGCCTATTAAATAAATGAATGAAATTTCTGTCTTGGAACAAATGATGCATAACTGCAGTCATCAAGGTAATTAATAGGACTAATTAACAACAGTAATATCTTGAATCCAAGAAGGATGATGAAAATTAGCAAGGCCTTTTACAAAATTGAATGCTCAAATGACTCTGATCTCATTAATTTGGAAGCAGTTTGCCAACCCATCCAGACTTGCCCATCCTACACAACTCTTGTCTGTGTTTTCTCCAGATTTCCCAATAAGTCATCCACTCAGTGTGCTGGAATTCTTCCTTCTTTCTCCTGACATCACAAGGCCACTGGGGGATCATCCTGGTTCTCCCACTGGGATCTTCCCCCCTCTTGCCCTACGACCAAACCATCTTCTCCTCCTCTCATACATTCCGTGAGGCCATCCATTACTCGCCCCTCCACGAAGTTCTTCACTGCTTGTGTGATGCCACCTACTCACACTCACCATATCTTCCCCAGAGCCTTTTGTGCACTGTTTCCCATTAGTCTTACAGAAACAAGGGTGCTGTGGAACACAACATACAGGAGGCTGCTATGTTATTGAGAAAACTGGCCTTTACTTTCATAGGAAGCCCAAGGCCAGGCACAGAGCTTTGTAATTTCCTGGGAAAATGTAACCTGCGCATTCCTCCTCCTCCTCCTCCTATTCAATTCTAGGCCCACCTCTGTTGTCCATCTGTACAGTCAATGCACATATACATATTGCTGGATAAACCCAGTGGAAGAGTTATACATTTATAATCTTGTATAAATTGCCACACTGCATTATGCTTGGGCGGGGGGTACAAATACAAGTCAAAAGAAACAAAAACCAATCTTTTTCTCATAGTGCTTACTTTCTCCTAGGGGATATGCAAGAAGCAAATAGGTAAGGTTGTACAGAAAGAGAAAGAGACAGAGAGAGAGAAAGAGAAAGAACATAAGAGAATTTGCATGAGAAACTCAGAAATGTAGGAAGACTTTAGGATCCGATGTAGAGCAAAATCCCTAGAGGGATAATTTATAGTGAAGTTTCCCCATTCTGAAAAATCAGTTCTAGAATGGCTTCAGTATTCATTAGGCCTAGAGTTAGGTTGCCTGACCTTCAAGCGATCTGGGCTAAGAGCAATGGAGACCCTCCCCCAGAGCCAGCTCAGCAGAAGATAAGCACCCATGTTTCCCAGGCCTTTGTCTCAGAAAGATTCCCATGCTTAGGCTGTGGGCCAGCCTCCCTACCAATAAGAGTGAAGGCCAGTTGGGGGCGGGGTTGGGTTTAGACTATACAACCACAGGCTGGCTTCTACCTGTTGCTCTCTCCCTGCTGACATGTGGGTGGCCAGGGAAGGGTCCTTTCTCATGAGAAAGAATAAAGCCCTTTTCTGACCTTAGATAGACTCTGAACTCTTTCATCTCACACAGAACCAAGAGAAGAAGGCACATGGTGATTACAATCATTGTGCAGACAAACAGCCCCCAAAGGGGGCTTAGGATTAATGCAATGACCAATCCTGGACCCAAAAGTCAGAGTTACTGAAATGTCCTGGCTTCAAATGGCACGCTTTTGCCATCACACCAATGTGCCCCTCGTTGCATTTCTAGCATATGTTCATCTATATATTTAATAGGGGAAGATCTGTAGTACCTTGAGCAGATTCTCTACAGAGAATTTAGGAAAATAAAAGGACAAAATTTGCCCTGGATGAGAAGGCATTTGAGGTGTATGGCTTTCACTATCAGAGAGAGCATTCACATCAGTAAGAGCATGGACACACCAAAGGATGGACACATTTAATATTAATGTATGCAGTCTAACAGCAGTCTAAAGACTGAGAGCTGATCTTTATAAAACCCCTAATAACTCATAAAACACCTTATCTACATTATGTCATGTGGTCCTCAAAAGAATCAAGCAATTGGTATTATTCTCATTTCACAGACAGAAGGAAACAGCGTCCTTAAGGCCTCACAGCTAAGAAATGGTAGAATTGAGAGTCAAACCAAGAGTCAGCATGCAGGATGTGCTGCAGAGAGGAGAAAGGGGAGGTGGCTCCAAATCCCAGCTTTGTTTCTCACTAACTGGGTTTTGGGATGAGGTGTTTGCCCTCTCTGGGTCAGAGTATCCTCACATGTGAAATGAGGAAGTTAAACTAGAAGGTCTCTGATGATCTTATGGCCCCGCATCCAGAATCTCAGACTTCATTCATGGAGCCTCCTCCTCCACACAGCCTCAGATTACCTCCCCTCATTTCCCAGCGCTCTCTTCTTTCTTGATCTTCCTTGTGTTGCACATGTGCTGTTTTCCCCTTAAGTAGAGCATAATCCCGTTGAGGGCAGGGCTGGCTTCATTGTTCACCTTAGTCTATCCCCACTGCCTGACTCCAAGCCTGAGAGATGGAATGTGATTAACAGAAGTTTGTTGCATTGAATTGAATTAAGGCTGGCTATGATCAGTTTAAGAAGAGAATTTGAAAAAATGATCTGGCTAAGAGGGGATCAAAGAAGACAGAAACCACCATGACCCAGAGGGATCTGAGCTCCGTGAACAATGAAGGGATGGACATCATTTGGGCAGACAATTTTTCAAATAACTGAAAATTTAATAACTTTCTCCTTTGGCAAGAGAAAAAGCAGTGTTCTAGGTGGGAAGGGATAACAGGAGCAAAGGCTTTAGGTTGAAAATAAACGTGACACGCGTTGGCACAAGGAATAGACAGTCTGAAGACAGCAGATAATACCAGCAGGAGTAGACCTTCGTCCCACCACTTACTAGCCCTGTGACCCTGTGCAAAGCACTTCCTCTTGCTCATCCTCAGTTTCCTCATCTGTAAAAATGAAAATAATAATACAGATACAGGCACAATTTACTAATGAGGGATCCTGGTAAGGTCATTACAAGGCTGTTTTTGGAGTCAAAAGGCCTGCGTTCGAGTGCTGTGTCTGATACATATAGCTACAAAACCATGGGGAAGTTATTCCCCTCTCAACTCAACCCAAACTCTGCTTTGAGGGGATAAACTGCTGATCTGGATCTGCTCCAGGAGTCCCCTTCACTGATGAAATCACAGGTTCAAGATGAAAAAAGAAATCTCTATTATCTATATGAGGCAGCACAGCCTAGTGGTTAGGGCAGCTTCCCACTGGGAAGTCTTTACACAAATAAAATCTTATCTGGACAGAAATCGTCATTTTAAGGGAAAAATATAAATTCTCATTCTCTAACTAAAATAGAGAAGCACTCCAAAAAGAAGGAATACCGGATAGGGCACCAAATAAATGGTGACATTTCCTGATTAAAAAAAAAAATGAGGCCACACATACTGACAGCAGATATTAATTGTCTGAAGACTCATTAAAAGTCTGCTTCCATTTGTTCAAATCAGGTTTGTCCCAGATAATGTGGGCCCCGTAACCTGCATAACTAGATACATGTTATCACAGCTGCAGGGGGAGGGTCACCTGGAAAATGTTTTACTACTAAACATAACACAGGGAAGAGGTGGTTCAGAAAAAAAAGCAGCCCTTTCTTCCTGGATTCTTTAAAGCAAAAGAGATTGTTTTCTGTAGAGGTATAACTTGGGTGTGGTGATCTGGCCTTTGTTCCAGGGCAATGAATTTAGAAGTATTTACAGAACTGAAAGTGCTTCCCTGGGAGAAACAGTGCTAGAACAATTAATTAAAGTCAGGTGGCTCTTTCCATGCCCTACCCCTTCAACTGATATACAAGGTGTGTTGCTGTGGGAGCAGTTTGTGGTGCTTGCCTCAGGCAGAAAAATAATTCCTAGTTCCCTCTCTCTCTCTCCTGTTAATTAACTCTATATGCCAAGCAAATTGCAGACAGCAGAAACTCCGGGAAACACTATTATTCATAATAAAATCAGGAAACTGAGACTAAGAAAGAGGCTAAATTGTGGGCAGGATCACACAGTCTGTACACAGTTCTTTCTGACTCCAGGCCTAGAAGCAAAACATATCAGGAAGTGTCTGGGCAAACTTTTTTTAAAATTTAGACCTGCAATTTCACAAGTGAACAGAAGCTCTGAAAAGTTTCCTGGCTTGATATTCCCCCAAATCACCACCTTGAAAAAGCCATTGCAAGGTAAATAATAGTGTAGCTTGTCATCTTAGAGAGCTTCCTGGGACACAAAAGTTAAGTTACTTTGTCCAGATTCCAACAGCTGGCATGTGTGAGAGGTGAGACTTTTTCACAGTGAGGCTGATCTCTATCCACTATGCCAGTCTGCTGAGTGTTATATGTACGGAAATGTAATGGAAGTATCACTGTGTTGTAAGAATTCGTGAACATGAAGAATTCACAGAAATATGGAAGGGCGGCATGAAGTTCTAACAAACCAACATACCCAACTGCAGTGGAAACATGAAGACAACATGAAGGAGAGAACAAAACTCAGGCTGAACACAATGTACAACGTTGGTGACACACTATCCATGTGAAAGTTTGTATTTCCCATTTCTGATAGCAATCAGTAAACTACAAAAGTGTATGTGTGTGCATATACGCACACATACGTATACATATATTACATATAATAAAGAGGTTGGGTACATAGATACATGGAAGACGGAGAGAAAAATAGATGGGGAGAGAGAGATTGAGAGAAAAATGGAGGGAGAGACAGAGACAGAGACAGAGGAGGGGAAGGGAATGGGAAGTGGAAAGAGAGAAAGAGAGTTTATTAAGTACTTAGCATGTACCAGGAACTATACCAAACACTGGCAATACAAGGAGAAGTAAGCAAGACAGTTCTTGTCCTGAAGGAGCTTACATTCTAGAAGGAGAAGACAAGTCTCAGGGATTCTAGAGCACTGGGATGCATGGAGGGAAGTGGGGTGGGGAAGGACTAGACAAGACAGATGCCCACCCATCAGAAGCAGGGGACCCAGAAAGGAGAATTGACTTGCCTCAGGGAAGAGTGAGGTAGAAGGCCACGTTTTCTGACTCCCAGACTAGAGCTCTTTCCAGTGCATTATAAAGTAGGACCTCCTATCACTAAATTGTCTTCAATAAATGTTCTTTGTTGTGGGGCTCTTAGCACTGGAAAGCACCTTAAAGTCTCTCTAGTCCAACCTATTATTTGGGGATGAGTTATTTAGGTCAAAAGAGGTATGTATTAATAAAAGAAAGAGTGTATTTAGTTGAAATGGATTGTATGAGAGCAGAGAACACTTGGGAAAGCCAGCCTAGGGGCTAAGTGAAAGAACAGTCTTCTCAAAGGAATGCTCACAGCCTGGTTTTATTTGAGAGATGCTCCTGCCATCTCCTTGGGAAGAGCTGCATAGCAAGCCAGTGAAATCAAACAAGCTGCAGTCTGTTCAGATTTCATCAGGCATCCAGCCCCTTTGGAACTCAGCCTCTGGCGCTCTGTGGGACTGCCTGCCTCCAGCCATTGGCCAGAGAGTGAGTGTGGCACGGGGAGGCTGGGGGCTCTAGGCTCTGCTGAGGGATCTTTATTCCTCTATAGACCTGGCTCCCTTTGTCCTTCCCCCTCCTCCCTTGAAAGTGAAGGCTCAAATTCAAGCACAAATTCAGAAACAAATCCCATATTCACTGATGCTGCTACTAGGACTTTCATTACTCTGGTTTAAAAAGGAATTCTTGTGTAATCTGATAAGAGAACCAAATCTCCTGGGAATTCAAATGGAAGCACTGCCTTTGAGGCCTTCCATAGACTCTCAATGAATTAGAAGCTGCTTAAGTTCTGGAGAACATTGCCTATTACAGACCTGTGTCCTGACATACAGCAGGTTCTTGATGAATAACTCCACTGGAAGAGCAGAATGAGAAAAGCCCTTGTGTCAAAGGCTCCCTCCCTTCACAAACCTCAAAGAATAAACAGGTTTATTTACAGGTCAATGAAAATGCTGAGAGCCCTTGGGACCTAGCAACACCCACCAGAGGTGCCTAGAGCCTCAAGCACTGGGCAGCCTCCCAGCAGGCATCTTTAGTACTCATCTCCTACTGAGACTCTTGTGGTTCCAAAGCAATTTTCCTAAAGTGAAGATCTGGCCCACCTACCCATCACCTCAAAGCAGCCATCCCACTGTATAACCCCTCCCCCAATCTGCTCTCTCCTATGTCCTCCCCCATCACCCCTCTGACTTTCCAGTAGGGCAAGATGGATCTCCCTACCCCAGTGCCTGTATATCTTATTTCCCAGTTGCACGGAAATAATAGTAATAATAATAATATATTATATGTTTATATATTATATATATATATAATTTTTAACATTATTTTTAGAACTTTAAATTCTAGATTCTTTCCCTTCCTCCCTTGCCACCCACCCTCACTGGAAAGACAACCAATTCAATACAAGCTGTATATATGTAGTTACACAGAACATCTCTACACTGGACATATTGTGAAAGACTGACTATATTTCCTTCCTTCCTATCCTGCCCCCAACTTGTTTTATTCTCTCCTTTGTCCGATCCTCTTTTGCCTTTCTCTTCTTCCCCTCCATTGTAACAGTTATCTCTTGCCTCTTCTATATGAGGTGATTAACCCCATTCTGTCTCTCCCTGTCTCCTCTCATTCTATTCTTCTCCCACCTCTCAATTTTACCTTTTAAAACATCATCCCTTCCTATTCAACTGATCCTGTGCCCTCTGTCTATGTACACATATATACATACATTCACATATGTATTCATATACATATATACTCTCCTATAGAAATATATGTATATATAAATATATATACATTTATATTCCCTTCATCTATCCTCATACTGAGGAAAGTTTCATAACTTTTAATTATCATTTTTGATGCTAGCATGTAAATAATTCAACTTTGATAAGTTCCTTGTGAATTCTTTTCCATGTTTACCTTCTCATGCTTCTTATATTTGAATGTCAAATTTTCTATTCAGTTATGGTTTTTTCAGCAAGAATGCTTGAAAGTCCTCTCCACTTCACTGAATAACCATATTTTCCCCTGGAACAATATACTCAATTTTGCTGAGTAGGTGATTCTTGGTTTTAATCCTAGCTTCCTTGATCTCCAGAATATCATATTCCAGGCCCTTCAATCCCTTAATGTAGAAGCTGCCAGATCCTGGGTTATCCTGATTGTGTTTCCACAGTATTTAATTTGTTTCTTCTTGGCAGCTTGTAATATTTTCTCCTTGATCTGGGAACTCCAGAACCTGGCTAAAACATTCCTAGGAGTTTTCTTTTTGGTATCTTTTTTAAGAGGCTATAGGTGAATTCTTTCAAGTTCTATTTTGCCCTCTGGTTCTAAAATATCAGGGCAATTT
>CM053600.1:195132400-195177155 GCA_028646575.1 Pseudocheirus occidentalis
GAATTGCAAGAATCTAGTATTTAAAGCTATACAATTAAATGCAACTGGGAAATAACACATACAGGGACGGGGGCAGGGAGGAGCTCCCTGCCCTGCTAGAAAGCTAGAGAGGTGTTGGAGGAGGAAAAAAAAAAAACGTCAATATTGGGTGCTCTTCTAAGCAGTGCTCCAGAAAGAACAGACGCTTATCTGCCATCATCAGAGAGAGGGGTGTTTCCTGTAAGGAAATTATCCAATTAATTGATTATTGCTCTAGATTCCAATGCTTTTATTTAAAAAAATATTCTAACCACTTTTGCTGGAAATCATCTTTCTCAAACATATTACACACTCTCTTGACTTCATAGACTGAGTATACTAAATATGATTTCCTGATGAATGAAAGTGGATTTTCTTGCTTCAGTTCAATTCAGCAAACTTTCCCCCCAGACAGCCTGGTATTGATGAATAGATAACTGGCCTTAGAAGGACAAAGATGTGGGTTCAAGTCCCATGCCTCTCTCTCATGCTGGCTGTGTGACCCTTTAACTTCTCAGGTATTGATCCACATTAGTAGCTTGGATTTAATGAAATCACAGATCTAACCTCCAAAAATAAGTAGGCGAGACTTTGGGCAAGATGCTGGTGACAGTCAGGATCATGATAACAAATGTCAAATCCAATTAATGAGATTTGTTGTCCTGTTTATATTCCCTTCTTCCATTTTGCATCTCCATGCTGTGGCCTCTGCCCTAGAGTGAAGTCCCTCATAATCTCATGCTCGGAAATCCTTCTCTCCTTTCAAATTGCAATTTAAATGATTCCTTCTCTGGGAGGATTCTCCTGATGCTCTATTTGCACTCTGGAAGTTGCTTCACATTTACCTTACAGTTTACTCTTCTATATGAACATTGTTTCCCTCAACATACTGTAGGTCCCTAGAGGACCAAGCCTGCTTCATTTTTTACTTTGAATGTTCGAGGTCTCATTGAGTGCCAAGCATGTCGAAGGTGTCTAATAAATATGTCTTGAATAAATGAATGATGCACTCACTAAATGCAAGGCACTGTGCTGTGCTGAGTGCTGTAATGTTATGTCTCCCTTAACACTCTACTCCTATGGGTAATCACCATGGCATCAGGACTGTCATATACAACCCCTGTATTACTGAGGTTCAGTCATAACATTTCTCTCCTCACCTCCCCTAAAGTTCATTGATGATGCCTGCTTATTAAGGAAGTGTTATTCGTTCTGGAATGCTATGCCAATGGAATGCAAGCCTTGGCATGTTCTACTAAACCAGAAAAGTATTCACTATGGGCCTCCTACTGGGCTCTCTCTTCTGTCCCCTGAGGACTAACCTAGTTCAGCCAAAAAGTTGGTCAGCAGATCATGAGCCTGAGAGCTCCTGAAGATCTGTCTCCTAACATCATGGGGTCTCAAAGTTCATCTTGAGCAATACTCCCATTTGGGGATAGGGAAACTTAGGAGAACAAAGGTTCAGGAGCCTGCTCAAAGTCACCCATGTAAGGTGGCAAAGCCAGGGTTTCAGTCCAGGTTTTCTGATTCTCTTTCCATAGTCTTGCCCTGCCTCGTGGGAGTTACCATCCATATTGCTGGAGGAAGCATGCACATCACTATTTTCCTAATGAAGAAGTGAGGAGATTCTTTCATGCAGTGATGCCCTTGGAAGTGCCTGAAGTATATGGGACTTTTTGTTTATTTGTTACAGAAAAGGGCCCTTCTGTCATTTCTATGTTTATAATAGATAATTCTTCTCTTTCCTTTACTGTTAGATAAAGGATACTTTCAATATTTTGACTCTAGCAGCTATTTCTTGTCCCCTTCTAATCTGCTGCAAACTGGCACATCTTCCCCCACGCCCACCCCAGTCCCCATCCATAGCAAGACTGGGCTCAGGAATTGCAGCCTTGGGTCTGAGGCAGGGGGAAAGGGGTGTGAGAGAGAGGAAGGGAAAGGACGTTGATTAAGTACCTACTAATACACTAGGCACTGGGTTAAGCACATTGCAAATGTCTCATTGGATCCTCACAGCCACCCTAGAAGGTAGGCGCTATTATTATCCCCAATTTAAGTTTGAAACATCTGAGACAAATTTAAGAAAAAAAAAAGACTCTTGTTAGGGCCATATGGCTAGTGTCTGAGACTGAATCTGAACTCAGATCTCCCTGACTCCAGGCCCAGGGTGCTGTCCACTGTACCACCTTGTTGCCTCTGATACCAGCATGCATTAGTGGAGGAGTATACTCTATGTTAATAAGTGGAATGTTACAAACCCAAGTGACTATGAACAAAAATAGGGAGGTTCAAAAAGGGGAGGGTGGGTTTGGGGAGAAACTTGGTAAATGTGAGATGCTTACAAGTCGTTCAGTTGGAAATGTCCAGCAGGCAGTCAGAGACGCAGGACTGGAGAATACAAGCTTCTGGGGGGTTCCTTGTTTTGCTTTCGTCATTATACATTCTGGTGCAGGTTCATGTATCCAGTAAACAGCTAATAGATGTTTTGGGGACTGGATTAGATGGTCAACCCACGTCATCACCGCATTTCCTTCTGATGACAGCGATACCACCGGAGCTGACAAATAATGATGATTTCTTGACTTTGGACAACAAAGACACTACTTGTGATGGCACAGAAAGGCAAGGTGACCTCATTAACTGCACGCTTCTATCCTAGTGACCCCACTTTGGGGAAAACCTTTCTAAAACCTTGACTTTTCATTTTTCAACTAACTCTTTAAAATTCTGAGAATGTTCAAGATTTAAAAAGTTTTCCCACAAAGAACGTTTCTCTGAAGCTATAATGTGCCTGTTGCCCAATAAATTTGAAGGTTGGCCCTAGAATATTTCTTGAGATGAGATGAGAATAATAATCTATCACCATTCACAGTATAATGGTAAGAAATGGAGTCACCAAGGATATGGAGGAAGTTAAAAAAAAATAAAGCAGAACCAGAGCTAGATTTTTTTTGACCTGGGTAAAGGGAAAGGGAGCAGAGGGCTAGAAAATGCTTGTGCTACTGAAGCTGCTGCTGGGAAACAAGGGGAGAGAAGAGTGTGAGGCAGAACGCTGGGTCAGCTGCTATGGAAGAGGCAGCACATTCCCCAAACACCACAACTTTCCAGACCATTGAAGGGGGAGGTTTTGCACCTTAGGGAGAGGCTGCTGTTACCATGGGAAGGGCAAGGTAGAAGAGGAAGCACACCCCTGGATGGGGTTATAGTTAAGTCTAAAATTTTTTGCCCTTGAACAAAGCCCTGATGGCCCCACCTTAGTTACCGCTGGAAAAAAGTAATGAAAGACCATCAGGGTCTGGGAGCATTGATTGAAAGTTGTGAAAAGGCAGTCTTTGGTGTAAGATAAGAGGAAATATTCTAAAAATGAATGCTACTATTCCCTTCTTGGGAGGTCTCCAAGCACACCAAGATGACCATCTGTTGATATAATTGAGGAGACTTCTAATCAGGCTTGGGTTGGAACAGGTGACCTCTGAGGTTTCTCCCACCTCCAACTTCCTACAATTCTGTGATTCCATAGCTGATTTCTGTCCAATCATCGCATATTCTTGATTGCTTGCCACATTCAAGGCCTTTGTGTTATACGGTGGGTGGTGTAAAAATGAATAAGATTTGGTCTCCATCCTCAAGGAGGCTGCAATGTAGATCAGGGGTGAGGCACAGAAGATATATATATAATATATATTTTGAAGTCCAAGGTAGCATTGTTAAAGGTCACTGTGAGAGAGGTAGCCAGACCCGCTGAAATTCTGAGGGCTCCTGGGATAGGAAGCCTGCCAAGTGACGCACTTCTAGAGCTTGCAGGGCTCTAAGGCAGTGTGGTAAAATGGGTAGTTAATAACAATCGTGATAGTAATAGCACTTTAAGGTTTGCACAATACCTTACAAATACCTCCTTTTATCTTTATAACACTTAGACATAAGTACTATTGTCCCCATTTTACAGATGACAAAATTGAGACACAGTTTAAGTAACTTGCCCAAGGTCACACAACCATTTTCAGAGGCAGGATTTTAACTCAGGTCTTCCTGATTCCAGGTCCAGCAGTCTAATCACTGAGATGCCTTAAGATAGATACCTTGGTATAAAAAAAAAAAAAAAAAAGAACTGGTCTCCACACTAAGAAGATTTGGGTTCAAGGGCCTCCATTTGGCACATACTGGGTATTTGACCTTGATTAAATCACCTAACTTTTTGGTACTCTAAGACCATAAGTCACCAAGATGCCCATCAGCTCTTTCTCTGGGAGTTTCCCATATCAATGAAATGAACCCTCCTCAAGGCTCCACAGTGTTATCAACTCTCTTGGTAATGTTGAGTAAAATGCTGGCCTCCTGGGGTGGGTCAGCAAGGTACCTGATACTGTACAGTGATAGGGGTCTGTGAGATCCTAGAGTTGAGAGGTAGTATGTGAGCCCCTCTCATTGGGTTTTAAAAATGTATCACTAATGCAGCCGGGTCAAAACCCCATATCCATTACTGCTGCCTTGCTGTCAACGTAGAGAGTTCAGAGAGGCTAGAACTCAGGCTCCAAATGGATCGGCTTATTCTTGGTACTATACCCTTCCATTTTCTTTAGGGAAATGAAGTAAAAAATAAAAAGGGCAAACACAGCCATGAAAAGCCTTATGGGATCAGGTCTCGTTTTTTTTTTTTTAATAAGTAAGCCCTTGGATTTATTCCTATTTTGATTGGTTCATTCAATCAGCAAGTATTCCTTAAGTATCTATTATGTATCTGGCAGTGTGCTAGAGACTGTGGGAGGAGACCAAAAACCAGCATCCATCCATATCCAGTGCAGTGAATGAATCCACAGCCAAGTTCATAGGATGTCAGGATCATGGATTTAGGGAAAGAAGAGACCTCAGAGGTCATCCAGTCCAACACTTCCATTTAAAAGATGAAAAAGCTGAAACTTAGAGGAGATAAGACTTAAGTATGCTTCTATTCAATCCATGCATTATGAAGCAGCTGCTCTGCCCTTACAGAGTTTGGATTCTATTAGAGGGGAGCCACGTGTGCCCCAGTAGGTAAATATAGAGTATATATAAAATTATGTAAAGTAATGTGTTTGAGAGAGACACTGGGGGGGGCAGAGAAAGACAGAGAGAGACAGAGACAGAGAGACAGAGATAGAGACAGAGAGATGAGGAAAAGTATAAAAAACAGCACCTGAGTAGAGAATTTTGAAGGAAACTAGGATCTCTAACGATGGGGAGATGAGAAAGAAGTGTATTGCAGACATGGGGGACCACCTGTGCACAAATTTGGAGGTGAGATGTGGAAGCAAGAAAATCTATTTGAGTGTAAGGTGGGTGAAGAGCAATAAAATGAAATAAGGTTGGAAAGGTAGCTAGATGGGAAGTACATTTGTAGTGGACTTTAAATTCCATGTTGAGAATTTTATATTTTATCCATCAGTTTTAGGGAGACACTGAAGTTTTGGTAGGAGGCGAAAACTGTTTTTAGGAAGGTCATTTTAGTAGCTATGTGGAGGATGAATTGGAAAGGGACAAGAGGGCCAGATCTTGAAGAATCATAAAATAGTATTGGAAATTCTTGGTTAGTTTACATAGGGCAGGCCCCCACAGGACTCAGAGTCCCCTTAATGCTTCTGAAATTCCTAAACTGTATTTTATTGTGTCCATGTTTTTCAAATCCTTTAGCTCCAAATCCCAATGAATCTTCGCACCAGATAAGGGGGAAAAACACAATAACACTCACACATGAATTTGAAGGGTGTAAAGCATTTAATGAGACCAAAAAAAAAAATTAAGTACCAGAAATTATCCCATCCTTATACAAAAGAGCTAAAATGTCCCTCAGATACCATGACACCCATGAGAGAGGGAATATTCCTTTTCAAACAACTTATGGTCTTGGATACTATCTCATTTCTACTCTACTATTTCTTAGAGCAGCTGTTCCCTACTGCCCCCAAGGCTGCAAGGATTGATTCCTCACAGAGCGGATGCTATCATCTGCTGCTAGGTATATATCCACTGGGCTGCCACCTACTACCAAGAATTTCCTTTGCTGAGGCACTGCTATCTGCTGCCATACTTCTTTCTCCCCACAGGGTGTATTATTATACTGTTGTGAAATATCCCATGCCTCAGGCTCATTCAGTTCTTCTGTGAGTCAGACCCCCAGCTGTACCCAGTGGGAAAAGAAGAGAGTTCCAAAAGTTATGATCTCTGAAACCCTTTGGGAATTCTTCCAGGCCTATTTAATGTTTGGGGTAAGTAAATTTCTTTCAAATGTCATCATACTTCTTTGGGAGCAAGCTGCCAATACCATGGAAACTTCCCTGGAGCTCCAACATGCAACATATCTCAAGGAAACACTTCAACAATGCTGAGGCTAGTGATCTTTTTCCTAAATGTCTATAGCTACATTCACTTTGCTGTCCTTTGTACACACACACACACACACACACACACACACACACACATTGTGTGTGTGACAGAGAGTGAGAGAGAGAGAGAGAGAGAGAGAGAGAGAAGAGTATGACTGCAAACATAATTTTAAAACATAGAAGTGAGCAGGGTGAGAGGTGGTGAGGAAGGAGGGATTTAAGTGAGATTCAAATGTTTAAGGAATTCTGAATGGGGTTCAGCAGAAAGTAGTTTGAAATGCCCTTGATCCCCGGGGCAGGAGCTAAATACCAGGACTGGGAGCTTCCCAATATCAAGGAAGCCAAGAAGACCTCAGCATGGGCGTGTCACCCAGAGCAGACATGCTAAACCACCCTCTGTCAATCACCTCAGAATGATGGGGAAAAGAGGGGGAAAAAAAGTTCTTTTCAAACTGAAGCCTACAAAAAGAAAAACACTTATAAGCCCAAGAACTGCCTGCCTGCCAACTCCAAAGGAAGTGGGGAGTGCTGGTCCAAAGTCAATCTGGCTTCCCCGGAGGGAGACTGAAAAGAGAAAAGGCAAAAGGAGAAGCATCTTGGGGCTGATGCGCCTTCACATCCTCATACTTAAAGTGTTCATTCTCTTGTATGTTCACAGATCTACACGCTGTGCTTTTTAAAAGCTTTTTTGTTTTGTTTTACTTTGGGCCCCTCCTAATTCTCATTCACAGCCATGATTCTAGGGTCTATCTTTTTTTTTTAACAGAACAGAGAAGGTAGTTAGATTCCAAAGTGCATATAATTCTCAGGACAGCCCTTAAGGGCAGGAAATCTCTCAAACTGTATCAATGAAAAAAATCACCCTTATCTTCAAAATAAAATTTAAAAGTTTTCCCATTTACTAGACTCATTCACCTTCTGCACCCCTTCCCCCTCCCCCACTCCCTTTGTAGCTATTTCATCACTAAAATAAAAGCAGAAGAATCACTGTGTGGTATTTCTTTGATGTAGATGTCTGGCCATAATATGGAGAGCATGATATTCTTCCTTGAAAGACACAATGATCATCAGTCTCACAACTAAACAGAATCTCAAAGGTTGCTGGTCTCCAATTAAATGGAAAGTTGGGTCTTGATTAGGTCAAATAGAGAATTCCATGAAATGGTCAGGTGCATTCAAATTCACACTATTTAAAGTTGTAATTATGTAAAATATGGTTACTGATGACAGTCCAAGGGAAATACACAGTGTGGATTCGAATAATGTAACCACTTTGGGGGCTTCATCACTCACCACTGACACTAATCTGAACCTGGTTGTAATCAAGTCATAGACTTTAGAGCTGGGAGGATATTAGAGATCACAGGGACCCTTCTATTATAACCAAGGAAACAGATTTCCAGGGGGCAGTAGATAATACCCAAGAGCACACAGCTTACAAGTAGCCAGAAGAAAGGACAGAACCTAGGCCTCAACTTCCTTCAGTTGTTTCAGTCATGTCTGGCTTTTTTTTTTAACTTTTTGGAGGACAGAAGGCAGGCCAATTGGGGTTAAGCGACTCTCCCAAGGTGACATGGTTAGTGTTAAGTGTCTGGGGCTGGATTTGAACTCAGGTCCTTTTGACTCCAAGTCCAGTACTCTATTCACTGTGCCACCTAGCCACCCCTTATCTGACTTTTCTTGACCCAATTTGAGGTTTTCTTAGCGAAGATAATGCAGTGGCCTGCCATTTTCTTCTCCAGCTCATTTTACAGATGAGGAAGCTAAGGAAAGCAGAGTGAAGTGACTTGCCCAGGGTCACACAGCTGTAAGTGTCAGAGGTTGGATGTGAACTTAGGAAGATGAGTTTTCCTCACTCCACGTCCAGAGTTCTATCCACTGCATCACCTCTACTTCTAGACCCATTCTGTTCCTTCAGAGAGGTGATATGGAGTACTACATCCAGCATTTCTGACTTGGATTTAGAAAACCTGAATTTAAATTTTGACTCTGACAAAGAACTAACCTCTCTGAGTCTCAGTTTTCTCATCTGCGGTTGGTACAGTTGATAAGAGCTTTGGCCCTGGAGTTAGGAAGACCTGAGTTCAAATCCAGCCTTATACACTTCCTAGCTGTGTGACTTTGGGCAAGTCACTTAACTTCTGTAGGCCTCAGTTCCCTCATCTGTAAAAAGGGAATAATCATAGCAGCAGGTTACCTCTCAGGGTTGTTGTGTGGACCAGATGAGACAATAATTGCTAAGTGCTTCATACAGGGCCGAGCACATAGTCATCACTATGTAAATGCTAGTGATTTATTATCAACAAAATTGGGCTAATGATGCCTCCTGAAATTGTTGTAAGGAACAAAAGAGACAAGGCATCTAAACACAACTGATCGCTGGTGCTTTATGAACCTTCAAGCAATCCATTTAAATGTTTGTTAGCTAGTAATATTATTATACCTAGAACTACTATGGTTCATGCCACATAATAAGGCTAGACATGTGTAAGACAGAACTGAGTTTTCAAGTACGTTGATTTCTCTTCTGAAGTTTTATTTCCATTTATACAGAAAAAAAGAGAAAAAAAATCTCTTAGAATTTTAGAGAATTGCATAAAAGAATTCTCCTGTCCATCTCCTCGTCTCTTCTCCTCCTTCCTATTCCTCCATGTCTAGCCTACCCCACAAAATCATTTCAGAGAGAGAATTAAAAGTCGTCCAGATGCATAGGAAGTCAAGCCTCAATGTAGAAATCTATGATATACAGGACAATGCCCACCCTGAGGGCTGTCATTATAGCCCACCCAGTAATCCTGGAGCCCACAAGTCAGACTCAGTCTCTGAGGAAGGCAGTATAAAACCTTGTTGCTGGACTGTCCTTCCTCAATAGAACCAACTGAATGAGAGCCCCTAGAAAGGAGGCTTCAGGTAGAAAAGGAATCACAGAAGGGAGGAACTTTGGGAGCTGCCATGCACAGAAAGACTAATTCGAAAGAGCATAGTTATGTGATCTAGTTATGTTCAAGAGACATAATTTCTAGATAATCAATCATTTTATTCATTATGATTAATGAGTAATTAATTTTTAAATGGTCATTTGACCATCTCTTGTGAACCAAAGATGGATCATGGTTGCCTGTTAATGCTTATATGCCCTTGGAAGAGTAGGTGTTCCCAACAGGCAGCAATCAATTCTGATTGGTTAACAATCAGAAGAATGAATATTATAATGAGAGGTGGGCTTTAATGAGGGGCTAGTAGATGTGACTTTATGTCACTTTTACTCCCTGACCACCCCAGCCCCAGCAATCAGACAAAGGATCTACGTCCTTCCCAAGCCTGAGTGGAATGCAATGGGCTTCCACACTGATGTGGGGTCTGAAGAAGACTGAGGAGAATGTTAAGTGAAATCTCATTATCAGCCCTATTCTTCAGAGGCTGATTTGACCAGCAGAGAATGAGGGAATATGAAGGGGAAAACATCCTGATTTCCCCCAATTGTAAATGGTTATTAATATGAGAGAAATAATCATTTCTCTCACTGATGCATCTGTACTGTGGATCAGGGAGACCCCGACGCACAGGGGGAACAGCACTGTATTCAAAGTTCGAAGAACTGGGTTTGAAAGGATTCAGAACAGACTTCATCATTTACTGCTTGTGGGACTCACTCTGGCCCTCAGTGCCTCAGTCTCCTGTCTCTAAAATGGGATGGTTGGTCTAGATGGCCTGTGAGGCCCTCCTAGCTCTAAACCCCAGAGGGAAGCTATGCCAGCTGTGCCCTATGTGCCAACTGCTGAATACACACACCTTAATGAAAAGCCCAGCAGGACAGACCAAACTTGGTTTTCTTCAAGCAGTAAACAATAAGGCCCTAGAGAGAGTGAAAATGGTGGAATATCACCAGAGTTTGCCCTAGGAAGTGACAATTAGCCAACCTTACTAGTGATCACAAGTACTTGTCCTAGAGAGCCTTCTGAGGCTTCTCACTAGTGTTCTTGATCTAAGACGAGTAGTATGAGTCAGAAGGGACAACAGAGGCTATCTAATCCAACCCCCTCATTTACAGATGGGGAAACTGAGTCCCAGGCAGGGGAAGGGGTTTTCCTAAGGTTGGATAGAGCCAAGAGTCAAACCTAGAGTTTATGACTTTACATTCTATGTCTTTCAAGTACAGTACATTTCAGCGCCTCCTCCAGATCCGAGCTTCTGTGACCCTATGTGTTCAGTGCTCTAAGGCTACCCCTAGCTGTGCTGGGAGCTCACTCCTTCATCCTTCCCCGTGTAGCTAGGCTCATCCATGCAATGTCCAGGTTGCTTGTATCAGTGCCTCAATCTCTCCCCACCTCTCTCTGCTTATCAAAACCTGTTTGTTCCCCTTCCTAGAAGGAAGTATGGTACAGTGGAAGGAGCACTTCCTCTGGAGGCAGAGGCCCAGGGTTCAAACCCCACCTCCAAAGCTCACTCCTTATGTGACCTTGGACAATTTGCCCCAGTGGGTCTCAATGTCCTTATCTGTGAAACAAGGAAAATAAGGAACAACTAATTCAGTGGATAGAGCTACGACCCTAAAGTCAGGAGGACTTGAGTTCAAATCTGGCCTCAGTCACTTACTAGTTGTGTGACCCTGGACAAGTCACTTAACCCTGTTGGTCTCAATTCTCTCATCAGTGAAATGAGCTAGAGAAGGAAATGGTAAACTGTTCTACTATCTCTGCCAAGAAAACCCCAAAGGGGTCACAAAGACTCAAACACAACATGACTAAATAACAAAATAAGAGAACTGGGCTAGATGTGCTCTGTCCTCCTTCCCAGTTGTAACCCCATGATCGCTTTCCTCAGAGCCCTGCCAGGTGACAGACTAGCTACTTAGACAAGCTAATTCTTGCCTGCTGGTTAATGTGTGATGATGGGGAGATTTTTATCTCACAATTTGCTCCCATAATAACCCTGGGAGGTGAGTTCTATTATTATTCTCACTTTACAGGGTGAGTCAAACTGAGTCAAACAAGGTGAAGTGACTCACCTAAGGTCATATAGTCAGAAAGTATATGAAGCTAAATTTGAACACAGGTCTTCCTGAATCTGGGCCAGGGCTTTATTCATTGACCTATCTGATTTCCTCACATTATCACAAGATCTGGAGCTCAGATGGGGTCTTAGAGATGATCTAATTCAATTCCCACATTTTGCAGATGAAGAGTCTAATGCCCGGGGAGGGGAAATGACTTTGGGAAAGCCAGTAGTAGAAAAGAGGCAGTTTTCAATGGATAGAGTGGTTTGCCTTGGAGTTAGGACGCTATGGGTCCAAATTCTGCTTCTAACACTCGCTACAAAACCTTGGACAAGTCACTCATCCTTTCTGAGTCTCAATTTCCTCATCTGTAAGAGGAAGATAAATCCTACCTCTCAGCTTATGATGAGGTTCAAATAATAAAATGTTAGTAAAAGCACTTTGAGAACCTTAAAGCATCATAGACATGTCCATTAACAAAAGGGCCAAAGGCAGGAACCTCCAAAATCTTAGCCCAAAGGGAATGTGGCCAGTAGCAGGAGCTCTGAGTACTATACAGGCCAGGAGGAAAGAACTTTTATTGACCCTTGTATCACACCATCAGCCAGTAGGACTTGCTTAAACATTTCTCTTCTATCAAGCTGTCCAGCTGAGTGGTACATGTTACCTGAACCAAGGCTGTCACCATGTCCATGAGGTAATGAGAGACTTCATGTGAACTCCTTCTTCTCTTTCAACTCTTGGTCCCCCCAAAATTTTCATTCAGACCATGGACTCATCACTCACTGAATATCTGAACTGGAAGAGACCATGGAGGTCATCTTGCCCAAGGCTCTCATTTCACAGCTGGGAAACGAAAGGCAACAACACCCTAGAAATCCTGGAGTTGCTCTTTCAAGGTGACACAGGCAGATATGAGTCTCACAGCATTTTCTTAATTTGATTTATTTCAAAGTGTCACATTTGTCCAAAGAAAAGAACAGAAGGACATGTTTGCTTCTATCTTTAAAGAAATGTTTCAATAAGATTTAGAAAAAATTCCAAGGAATAAAATAAGACTTCCCTTCAATGACCTTATGATTCTATTTTGATGGCAGTTGCTGGACATGAGTCAATTACAACAAAAGGAATGTGTATAAGAATTCACCAAGGGACATTTGTAAGTGACTGTGGATACAAAGGTCATTTAAAACACTTTGGACCTTGCAATTAATCAGGAAAATTGAATCTTGCCAAATATAAATATTTTCAATTACGACCATTTTGGACTCCCTGGGCTCAAATTTGTTCTAACTTTTCATTTTCGTGCTGAGTGGAACCAACTGTATATCCCTTCTCCCGCCAACTCATTTACTCACCATGGAAACACCAAGCTCGAAACAACCAAATTACAACCTTTGGAATGTCTGTGTATGTTCCTTTTTCTGCCTGGGTGAGCATTCTGGTGTGAATGTCCATGTTCTGGGTGAAAATTAACCCACCAGGGCCTAAATCAGTATCTTCCCTAAAGTAGCCAAAAGCAAGGAGGTGAAAACCCTCAGTTCCCAGTAGAAAGAATAGGAAGAAGAAAGCATATCACAATTGCAATTTTGAAGTATAACCTAGTCATCAAGTACAACTGTAGAAACCGTTACATTCATCTCACTGCTGCTAGAGGCTGATGTCAGTTGGATACTCCTGTCAGGAGGAGGAATCTTCCCACCAACTAACTCATCTGTGTTTCTCTTGGGCCGCAGCAAGATAATGTAGCACTTGGGTGCAAATACACAGCCAAGCAAACCAAAGCTTGATGCCAGGATGGCAAAGATTTCCACGGCCACTTTGAACTTGCCCTTGGTGCTTAGGTAAGCGGGAACAAAAGAGATCCAGACAATGAAGAAAACCAGCATCCCGAAAGTGATGCACTTTGCCTCATTGTAATTATCAGGCAGTTTGCGGGCGACAAAGGTGGTTAGGAAGGAGAGCAGAGCCAGAAAGGCATCAAATCCAAATACCGAGCACAAGAACTCGATGGACCCTTCATTGCATTCCAGAATAATCTTTATGTTTTGGGACTCCATGTTTTTGTACACCTTGGGGGGCATCATCACCAAATAGGCAGTGCACATAGCAGTCTCAATGAGAACTGAAATGAGGACGATGAGCTTTTGATAAATGGGCCGGATAGATATGAATCTGACTTTTGATCTGGACACTCTGTAGGATAAAAATAATGCAATGGTTTTACCTAAAATGCAGGAGAGACAAAGAGAAAAGCCCATAGCGAGTGTCACCTGGCGGGCCATGCAGGACCAGTTGTAGGGTTTGCCAATGAAAAGGAGAGAAGTGAGAAGCGTGATGATGAGAGAGAGCTGGAGAAGAAAACTTAACTCCCTGTCATTGGCTTTGGCCAGGGGAGTTTTCCTATAAATCACATACACGACTGTGACAGCCAGGACCACCAACGCCCCAAAAATAGACAAAGTCACAAGGGTAAAACCTAAGGCTTCATCATAAGCCAGGAATTCCACCTCTTTCAATACACATTCATCCTTGGCAGCATTGGACCAGTAATCTTCATGGCATTTGGTGCATTCCCTTGAACCTGGAAAACAAACAGTAGGAAAACAGAAAGTCTGTGGGGCAGGCAGGGAATTCTATTTCCTTTGTACCACAATGAAAGAGTTAGAGATCTTAGAGTTTATCTAGACCAGTAGTTCCCAACCTTCCTAATGCTGTGACCCTTTAATACTTGTATGTGGACGTATCTGCATGTGGGTGGACCTGCCTGGAGATGCATAGAGGAGTGGTGTCTCGGTTCCCAAGACTATCAGAAATATGTGTTTTCTGATGGTCTTAGGTGATGCCTGTGAAAGGGTCATTCAACCCCCGAAGGGGTCACAACCCACAGATTGAAAACCGCTGATCTAGACCAATCCCTTCATTTTACAGATGAGGAAACTGAGGTCCACATAGGTTAGTAGCTTGTCAAGACCCATGCCCTGGGTAATAGCAAAGCATCAGGGAAACTGCTAGATTTGGAGTCAGAGGCCCTGTGTTCAAATCATAGCCTTGGCACTTACTATCTGAGTGACCTTGGGAAAGTCACTCACTCAGTCTTTTGGGCCTCAGTTAAGGGACTGGTCCAAATGACTTCTAAGTCCACTGCTGCTTTCTGATAAAGCAATCAAGAAGTACTTATTAAGTAAGCACTTACTATGAACTTAGGAACTGTGCCAAGTGCTCAGTATACAAATGTAAAGGCAAAATAGTTCTTGTTTACAATGAGCTCATATTTTTACCAGAAAAATAGCTATAGTATATGTATACATGCATACAAGCATGTGTACGTGTGCATGCATGCATATGCACATATGTGTGTATGTGTACAAACATATATGCATTGCACTAATGTGTGTTTTGTGCACACGTGCATGCATGCATGTGTGCATATACATATGCATGCGTGTGTGCATATATGTGCTGTGTGTGTGCGCATGCATGCATGCATATGTAAAATACAAGCTCATTTCAGTGGTGAAGCACTAGGGGTCAGGCATGTAGGAAAAACCTTCTAAAGGGTAAGAGGTGGTTCTTTAAGAGAATGATGAAAAAGGTTGTAATTCTAAGGTGAAAGAGAAGAGGAAATATATTTCAGGCATCGGGAAGAGCCTGAGAAAAAATATGTAGATGTGAGATGGAAGCTGTGTGAGAAGAACAGCATAAAAAGACCGCTCCAGTGAAGCACTAAGGGCAGGAACAGACAGGATGTGTGTTGAGGCTAAAATGGGTTTAAGTGGGAGCCATATTGTGAAGGGTTTAATATGCATAAGAGAACAGTTTGTATTTGATCCTGGCACACTAGAAAGTTACAGATGAGGAAACTGAGGCCCAGAGAGGTTCATTGCCTTTCCTGAGGTCGTATAGAAAGTAAATAGTGGAGAGTTCTTTGTGTCTGCATCCTCTGTGCATGGCGCACAGTAGGCACTTCATACTCATTGACTGGCCCATCTGAGTTTTTGGTAACCCCACTGCTGGTTCTCACATGCCCTTTTGATCCTCCTCTTTCAAATAAAACAGGATAATCCTGATCTTTGTAACAAATAAGCAGAACCAAGCAAAGCAAGCCCACATAGCTGCCATATTCAAAACGGGTTGCCTCATTCTGTACGTCAAGCCCATGGCTGTTCTGTCAGGAGGTGATTTATTAGCAGTACTCTGGAATTATGGGTAATTTTTCCCTTTCCATTGATGATATTGTTCCTGGGGTAGTCATTGACCCTGCATATCACTGTTCTGCTAAATGCTCACTTTCCTTACGTCGTTCAGTGAGGAATGCTTGTATTTGCCATAGAGGAATTTAGCATACAGTAAGTTCACTTTGGGTATCACGCAAGAGATTTTAATTATGGAAATAATACAATGACTTTGTTCCAAAATGACCTTTCACATCACCAACACAGAAAATAACAACAACTATTTTTGAAATGTACAAAAAAAAAGTCAAGAGGGCAAAGGTCATTTCCCTATTGTTATTACATTTTTTTAAAAACCTCGCTACAACAAAAACGAAATGCAGCCAAATCTGCTTCATAAATGGTCGAAGATGACCTCACTATACCTGGCTGAGAGGACACATGACCATCTGCGCATGGGATACAGTCAAAGCAGCAGATCGGCTCCCCTTGGCGAATCCCCTTCCTCGTTCCAGGCTTACAGAGATCGGTGCACACCGATTTGGGGCGCTAAAGAGAACGAGACACAGGTTTTTATTCTCCTACATTAATGACGCTGAAACTGGGTTGATAGGGCCAGATCCAGGTCTAGAATGCCACAGAGCTCTTCATGCACGTCCCTCCTTCCTCCTCCTCCCCTGCCTTCCCACTTCAGACCAACTGGAAAAGACCAGAAGTGGAAAACCTAAGTTGGGGCATTGCTCCCAGCTCTGCCTCGTGGCTCCCCCTGGGACAGAAAAGAAAGGTGATCCAAACTCCAACCCATCCTTCACTAGCATGGACTGTCTGCATCTGTTCCCCTTCAGTAATATGCAAAAGAATCCCATGAAATTGGAAAGCCGGTAGGTCACTTCCAGCTCCATATAAAGCCCTCTTCTGATTCGGGGGCTACTACTTAAGTCCTTCTCCCCTTCATGTCTTTTAGAGAGACAAAATCACAAGTAAGACTGGGTAGATTGTTTTTATCTGACTAGCACTGATATCACCGTCATCCTGATGATAGCTAACCTTGAAATGGTGTTTGGAGGTTTGCAAAGTGCTTTTACTAATAAAGCTCATTCCATCCTCATGACCACCCTTTAAGGTAGTGCTATAATTAACCCTATTTTACAGATGAGGAGGCTGAAGCAAACAGGGGTGGAAGGACTTGCCCAGGGTCACACAGCTAGTAAGTGTCTGAGGTCACATTTGAACTCAGGCCCTCCTGACTCTAGGCCTAACCCTCTAGGTATCCGGCAGCCAGAAGGTTTACCTAATGGCACCATATTAACTATGAGAAAGAGAAAAATAATCAACCAATGACAAAATGGTTACACTGAGGTGCTACTCAATCTGCTTTTGAAGTCCTGCCTCTGGGACCTCAGCTCCAATGTCCCAGGCTGGAGTAGATACTAAGTTATTTTATTCAATGTTTCACTGACAACTAAGGAAGAATGTTGCAAGTGGAAATTGCCAACTGTAAGTTGAAGGTGGTTACATAGTAGCTAAAATGTCTCTGGTCTACTTTCATATCAGGATAATGGGAATGTAAAGAGCAGCCTCTGAGTGATGCAGCCACCAAAGACTTTCCCTATCCCAGGCAGTGAACTCCTAGTGAGAGCTGATTCCTTGTCCAGCTCCTTCTGCTGAACCTCGACCATTGCTCCAGGAGGCGTCTTTCTACGAAGGTGCTAAAAACTATCCAACTGGCTTTTGTATGCTGGGAGATAACAGTGCGATAGTTAAGCATCCTCACTAAGGATTTAAGAATGTCCATTTCCAAGATCTTAGCAAATAAGAATCATGGCTGATGGTTATATGGTGCTTATTGTTGTGACAGACTCTGTAGTGAGTACTTTACAAATATATCATTTTACCCTCACAACAACCCTGGGAGATAGGTGCTATTGTTACCCCCCTCTTACAGATGAGGAAACTGAGGCAAGCAGAGGTTAAGTGACTTGCCCAGGGTCACACAGCTAATATTTGAGGTCAGATAACTAACTCCCTAAAAATTGTTAGCTATATCCTCTATAATATTGGAAAGCCCTACTATGCTGACACCATAGGAAACTGATGGAACAAGGAAAAGGTTGATTTGTGGGAACATTCAAGGTGTGAGGATCTAATGAAGACTGTTAGTAACTTTGCTCTCATGTTTATCTCTTCCTTCTCCAGGATCTTCTATAGCTCCCTTTCCACTCCTTTTGCTGCCCTCAGGCACGTGTGATCATCCTGAGTTTGATCAAAGTCCTTCACTTGGCCCAGCTCCTCCTCTAATGCTCAGTTTCTCTCCTTCTTTCTACCACAAAACTTCTTAAATGAATAGTGTACAGCCTAGGCCTCTTTCCTCATGAACCATTCCCTTTTCAGCTTCCTGTAATATGAAGTCAGTTTCACCAATCACTTTCATCTAGTCTACCCCTACTATTGCTCTGAAACTGCTCTTTCAGTGATGCCTCCCCGCTTGCCAAATTCAATGGTCTTTTGAATAAAAATGTATTCTCCTTGTCTTTTTTTTTCTTCTTTTTTTTTTGGAGGGTGGAATGCAGGGCAATCAGGGTTAAGTGACTTGCCCAAGGTCAAACGGCTAGTAAATGTTTAAGTGTCTGAGGCTGGATTTGAACTCAGGTCCTCCTGACTCCTGGGCTGGTGCTCTACTCACTGTGTCACCTAGCCCCACCACCACCACAATTGAGATCTTTACTTTAAGACTTTGTCTGTTGATCTGATTTCTTTTCCCTATAATCTCTTGTTTCAGAGAATGCATCCATTTTTAACTTTGACTTTCCATCTGTGTTTAAGATCTGTCTTTCTGACCAATCAAAAGTTGTTTTTACTATCTGGAGGTGAGCCAAGGAAATGGAAGAATGTGGGAAGGATCAGGAAAGGGTAAGTGTGGTTTGAATTGGAGAGTAGTTGATCAGCAGGTGGTGGAACTATCAGTCACACACCTAATCTGGAAATGTTTGTGAAACAGTATCATGGTCCCAGAATGGGGCCAAGTTATTGCAAATGGTGGCAGGGAGAAGTGGGGTAAGACAATACGCGGAAAGGAGTGGAATGAGAAAAGGTGGAAGCAGGGGCACCAATCAGCTAAGGGCCTGCAATACCTTAGAGCTGCCTCTCCTCCCTAGATCTTTCTAGAATTCTTCTAGTTCAAGGAGCAGATTAAGTGTCCACCCTCTTTTCTGCCCACCTATTCTTTTACAGCACCAGCACAATGGGACAAAGATAGCACTGACTTTTTGAGGGGCTTTGAAACTCTATATCCCTGGATGGGGCTGACATTTCATTAAGGGGACCCATTAGGTTAAAAAGCTCAGCTTTCTAGAAAATGGTGGGCATTTATTTTTCCTGAGACCTTCTCTAGGCTTTGACACCACCAGAGTAACCCTGGACCCAGGTTGCCACTCTTTGTCCCCTTCCACCAACTGTTTCACTCTGTGCCAAAGCTTTCCCATCTGCACTTCTGTGAGATTAAGAGCCTCTCTCCCAAATCACACTGGGCCAGGTCTGTGTCTGGGAACACTAAACTTGGACTGATTCTGCATTTCTACAAAGGAAACACCACCACTAACACCACTGACAATGTGGGTTAGCATCCGCACAGCAATTATTATCAATTTAGAGAATTGTCAAAGTAAGGAGATTCAAACCAAGATTTGAACCCACATCTTGTGAATGTAGATCTTTAGTTCATTCCACTCCAGGGAAGGCAATAATAATTTATTTAGAACTACCAGGTGTTAGACACCATGCTAAGAGCTTTGTACCAAGCTGCAACTTTGGTCATCTCTTCCCACCCACATCCACACCCCTTGCTGTCAATGAGAAGGAAATTCTTTAGTTTGGGAATTAGACGTTAGGGGAAAAAATGGTGCATACCCAGCAAAAGGCTAGGGATTTGGGGACAGCTAGGTGGTATAGTGGATAGAGCATTGAGCCTGGAGTGAGGAACATTCATCATCCTGAGTTCAAATCCAGCCTCAGACACTTCCTAGCTGTGTGACCCTGGGCAAGTCACTTTACCATGTCTGCCTCAGTTTCCTCATCTGTAAAATAAGCTAAGAAGGAAATAGTGAACCAGTCCAGTATCTTTACCAAGAAAACCCCAAATGGGAGCACAAAGAGTTGGACAAGACTGAAATAACTGAATAAACATAAACAGTCATAAGATGAAGAGTAACCATAATGGTATTTGAAAAGAAATTTCTTTGTACCCATCTATAAAATAGAGTCCAAGGTGACTCACCTCCAATGTTTCAGTGTTCCAATATATAGGTACATTATTCATCACCATCTCATATTCAGAATCCGTGAACTCATATTTCCCAATCTTTACAAAGTCAATTTTCCCAGCATCATTTAGTTGCCAGTTCAAGATATCATAAAATCCATTCACGTCTCCATTTTCATCAAGTTCCAATGTGACACCATCGTGGGTTTCAAATTTAAGTATCTTCATGTAGTACATTAACTAGAAACCAGGCAATAGTAGCAGAAGCCTGTCAAAATCCTTGTAGTTTAGGAAACACAGTTTTGTGATTTAAAAAAAATCAAGCATATACATATAAACCTATACAGCCATTTATGGATTTGGGTTCCTCCCTTCCCCTTTAATCATTTAAAATCTATCTGTATTGGGATGAAAGGGAAGGCATATGATCAATATGGATGTAATGTAATGGCCCTGAGTTCAAATCCGGCCTCAGACACTTAAACACTTACTAGCTGTGTGACCTTGGGCAATTACATTACATCACAATGGCAATAGATGGTAAAACTGTCCTTATGGACTTCTGAGCAGGACACAAAGGGAACTGCATCACTTCCCAACTGCAGGTGATATGTAGAGCTACTGTATGTTACAGTGAGATTCTTTATGTAGGACTGTAGGATAGGGAGGTACCAAATAGCTGGATAAGGAAGGTCTTATCTGTTAGCAGAGTAGAAGGCCATGGGGAGCCCTAAATCACTCCCATCCACTTCCTACCACACTTTTCACTGAAGTCTGAGATTCCATTAATAGGAGGAGCAGAATTCCAGACTGCCTCCAAGGGCCATGCCAAGTGTATTCATTCAATGCTTTTGCTAGATATGGTAGGAAGAACAAATCTTATTTCAAAGTAAAAATATCAAATCCCCTTGTAATTCTTAGTATTAAAGTACATTTGCCCAGATAGGAAAAATTATAGTCAAATTACATACAAATTAGCTTTAATTTTTTTAAAATTCTCATGTAATTTGGCACAATTGACATGTCTGATCCCTTTGAAACTGAGCAGAAGAAGCTTAACCTTCTTCAACATGACAATTCTTCCAATATTTGAAAATAGGTTATTTTCCCCTCCTCTTCTTAAGTCTTCTCCTGGATAGGATAAACATCCCCTTATATTCTGAACCAATCTCATCCAGTTATCTCACTACCCTGGTTGTCCTCTTCTGGACTCGAACTTGGCTGGCTCTTCCTAAAATATCATGCTGAGCCCAGTCCTCTGAGAGGCCCCTGGATGACGGCTGAGTGTATCAGAGTTGGCCTCTCCAGTTCCTATCACTGCTCTGCCCATACTTTGAACATGCCCCAGGTGAGCCATTTCATTTTGGCTGCCCCCTCCCTCACAATGTTGCCTGAAGACTTTTTGTGTTTGTAATCCTTTCCATCTCTTCATTCTTTTCTCACAAGAACTGTTTTCTGGTCACAATTTATCCATCCTGTATTTGTGAAGTCAATTCTTGGAGCCCCAGTGTAGAAATGCACTTGTCTCTCTCATATATCTGACATTATTCAACTCCTTCCATCATTTTAGCCAGGATCTGCTTCCTAACTCCTGTCATCCAGAATATTAGCCATCTCTCCTGCCTTTGGGCTGTTTGTGAGTTAGATGAGCATGTATCTTATCTGTGCTATCAAGCACGCCACTGATTAAAATCTCAACCAGTGTAGATATGGCCAAGGTCAGAGCCCTCCCTCCAGCTAACATTGACCTATCTGGGTCCAGTCATTCAGTCAGTTTCCAATTCATCTCATTATGTTATTAGCCAGCCCATATCTCCCTATCTTTTCTATAAGACTATGACAGCTAACCTGACTGTCTCTTTAACAATGTGCTCTAAGCCAAGACTTCCCAACTGGTGGCTCAGAACAACATGGGTGTGGCAAGGCATGTGGCAAGCTTTCCTTCACAATTCCAAGCCCATTTCACCACACTTCTGCCCTCACCCATCACTAATTTATACCCCTTAGCTCCCAAACAAAGCTCAGCTTAAAGCTCATTCCCAGTTGTACTTTCTGCAGAGTTCTCCCCTTTTGTTTTCTCCCATTACATTGTTATGCTCGAGCAGAGTCTTTTTAAAGGGCTATGAACCTCTGCTCTTCATATTCATAGAAGCAGAAATTCCAAAATGGGAGTCATCTTTGATATCATATAGCATAGCTCAGCCTTCTTATTGAAAGAAGAAAAAATGGAGGCGCAGAAGGAGGTTAAATCATTTCATCAAAGACATGGAGCTAGTAAGTGGTCTACATCATCCAGGTTCTCTGCTTCAAACCCAGCCCTCTTTCCTCTAAACCATGTGGTCTCCTTGAAAAATCAGAGGGGCATGGCAGCCAAGGGTTTTCCTGTTTAGATTCCAAGCTCACTTGAAAAACAAGTTAAGAACCAAAAAATATTTTATAGACCTAGAAAAATAATAACAAAATTAATCTGGAAAAACAAAAGATCTAGAATATCAAGAGAACCAATGAAAAGAAATGCTAGGGAAGGTGGCCTAGCCATACCAGATCTTAAGTTATATTATAAAGTAGCTATCATCAAAACTGCATGGTTCTGACTAAGTAACACAGTGGTGGATCAGTGAGTGGAATAGGTTAGGTACATACGACACAGTAGTCAATAATTATAGTCATCTACTGTTAATAAACCCAAACACTCTAGTTTCTGGGACAAGAACTCACTATTTGACAGAAACTGCTGGGGAAACTGGAAAATAGTAAGGCAGAAACTGGGCATAGATCAACACCTGATGCCATATACCAAAATAAAGTTCCAATGGGCACACAGTTTGGATATAAAGGCTGATACTATAAACAAATAGGGAAGTAAGGAATGGTTTATCTGTCAGATTTACAGAGAATGGAGGAATTTTTCACCAAACAAGAGAGAACAATATGAAACAAAACGGATCATTTTGATTACATTACATTGCTAAGTTTTTGTGCAAAGTCAGTCCAGTCAAGATCAGGAGGGAAGCAGAAAACTGGGAAAGAATTTTTACAACTGGTGTCTCTGATAAAGGCCTCATTTCTAAAATATACAGAGAACTGAGTCAAACTGATGAGAATACAAGTCATTCCCCAGTTGGTAAAGAGTCAAAGGATATGAACAGGCTATTTTAAGAGGATGAAATTAAGGCTATCTATACTCATATGAAAAAATACTCCAGGGGCAGCTAGGTAGTGCAGTGAATAGAGCACCGGCCCTGGAGTTAGGAGGTCCTGAGTTCAAATGTGGCCTCAGACTCTTAACACAAAAACTAGCCGTGTGACCTTGGGCAAGTCACTTAACCCTAATTGCCCTCCAAAAAGCAAAAAAAGAAAAAGAAAAAAATACTCTAAATCACTATTGATTAGAGAGATACAAATCAAAACAAATTGGAGGTACCACATCACAAGTATCAGATTGGTTAACATGACAAAACAAGAAAATGATAAATGTTGGAGAAGAGGTGGAAAAAACTGGAGCACTAATGCACTGTTGGTGGAGTTGTGAACTCCATTCTGGAAAGCAATCTGGAACTATGTCCAAAGGGCTATAAAACTGTGCATACCCTTTGACCCAGCAATATCACTTCTAGAGTCGTACCCCCCAAAGATGAGTCAGCGTTTTCGTGGTAATGAGAATGGAAACTCTATGTTTGAACTCTACCACCTCATGCATAATGTTCTACACAGGACCATATCCATCATTTCATTTGAATTTTCATTGATGAACATGAGACATAGCTCCTTCCTTTAGGTGTGCTACAGAAGAACAAGGCAAAGATTGGAAAACCCCATTCTAACTAACTGAGCCTGAAAAAGGATCATGAACATCCAGCATACATTAAATGGTCTTTTCATCCAAATGAACTCTCACATATAGCCACTGGTCCTTGTGCTCTCCTTGATCTTTAAAGCAATCCTGTGATAGGCTCATCTCAAAAAAAAAATAGATACAGATATAAAGTCTGGAACTTGCAACCAGATTGACAGTGGGATTGTTGTTCTGTCGAGTAAAGAAGACAAAGAAAATTAATACCTGCCATGGTTCAAAGCTTTCTAAGTAGGCACATGAGTTTCCTGGTATATAAGGTCCATATCCCTCTATACATCGACTCATTTCATCCAGAGCATAAGCCAAAGCATAAACTGCATTTTTCACATTATTTGTTATCCGGAGCTGGGAAACATCCAAATAGGTATTTTCCAGGTCCTCCAGTTTCTCCTCCCCAGTACAGAGCTTATCAGACATTGAATAGACTCGGTTCTCTTGTCCAGTCATGTTGACCCTGTGGTCAGAATTATAGGGCACGCTGCTGTTGGGCCAGGTACAGTTGAAAGCAGTCTGCCAGAATTCAATTGTAATGTTATCATTGGGATCCTTGTTGGGATGAATATCATAGAGAAACTCTTTTAGACCTGTTATATTTGCTCTTGGCACAGCAAACCCAATGGTTCCTCCAAAAAAGGGGAAGTATTCAGGCTTTGCAATAAGGGAGGAGGTGATCCATGCTTCACTGGCAATCCAAGTTCTATCTGTTATGTTATTGTATTCAATTTCTAACACAAAAGGACTTAAGTCGATATCTGATGTGTAAAGTACAATGACATTGGCTGTGGAGTTTTTGATCGTCTCAACAACAGCTTCCATTTTGGCCTTGGAGTAGATCTTGGGGATAGTTTCCGAGAAGGCAATGCACAGACCAGCCTTCTCAATCTCCTCTTTGAAAATTTTAATGCCATACTTCCCATAGTCATCGTCAGCTGCTATAGCGCCTATCCAGACCCACTTGAAATGTTGAATAAGTTTCACCATTGCAGAAGACTGGATCTTATCACTCGGCATTACACGGACATAAGCCGGGAACTGGTATTTATCACTAAGAACTGAGCAGGAGGAAGCATAGCCCACCTAAAGGGAATACATTCAGCTCATTAGCACGAAACAAAAGAACTTAAACAATTAACCCAGGCCCTACACATTAGGAGCGCTATCCTATTCCCATCTGTAGCAAAAAGATTTTTAAAAATATTTACTTCAGTTCAACTTGACAGGGATTTTATAGAGTACTTATTATGTGCTAGGCACTGAATGATTCTGCAGATACAAAGTCAAGACCAAAACAAACCTCTGCCCTCAAGGAGTTTACATTCTACTGCAACCTTCTTTATAAATACAGCACTCATTAAAATTCTCCTTAAAATCCTCCCTCAAGATCCTCTAATTCTCCTGACTAACAGTGGCTACAGCAGCTAGTAGAACTGGGTAGCAACATGAGAACCCAGGGGTCACAGATTGCAGAACCATGGCATTTCAAAGTTAGCAGAAATCTCAGAGACTCCTAGAATGTTCTGTCCTTAAACAGGAATCCCCTCAATGACAACTTGAGAGAAATGATTCATTTGGACCCCTACTGTATTCCAATCAGTATTAATCAGTTTGATATGATTCCACAGAGGGCAGTGATTATATTTCTGTATATTAGGCCTCAGGGTTGTGAATGGCAGATTGTAAGTTCACTTGTTTAATCATAGGAAGCTAACTAAAGCCCCTCCACCTTTATTTTTCCTTATAATGGTGACTAAGCCCAGTTTTGCAGAGGTGACTCAGTTTCATGGAAAGTATTCCAACTTATTTTTGTACCTCTGGAACACTTTCTCTTGTCCAACATGAGTAAGTGACGTCTTATCACCACTTAGTCAGAGCTTTGCCCAACCTGAGACCTCCCTACTGATACCCTATTTCTAGCTGGCGCATCATTTTTGGTCCTCAAAGCAAGCTCTATCAACCAATGGAATTCTGTATTTTGTACAGACCCCCTAGAATATTCAGGTATTAAACCTAATAACAAGCCTCATGAAAATAAGGTCTGGAAGAAGGAGGCATCTTAGATCATGAGGAAGACCTGAGGTCCAGTTCATCAGAGGAGACCATGGATCCTTTAATAAAGTGCCATTGGTTCAGAACACTGCCTCAGTGTTCTGATCTTCAGGTTTTTCTTGCAAATTGGACACTCTTCACAAACTCTGATAAGTGGGTCACTCAGCATTGGCTTGAATACCTCCTGGAGGAAGCAGAGGAATGTACAACTGCATACCTAAGTAACCCATTCCACTTGGGGGAGGGAGAGAGGTCTAATTGGTAGGTAGTATTTCCTTAGGACAAGTCAAAATTCAACAGTTTGAAACACGTACCCATTGCTTCTAGTTCTGCCCCTAGTTCTGGACACATGACACATGTTCATATCCATGATGTGCCCCCTTAATCTTCTTTTTGTCAGGCTAGCAATTCTCAATTGCTTTTACTCACATGTTATGTACTCAGACTCTCCTTTGGAGCTAACCAGTTATCTAGATCAGAATAAGATCAGTCTGGACAGAGAGGGGCAGAGTAGAGTAAGACTGTCACTTCCCCAGTCTTGGGATTCACTTTTATGCAACCTAACATCACATGCCCTTTCTTGATTGCTGCTAATTCCCACTAAGTTTGGAGGCCCAAGACTAAAATCCCCAGATCTTCAGGTGAAGTTTTGTCTAGAAATAGCTCTGCCATCTCAAACTTGTACAACTGATTTTTTTGGTACCCAGGTATAAGACAATTATATTTCATTTGCCCAGACTGAGGTCAGATTTGAACTCAGGTCTTCTTGACTCTAGGCCCAGGACTCAATCCATTCTTTCAGTTACCTGCCTCAGAATTAAGTACCCAAAGGGGGAAGCAGAGCCATAGAATATAACATTGTTCCAACCTTTCCAATCTCCTTGGCAAAAAATAAAGTAAGCCACATTTTCATATTTGCCACCTTCTCTCTCTCAAACATGACTTGTTTTCTCTTTTTTTGAATCCTAGTCTGTATCAAACTCTAGTTACCTGAGGAAAGTAATACAAGCCCAGGACCCTGGAAGTAGCCACCGACAGGGCAGATCCTCCTGCCCCAACAACCCCAGCCAGAGGGGCACCAGTACTACACCTAAAGTTGGGCTTGTTTTCATCCTGCCCTGTCAGGAATGTCAATGTCCCTTCCATGGCCTTGGAAATGGTGAAGCAGGTGTCAAAAATCTGGTAGCCCAAGGTAATATTAGGCAATATATCTTTCCTTTGGTTGATCTCATTAATTGTATGGATCATGGTTTTGGTCCAGCGGAAACCTCGGAAGTAAAATCTAGAAAAGAAAGACAGAGACCACAAGTTAGGCGGTGGGGAATTGCAAGCCTTCTTCCTGTGGCTGCTACTGACACCATGGGGCATGAATCCTGTCTGGCAGGAGCTTGGTGACATCAAATATAATGAGTCTTTCAAAGTAAGAACTAGTTTGCCTTCCAAATCCCAACATGTACCACCTCCCAGCCCAAGATACAGCATTGTACAGCATCCAGAGGTCAGCCCCTGTCAGGAAGATCTGGGTTCAAGTGGTACCTGTGATAAAAACTGACTGGTCCTGGGAAATCACTTAATTTTTTACTGCTCCAGAACTTTGTAAAACCATAAATGGAAGAAATGGTGCTGATATATATTAGTAAAGGGAATCCTCTTTGGTTTGATATGATTTCACATGGGTGGTGATTATAAGTTCTGTATATTAGATCCCAGAGCTGTGACTGGCAGATTGTAAATGGATCATAAATCATATTCTCTCTTTCTCCCTCCTTCCCAAAATATAATTAAGAATTTATTAAAGCCCTACTATGATCCAGATATTCTGCTAGGTGATGTAAAGTTGCACAGACATGCAAAACTAGATACAAAGGTAAAAGTAAAAGAATCCTTGTTCTCAAGAGGCTTCCATTCTACTGGAGAAGACAACATGAACATCCATAGACAAACACAAAAAAGATACAAGCTGATTCTCATGGGGACAGCAGGAAAACCAGCCTCCATGGATAAAAGCTTGGTTGAGCAGTCTTAAGGGAGCCCTGGAGTTTTTAGAGGTAGATGTGCAAGGGAGGGCATTCGAAGTATGGCGCAGTCAAGGCAAAGGTACAAAGACTAGGGATCAACCACCCTGAGCAAATAACAGAGAGAAGACCAGTTTGGCTGCATTGCTAAGTATGAGAAGGGGAAAAAGATTAGAGACATGTGTTGGGGCCAGATTGTAAAAGGATTGAAATGCCAAAGAAAGGCATTTATATATGATCTGGGAGGCAATGAGGAGCCCCTGGAGTTTAAGAGGAGTTATGTGGTTAGACCTATGCTTGAGGAAAATCACCCTAGCAGCCTTGTAGGATGAATGTCATGAGGGGTCCTTGACTAAGGCTTGTAGAACTCAGTTTCCTAAGTGTTGGCTTACCCATTATACATGTCAGATGTGAGAAGGTTATTGTTGCTCATGACTGCCATGTCAGAGCAATTCCCCCAGACTGTTCCTCATAATGTCAAAGTGTCTGATTGTCATAGGATCAGAGATGGAGCTCTGACTCGAGTTCTTAGAGCACTTTCCCAGAGTCTACATATTAAAGGATGCCCTTCTTGTCCGAGTTGGTCACCTGACCCACTGCCCCCATGCCTTGGAGTTCCCTGCTAGCCCTGAGCCCCCCAGTATGGCCACCCACATGCACACCTTGCTCCTTCCGTGGCCCAGGGCTGCCATTTTATTAGGGAGAAGACATCTCTGTGCCCAGTTCACAAGAGCACTCACTTGGACTGCAGAAACTTCACAGAAAGCTCAAAGTAGCCTATCACTGCTGAAAGAAATAGATTCTTTGGCTCCTTTGAGAGGAAGTCCATGGATTCACTACAGACACCCCAGGGCAGCTAGCTGACTCCCCTCTCACTGAGCTCAGGAGGGATCTCTCCAAATGAGACTTGGGGAAGAGAGATAGCCAGGGAAATCGCTAGGAGTCTTGAGCACACTGGTCTTCAGACCAGAGTAAGAAAAAAAGAGTCTATTGCAGAAGTGGTAGGGACAGGGTTTAATGGGAAAAGTTCTGAAATTAGAGGCACAGGATCCAAGTTCAAATTCTGATTGGGCTTCCTCCTGCCTGAATAACCTTGGGCATGTCATTGCATTTCACCAGTACTCAGTTCCCTCATTTGTAAAAAGAGAATAGGAATAAATGACATTTAAAGTCCCTTACAACTCTGCATCTATTACACCATGATGATCTTAAATTTCTAGGTTCATCTTCAAACTTTGCTTCCAGGAACCTTGAGCTACTTAGAGATAGGACATCATCTCATATTTTGAAGGGAATGGTAGGGTCCTGATTGGTTCTCACTGCTGGGATCAGGCAGGTAGGCAGCGCCCACCCCCTGTTCCAGAGAAAGATCAAGAAAGAAGGGAGGGACAGAGACCCAAGGTACCAGAGAGGGGTATGAGGCAGCAGAAGAGGGTAAAGCTAAGGACTGGACAACTCATTGTTGTTTGTCCTTTGCTTACTAGAGAAATAATAAGCCATAAAACCAATGATTTGTCCAGACTGCAACAGCACTTTTATCCCATTTCAAAACAAAATAAAGTCCATCTTCTTCCCTAGGATCCCTTATAAATAAGTTTTTGAAGGAAGCCTTCGTTTGTTGTCCATTCTTTAGATTATTTTTCTAACTCTCTTTCATTGAAAATAAATAGCTCACTCCCACTTCTCCCAAATTCTTCTCATGTGAAACGACAAACCACTCTCTCTTCCCCCTCCTGCTGCTCTGAACTGTCTTTCTCTGTGTGCTTCATTTTTTACAGTGTGGGGATTCTTCTTGACTCCCCCCCAATCCCTGCTTTTGAACAAAGAGAAAAGCAACCCAATCTTCCTCTTTATTCTCTTTCCACTCCCTGGGTCACAGCACAAGCCCAAAGACAAAGAAACAGACAATTGCCCCAAACTGTAGCTAGTAAATAGCACAGAAAAGGGGATTTCAATGGAAAGGAATATGTAAGGCCAAGAGCAGAGCACTTGCAGAATTCACATGCTGCTGCCATCCATTTGCCAACTCACCTCACCAGGGCAATAACCTCAGATGATGATGTTAAACTTCATTCTCAAATAGGAACCCAACTCTGCCCTGAAGTTATTGTCTGAGCCAAGCGGCCAAGGCAGGTTTGGCCAGGCAGGAGAATAACTAAACTGTCATTAGCTTCAGAAAAGTTCATTAAGTGCCAGGGGGGAAAATAGAAGCTGGTGGGGACTGAAGGGATGAGAGGACCTGGAAGAAAGAGGGAGAAGACTGTTTATGGGGATGGCTATAGCCAGAGTTCTAATCTTGGAAAGGAATGTATTCTTCAACACAGCACACTCAGGTCAGTGACAAACTATTTGAGGGACCAAATCTAGAGGGTAAAAAAAGGCTACAAAAAAAAAGAATGGCCGTGAAGGACATTTCTTAATAGTAGAATTGATTTCTTCAGGTAGCTAGGTGTCACAGTGGATAGAGCACAGGGCTTGGAATCTAGAAGACTCATCTCCATGAGTTCAAATCCTCCTTCAGACATTTACAAGCTGTATGATCCTGGGCAAGTCACTTACCTCTATACCCTTGAGTTTCCTCATCTGGAAGGTGAGCTGGAGAGGGAAATGGCACACCACTCTAGTATTTTTGCCAAGAAAACGCCAAAGTGGGGTCATGAAGAGTTGGACATGATTAAAATGATTCTAGAGCAAATGACTTCTTTGGCATAAGGAACTCCCAGTAAGGAATGTCTTCTATGAATACTGATCTGCACCCGCTTTGAAACTTACAATCTTAACAGAGTTGCCTGAGACATGAAGGCTTAAGTGACCTGTCAGGGGTCACCCAGTCACTGGGGCGGAGGCTGTGCTTCAACCCAAGTTCAAGGATGAGAAGCTATCTTAATTTTTACTACATGAAAATGAATGATAATCATCGTCACCCCTTTGCTCCCCATCTTTTTTGATGAGGTTCAGCTGGAAATGGTCCTGGACTAAAGTGCCAAGCTGCTATTATTCCTTTATATTCACAGTGCTCGAAAACTACTATGCAGGGAGATAAAAGAATTAAGTTTGTAGCTGAGTTAAAACAGGAGTATGTCAGCTCATCCTCTGCAAGCTCATGGAAAACATTTTTGGTACAGAGAGGATAAAAGAAACAACATGTGATTGTCCGATTAGTTATTCTCATTTTTGCTATTATATATTAAGCACCTATGATTTAGTCAAGATGCATACCATCCACAGATACAGATCACAGCCCCTGGAGCAGGATGTTATTAAGTTACTAAGGCTGAAAAATTCACTGTCCTGAGGCCAACCTGGGGTGGATTCCCTTTGAACTTAACTCAGCTAGACCTTGGACAGCAGACACACAGTCAGTCACAGGCCTCACACTCAAATCACCGCCAGCTTAGTTGGTCCTGACAAAGTCTGTGATCTACTCGGATGGTCTTTCAGGACCCAGGCTCATTCCCATGTAGCCCCAGAGGGGGACATCAGAGAAGGTGACTCTTGCTGTTACTTCTTAAAACAGTGGTTTTCAACCTGCAGGTTGTGACCCCTTTGGGGGCTGAACGACCCTTTCACAGGGTTCACAAGGGTTGCCTAAGACTGTCAGAAAACACATATTTCTGATGGTCTTAGGAACTGAGACACTGCTCCTCTATCCATCTCCAGGTGGGTCAGCCCACATGCAGATATGCCAATATACAGGTATTAAAGGGTTGTGGCATTAGGAAGTTTGATAACCACTGTAAACGGTAGGAACAGGATCTGAGCCTGTATAACTGCATTGGTGTAGGGAACTTCCACGTGAGGAAAATCCTTCCACTAATGAAATGTATAGTCTTAGAGAATTACCCACAGCCCCAAGGAGTTAAATGATTTATCCAAGATCACACAGCCAGGATGGGTTGGGGAGAAGAAGGGAACCCAGGCTGTTCTGGCGCTCTACCCATTACACTCTGCTGCCTCTCTAGTATTATTTCTATCATCACCATCCAATTGCATACTTTGATCTGAAAATTATTAGAAATTTGGTAACTGTTCCCTGTACTTCCCTTGACTAAAGGACACCTCATCAGGCAATGTCACTGCATGGTCCCCAAGAAAAATATTGTATACTAGGGCTTCCACAGCAGTCTTATACATCATGGAACCAAAAGTGAACCTGCAGGTCACATGACTCTCTCCTATTCTGATTCATCCACCTATGTAGACTCAGGTGCTAAAGAATCTTGCTAAAGCAAAAGTAAAACCACATCACTCCCAGCTCAAGAATCTTCAGTGGCTCCCTATTGCTTACCACCAAAAGCCATTCACAACCCATTTTTGTCTTCTTACTTACAAATTACCACTCCCCCTTCTCATACTCAGTTATCCAGCCAAATTCACCTCTTTGATGCCCTCTAGACACAGCATTCCACTTCCTCCCTCTGTAACTTTGTATAGGCTGTACCCCATGACTGGCATGCCCTCTCTCCTCACCTTGGTTCCTTGGAATCCCTCATTTCCAACAAGACTCAGTTCATGCCTCTACTCTGACAGAAAACCTTTCCTGTTACCCCTAGATACTATTGCCCCCTCCTCAAACACTTATCTTTTACTCATTCTCTCCCCTTTGTCAACTCTTTAAGCCTGTAAATCACTAGTGAATCACCTACAGCTTTGGGGGAAGGAATTTTCACATTAGTAATTTCTCACACCAATGGAATAAAAAAAGGTGGCTGTGATTTCTGAGGCACTTCCTGGTTACCCTGAAGCCCATGGAAAAGCCTTGCCAGAAGAAAATAAAATCAGAGCAATCAAAGAGAAGGTGACAGAACTGTGCAGGGTCCTGGTTGTCTGTGGAAACCCCACATCCCCAGAATTTCAGCATTAAGAGTGACCTCAGAGGCTGCCTGGTCCAATGCCCTCTGCAGCAGATCAGATGAGAGGCATCCAGCATTTACTGGGGAACCCTACCCACTGTAGACTGCAGGCAGGACTTGCCACTATGGAATAACTCTAAAGCAGGGAAGGCTTTTTTTCCATCAAGCCTAAATTTGTGTCTCTGCAACTGCAAGTATAAATGACTTCTGGGAGCTCTAAATTTGGGCAAAAACTTATTGCATTATCCATTTCTTTTCTGAAACCGGAAATTAGTCAACAAACATTTCTTAAACATTTCCTACATTCTGGGCATTGGAGAAGGCACTGGAAAAACCAGAAAAGACCAACAGAAAAGACCTCTCCCCTCTCTTGATGCTCTGAAGCTCAAAGTCTAAGGAGGGAAAACAACCATCTAATTTGTTGACTTGATACAGACGAGATCCATCATGGATGGTCTCAGAGATGCAGCATGAAGATTTAACTTTCCCTTGTCCTCCTTAACCTTGGCACCTTCCTGCTCTGTGGGATTATCTCCAGTTTGGCCCATTTATATCCCATTTGTACATTGACCTTCACCAGATGCCTCCCTCATTAGACCTTAAGCACCTGGAGGGCAGGACTGTCTTTCATCTTCTTTTGTCCATCCAGTGTTTTCCACATAGAAAGTGCTTAATAAATTATCAAAGCTTGCTGATTAGTATTAAAGGGCATAGGGAAAGGCATCTTAAAGAAGGTAAGATTTTTATGGCTTAAAGGAAGCCAAGAAGATCAGGAGGGAGACATGAGGAGGGAGAGCATTCCAGGCATGGGACACAGTCAGAAACAATGGAGGCAGTCTGAAAATGGAGCCAATGTCACTGGTTCATTGTTTGTAGAGGGCAGTCATGTGTGGAAAGGGCTGAGTTATGCTGAGTTTTTAAATCAAGCAGAGGCTTCTGGAGGGAACATGGAGCCTAAGGAACTTACTGGGGAGTAGGAGAAGATGGTCAAATTAGTGCCAAAACAGATCAGCCTGAAAGCTGAGAGGAGGATGGGCTGGAGAGGGGAGAGACTATTGAGAGCATAAAACACATACCCAGATAGAAAAACACAAAGCGTCTATGAGGTCACATGATGTAAATTCATGTCCAAGTCGTACTGATCAATACATGCAGTCTTTTTTTTTTTTGCTTTTTGGAGGGCAGTTGGGGTTAAGTGACTTGCCCAAGGTCACACAGCTAGTTTTGTGTTAAGTGTCTGAGGCCGGATTTGAACTCAGGTCCTCCTGACTCCAGGGCCGGTGCTCTATTCACTGCGCCACCTAGCTGCCCCCAATACATGCAGTCTTGCTGACTGGTTGCTGTTGGTTCTCTGTCCTTTTTAGGGAGTGAGATACAGAGGAATAGAAAACCAAGCATGATTAGGAGAGCAGCATAGCTGAATTAATTTCCAGGTTTGATGTCAAACCAATAAAACTATCAAAGTGGCATTTTTTAAGCTAGAAAAGAATTCTCCTGGAGGAACAAAAGATCAATAATCTCAAGGAAAATTAATTTTTAAAAAGGAGGCCTAGTCTCTCCAGTTCCCAAACTATTCTATAAAGCAGTAATCACCAAAACTATTTGTTACTACTTAAAAAACTGAAAAGCTGATGGTAGACTAGAATACATATGAGAGATCCAGAAGTAAATTAACATAACAGCACAGTATTTGATAAAGCTAAGGACTCCAACTACTAAGTGTAAGTACTTGCTATTTGACAAAACCTGGTGAGAAAAAACTTAGAAAACTGTCTGGCAGAAAGTAGTTATAGACCAACATCTCACAGAATTTACCACAAAAAGTTTCCTATGGACACATGACCTGGATATTTCATGAACCCAGGCTTCAAATCCAGCTTCAAACATTTGTTGACTGTGTGACCCTGGGCAAGTCACTTAACCATTGTCTGCTTCAGTTTCCTCATCTCTAAAATGGGGGTGATAGCAGCACATGCCTCCCAGAGGTGTTTTGAGTATAAAATGAGATCATATTTGTAAAGTGATTTGCAAACCTCAAAGTTCTGTGTAAATGCTACTTTTCACTATGTAAGTGGTTGTATCATTAAAAAAAAGTAGAGGAATAGGGAAAGAAACACCTTTTCTAATAAAAGGTAGAGAGAAAAATATTGATAAAACAAGGAATGTAGAAGACCGTGGGAGGTTAAATGGATCATACTGGTTATATAAAGTTAAAATGAATTAGCACAAACATGTCACTAATACAGTTAGAATGAGGAGACAGTACTGTTTGGGTAGGGGTGATTCACAACAACTTTCTCTGATAAAGGTCTGATATCCAAGAACTATAAAAAATGGAAACAAATCTTTCAGAACAAGAGCCTCTCTCCAAGAGATGCGTCCAAGGTATCTGAGAAGGCAGTTCTCAAGAGATGAAAGGCAAGTTATCCACCACCAGATGAAAAAGTGCTCCAAAACCCTAATAATAGGAGAAGTGCAAATTTAAACTCTGAGGCTCCATCACGTGCCCATGAGATTGGTAAAAGATGACAAACATGGAAAATTACAATTGTTGGAGGGGTTGTGGGAGAACAGAAGGACTAATGCACTGTTGAATTGGTTGTGTGAATTGGTTCAGCTGTGAATTGGTTCAACTAATCTGGAAAGGAATTTGGATCTATACCTCCAGAGTTACTGAACTTCATACCACTACTAGGCCTGTAGTCCCAAAGGGATCCAAGAAAGAGGAAAATGATCCATATGGGCACTTTTTTTTAATAGCAGCTCTTTTGGAAATGTCAAAGAACTGGAAACTTAAGGGGATGCCCATCAACTGGGATGTGACCAAGCAAGTTATGTTATATGGATATGATTGAATACTATTGGACAGTAAGAAAGTAGAAAGGGGCAGCTCTAGAGAGACCTAGGAGGATTTGTATCAACGTCTCAGAGAGACTGGAAACCTTAAGAGAACTCTGAAGTACATCTAACATGCAATTCATACTAAAATCCACTAGCCCTGATGAATATCCCACATTTGGTTAGGGCTAGATGCTGGCTCCACACACCATTTTGGTCTCAACTTTCAGAAGTATAAAACACAAACTCTTCTGTTTGGGATCTAAAGAATATCAGTCAGGCTCTAGTCTAGACTGATTTTACATCATACGTCCTCCCACATTCTACATTCCATCCACAATGACCTAGGAGCTATACCCTTTCCATTTCCCACCTCCATGACTTTGCACTGCATGCTTAGAATGCATTCCTTCCTCACCTCTGACTCTGGATGTGCTTAGCTTCCTTCAAGGATCAATCCCAATGGCATCTCCAACAAGAGACTTTCCTGATCCTTCCAGCTGCAAATAATCATCCTTCCCAAATCATCATGTATGTATTTGGTTGCTTACTTGTCTTCCTTTGTAGCCCCAACTTACTAACTGTAAGCTCAATGAGAGTAGAGATGGATCCCAAACCTAACACAGTAGGTGGGATGGATTAAGTGCAAAATATGTGTTTATTAAAGTGATCTGTATGAATCATTCCAATGAAGAACATGCTCTTCAAACCCATATTCCTCCCTCCATGACTGAGGTGATGCCACAGGCATTGGGGGAAATATCAGGAGTCTAGTCATGTCCACAGTCAAAGACATAGGTACACTGTTTCCCAAAGTACTCCTGTGTTTTCTGGGGCAAACCCTATTTTTTAAAAAGCTAGTAATTAGACTGAATCATTGCACACAGTTGGAGATGAGACAGAATAATTTTCCACATTGTCCAGCCCCTCCCCATTTTTTAGACTAGAAGGAGGGAGAGCCTGGAGAGCAGAAGTAGGAACAAAGCTGCCTTATTTCTGACACTTCAGTGAGGGAAGTAGGAGGATGTTCCTAATGGTAAAAATAATGTTACTAATACCCATGACAATGAATCACATTGATATAACATTTATAAAGTCACTTTACATTTGTGTGCAAAACGATCACAAGAATTTTTGAAGCAGCTACTCTGCATCAGGCCTTGTGCTAAGTTCTAGGGATCCAAAGGAAGGCAAAAAACAAAAACAAACAAGAAGCCTCCCTGCTCTCCAGGAGCTCGCTTCTCTTATTTCGTTTGCTTGACCTCATAACTAAACCTTGCATCTCAGAGAGCTGGGTTTCTCTGCACACCGCAGGTGCTTATAAACCTTTCTTGAATGAACAATGAAAAAATAAACAAGTAGATGATAAAGGGATGAGTGAATGATCTTCAGTACAATCCTGTGAAGGTAGATAGTAGAAATACTCAAATATCTGGATAATTTCATTCATTTATTCACCAAGCAGTTAGCGTTCATTGCCTGACGCAGTAAGTATGTAATAAATGCTTTTCTTATTGATTCACATCAGAATCATGACCTCTTACCCTCTTACTGCTTTTCACCTTCATTCACTGCTGGGCCCGTTCAGTGTCTTCTTTAAACTTTGTCTTAGGTCCACGTAAAAATACCCCTTCCAATCCTTAGTATCCCCAGGACTGCTTCCCTTGGGTTCTTTATAACTTTCCCCCTCCTGTCTTCTATAATACTAGAAAAAGCTTTCCAGGGCAGGATGATGGGAAGGTCAGATCCATGAGGCTTTATTGTCTCTTCCTGGGAGGTCAATGTGGGGCCCTCCCTATATACCTTTAATCATGTCACATCTGGATACTCTCTTTCCTTGAGGGTCACTGGCCCCCAAGTATGGGAAAGTGGGAAAAGACTCTTTTCATTCCCCTTCTACCTTCCTGCCAAGTGCCAACAGGATTGGTGGGAATTCAGCCCTCCCTCAGGACACAGCCCTGGGAAATCTTTGTCAGCTTCCTGCTGGAGAAGCCCCAACAGACAGTAAAGTGGGTATTGCTTCCAGGGACCAGAGACAGGATAGGAGAAATTGGGATGTCAATTAAGCATCCTAGGCTCTGATGGAATGACAAGCTTCAGTAAAACACAGGCACCTCTCTTCTGGACTTTACAATCCACTTGGAAGATGTGTCACAAATCCCAATGACTTTATTATCCTTTGTTCATGTCAACCACTCTCAGCTTTTAAAAATAGAGGGAAAATTGGCATTCTCCTCATAGCATCACTTCTCCTAGAAAAAAAAATATTATTGACTCCCATTCTCAACGGCATGGGCATTCTCCTGGTTTGGATGTCTTTGCCTTCTTTTGCCATGAGCAAGGTGGGGGCCATTTATTTATTCATCAGTCTATTGATTTGTTTTTGTATTGTTTAGATTAACTGGCCACTGATATAAGGGAGCTGTAGGAAGAGTAAGAAGTAAGAGGAAGGAACAGAAGCAAGGCAGCATCCAAAGCTTGAGAACCACTGGCTTAGGTCGAAGCTTTCATGCCCTGATAGTCACAGTCTTATTAGAGTCATTGAAGTGGAAAAACTGTTGCAGCATAAATGCACTTAGGAACAGCATTCTATACTTGTCCACATCTTATGTCCTGGAAAGCATGTAAGGCATTTTTTCTTAGAAGGAATAGTGTAGTGGTCACACTCACTTGTCTGTGCTACAGTTTATTCTAACAATGAGATTTCAGTTTTTGGTTCAGATTGCTTTGAGTCTCTGAAGAAGTGAAAACTTCACTGTGGTAAGAACTGCTGTCCAAACTCTGGGTGCATTCGACTAGTGGTGCCCAATCTTTGTGGTCTTGGAGTCTTTTGATACTCAGAACCCCTCCAAGGAGCTTTTGTTTCTGTGGGTTATATCCATCAATATTGACCATATTCTATATTAAAATATCTTAGTATTATTATTATTAACATAGTTTTATTTTTGAAAACTCCCTGAAAGGGGTTCAGGGACCCCCAGGGGTCTTGAGACTACAACTCTGAGAACCACTGTACTTAGACAAACCTTCTGCCACCTTTTACTTCTTGTCATCTCTTTCCCCTTGCCTGAATGTGGAAAGTAGGGAGAGAAAGTACAGCTCAGCAATGACATAAGCAAGTTGAGTTATGTCCAAAGTTACCTTTTGATTCACGAAGTAAAAATGCCATCCTATTTATCCCTTTTAAAATGTTTCAAATCTACTGTAAAAATAGTAGAGAAGGAAGGAAAAGTTTTGCAAGGCATGCAACTCACATTGAATTCTAGGGAGAAGATTCATGAAATTAACATTCTTCGGAAATCTGACTCATGTTTTGCTTTCTTACAACAAAAGGGACACAAAATCACAAATTTCAATCTTACAGCCCAACTCTAGATGCAACAGACATTTCCAATTATTGAAGGAATCCTCTGTGTATCATTAATATGAGCTTTAAAGTAGACCAGAGCCCCCATAAAGTGTATCTGTGAACTTGACTAGAAAAGTTTGGCCAAAGGAGGGTTTGCCATAGACCTGAATTTCTGAATGATATCCATGGTAGATGGATCTAAACATTTTTCCTCTGGAAAGTGTCACTGTAATATTCATGTCCTAAACCAGGATTTTTATTTTCAAAATGATCTTAGAACCCTGGATTCTTAAAGATAAAACAGTCTAATCAGAAAAGAAAATGTCCCCAGAGTAGTTCAATGTATTTCCAAGGACCCCCCCCCGACAGTGGGAAGTCAGGGTTAGAACCCAATTCTCCTGAATTTCTATTCCACCATACTCCTCTGCCTTCTCTTCCCCCTCACCCCCAAACTGAACAGGACTTACCCTTCACATTTGGCTGATACTGGCTCCAAAATAGATTCATTTTCAGGAATGGTCCGAGAGTGAATAGGAAACATTCCTCCTATAACAAGTGAGTGGTTTATGGCTTCCACATACCCATGTAAATCAAATTTTCCCAGCAGTCTACAGGTTGGTTCTTCCTCACCATAGGTCATCAAGGTGATCAGGAGGAAGACCAGCAAGGAGAGGATCACAAACTTTTTGTTGGGGGCCATTTTTATAAAGATCCACTTGGAGGAAAAAACAACCAGAAACATGGATGAGCTCTTATGAGGTCCTTTGATAGCAAGTCATATTCATTAGCCCATGGAAGTGTATGAGTGTGTGTATGTGTGCGATTTCCCCCAAGGATTAAGTTGCTGCTGCTTTTGCTACTCACTTAATTGTCAAGCCTCAATCAATCAGAAAACCTGGAACTCACCTGTAGCAGGTGGAACTGGAGGAATAAACACCTTCATTAGCATTGAGGAAATCACCTGGCAAAATGTACATCAGATCTTGGTCAACAATAATGGTTCAAGATGAACATTATTCTCAGGCACTTTCTCTGCAAAAAAAAAGATGGATCAATTCATTCCACAAGCATTTCTTAAGTGCCTGCTATCGGCCAGGCACTAGGATAGATCCTGCAGATATAAGGACAAAAATTGTTGCTCTGTGTACATGTTTTCTATCCCTATTAGAACATAAAACCCTTGGGAGTAGGGACACAGCATAATGTCTTGGCATATGATATACTTAATAAATGCCTACCTGCCTGCTTGCTTTGCTTGATAGAAGGAACTTCCATCTGGGGAAAGCACATAGAGAAAAATCAATACAACAAAGTAATATGGGGGGGAAGAATAGCAACTGAAGCCCCATATGTAGAGTGGCTGAGCCTTGATGGAAGCCAGGGCTACGAAGAGTCAAAGGTGAGGAACAAATGTTTTCCAGACAGGGACAAAAGATTTACAAAGGCTTGGAGATGGAAAATGAAATGTCTCATACAGGGGTTAGCAAGAAAGCCAGTTTGGTTGTAATTTAGAGGGTATAGAAGGGGAAAAGGGAGATATTCAACCATTCTGCAGATGGAAGACATTTCTAGTTCCTTCATAGATATTTCTTATTTTGTGCGTTATTGGGTTCATTTCCTAGACAGTTTTCTGTCCCTTTCTGGAGTGACACTGACCTGATGTCACTATTGTGTACCCTATAATACAGCTCTCAGAGCAAGAGAGAGTTCCCCTTTCCTTTTGCTTCCTGGCTTACAGGTTCAGCTATTGCTAAATGCATAGAATCAAAGAATCATATATGCAGAATGGGAAACAGGTGTTAGAAATCATATCCCACTACCCATTTTACAGATGAGGAGACTGAAGCCCAGAGACATATAGCAACTTGCCCAAGGTCACACAGGGAGTGAGTGGCAGAGAGGGATGAAAAGAAAAGAAAACCTCTTCATGAGATGTGTCATCTCTGTTAGACATTCATGTTCTGTGTGAGAGACACAGCCTAGTGAACAGAAATGGAATTTAGAAGTCAAGCCTTGTGTTTAATTCCCAACTCAAATACTTACTAGGTGTGTGATCCTGGATAAGTCATTGAATTTCTGTCTGCCTCAGTTTCTCCAGCTGTAAAATGGGGATAATAAGAGCACCTACCTCACAGGGTCATTGTGAAGATTTGGGGGCATTATGTAGGTGAGGGAATTTGAAAATCTCAAAGGCCTAGATAAATGCCCATTCTAATTAATGTTTCCCCTTTTCTCCCATCCTGCCCACCATAGTCTAATTCACATGATTGGCTCATCACTTAAGACAACTTTGGTACCACATGAGATAATTTTAGAACATGAACTATTGTTCATCCATGTTATTCTGTACTTTAGCCCAGGTTTCAAACACTAAGTCAGATCGCCCATTTGGCGATTTCCCTCTTAGTGAAAGAATTGTAGTCTTAGACCTCGTCCCTTCAGCCGTTTCTCACAATCCCCATCCAGATCTTCTTGTGAGGCTCTATTTTGGTTCCTAAAGTCCTTTCCCATTTGGACTCCAGGCCCATCCATCCTTTGGAGCTTTCACTTGAGGCTAGGGCCTTAATGTCTTGCTACTAACACATTTGTCACAGATGTAGCCCATAGGAATCCTGGGTTGTTTGGGACATTTTCCTAGCCCCTGGGTCTTCCTTACAGACTTTACTCCTGGCCTTCTTGGACACATCAATTAGTCTGGAATTCTCTGTATCCTGGTGTCTCTTTGCCTACCATTTCTCTGGCTCTGATTTTCTCCAAAGCCTCCATGCTCGTCAGAACTCCACCTTCTGGTACTATGGGGCCACCTGAGTTCCACTTCTCCTAGGCATTATGGCTCCTACTCAGACCTGGAATGGACTTAAAGTTACCTAGGACAACTCCCTTTCTCCAGCTGACGAAGCCAAACCCCAGAGACGAGAACGTGACTCGCTGATGGTGGAGCAGAATCTAAGTGACGGTCCAGGACCACCCCCCCTTCTGCAATCCTCCTGTAGGGATTTGTGATCCATGTTTCCAAGACAAATTTAGTAGCAACCTGACCCTGGGACAGCTGCTCTCCCATTGTCCTTCCTTAATCTTAAAGCAGATCCCTTTTCTGGGGTTCTACTCTCAACCTCCGTCATATTTTGAAGAGCAGAACATCTAATGGGGTGAATAGCTATCTCATTTATTAAATTGCCTAGAAATTCTAGGCCCTCAATAAAAGGATTTGTTCTGTGAAGTTGAATTCAGTCAAAGGGCTGCACTTGAGGACCTAGAAAGTTGCATGTGGACTCAAGGCCACAGGTTCCTCACCCCCTGGATGGTCCTTACCAGGTAGATTCATGACCAGACAACCTAGTACCTGGGATACATTGGGGGATAGGGGGAGATGCAGCAAGTAGCAGGGGAGAGAACCAGCTTCCAGAGTCTGGTCTGTGCCTATGCAGGAATGAAAGGGAAAGCAGGTAGGCATTGAGAGAGACCATCTGACAACAGGTAGAAATGTAGAAAAAGGAGCTGGCCCTGCCCCTCTTCTTCATGCCCCCAGCCACCACCACCAATACCCCTGCTCCCTCTTCCTTTACTGGGACCAGTTTACCCAACCCCCACAGGGCACAGGCCTTCAAAGGACCACAAAACATGGGGACAAGAGCCTCTACAGAAGAATCATGCCCCCCTGGGGTAGAAGTACAGTTCACAGATGTCAGGACCTGGAGCAAAGCTCCCCCAGCCCCATCCATGTTCCACTTCTATAAGCACAATACTGGAAGGAGGGAGAATAGCACTAAAAAAAACTAATTGATTCTGTTTACAAGCATTTGTTATGTCTCCCTCCTATTGTTGTCTCCAACTGAATATTTTTTAGAAACAAAACCCCCATAGGAAACAGCTCCTGGTCTTTCTAAAACATGAACATTCTATCACAGGTGATAACCTGTAGAGTCCACCTAATGAGCTGGCCTGCACCCTTCTCCCTACAAATCATCAACATGCAACTTCAAAGGTGGATGTTGACAATGAATTATGTCTTTTAAAAGTTCGATTCCCATTGGACACAGACCCAGCTGCTCCCCTAAACAAGTAACAGCATTTGGCTCCTTCCCAAGTTGCTACGATCAAGCAGGTTGTGCTGGTAACCTGAGATCTCTTTTCTGGGCTATGAAGTCAAAGGTTCTTCTTTAAAGGTGGGGGGCAGGGAAGGAGGGGCAGGGGGAGAAGAGCATCTTCTGTTTGCTGTGCTCTGATGCATGCTGCTGAGGGAACTCCCTCCCAAGTCGTCTTGAGATTGCTTCTTTGCTCTCAATGGCCTGTCATTGAAAACGGTTCCTTAGAACCCAAGGGGCTTGTTGCTCAGGGCTCCTGCTGAAGGACAGATGGTTATCTCTAGTTCTGATCTATCATCAGTCCACTGGGACAGGCCGTACTGGGTGTTTTATAAAAGCAAGTTAAGCAGACTCAGTCCCTGCTCCTCCAGAAGCTAACACAAGGCCTACATGAACCAGCTCTTGGATGGGAGATAGTCAGTCTCTGGTGTTCAACACATGATGCTCAGACCTTGAGGGTTTTTCTCAAGGCATGTTGATTATGCCTGTCTGTTACCTCAGGATGTACCACAGGTGCCAAGCACAGCCAAGGCAGAAAAACACAGGTTACAGGAGCTCATAGGCTGTCCTGGATGTTTGACCTGAAAGCAACTTTAGAAAACAGGGGTAGAGTCAGGGAATGAAGAGAATCTGGAATTCAAATTTTAAAAAAACAAATATTAAAAATTGTTTTCACAGGTAATTGGGACAAAATAAAATATTTTTTCAATTTTTATTTTCCAGCATTCGCTTCGATAAGTTTTAAATTTTATCCCCCTCCTGGCTCAACATCCAAAGACAACAACATGAATAGCCTGGAAACCTTAAACATTTTCGTAAAGAGAAAGGCCCTGACAAATGAAAATCAACCCTGATTGGTGGACATTTCTTGAGAAAGTGGACTAGGAGTCTTCTGCTCCTCCTGCTGAGAACATGGCATGATAATGAGACTCAACTACTCTACCCACCTATGTGGGGAATCCAGTTCCATCCAGACTGGTTGGTTTTCTTCTTCATGAGCTGGGCTACTCTAAATGCCAAAGGAGGGGTACGAGGAAAGGGGTTGACCTTGAGGCAAGAATCTGCCCAGATTCGATTTTGTTTACCCTCTAAACAGAAGCAAAGTCTCCTAGATGAAGGAGGAGGTCAAAAACTGAAGAGCATGTCCCCAAGGGTCACGGTTAATCCCAATTAGTCATGTCCTTCAGAAGCTAGTCCTCAAGAAAGAAAGAGAGGAGAAAAGTCTAGACTCTAATTTGATAACTGATTGTTAATATAATAGAAAACGAATTTCAGGAGAATCAGAGAGACTTCCTATGGAGGAGGAGATGTTATATTCCATTTCTGTTGTGGTCCTGTCTCAAGAAGCTAGAATCAAGGAGAAAGAAGCTGTTAATCTATCCTGCCATCTATTGGGAGAGGGTTTTGTTCCACCTCAGCCCTAAATGGCATTTTCCTGCCTGGGCTTTCACTGATCATCCTTGTTTCTTTGTTTTACCATTGGTTTCCTCTGAGGATTCTGGCAATGCTCATGCTACCTTTTAAATACAATCATACAAACTTGTCATGACTTGTTGCTCCTTTCACTCAGGTTGAACACCTGCATCTTCTCCTAAGCAGGGCCCAAACAACCTTGAAATGCTGCCCTAATAGATACCAATGAATACCAATGACTGCAGAGATGCTCTGAACGTTTTCCTGGGAAAAACTGTTCCTCCTTAACAATCCCAGGCCAAAAGTGCTGTCCAGGACTGTCAAGTTAGAAGGTGGCTATGATGGCCACAGAGCTCCCTGCTGGATTAGAGGCTTTGAGGCAGGCACATCTCCCAGCTAAAGCATAGTATGGGTCATATCATGGGTCTTGGCCTGCATCTCATATTTTCCCAGTGCTTCCTAACCATTAGCATCTCCGACAATTTCTTCAGCTG
>CM053600.1:195177655-195215968 GCA_028646575.1 Pseudocheirus occidentalis
TCTCTGTCTCTCTCTCTGTCTCTCTCTCTCTCTGTCTCTCTGTCTCTCTGTCTCTCTCTCTCTCTCTCTCCCTCTCTCTCTGTCTCTCTCTGTCTCTCTCTGTCTCTCTCTCCCAGTTACTGATAACTATTTTACCATCAGTCAGGCAAGCTAATAGCTATTAAGACTAAAACAAAGCGTCCCTCTGTGAATGCTTCTCCCCCACATCAAATTACATTCTCTTCTACTATCTCCATTGACTCATTTGGTTCAACCTACATTTAAATTTTGGTCAGAAAAATATTTTTGTTCTTAGGTTTTATTCTAATCCTCAGACCAGGCCAAGAGAATCCTTCAGGGCTCTCCTACCTCTGACAGAAGATTTAAGTGACATTTGCCCTTCTGTTCTTTGCAAAAAAAAAAGTGCTAAATGAATACAGAGACACATGAAGAAATTTGCATGAAATGGTGCAGTGTGAAGTTAACAGAGTCAAAAAAACAAATAAAATCAACATGACTACAATAAGGTAAAACAATGACTACAAAAATATAAATGGAAAGAACCACCACAATATAACTGGAAGTAAATGTAAAATTGAAAAGTACAAGCACATGCCCCTCCAAAAGACATGAAAACATATCATGCACAACCCCAACACACAAACACACACGCACGCATACTCCTTTGCAGAGATGGAAGGATAAGCCACTTTGTCTCTGCCTCAATTTCCTCAACTGTGAAATGGAAATAATAAGTGTCAACATCACGAAGTTGTTGTGAGGATCAAATGATATAATAATTGTAAAGCACTTACCAGAGTTCCTGGCCCATAGTAGGTGCTTAATAAATGTTTATTGCTTTGCTTATTCTACTCTGTCCTGTAAATTGTTTCACTTTCTTCTTTCTTTTACAATATCTTACAATGTTAAGTCCCCCAACTAACTCTCTAGATTTTCTCTACCATATCATGGCAGTCTCCTCATCCTGGAAGCTCACACTATTCCTGGACATCTTGCTCTGCTCTCAAAACAACAGTGTGAAAAAGGTTAAAGCTTGAGACAGGACCCTCCACACCCACTCCAGCAGCAACAGAGGGCAATTTTAACATAAAGTTCAAAACTGAGAAACAGGGTGGGAAAATGAGCAAACAACAAAAAAAGAACCTGCCCATAAAAAGCTATTATATTGATGGGGAAGATCAAGAACAAACTTGGAAAAAGACAGTGAATACAAGTTCTTGATTGCTTGTGCAGGTACAGGGGTAGCCTTGGTAAAGAATGAGGCCACCTCCTCCCGTTCACTGGCTCTCTATCATTGACTGAGTAAAATTCAAACTCCTTTGCCTGGCATTCAAGGTTCTCCACAACCCTCAGTTGTGTCATCTATAAAATGAAAACAAAGGATCTTGGGAGTCTTAAATGAGAGAGTGCATACAAAATGTTTTGCAAACTTCAAATATAGATATATATGTATAGATATAAATATAAACATAGAACTAGATGTAAATCTTTCAGCTGCTGTGATGGGTGCCACCTTGCCTTTGGAGGCTCAAATCAGATTATTCCCCCTAACCCTTTTCTGTAGTCCAGCTGAACACAGCTAGTATAGACCCTTTAAACTTGTTCTGTGCTCCCAATAGATGATGCCCTTTTTATCCCTGGCTGTTCCTTGTGCCTAGAATAATGCCTCCTTTCTGCTTTTTATCCATTTTATTTCTATCCATCCTTTAAAGCCCAACTCAAATAAGACCTCCTCCAGGAAGACCCTCTCAGATCTCACATAGCCCTTTATTGTTTTATTCTACAATCACCCAATAAACGTGAGCACCTACTATGTGCCAGACACCATGATAAGCACTAAGGATACAAAAAGTGTCAAAAGACAATCCCTGCCCTCAAGAAACTCACAATCTAAGATACATTCCATGTAATAACATATGTTATGGCAATCTGTGTTCACATTTTTGTCTCTCCTCAATGCCTTCAACATTTTAAAATCCTTAAATTCAGAGACCACGACTTTTGTAAACTTTGTACCTCCCCCAGAATCTAGTAGATGTTTCTATACATGACAGGCACTAATAAGGGTTTGTTGTGATTGGGCCTGGCAGCATTTGTCCCTTTGAAGAGCTCAACGAAATCTCAATGGGTTCAAAGTCCCACAGGCAAGCTAATAAAACTGTTGTCAGTCAGGATGCCCAGGAGACCAGAGGAGCTGGCTGGACAATTTGCATATTATTAGTGTCTCCTCTGGGATAGACAAAGCCCAAAACACATGATGTTCTTTTGGCATTACCATGGTGAAGGGCTTCCAGAGATAGCTATCTAGATTCTTATCTAAAACCCTTCAAACAGCCATCCTTTCAGCTACTGGAATCAAGCTGGTGCACTCTTGAGAGATCCTAGGGACCTTTGTCAACAACAGTGACCCATGGCAGTTGAATCCTTTGGCTCTGTGGGTAGAAGTGATTGGGACAGAGCTGCTCTAAAAAGATTTTCAGTCTTTGTTTTGAAAACTCAAGCTCCTCTGGTCCAGAGCCCACATGGATGAAAAACCAGAGGTAGGACCTGGTGGTGGGAACAGAAGCAGCTGCAGTTTCCCTTCTTAAGCAAAACAAGGTGAGACGATCTGGTAACAGGTCAGAAAGAGATTACAGGACACCTCAGTGCTAGCACTGGACATAGGACCAGCTGCTGTTGGGCAACTATTCAAATACTGTGGAGTTACACTCAGTGTCATACTAGATTTTGCAGCTATCACATTAATGGAGCAGAAGTTTTGGAATACGATATTCTGGAAGGCAAAAGATCAGGGATTACAACCAAGAAAACCCTACCAGGTAAAACTGGGTATAATCATTCAAGGGAAAAAAGATATTTAATAAAATAGAAAACTCTCAAGCATTCCTGATAAAAAGACCAGATCTGAATAAAAAATTTGACTTTCAAATACAAGACTCAAGAGAAGTATACAAAATTCTCAGAACTTTATTATTATCAAGGTAGTTAGTGCTAGCTAAGAAATAAAGCACTGGATTGGTGAAATAGATTAGGTACACAGTACACAGTAGTAAATGACCATAGTAACCTAGAGTTTGAGAAACACAAAGATTTAAACTTTTCGAACAATTTAGAACAATTTTTGACAAAGATTGCTGGGAAAACTGGAAAGCAGTTTGTAAAAAAACAGTCAAAAAACAACATCTTATATATATATACATCTATACACGCACAAGGTAAGTCAAAACTAACAAATTATTTAGATATAAAGAGTGATAATAAATAAATTGCAGGGGCAGGGGAAAATGTACATGTCAGATCTATGGGTAAGGGAAGAATTTATGACTAACCAAGTGACAGAGAGGATCATGGGAAGTAAAATAGATAAGTGTGATTACATGAAATTAAAAGGCTTTTACACAAACAAAACTAATTTTACAGCAAATTTCTCTGATAAAGATCTTGTTTCTCAAATATTTAGTTAACTGAGTCACATTTATAAAAAAAAAATGAGACATTTCCCAATTAATAAATGGCCAAAGGATATGAATAAGCAGTTTCCAGAGAAAGAAAGGCAAGTTTTCTATAGTCATGTAAAAAAAAAAATCTAAATCACTATTGGATGGAGAAATGCAAATTAAATCAGCTCTAAGCTATTATCACACACCTATCAGATCAGCTAAGATGACAAAAAAGAAAAGTGACAAATAATGGAAGGAATGTGGAAAAACTGGGACACTAATGCACTGCTGGTGCAGTTGTCAACCAGTCCAACCTTTCTGGAGAATAGTTTGGAACTATGCCCCAAGGGCTATCAAACTGCATGAACTTTGACCCAATAATACCTCTATTGGGGCTGTATCCTAAAGAGATCAAAGAAAAAGGACAAAAATATTTATAACAGATCTTTTTCTGGTGGCAAAGAATTGGAGGTCATCAGTTGAGGAATGACTGAACAAGTTGTGGTATATGATTGTGACAGAATGTGGTTGTGCAAAATGAGGAACAGGATGATTTCAGAAAAACCTGGGAAGACCTTTACGAACTGATTCAAAGTGAAGTGAAGCAAATCAAGAGAACATTGTACACAGCAAAAGCAATATTGTTTTAATGATCAACTGTGAAAGACTTAGCTACTCTATTCAATAATCCAAAATACTTCTAAAGGACCCATGAAGAAAAATGCTATTCACCTTTAGATAGAGAACTCATGAACTGTAAATGCAGATTGATTTAAGTATACCTTTTTTAAAATTTATTTTTCTTATTTTCTTTTATTTTATTCTTATTTTGTTTTGCAACATGGCTAATATGGAAATGGTTTACCTGATTTCACATGTATAATCAATAACAAATTGCTAGGATACTTTCAATGGAGAGAAAAACCCCCAGCCAAATCAGTATAAAGTACAGAAAAAAATTACAGAAAACAATTTGAGAGAGAAAGTAATAACCACTAGGGACATCTGGGAAAGCTTCATGAAGGAGGTGGTACATGGGCTAAGCTTTGAAGATGTAAGATGAGAAGAGGATGCGGTTCAGAGATGGGCTAGAAGAGATAGACTCTTCCATATGGGGAAGAGAGTTGTACATCAGTTTGATGGGAATGGAGACAGTGTAAGGTGAGGTAAAAGACATAAGACTAGATAGGTAGATGGCAGCCATATTGTGGAAGGTTTTCAATGCAATGCCGAGGAATGTGTCTTGGGAGCAATAGGGAGCCACTGAAGGTTTCTGAATAGGGGAACGACATGGCGAGATCAGTGTTTTAGGAATATCAGCTTGGCAGCCATGAGGAAGGAGGATTATGAAGGGAAAAAATTAGAAAAAGCAAACTATGGGCAGGGGAATAAAAATAAGTTCCACTGGAAGTAAGAGCAGTGGCAGGAATAAAGTTTTCCTGAGCTCTCGCCCTTTGGTTTGGGCAGCATTGCATCTAGCACTATGGGCAAAGAAGAAAAGTCTTCTGTTCACTGGGAAGGGGCTCACTAAACCTCCTGCCTGAGCCACCAGCAGGAAGATGTTAGGCTGATAACCCAACTCAACTGAATGGAAATCCCAACCATGATTTCCAAGGAATAACACTCTTACACCAAGGAAAGGATCCAAGCAGAGAAACCAAAGAAATTTGCTGTGATACTGACAAAGTGAGACATATTTATGCTGAACATGATCATTGTTCTTTAATAGTCATTAATCTTTAATTACTCATTTCAAAGAGAACCATTGCCTGGCAGGCAAATTTCCTGACATCCCTTTCTTGAATGACTTCATACATTATTAAGAAAAGATAGAACTCATGGAGTGGAGACCCGCCATGAGATATCTCACCACCTGACAAACTATGGGGATCTGAAATAGATTTTGTTAAGATCTATGAATCCTGGACTTTCTGTCTACAGTGGGAACTGACTAATTTATCATTACTGAAACACTTAATATAATCAAGCAGTGGCCCTGACAAAATCATGAAGATAACCAATGACATGTCTCAATCAGGGCTGAGCCTACTGGAGCCTGACCAGGGAAACTAAGGATCTTTCTTCCCTTTAGAAACATTCTCAGATTCAGTTGGTCAATAAATAATTGACCAACAAGTATTTATTTAGTACCTATAGTATGCTGGGCATATTCTATAATGGAAACAAGTACATACATAATTATATAAAGAATAAATATGTGCAGAATAAATACAAAAGAAATACCAGGTTGTTAAATAAAAGTGGTTGGGGGAACACTAATAACTATAAGGATCGAGAAAAGCATCAGAAAGAGCAAATGATATAATATTTGTACAGCCCTTAGCACACTGCCTGACACGTAGTAGGTGCTCAAAAACTTAGTTCTCTTCCTTCACCCTAAAGAAGTTGTTGCTCAACCTGTGTCCTAAAGGAAGAGAGGGCCTCTGGAATGCAGAGGCAAAAAGGTAGTATATTCCCTGTATGGGGAATAATTAATGCAAAGACGTATAAACAAGAGAAGAAGTGTCCTATATGAGGAAAAGAGAGAAGACTGGTTTGGCTGTAACTCAGAGTATGGTGAAGGGGGAGTAATGTCCAGTGAGATCATGCAAATAGGTTGGGACTAGGTTGTGTGTGGCTCTGAAAATCAAGTAGACAACTTCATGTTTTCTCCAAAACCAAGCAGAAATCATTGTGGTTAAATGAGTAGGAGAGTCAAGGGGTTATTTAAAATACCACTTAGAAAAATGCCACTTGATTTGGCAATTGAGAGATCATTGATAAGATGGTGGCATAAAAGCAGGAAAACTCCATGGCTCCCCCCATAACTACCTTAAATACCTATAAAATATGACTCTAAAGAAATTTTAGAGCTCTAGAACCTAGAAAGCGACAGAGAGAAACAAATCTCCTGCTGAAGGCAGCCCAGCAGGCCGACAGGAAGGGTTCATCACAGCATGCTGGGAGCCAAGCTCAGCTCCACATGAGCCCATGGTTTTCGTTCCAGGGGCACCCTGACCAGCAACTGCAGAAGACTTTGGAAGAGTCGATCACCAGCAGAAGTGGTGGTTTCCAGAATTATCAACCCATAAATGCCAAAGAAAAAGTGAGAAGTCAGTGTAGAACTCTATTGGAATTAGGGAGAGAGGAGTGGATCTGGGCCCTGCTCACAGAGCTGTAAGTGGCAGAAATGCGGTGGCCCTGCAGCCACCTCCACATGGCTGCTTCAGAGCTCCTGGCCTGCAGATCACAGGGGGGCCAAGCAAACATTCAGAGGGTAAGCACTCTTGCTTTATCCTGCCTGGATCTGGATCACAGTCTTGAGTATTGGTCCTGAAGTGTGACCAGTGAGCCAGAGTTTGTGGGGGCCATGAGAAGGTACCTACTAATAGCTCTGGCAACTGTGAAAACCCCAGCAATTTGGGACAAAGCTCTCCCCTCTGGAAGCAGAATTCTACTGGGGCAAAGAGCTCAAAAGTCAAGCAATTAAGTAACAACATGAGCAAGCAAAGCAAGCACAGCAATCCAACTTTAGATTCCTTTTTGGGGGACAAAAAGGATCAAAGCATGGAATGGGAGGAAGACAACAAAATCATAACTCCTGCACCAAAAGCTTTCAAGAAAAATATGAACTGGTTATAAGCCATGGAGGAGCTCAAAAAGGATTTTGAAAATCAAGTAAGAGAAGTGGAGGAAAAATTGGGAAGGGAAATGAGAATGATGCAAGAAAATCGTGAAAAGAGAGTCAACAACCTGATTGAAGAAAATAACACCTTAAAAAATAGACTAACTCAAATGGCAAATGAGGCCCAAAAAGCCAATGAGAAAAAGAATGCCTTAAAAAGTCAAATTTGCCCGATGGAAAAAGAATCTCAAAAGCTCACTGAAAAGAATAATTACTTCAGAATTAGATTGGAGCAAATGGAAGCTAATGACTTTATGATGAATCAAGATACTATTAAACAGATCCAAACAAATGAAAAATTGAAGGCAATGTGATATATCTCATTGAAAAAACCACTGACCTAGAAAATAGATCCAGGAGAGATAATTTTAAAATTATTGGGCTACCTGAAAGCCATGATCAAAAAAAGAACCTAGAAATCATCCTTCAACAAATTCTCGAGGAAAATTGACCTGATATTCTAGAACCAGAGGGCAAAATAGAAATTGAAAGAATTTATCGATCACCTCTTGAAAAAGATCCCAAAAAATCCTAGGAATATTTTAGCCAGGTTCCAGAGTTCCCAGATCAAGGAGAAAATATTACAAGCAGCCAAGAATAAATAATTTGAATATTGTGAAAACACAATCAGGATAACACAAGATCTAGCCCCTTCTACATTAAGGGATTGAAGGGCTTGGAATATGATATTCTGGAGGTCAAAGAAGCTAGGATTAAAACCAAGAATCACTTACCCAGCAAAACTGAGTATAATGTTTCAGGGGAAAATATGGTCATTCAATTAAATAGAGGACTTTAAAGTATTCTTGATGAAAAAACCAGAATTAATAGAAAATTTGACACTCAAATAGAAGAAGCAAGAAAACATGAAAAGGTCAACAGGGAAAAGAAATCATAAGGAACTTATCAAAATTGAACTATTTATATGCCTACATGGAAAAACGATCATTGTAACTTAGAAAACTTTTCTCATTATGAGGATACTTGAAGGGAAAATAAATGTACATATATGTATACATACTATATCTATATATATTCATATATATCTCTATATAGGAGGGTATATGTGCATATGAATATATATGTGTGTATATATGTGTACAGGTATATATATATGTGTGTGTGTGTGTGTGTGTGTGTGTGTGTGTGTGTGTGTACAGGTATAGACAGACAGAGGGCACAGGATCAATTGAATAGGAAGGGATGATATTTAAAAGGTAAAATTGAGAGGTGAGAGAGGAATATAATGAGAGGAGATGGGGAGAGAGAGAATGGGGTAAATTATCTCATATAGAAGAGGCAAAGGATAACTGTTACAATGGAGGGGAAGAACAGGAAGGCAAAAGGGTCAAATTTACTCTCACTGAATTTGGCTTAGGGAGGGAATGACATACACACTAAACCAGGTATCTTGCCCTGCAGGAGAGTAGGGGGGAATGATGGACGGGAGGGCAGGTTGGGAGGGAGGGTAGTTAGAAGCACACACTTTTGTAAAGGGAGAGGGTCAAAGTAGAAAATAAAACGAGTGGGGAGTGGGATAGGATGGAGGGAAATACAGTCCATCTTTCACAATGTATCCACTATGGAAATGTTTTGCATAACTACACATGCACAACCTATATTGAATTGCTTATCTTCCCAATAAGGGTGGGTGATGAAGGAAGAAGGGAAAGAATCTGGAATTCAAAGTTGTAAAATCAAATGTTTTTAAATTATTTTTTTACATGCAACTGGGAAATAAGATGTACAGGCACTGGGGTATGGAGATCTATCTTGCCCTACTGGAAAGTGGGAGAAGGGATGGGGAAGATATAGAAAAGAGCAGATTGGCCAGGGGGTATACAGTGGGATCGCAGTTTTGGGTGGTGGGTAGGAGAAAGATGGGCAGAAAATTTGTAACTCAAAATCTCATGGAAATGAACGATGTAAACAAAAAATAAACATAAAATTTAATTTTAGAAATGATATAAATTCATGTACTTGGCAAAAATAAAACGCTATTTAAAAAAAGATATCACTGATAACTTTGGAAAGAGAAGTGTTTCTATACTTAAGAAAAATTATTTTTGGCAGCAGCAGCATGTGGAATGACTGCAGTGGACAGAGTCTGGGGGAAGGAAGACTACTTATCAGTCAGAACCTCTGAACCAAGGTCAGAGGTCATAAACTAAAATGGTGATTGTGAGTATAGAGAAAGGGTTGGATTAGAGACATCTTGTAAAGACAGAAATGACATATTGGCAAGTAACTGGAAATGTGGGGTCAAGGGAGATTGAGGGATCAAGACCAAAATCTAGGTCACAAACCTGAGAGATCAGGAGAATGATGATGCCTTCAAACAAATAAAGTATGTGAAAGATGAGCAGGTTTGCAGGGAAAGGTCATAAGCCCTATTTTGGTCATGTTTATTTGGAGAAGTTTCTGGGACGTCCAGTCTGAAAGGTCAGGTGGTGATGCTGGACTGAATCTCAGGAAAGAGGCTAAAAAATTAGGAGTCATTGCCATACTTAAAATCATGGGAACTGATGAGGTCATCCAGAGAAAAAAGTTGAGAGAAAGAAAGAGGGCCCATGACAGCAGTTTCAGGAGCAACCACAGTTAGGAGGACAACGGAGGAGATGTAGGAGGAATGGTCACTGCAGTAGGAGGAGAACTAGGAGCAAAGGCCATGAAATCCTGAAGAAGAGAGAGCAGCCAGGAAGAAATGGTGGTCAACAGTGTCAAATGCAGCAGAGCAGTCAAGAAAGATGAAGACTGAGAAAATGCCATTTGTTTTGGGCAATTAAGACATCACTGGTAACTTTGGAAAGAGAAGTTTCTTCTTTGGAAAGAGAAGTCCAGGAATAAGGGTGGAAGCCAGATTGCAAAGTGGAGGTAATGAGTTTAGATAACCTTTTCCCCCTAGAAATTTGACAGAAAAAGGGAGGAAAGATAGAGAATGATAGCTAGAGGGTACTGATGGGGTCTGGTGAAATATTTTCAAGTTGGAGGAGATTCTGACATGTTTGTAGGCAGTAGGGAAGGAACTTGTATGACAGAAAAAGTTTGAATATTTGAGAGCTGGAAAAAAGAGAGACATAGACACAGAGACAGACAAAGAGACCAATACAAATATGAGAGTGGATGCAATCTAGATGATATTGAGAGAACAGAATGGGAGAAGGGGCTCACAGAAAATGGCCATAATTTTCTCTTTAAAGTAATAGGTGAGATTTTCAACCAGGAGAATAAGAAGGGGATGCCAGCAACTCATGTTGTAGGATGGATGGTGAACTAAAGAGTCGGGCTAGGTACACATAGTTGGATAACAATGCTAGTTTAATAGAGTAGTATAGTTGATTAGATATCTTTCTTGTTTATACATGGAAAATTTTACAGTGAATTTAGGATTACTAGTTTCTCATAGATGGAATCAGCTAAACATAGAGATCAGCAATGATCTTGACTACCAGGCTGCTTCCTGCATGCCCAGACTGCTTGTAGGAGACGCAGCAATATTTCTTGATACTGATTGCCAAATATTCTTCTTGGGGAAAGATATGGCACACTTGTCCAGAGGGGACTTTGCACGCTCCCGGATTCGAACAACTCAACAAGTCCAGACTCAAACATAACTCAATGAGTCCTTGAACTTGGAGCAAGTCACATGTCTCTGGACTCAGATACAAGCTCAAGAATCCATTAGACTTGGCCCCCACAGGGGGTGGTGTATTTGAGGAGAGATTTATCATAACTTCTAGAAAGTGAGATAGGGAATGAATTAGGAGGAATAAAATGAGTTCCTTGCTACAATGAGTCCAGCTGAAGCTGAATAACATGAAATGATTGTGTGTATCCAATTAGCTCTCTCTCCAGCTCCATTCAGCAGCACGAGTGGCAGAGATGGAGGCTGATGGTGGAGTAATCCAGGACTGGCATTCGAAAGGGGTCAGTGATGACAGGACAAGGGGGCAAGGGATTCTAGAGCTGATCATGGAATGCAGGTGAATTGGTTAACTAGAGGGTCCAGATTGGGGAAAGGGGAAAGGGAAGTAAAGTAAAAGCAAGAGTAATGTCCTAGAAAAGTCCTGAGGAGTTCAGGATGGCTTGAAGATTATGATGAGAATAATGAACAGGCTTAGAAACTATGAGGTAGAGAGATGGAATGATATGCATTTTTTCTTTAAGGTTCATTTCATAAGAATTAATTAAAGATGAAAGGTTTCATAAGAAGTAGCTAATAATGAAAGGGACAGAAAAAGTGTGCTTTGCCTAAGAGTATAATATTTTGCACCCCTTGTTTATATTGTTAAAGGACATAAAATATTGTTGCTCTTATAAATGAACATTTTGATACCTAATATTAGTAGAAAAAGATTTTTGCTCTAATATAAGCTGCCAAAAATATGAATGTGAAGAAATGCAGCTTTCAGATGGGATTTTGTACCACTTTTAGAGAAAAAAATTATCTATGAGGACTTGAATCTCATCGTTAAGAATGTCAAGTGAAGCCTCATTTGTATGCAAATAGTTTTAAAGTTATCAAGAAGCAGAGATTTTTTATTTGTCAAAAACTAAAGAAATGTGAATGTGAAGAAACCCATTTTCAAGGGCACCAGAGAAAGAAACTAAGGCACTGAGAACTTCAGAGAGCTTTAAAGCATGATGGTATGTCAGATAATTTGCATACATACACACATACATACAAACACATTAACATAGTGATTAAAGAGGATAAAACAAAAGAGAAATCATAAACATTTGGAGACTAAAATGTGTTATTTTTTTTTAAAGCTTGCTGATTTGAAAGGAGAAATTTGGGGAATTGTCACTTTTCAAGTAAAAAGTGAGTCCCTCAGTCAGGAAGGAAACTCTCACATAAACCACTAAACACAACAGAAGGGCAAGAGATGTCCCTCAAGATAACAGCAGGTAGAGAGGAAACAAAGAAGGCGAGTTAATGTGCCTGAGATATAACGCAGAAGCAGTCTGTTGAAAGAAGGCTCCAGCTGAGTGATTCTTGAGTGTCAGAGAAAATTGGCATCTAGCCAATGAAGACAAGGGAAGTTTTTTGTGGGAGCTTCTTACTCTGATGCCAGGTCTGGCTTGAGGAGGAAAAGCAGAAGGGACTTTGCAGCTAGAGTGGTACCCAAGTGAGAATGAACCAGAACCATGTTAGAGTGAGCTCCATTCTGATCGGACAGTGAAGGGGCAAGTGAAGGGAAGGATCATTTAGCTCAGACAGAACCACTCGGGCAAGTTTTCCTGGCTCAGAAAGAGCCGCTCTTCACATGAAGAACTAACACTTTCTAAACACACTTTAAGGATGATGTGTTCTCAGTGCCTAAGGATGAAAGAGCTGAGAAAGACTCTGAGGAGAGGAGAGATTTCCCCAGCTGAAGAGGTCAAGGGCAGAAAGCAGCTTCATACGGTTTCAATGTTCCTGAATTACATGGAAACCTGTAGTGCGGAGAGGCAAGTTCCCCTAAGCCTGGGCATCGTCTCCCTCTTCTGCTTCCTTGCTGGAGTCCTTGTTTAGGTGGAAGTCCACTTTTCACTTACAGCTATTGTACAAGTGGGATCTGGATACAAATACACACATAAACACACAAAGAAAATATATGTGTGTGCTCATGTGTCAGCATATGTGTGCACACACCTTGCATGTATACATTCCTATGCACATGGCCACGTGTTGATGTATGATAGCTATCATGTATCATCACCTATATGCGTGTGCATATTCATGTACACATGTGTATATATAATGCAATATTTTATTATTTCTGGGTTTGCCTTGTATTTTTTTTTCTTTTTTTGGAGGGGAGGGAAAAGGGTAGGGCAATTGGGGTTACGTGACTAGCCCAAGGTCACACGGCTAGTTTTTGTGTTAAGTGTCTGAGGACAGATTTGAACTCAGGTCCTCCTGACTCCAGGGCCAGTGCTCTATTCACTGTGCCACCTAGCCGCCCCTGCCTTGTATTTTTTAACCTTAGATGTAAATGATCATGTTTAAAAATGTCATTAGCGTGACTGCTTGTAGACAAAAATCACATTAAATAGAGCCTTGAGAGCTGGTGGTTAGGAGAGGGGAAGTTGTAAACTATTTGTAAACTTGAAATTAGCATATAAATTGTTGTTCAGTCTGTTTAACTCTGTGGACCTCTAGGACCAACTGTCCATGGAATTTTCTTCCAAGGATGCTGGGGCTGCTTGGCATTTTCTTCCCCAGTTTCATGCAGGCAAGGCATAAGTGACTTGCCCAGGGTCACAGGGCTGAGTCTGAGATCATATTCGAACTCTGGTCTTTCTGGCTCTAGAACCAATGCTCTATTGACTGCATCAACCTGGCTGCTCTCACTATATAAAAGCTGGCTATTAAAACAGTTCCAACTACTAGCAGACTTTAAGACCAAACACTATTACTAAAATAGGTTCTTAAAATAATTCTCATGTTTATTAATGCTGAGAAACTTTACCTTAAGGAGCACAGCAGAGGTTTTAAAATTTTTAAACTGTAAGTAGATTTTTTTAAAAAATCAAATAAACAAACTTATAGTTTCCCTATGATAACTCTTTCAAGATTTGATCCATTAACAGATTTACACTGGACCAGTATCTAACCCAAGAATGACCCATCAGGTCAGAGGCAGGCTGTTAGAAGTCAAGTAGTGGTTTAATTCATCATTTTCAGGGTGGGGAATGCGGTTTGCAAATCTCTGAGGTTCTCCTAAGGAGACCACCACATGCTGAAATGATGGCACAGTTTATATACGTGAATCACAAGTGGGAAGAGATCTGGGTCTAGGATTACAACACAGCCATTTCCTGAGCCTAAGTGGTTTCCCACAACAAGCCCAAGAGGGCAGGAAAATACAGGTGTTCTCCAGGCCAATGGGACCAGTTCTCGTTGATTGTTTCAAGTCTTGGGGGTCATTACTTGGTGGGGCACAGGACCAGCATTCTGTGATGGGAACAGATTCTAGTCTTTGGCTTCACTTAATGTTCACAGGCATAGGAATGTAGTTATTGTGAGTGCTGTCAGGAGGTTTGATAGATCACTTTAAGCCATAGTTTGCCTCTTGACTCCCAAGCCAGAATCTCCTGGGGAAAAAGGTAGCTCTGAGAACTCTGAATCATTAGTATATTCGTTAAACATCACATTAATATGAAAATCAATTCCCTTCACAGTCCTCTAGTCCATAATGCAAATAACAAAGCCCCACACATTTATCGTTAACATAATTTAATTTTATTTGTGGATAAAAATTAAGGCTCACAGTACTTTATATTGTTTCACAAGCAGGATTTCTTTTTTAAATGAGAATTACCCCAGTACAAATTTTTTTAAAAATAATGTTGACATATAACTTGACTGAAGACTGGAAATGAACATATCATACATGGCAGCTATGCTCCTTTAGTAGGCTTTAAGCTAAGTTTCTTTTAAAATTAATGGGCAAAGCATCGGTTTCCTCTCTGTAGGAAAAAAAAAAAACTACGCTGTGTAAACTCCATAAAACACATTCAAGGCAGGCTGGGATAACTGTTGTTCACTTAACTCTTAAGATTTTAAAAAGCCACCCAGCATTTCCCCAAACATACAGTACACACGTTTATTTCCCATTATTTGACACAACGGAATCCTTAAAAAGAGTAACAATTCTGTACATGAGATATTTTGAAGGTTCTAAATCCAGCAGATGAAAATAATCACTTCTCTAGCTGAGATCATTCTAAAAAGCACGGGATTGTTACAAACCTCTACAGGAATTATGACAATTCTGGCAAAGGTCACCTGCCAGTTAGTTCAGAGGTGAATGAATGGATAGACCAACCTTGGATACATACATACCATATATATGTATAAGCAGACATATATGATATGCTCATTACACCACTCCTATGAAGATAACAAGTTACTTAAATATCAAATCTTTGCAACATGTTCCAAGAAGAAAACTCATTCTCCCAAAGCTGGGATCATATATACTCCTTTCAAAACAATACCTTAAGAGAAGCTTTAACTTAACTCTACTGAGGGGAATGAAGACAACATACTGAAATCAGAACTACCAGTTTCTCTTAAGTGCTTTAAGAGATTGGCCTTGAAAAGCACATGTGGACATTTGACAGTTTAAAACATTTCCCTCCTTCAGTGGTGAAGCTTTAAGCCTCTCTCTAATCACTTACTGTCAGGCAGTGCTAAGAGAAGTTAATTGTGTTAGCAGCAGTTTCAAGTGTATTTGCCTCCAATTCCCCCCTAAATCTCCTCCTGTGTCTCATCACCCCTGGCTTTTGGTGATGAAATTCCACATATCTGCCACAAGGCCCAGTCAAGCACATCGAGGAGGCTCGTTTGTACCTTTGGTGGTCATGACGTAGAAACAATTCCTGGTACGTGGGATTTGCCTTTAAAAATCTGTTTCTGTTCTGGGGCTCTGATGAAACACAACGAACCACAGTAGAGCCAAGGGCGTTTCTCATAGAACCCAAGGGAGGAATTTTTCCTTTATTCTGTCATGTTCTTATCCATTTTAAACATCTACCTGAAATTCTTCCTACTTAAAATTAATACTAACCATGTATAATATAATTAGGTAAGGGTGTATATGGAGCTTCAAAAGGGGTACTGGAAAGTGCAGGCTTCCTGTAACACAGAGGATCATAGAGTTTAATTTGGTATCACACGGATCACAGATCACATGAAGGTGCTACAGGCATCCTCTAAAGCAACACTGCAAATGTCACGACATTAAGAATGAACTTGGCAGATAGCAATATGTGATACAGGGAAAGTGGTGGTTCCAAGCTGCTTTTCCTATAGCCTGTCACATAAATCAACAGAACTAAAAATCCACTAATAAGATGCTGTAAATAAAAGGGGACAAGAAGGGTGTGAAATATGGCTTTTTATCAAATTGGCCTTGAATTCTGAGAGGGGGGAAAATGTGGTAGAGTAATGAAAGTTATAACCATGTAAGAGTCCATTGGGTGCAAATGATTTTATTTTTTAATGTTTTGACTGGACCAATGCCTACCAAAGGTGCCAAGCTCGGCACTAAGCACTCCCATGAGGCCAGAATGCCTCACCAAGGACAATTCTACTGAAAACACCCAAACTTCTCAGGTAGTTGAAGGCACTGGGACTAAGGATTCTCTTTTCCGGAGAGCATGATTGCCTTCAGTAATTAGAGGGCAGCGAGGAAATCACCATCGAAACCCTTATTTTGGATGGATTAACAGCCGGCCATTAAGACAGCCACTCTAAAATCAAACCCATAAAGGACATCTTCGGGATGCTACTGTGAAACCAAATCTGGCCCAATAGAAAAAGGCATGTGCAAGAGGTCAGGGCAGGTTTGCATATGTATTTGAAGGCTTCTTGTTCATGGAAGTTAAAAAAGAAAAATGAAAGGGAGAGCAGGCATCCTTCGCTGGTGATAGGAACAAAAAACCACCCGACTTTATGTCCAAGATTCACATTCTAGATCAAAGTCCAACATCCTCTATTGTAGGACAGGGAGCACTGGACCAGATGTCCAGGCCCAGGCCCACCAGCTGCTCATGGTGTGACCATGGCTACCCCAGCCACCTGACCTCTCCACCTGTGAAATGGGCACACTATCAGCACTGGCCACCTGCGAATGGCATCTCCAGGACTTGATGAGATAACACAGGCGTGTGATTATAGACTTCAGCTCTTCTGCGTGAGGAATGCCAATCAGACTGTGATTGGATGCTGTGATTCCCATGTTTTCAGCCTCACTTTGTAGACGCCGGCAGAGCTTCCTCTCCCATTTTATCACGGACACCAAAGCTTAAGGAATTAGAGGATGAAAGTCTTTTATACAAACAGTTTGGTTGCTTCCAGGAAAGCACGAGGACAAAAGACAGCAAGAGAAAGACGAAGGGAATTTCACATTATTTTAGCCAGGTCACTGTGATTTCAACATTATTGCCTGAACAACGTGGAACAGACTAACAGCACACAGCCAACAAATACATAGTATTTCCACAATTCAACGATATCTACTATACTATTCCATTTGGCAAAATATTTATTTATAACAAATCCGTTCAAAAGCAGTTGGTCACATTTATTTTCCATTTCCATTATGAAGGTGTAACAATGGTCTTGGTAAATGAACATAAACTGCCTCTTTTTATATGGTACACAAAATGTAGTTTACTGTTATAGAACCTATGTTCTCTAAAGGCATATCTATACTCCATCTGGGTTATGACAGGTGGGAGTGTCCAGGTGAGAGAGCTTTGGAGCTATACCTCTCAGGGCTTAGAAGAGAACAGAAAAAGTCTCCAGACAACACTCTACAATATTCAGGACTTACCCACCAGAGGGGATACCAACAGTGGTTAGTTGAGGTGGAAGGCCCAATGACCAGGAAGTCGGGAGTCACTTCCCTAGTCTGGGTCTGTTTGTTCATATGTGCAACATATACTCTGCATTCTAGACTAAGGCCAAGCTGCCACGGAGTCAGATTACCCAGTGTTAACTCATCTCAGGATATTGGCATGCAAACCTGTCAAACTTTTCCTGGTGTCGAGTGTTGAAGCTGGAAGGGATGGGGAGAGATATTATCCTGACCTTTTATGTGACTTCAAGCCATTTCCTGTTTTAGCAAATTAAAACCAACACCAGGATGAAATCATGGAGCTGGAATGGGCTTTCCAGACCTTTGGCCCAGAGATGACTGGCTCAATGTCACACAGCAAAGCCAACACTCAAGGAGAAGTCCTCTGACTTGAGAACCAGGCAGCACCATCTGGAAATTCCAATTCATCTCATCCTTCACCACGGCCAACATCCTAATTTGGCTTCTCTATTTCACATGGAAGGCCCTGGCTCTCATCACTACCAAAGGATTACAGTTACTCCCCTCCTCCACATCCTATCAACCCACTGTGAAGCCAGCCTGGATTCACCTCAGGGTCCATGAAAGCACCGCCACCACTTGGGAATGTATGTTGTAGCCTTGCTTAAAAGAGATCAAGTCTGAGGTCCTGGAAATTCCTGACACTGGGAGACAAAGGAATGTGGATGGAGGGGAGGAAAGAGGAAATCATCCAAGGTCACATTGCTAATAAATGCCAGAGGCAAGATTCAAACCCAGGTCTCCAAACTCCTAACCCAGAATTCTTTATTACTGTATTTATTCCTTTCAGCAACACTGTACTACGTCTTTAGCTATGGCAATTATTTGGTGACAGAAGTTCTGCCAACCAAGAGGGCAACTTCAGGCTCTAACAACTTGAGCTAGGATGCCCTGTTCTCAGGAGCTGTTGGGCCCTCTTCAGAGGGGTCTCCAAGAAAAGGCTGGATGACCATCTTGTCATAAGATTCGCTTTTAAGTCCTCATTGGTCTAGATGGCCACTGAGGTCCCTTCCAATGCCTACAGTATTGAGTTGAAAAGAAAGAGGCTGCGTGATCTTCTGGACGAAGGTGGTTTGGTCTCCAGCAAAGCCCCAAAGTGATCAATATTCTGCCACTCCTAAAAATCAACTATGCTCCTAGATAAGGTAGCAGAAGTTTGAAAGGGCTTCAACTCGGCCCACTTATTATGAGGCGGCACCATTTCATCTTCCTGGTCACCAGGAAGCAGTCTGATGCCCACGCTGAGATGCTTAATTTTCCTAATTCTACCCCATAGCCGCTTGGGATACACCTTCAGAGGATGTGTTGATTCTTCAAGGAAATTCCATGCTTTATCTGTAAGAGTAGGGACACATCACACCTGCATCAGTCAACAGGGGTCCTCCAAAAACATCCCTCTTTAATTTAGATGAAGAAATGCTCACGTAGTATAAGTAACTATGCCCAACATGTAGCCAAGAGAGCAATGACCTGAGGCTGAATTTAAGGTCTATTCCCATCATTAGCTGTGTGACTGAGGTATAGTCACTTCTCTGAAACTTAGGCTTCCTTAATTAACTGACAGGGCTGTTGTGAAGATCAAATCAATTTTCACGTGTCCTACCAATGCTGTGTGACCCAATTAGGCACTGTCCTAAGTGTGCTGTGTTGTTATGAAATTCCTGATCTTTGCTTAAGCTACCGAATTCTTATGCCAGCAACTCCTCTCCAGAAATGGGTACTCCTGGCCTCAAGGGCCAGTTGAGAGACACAAGACACGCCACAGCCACAAGACCACCTCACTTAAAAGAGATGCTGCCCAGAAATCTGAAGTACTTATAACACATTAACCCTTGTTGGTCAAAAGTCTGACACCATCACCTTTTACAGGAGACAGCAAGCTTCCTGAGGCTTTGCACAGGCCAATTACTCCCCAGTTTCTCCTTTTCGGGCAGAAGCAAACTCTTTCTTTAACTGCCCAAGGCTTGGGTTTCAGTGTCCTTTGGGCTAGACGGATGGAAGGAAGACGTTGGGATACTAACCTGTCCCCCAGACCCTAAGAGGAGGTCGGCACTTCTCCAGGAACATGTTAATAACTCAGGCCTGGAGGGAGACCAGGTGGCTTGCTTGTGAAGGCCACTGGTTACCCTACAACTGAAGGAGAGTCTGAGTTGAAAAAGATGAGAAAAGTATTATGGGCGAATGAAGTATTCACAACCCAGGAAAATTCACAGTCTTTTTCCTGCTGGCTGTGGTCCCTGCAAAGCTATTATTTTATATTTGGGTAGATCATAGGTGACTGGACTCTAAAAGTTGCTAACAAGATTAGGAGAAGTCCTAGAGAACTTTTCTTTTACATCTTTAGCTGGAGTTTGTGTAAAATGTCTGGAGAGAACACCTTCTATCATCCATAAGCACAAGCCAGTTGGGAAGCCACAGCTGACAGACATTTTCACTAGGACCTCCAAGTCCTCATCCCTGCCCACACATGCAGCTGCAGTCATGTGGCATTTTCTGTCCTGTTGGTCTCTGTGATCTAAAGCTGCTGTTAGGCCCAACAGCACAACAAATTAAAGCTGTGCCTCCTTAGCCTTCCTATAACCTGAATCGGGGGAATACACAAGAGTGGCCCTCTTCTGGGGGAAGAGACAGGGTGATCCCTACCAGGCTGTCCAGGTTGGTGCCTCAGGTCTAAGAGGAGAACACCTACCTGGGGAGAGGAAGAGCCAGCCCAGGAAGATGGAGCCAGCCTTTCCCCTTCTCCATGTGCATCCCTACCTCAGAGACAAGAAAGGTTGTAGACAAATTACTTTCTCCTTTTATTCTTCAGAAAAATGTTAACATTAAAAAGCTGTGTGATAGTACTGCATCCGAAACTGGGAACTCAAATCTCTTACTAGTGAAAAGAGTTCCCAGGGCCATTGGGGTGTCCTTACCCAGGAGGGCTAGAAAATGGTGCCACAGTCCCAGGAATTTGGGAAGGCTTCCCCCATTCCAAAATGTCCTAAATCCGACAGCTCCAGAATCCTCCTGTGCCAGTGATGGCAGGATTTGTACATCCCCAGGGGAGGGAGAAAAAAGGTGGTGACTGACCTATCAGTTTCTCCAGACATTTGTGCCTCCCACACCGGATCAGTCAATGACAGGTGCTTCTGGCAGCCCCCTGAGCCCCAGGAGGAGACAGAAAAGCACCCAGATAGTCACCCAGAAGAGGTACGCCTTTAGAGAACAAAGAGGCAGCTCTGTGATTGCAACAGTAAGAGCCAGCACAGAACGAATGCATGAACACAAAGGCAAGAGTCAAATGAGTCTGTCTGAGCACAGGCCGTGACACCTTGGCTAGTTACCCGTACAAGTCCTCAGCCCCCTCACGGTTCCCCCACATCTCTTCCCTGGTGCCTGACGCTCCAGGACAGGCCCCAGTGGGAAGGAGTGGCCCCAGCCACCCTCCTCACAGTACTGCATGTCAACACTGGCAATGTCTCGGATCATTTCAAGGGCACACAGCACTCGGGTCCAAAAGGAAGTTGATTACTCCCACTCAGTAGTTCCTGGGGGCTTTGACGTTAAGTCATACATAACTCGAGAGATACCCGGGATCTTCTTAATCTCGGTGACCATCTTCAGCACCACCTACAGTAAAACAGAGAAGGTCAAGCTGGATGGGCTCCTGGTAGAGGAGGCTCTAAGCAAGCTGGCGCATATCCTGCAAGGGCTGTCCCTCTGTATGAGGCAGCACTTCAGGCTGGGTCATTTCTCCCACACAATACAAAGTGTCCCAAACAGAATTCTCTGACTTAGAATGAAGCACTAAGCCAAGAAGCCAGCTATGTTTTAGCATGTGAGCCCCTTTCTGTATGTTTTAAAATAAAGTTACCTCTACAGGAATCTCGCTGCCAGGTGTTGCCGCGATGCCAGTCATGAAGTCACTCGTGATAAAGGTTCGTATAACCACTGATCTCTGGCAGGATGGCTGCTTCTGAAGAGGGTCCCGGTCAAAATGCAGCGGTGTCAAAATGACCGGCATCTGGCTGATCTTCCCAGCATATCCTAGGGGAAGGCAAGCAGTAAATCTGCCTCATCTGACATGACTCAGGTGTAAATGATTGAGTAAAAGATACTTTTTCTTAGTGACCACAAACCCATCTTGCCAAAAATAACCTTTTACATATCATTTCTGAAGTCATTAAGACACTTTCTGAGCACATTAACCATACTCTAATCAGACAGACAAGGCAATTTTTAAGAGCACACAAGGGAAGGGCCTATGGAATGGCTAGTCTGAGCTGCCCTGCAAACACCCCTCCCTTGCAGCGTCCATTTAGTCTTTGCAATCAAGTGACAAAAGCATTTATTTGGCACCCCTGTGCCAGGCACTGGGCTAGGAGCTGGACACACACTGCCCCAATTATATACAAAACAAATATATGCAGAATAAATGTAGAATAAGTGAAAGGTAGTTCTATTTAATGGTGAGGGAGGGTACTAGTAACTGAAGGGGACTGAGAGTTCCATCTGGCAGGAAGAGAAGGACTCTACGAGGCAGAAGTGAGGAAGAATCGGGAATGCACACAGGGCAGAGGTCTGGACAATGTGAATGGAGAGTCTTGTGTTAGCAGCAGAGAAGACCAAGGTGAATAGACCTGGGGGGCAAGTGAAAAAAATGTTCAGGAAAACTGCAGACGTTTACCACATCTGAAGGAAGAGGAATCTTGTTGTAGGGAAGAAGGGCAGTAGTGAGGCTGGGGATGTGTGGAGGGAGACCCTCAAATGATCCCTGCCATCTGGGGGGACGAGGGAGAAGGAAGAAGGAAGGAATAGCCTAAGAAAGTGTACCCCTCTAAGGCAGGGCTGGACCGAGGACCATATTCCACAATGCCACCCTGTTCTCTGCACCCTCCACACAGAGGTCCTCATAGGAACTTACTCTGGCCAAAGCAGTGGCTAGTAAGCCAGACTGGGAGAAATGTGACCACGTTCCCCTCAGCGCATGGTAGAATAGCCAAGCCAGGGCGAACCAGGTAGGCTGGGCTCTTGGGGCTCAGGCTGGTATGCCCTCCCCAGGGCCCAGCTTGATCCAAGGTACTTACCAATCCCACAGGAGTCTGTCCTATTCACTCACAATGTGGGAAACAAGACAGGAAGGACACTTGTCTCCTTCAAAGTGGTGAAAATGCTGAACACAGAGACGTTTCCTCCTTCTCTCATCCAGGGACACTCAGAACAATGCCCCACACCACCCCCAAAGAGCCCAAGCCCTCCCAGTACTGACACGCCCTTACCTACCATGCCATGGTGGAGCCCAGGGGACTGCTCACTTCCACACCCAACCCCATGCCCCCCAAGAGACCAGAGGCCCCCAAACCAAACTTTCTGCGTTCGCTGCAGACAGGTCTGTTTGCCTTCAACCATAAACAGGCAAAGGATGAAACAACAGCCTTGCCTTGTATGTTACGGATGGGTGTAGTGTAGTGAAAACACTGGTGGGGATCAGACAGAAAAGGAAGGAAGGAGAGGGGAGAGAGCTATGCCCTCCACCTCCCACATTCAAAGGACCCACACTTAGCTCTCCCTTCTCGGAGCTGCACTTTTAAAGCTATCCATACCAATATATTTCATCAAGGATAACTTCAAAGGATCATCCCTAGACACTTGTTTTTACAAATCAAACAGCTGGCCATGATGGGCAATCTTCCCTGCAGACCCCTGCTTCCCATACAGTTCTCTCCTCCCAAGTGACAAGCACGTACTGAACCTTACCAGACTCCCTAAGAATGTTGTGAGCCTCAAAATCAGCTTGCCGCAGCGTGCTGAGCACTCCAGTGGTCAAGAAGGTGGGCGTGACATCCATGGGAGGCTCTTTGACAGGGGGACCAAAGACAAAGACAACCCTAGAGGTCAAAGAATGAGAAATATCCCCTTTTAGTACAAGGAAGGACTCTGCCTAAAATCTCCCACTAATAAATGACCAGCAAGCCCTTGCCAGATGCTGCTTCTGTGATCACAATGTCCTCCCCCCCTTCATGGGGATGACAACAACAGTACAAGGTGGCATAAGGACTATTGCATATCCACTTTACAGGTGAGAAAACTGAGCCTCAGAGAAGTGAAGAGACAGCTATGGTTAGAGCGGCGCCGTGCCAGAGACAAGACTTGAAGATGAGTCGCCCTGCCCCCCCAGCCCCGAAATGTGCTTCGCACATTCATTCCAAACATTTCTATTAATAGTGTTATTATCAGACTTAACGTTTTTAAATTTTGCACCAGGGTCCCTGCCTGAAGGTCAATGATGGCCAAATGGAAGGTGGGTATTCAATCCAAAGGCCTAAGTCAAGTGCTTATGGACCAGCCTGGGCCAGAGGCACAAGCGCTGCTGCGTGAGGTGGCCTGGCCAGCACACTGAAGGGCTGCTTTCTGGGAGCAAAGAAGGTGACACACAGTGGTGTCAGGAGCCCTGGCTCCAGGCTGTAACTGTGACAATAACAACAACAACCATCATAAATCCCTATACAGAGCCCACAGTTTTCAGACCACTTCACCTACATACCTTCTCATTTGATCCTCAAAAAGCTCCTTGTCTGGGATCACAGCTAATAAGTATGTGACAAATCCTTTGTATAATTTCAAAAAACACAAAATATGTGACCATAAAGAGGCAAAAGGCATCATCTAATCTACCTGGTATGATCTAATCTCCCTCGGCTGCTCCCATAACCAAACATTCCTTCCAGAAGTGATTCCCTGCCTCACCCTCCGCAGACACTGCTCCAAATCGCCCCTTCTGTCCTCACATCCTCCACACTTCCCTCTCCCCACCTCAATCAAGGACTTTAACCTCTTTTACTATTGAGAAAATTAGAGTTATTTGCCCTGAACTCCCCCTTTTCCCTTCTCCTCCCCTCAAAATTCCTTTTAATCTGCTTTCACTCCCCGACCGTCCTGCAGTTTCCAACATCTGACAACGAGGTGGTGCTTCCCAAAGCCACAGCCAAGACCCTCTGCGTGTCCCCTCCCGGCTCCTCCAGTTCTCTACTGCCCACGAAGTGCTCAACCTCCCCGGCTCCTTCCTAATCTTTCATGTCCCAAGCTTCCCCCTCCTCCATCTTTCCCTTCTTAAAGACCCTCCTAGAAGAAGCAATTCACACGCTGCCTCGGTTTCCTCTGCCATCTGCAATCTGACATCCAACCTCTTCACTCAACTAAACCCACTTTTTCCAAAGTTCCCTCTGATCTGATGCACTATTCTCAGTCCTGATCCTTCTCAAACTATCTGCTGCATCTGGTACAGCCGGCCACTTCCTGTCTCTGGGCCGTCTGGATCACAATCTTCCCTGGTTTCCAGCCACTTGTATGAAGAGTGTGACAAAAAGCCAGTGAAGAGAATATCCAAGAGAAGAGAGTGCTTAAGAGATGAAGTGGAAAGGGAGCTAAGAAGACGATCAGGGACGGTGATGAAGAAATCACCGACACTGGAGAAAATCACTTCTTCTGAGGGAAGTTAGGTCAGAGAGAGTTTGAGGAGGAAGAGGAAGGAGCAACCATAGATGCTGTCTTCCATGAGTTTGCTTATGGGCATGTAGGGGGACATGGGGCTCAGTGAAGGTCTTTAAAGGGTAAGGGAGAGTTTCTGTCTGTAGACAGCAGACTAGGACTCCGTAAGCTGAGAAGGCACGACAGGGAAAAGCCTGAAGGGGATGGGTCAAGGCACAGGTAAGGTGGCTGGTCCTGGCAAGGGCTGGAAAGAGGTACTGTCAAGAGCTTCTGGAAAGTAGAGAAGGTGAGAAGAGAAAACTCAGAGAAGACAGCCTCTATCTTCTCAGCTGAGAAGGTGGGAGGAGGAAGAAAATACAGATTAAATCAATCAGTCCATAAGCATTTTTAAACCTCTATCCTGTGTGAAATGACAGTGCTAGCTCTGGGGAGACAGATGCTAAGAATGTGACAGTCTCTTTTCTCAAAGAGCTTCCAGATAAATGAGCCTCGAGAACAGACGGAAGGGAAGCCCCAGATATGACCATGTACTTGATGGATTTCTCGACTGCCTCAAATTCTTCCTTTTTTAAAAGCAGTTTCTTTTGGCATCGGGTGCACATATCACAGAAAGCAAAACGCTATCTAATTACCATGATCCTCGTTTAAATTTATTTCTTTTCCTAACAAGAACTTCTGGTTCAGGAGAAAGAGCCAGAGAGCTGCACCAGCACGAGGGGCAGCTCCAGTCTTCTGAGAGCAAGCAGCCACACAAATCCAGAGGCAACAAAACCTCACTTCTACACTTAATCTTAAAGTCCCCTCCAAGTACTTTCTTCATAATCACCCTCTGAGGTAGAATCAGTCATACTTTGCCAATCCTTTGACCATCAACAATCCATCATTGCCATGTGCCACATCAAACAGCACGTCTACCTTGCTACTGTCGCTTTCAAAGTCACACAGCTCTGAGAGGCAAATCCTCATGACTGCATTCCCTTTGCTAAACTGCCTCATTCCCTGAGTACCAAGCAACACCTGCAAATACGATTATCCTGTGAGGGATTGTTCGCTTTGTGTTAAAAAGGCTGATTTGAAATTTCAGCAACAAAAGCATGCCAACCGAGGAGTGAAATGCCCTTTTTCTTCTTTGCTGTTAGTAGTGTGAGAACATTAGGAAATCAGGAGGGCGGATCGACTGAGAACAAACAAGTCTGACCTCTTCTAACTGCTCCAAGGAGAGCCTGTCTTATCTATGGCCTCAGAACAAGCCGAGAGGAAAGGCAGATTTAAAAACATGGTACCTCCTGACTGAAAAGTAAACTGAATGATAATTCAATGTGAACAAACATACACGGTGCTATTTTTATAAGATCTGGCATCCAGGTTTTTGTCTTCAAATTTTTTTTTCAAATTACTACTAATTCAGGCAAATTCCACTTGTCCCAATAATTACTTAAAACTTGAAAACTGAAGGAAAAGAAGAAAAAGAGCAGTTTCTATTCTACTTCCAGGCCAAATACACTGAGGAAGCAGGAAGCCAGCCAGCTGCTAAAATTATGACCAAAAAATTCTAAGTACGTTACGAGAATATGAATGATCAAAAATCTTGATCTTATATGATATCTTATTTTTAAATATCTTACGTTTAAAAAATACTTCCTATTTTTTTCCATTTCACAAAAGATATGCTTAAATAAAATGTTGAGGAATAAGGCTTTGATCAAACAGAACAACCTGAGATACAGTACTTTCAAGTCTGTTTTCTTTGTACCACCTTGTACCCAGTGTTGCCAAGGAGCCTGAAAGCTGCCCTCTCCATGTCTTCCCACAGGAGCAGAATCTGAGCAGCCAGTGACCTACCTGTTGATGTTGTGACACATGCGTGGGATCAGACGTGCGAGAAACATCAAGGATTCCCAATCGGGGTCATCTTTACTGGTAATGCCACAAACATAACTGTAGGAGCGGCAATCCCCCTGAAAACACATGGCAAGACGAGCTGTCACCCAAGCAGCTGTGCCAGGGAGCAAAGGGGTGCTGAGAAAGTGTGTGTGTGCGTGTGTGCACATGTATATGAGTGTATGTGTATGTGTGAGTGGAGTGAATGTGTGCGTGTGCCTGGATGTGTGAAGTTGAGAGAGAGTGTGTGTGTGTGTGCGCGTGTGCATGTGTGCATGCACCTTCTCCCATGCAGAGCTCAGAGGTATCAAACATGAAGCCACAAAACTCCCTGGTATTAGAAGTCTTTTACGGAGTTCATCAGATGATACACAGGACTATGGAACTGAGAACACTCAACTTTTGCAAATAAAACAATTGTCCTATATCTTTATTCTCCTTTTTGTAATGAGGGGTAGGGGAAGTTAGAGGGAGAGAACATAGCTGTCTTAAATTTAAGGCTGTCACAAAGCCCAGTTCTAGGAAAAAACTTGGCTATCTTCTGTGAAGTGTCAACAGCTTCTTAGAAATATAAAAACAAGACTCTGATTTCCAGGCCTTGAAGCAACATTTCTAGATTCAATTAAAATTCTTGGGCCCTACCCTCCAATCAAATATTAGTTCACTTTCATCTTTGTTCCCTCAGTTTTTTTCCTATCTTCTGAACTTTCATTGTAACTCAAAGTCCAAAGGGTACAAAATGCTATTTATTTGCCTCTGCTCTCCCATCACAGGAGATTCTGTTTCTTTTTAATGAGAATGTTGGGCTTTGGCTCAGCAGCCTCTATCTCTTCTCAAATTCCCTAAACTCAAGGACTCCTTATTCAATAAATGGGTCAGCAAGGGGCTGAATGTCAGATATATAGGCAGCATCTCTTGTTCTCTTTGTCTACCAATAGGGCCCAACCAGGATATAATAAAAATACCATCTAAAAAGCTCCCCACCAATTTCCAAAAGGAAACTGATGAGTCTTTTCCTTAAAAGTCACTTTAAACTTTACTTTCCTGTGTCATGTGGATGGGAATTCCTCCCTCAAAATGACAAAGCCTTTTGTAAGATCTAACCTTATGGCTAGAAGTGGACTCCCAGACTCCACTCACAAACCTGATCAGGAATAAATGTGTGCCTATGCTCAGTTCTCAGCCATTCTGGAAGGAACACTTCAGGGGGGTACAAAGCTATTATGGTCCATCTCAGCACTGAATGCAAGGTGCTCCTCCAACTAACTCTTTCCTATGCAGGGGAGGGGAAAAGGAAATTTCTCTTCGGCAAGTCAGCAGCAGCCTATAGAAAGTGGTGGTCCTTAACTAAAGTCAGGGTTTAGTTAGTGTTCTCTTCCTAATGTAATTAACATACTCCAAGAACTGCTTTTTCAATATCTCAAAAATTCCTAAGTCAATTAAAAGGTAGTTTGACTGAAGGATCATCCTTCCGTACTAATCAGCAGGGTTCACATGTATTCAGAGAGGAAAAACTATTTTTAAAAATCCCCCCACAAGTTGATTCATTTAGGGTAAAAAGGATGTTGATTTGGCATCCATTTTTTAGTCTAAGGGAATTTAAAAGGCTATGCAAACATTGCAAGCTGAATTCTTTTTGGTTAAAATGCTATCACAAGAAATCTCCCTCTATTCTCAAAGAAAATGCCTAGCACAGCATGCATCTGGGGTCAAATCAGTGATGCACTTACATTGGAAAACATCTCAAAATGGAACGTACAAAAAAGGCCTGCCCTCAAACCTTGGACTCTCTAGAAGACACAAGGCCAAAGCCAAGGAAATCTCAACCCAAGTACTTAATTTTTTCCTAAATATCTTCCAGTAACTCCAAACGTGACATCTGCCTCTTCTCCAGACACCTGGCCGGCTCTTACCAAATTTAGCAAACTCACAGACATCCAAGTTTGGACAGAGCAGCCGTGAGGCGAGGGCACTTACCTGCACCCCTACGGTTTTAATTGGCAGCAAGAAGGCGCTCAGTGAGTGTAGGCTGGTAATCTGCATGAGCTTCTCCTGGTCCTCCTCTGTCGTACAAGCTTTGACTCTCTGTAACAGCGTGTGGGGCTGAGCACAAGGGAGAAAGATAAGAGGCTTGAGGTCCAGCAGCTCTCTTGAAGTGAGGAGCTCACTATTTGTAATAAAAGACTACATCTCATTTGTCCCTTCAAGTAGAATGGATTCCACAGATCTAATTGCCATAGATTTCCAGCTGTAATTCACCTATCAGCATTTATCAACACCATTCCCACTCAGTGCCAGGTTCTGGGGATGAAAATGCAAAAATGGGGAGCTAACACTATGGCCCCAGCTAGTTAGGAACAAACTGCTACAAAGTAAGTCAGACGGGAAGGCCCTGGCACTGGGGGAGGCAGAGGGTACTGACTGCTGAGTGGGCAGGCAAAGCCAGGCCCCACCAAGGCCTCCCTGGAGATGAACGACAGACGGTGCCACAAGCACAGCAGTGAGGTGGTCATGTGGTCTGAGATGGCAAAGCCCAGGTCACATCTGTGTCTAGAAAGAGAGTTCTGAAGGATCAGAAAGAAAACCCTCTCCTCATTTTGGGAGTTCATGCTGTCTGCTTCATTTTTACTACACCTACAAGACACCAGTCACATAGGTCTGTCTTTGTAACGAAATAGCCACCATCTGCTTCAACATACAGGATAGCAGGATCCTAGAGTCTACTGTGACACAGAGATGCATTTCTGCATCATTTCTGCACAAGGCAGTGAAAGGCCCTTTGCTACATGTTGGGGTAGGGGACCCCCCACATTGTGACTGATCCTGGGGCTTTTCCCAATCTGATAAACTATCTTTTGCACTTCAGGACTTAACTAAGAATATTTGCAGATTGACATAAATTTAAACTCATAAAAAATGATAAATTCAATGATAAAGAAACAGACTAAGAGATATTAGTGCACCCTCTGGTTTTACAAAAGAAAACAAGTTGTTCCTCTGCAGGGAGAGTCAGTGGCTTGAAGGTGTCAGTGGCAGAACCATACCAGGGCCTCCTGCCCCTGCCCATGAGGCCACAGCAATCAGATGACAATGCCTCAAGGCTGTGAAGCTGGCCTGCTGCCTATTGCTGAGGAACAGCCATGGGAAACTTTCAGAAGCCACTGGTACACGTGGCAGCACTCCAACTCCGTGAACTCAGATTTTCCTATGTATGTCCAAGCTATTTTTCAAAGTAATTTTTTTTCAGAGTTAGAGATATTATTAGAAATTATTAGAAATTCCATATTATTGGCATGCGTGTTTGTAAGTGATTAAGTCTAATTTAAAAAGATCAAACTAAGAATTTTGTTATCTGTTGTAATCATGGGTTTCTTCCCTTAAAACTAATATGTATAAATTGTACACAAATATTACTACCTTTTTAACACTTGCAGAAAAATCAGCTACTATTTTCAAAATGTTGTTGGTTTCAGGAAAGTCTTTACATACATAAGGCTCTTCAGCACATATCACTCTTATAGCCAGACCTGGACCTAAAGACCAGAGTAAAAGGAACAATTCAATATCTAATAATCACCCAACATTAGGGGCCAAGCAGCTGTCCACATCTCAGCTTTCACATCAGCTCATCTGAAACTGGACGGCATAAAAGGCCATGTTACGAATCCCTGGATTTAAAGGCTGTTCTAAAGGTGTGCTCAGTCACTTAATCACCTAATTCAATCTGCAGACTGTGAGAGAAGCAAAGCACAGGATTTAGGGGAAAGAATGTCCCCCTGAGTAGATGCTTCAAATGTTGATACTTTCTGGAAGGAAATGAAGACAATGCAGAATCCTGAAATCAGGAATAGCACTCTCCTGGCCACTTGGGAATTTGCATCTAAAGCAGCACCTGAAAAACCCTGAATCGGCCCCTTCCCAACACAGCCAGGGCTGAGCACTGCTGTAAGGAGAATGATCCACTACAGAATCCTTTACGGTTCTTCTGGCCACTTTTCCTAGAGTGGCTATACAGATACTGAAAGCCAGTGGGCTGGGGTGTACAGGCCAAGTGATGAATGTGGAGTCAGGGACAGGGGTTAGCAGCCCACCCCAAACCAGGGTCACCACTAAGGGCTTCAGTTTGCTCATAAGTAAAATGGGAGCAATGTACCATCAGCCTCACTGGGCATTGTGGGGAAAGAGGTCTGCATACCTGAAAGATCTATATTCAGGCTGTTACATGCACTTTCCAATTCGGTGATAAAAGTCTTTAACTATTCAAGTTAATGCACAAAAAGAAGACACTGAAATATTTCCCCCACAACTGTACCTGTGTGACCTTGGGAAGAGAGTTCCACTGCCTTGAGCTGCACATGAATCAGGTCCAGCCAGGCTCTAGGTCACAGCTAGGTGAAGACACAGGCACAGGGGCCTTGACCCCTCCATCTCTACCCCTCCCTTGCACTGAAGACTTGGGCCAGTGGACAAAAGACTCCACATCCTTCTGGGCCTGCCTTGTTATGGGACACAAACATCTTCTCATACAAATTACACCAGACCTAAACACATTCTTTACCTGGGAATGGATGTCTAGAGACCAGCTCTTCAGGGAGACCAAGTTCTCTGCCTAAAATTCTCACTTCATCTTTATGGAAGTCTTTCAGAGGTTCTATGACCTTTCCCTAAAAAGAAAACACAGTTGTTCAACATAATACCTATCTGTTGAGGCTCCAGAACACACAAGGTGCGTTCTCCAAAAACCATTATTAGCCATATAAGGCAGTCAATAAAGATGTGCCCTAAGGCAGATAAGAAGCTGCTATTCCCCATCTACTTCTGCTTTTAAGGAAAGAGTTGAGGTTTTGGGAGTTGCTGTTTTTAAAGAAAAAAAAAATGTTCTGAAGTATGTGCCTAGGATAGGCATAACAAGTATTCCATCCAAAACCCAGCTCCTTCTGAAGCTGCTTCTCTATTCGAGGCCCTGGGGAAAGTGATCAACACATGCCCCCTTGAATCTTAATCTGAGCAGAGGGAATACAAGCCCTGTTAATGCTGCACCATATAATAAAAGAAGGAGGGCAGCCCCTGCTCACCATCCCATGGTGTCTCCTACTTTACAAAATACATCATGGACATCACCTCACTCGAGGCTCATAAGCCAGCGAACTGGGTTCCATTTTTATCACCATTTTGAGAGGAGCTCAGTGACATGTGCAGAGTGACAGACTGTGGGCCTGAAGGTAGGGTCTGCCTCACCCCAATGCCACCCTGACTTCTGAGAGTAATGGATGAGGTAGGAGGAAGGTGCAGGAAGGAGGGAGCTGTTTTAGATTCTGGGGATGGGGAGGGAGAAGCTGCACTGGAGCCCCAGAGGATAGTTCCAGAGGTGGGAAACAACAGCAAGAGTGTAGTGGTAGCTAAGCCTACACAGAGGGTGGCAATGGGAAGAACAGGTCAGCCATGAGTCTAGACTTTGCTCCAAGGGAATAAGAGCCACTGAGGTGATAGGAGCTGGATGCTATGAAGAGATCTGGGACAAAAAGGTTTTCTTCCATTTTTTGGAGGAGGCAGGAGGAAGGCGAGGAAGGAGACTGCATAAGTGTGATTAATGAAATTAATTACCAGTGAGGAAACACCCCCTCCCGATGCAGATCAGCAGCTACTAGGCCACGTACAGTCAGTCCTCAAGCTGCTTACCAGCCTGGGACATTAAACACCTTGGAGGCCACAGGGAGGAGAGCTGGGGCCAGAAACTCTGGGTTGGAAGTCAGCTCTCTAACCACTGTGCAAAGCAGCCTCCCTAAGAGGGAGGGAGAACAACAGAGTTCAAGGCCTCAGGAAGAAAAGCAGCTCATGTGGATGTTAAAAGTTTATTTTCATGATCTACGCCAACACTTGGCACCATTCCAGCACGTTCAATGTAAAAAATATCAGGTCTGACAAATCATGGAAACGTACTTCAAATTGCTCCATCTCTCTCTGAAAATCCAAAAAATGCCATTTAAGACAAATTCCATACAAGGGTATGATAAAATGTTACTATGGCATATTAATGTAATTTACAGCCTTTAAAGCAGGTCTTTTCCTTTTAGTTGTAAAGAATTAAGGGGACCTTTTTTTGATATGAGTGATTTATTTCCTATTTTGAAAACAAGACTAACTCCTCATGGCATACAAAACTGCATCAGGCAATAGTCTGGAACAAAGACAGAAAAGAAACAGCCTCTGACCTCCAGAGACACAGAACTCAACTCCAGTGTGTAAAAACAGTCAACCAATAGCCAGAGTTTGACAATTCAGGTCAAGTTTATAACCTCACAACAAACATATTGTAAGACGAAACAACACGCTTATTAAGGTACAAAAACAACTCCTTTGGGGAGCAGAATTAAGATGGCAGAGGATCGGGGAGGCTAGGTGGCGCAGTGAATAGAGCACCAGCCCTGGAGTCAGGAGTACCTGAGTTTAAATCCGGCCTCAGACACTTAACACAAAAAACTAGCCATGTGACCTTGGGCAAGTCACTTAACCCCAACTGCCCTCCAAAAAAACAAAACAAAAAATAAGATGGCAGAGGAGCAAGAAGAAATACAGCCTAACTCTATCACCAAACCTCCTCCATGGAGACCGAAATAACACCCCAGACCAAATTCTGATGGGAAATGAGAGAAAAATGTCAGCAAGTTACTCTTCTAGTAGAGAGCTACTGAGGAAGACAGAATGGTCTGCAGAAGTGGGGACGAGGTATAAGGAGCATGACACGTGAGCATGACACGACCTCGGGATGCAAAAAAGAACTGAAAATGGACACCAGAGCAGGAAGCCCTTGGGCCAGAAGAGATCCCATGGATCCCAAGGAAGCACAGGGAGCTTGCCTTCCAGGTAGCAGTGTGGTGGGGGATCTGTACACAGGGGTGGGAAAGAAGAGTGATTGCCAGCAAGCCCTGGCTGTGTAGCTGTCATCCCAGGAGCAGAGCAGGGACAACTGGGGCTAGCCCCCGGACCTATACAGAGTAAACCTGCCAGAGAAGAAGCTGGGCAGGAATCCTGAGACCAAAGATGTTGCTCTGAACCTGCAGATGCACCCAAAGGGCTAACAGTGACACAGTCCAGCAGCCATCTACTGAAACTCCCACCCAAGCACAAGGTTAAAGACCGGCCTTTGATCCAGGAATTTGCAGAGTTCATACCAGGAAGGCAGTGAGCAGACTTCACCCCAGGTCCCCACACTAAAAGTATACAGGCCCCAAACCTGAGCTATGAAAGCAGCAGAAAGATCGAAGAGAGCAAAGGGTCAAGCCAGACAACTCCCCCTCCCCCAAAAAGAACCTAACACTACTGACATAAAGTTCAAGTCAAATAGAAGGTTAGAATGAACAATTTTTAAAAAAGGATCATACCATAAAGAGCCTAAATATGATGACAGAAGTTCAAAACACAAGCACAGATAAAGAAAATGATTCCAATATATCTGGAAAGCAGTAGTTAAAGAAAAATGAAGCTTGGACACAAGATCAACAAGAATTCCTGGAAGAGTTAAAGCAAGAGTTTAAAAAGGAGCTAAAAGCCGATTTTAAAAACCAAACGGGACCGGTGGAGGGAAAAACTGAAAAAGAAACAAGAGCTATAAAGAAAAATAGCTTAGAAAAATATGCAAAACCTCACCCAGGGAAATACCTTCCTGAAAATCAGAAATGACTCCATAAGAAATCAAAAAATATTAAAAATGAATAAAAATAAAAACACTGAAAAAATGGAAGGAAATATGAGGCACCTTGTAGCAAAAACTGACCTGGAAAAGAGATAAACACTTATATGCCAGGCACCTAGCTAAGTGTTGTGGATACAGTAAGAGGCAGAAAACAGCCCTATTCCTCCATCTAATGGGGGCAGGAAATGCAAAAACAAACACATACAAAACAAGGCACACACAGGATTAAGTCTGAAATAATTAAGAGAGATAAGAAGGGGGGGGGGGGCGGCTAGGTGGCTCAGTGAATAGAGCACGGGCCCTGGAGTTAGGAGGACCTGAGTTCAAATCCGACCTCAGACACATAACATGAAAACTAGCCGTGTGACCTTGGGCAAGTCACTTAACCCCCAACTGCCCTCCAAAAAAAAAAAAAAAGCAAAACAAAAACAAAAAACAAAGAGAGATAAGAAGGATTGGAAAGGGCTTTTTGTAGGAGGGAGATGGGACAGAGACAAGGAGAGAGGGGGACAAGTCAGAGAAAACACCCACAGCTGAGAGAGAGGGTCTTGTTCATGGAGCCGCTAGGCTAAACTGAAGACTTCGTGTCCAGGAATAGAGTAGAAGAAGCCTGGAAGTGTACGGGGAGGTGGGGGGAGAGCAGTGCTGAGCAACAGGTGGGAGGGTAGGTTTTGAAGGGCTCTGAACACTAAACAGAATTTTGGTTTTAATCCTGCAAGTAATAAGAAGCCAATGTAGTTTGCTGAGTAAGGGGGTGACATGGTCAGATTTGTGTTTTAGGAAAAATCACTGTGGCCTCTGAATATAAGATGGACTAGATAGAGAGGGAAAATACTTGGGGTGGGCCAACCCACCAGAAATCTATTATAGTATTCCAGGTGTAAGGGAATGAGAGCTTACACAAATATAATTTAAGAATCATTGGACTACCTGCAATTCATTACCAAAAAGGAAGCCTAGACATATATCTAGAAATACTAAAATATTAAAAGACAGGCAGTTAGTTGGCACAGTGAATAGAGCACTGGCCGTGGACTCAAGAGGACCTGAGTTCAAATCCAGCCTCAGACACTTAACACTTACTAGCTGTGTGACCTTGGACAAATCACTTAAGCCCAACTGCCCTGCCTTCCCCCCTCCAAAAATTAAAAAAAAAAAAAAAAAAAGAAAGAAAACTGCTCAGATCTCTTTGAACCAGAGGGCAAGGTAGAAACTGAAAGAATTTACAGGTCACCTTCTTAATAAAAAAAGAACCCAGCCCCAAATGAAAACTCCCAGGAATGTTAGAGCCAAAATCATGAGCTCCCAAGTCAAAGAAAAAAAAAATACTGCAAACAGCCAGAAAGAAAATCATACAAGGATTTGGAGCCACAGTCAAGCTCACATATGATTTAGCAGCCACCGGTCTAGAGAACAGGCACTTAAAATTAGATATCCCAGAAGACAAAAAAAATCTAGGCTTACAAGTAAGAATTTACCCAACAAAGCTAAATATAATCTTATGGGGGGGGGGGGGTTGGTGGTAAACAAACGGACTTTGAATGAGAAGCAAAAGGACAGGGGGCCTGCAGTACAAAGGCACAAACACAAGTGAGCAATCCTAAAGAGACTAAACAAAGACAAATTGTTTGCCTTATGATAGGAGAAATGCTCCTCGTCACAAAACTTTATCATCATTGGGGGTCACATAAGGAATCTAATTAGACAGAGGGCCTGATTCTGCTGTTTTGATGATCTTAATGGAAAGAGTGGGAAAGAGAAATACACTAGCAGAGGGGAAAGGGACAGGAAAACGAGGGAAACCACCTTACATTAATTGTGTGCACAAGTAAAAGTCTATACAAGAAATGAGGGAAAATAAGGGACACTTGAACTTCAACTCTCCCGTGAAGTAACACCAAAAGACCCGGATAGAGAGAGACACACACACAGTAGGTACAGAAACACATTTAACCCAATAAGAAATGAAGTGAGGAGAAAGCTAAATGGAAGGGGGAGGGAGAATCGGAGGGAAGATATATTAAGAAAAGCAAATTCTTAAAGTCAGGAAAAAGAGAAGTAAAAGTATAAGAACACAGGATAGAGGGAAATACACAATTAACAATCAATAACTATGAATAGGAAGAACTCACCCATAAAAGGTAAGATGGTAGCAGAATGGATTAGAAATGAAAATACAACAATATGATGTTTACATGAAACATAACAGGAGAGCTAAACAAGAGGTGAGAGAAGAAAGCAGAACCATGATCTAGACAAAGCAACAGAAAAGAGAGGCCTAATTAAAAGAGAAACAGGGAAACCACACTTTGCTAAAAGATAACAAAAACAATGAATTCATTAATATCTACTAAACATATATGCACCAAATGGCATAACATAGAAAGGAAAAAGTAAATTAATATCAGGGAGAAATAGTAAAACTGTAAGAGGGAGTGGCTTCAGTTTATCCCCTCTCAAACCTAGATAAACCTACCTAAAAAATAAGCAAAAAAGAAACAAAAGAATAAAATTTTTTAAAAAGTTGGATATGATTTGAGATAGATGTCTGGAAAATAATGAATGGAAAAAACTGAATAGAAAGGAACAGACCCATTTCTAAGATGTTCAAGCATCTTTACCAAAAAAAAAAAAAATTACCATGTATTAGGGGCATTAAAAATCTCACAGATTGGGGCGGCTAGGTGGCACAGTGAATAGACACCGGCCCTGGAGTCATGAGGACCTGAGTTCAAATCTGGCCTCAGACACTTAACACACACACACACACACACACACACACACACACACACACACACACACACAAACTAGCTGTGTGACCTTGGGCAAGTCACTTAACCCCAACTGCCCTCCAAAAAGCAAAAAAAAAAAAAAAAATCTCACAGATACAGAAAAGCATAACTATTAAATGTGTTTTTTACTGTCTATAATACACTAAAAATTACCTTCATTAAAGGGACTTTGAAGCAAAGATAAAAAAATTGGAAACTAAATAACTTAATTCTAAAGAATGAGTGGGTTCTGACCCAACCATCATAGAAATGATAGAGACAGTAAATTAATTAAAGATGAGGACAACAATGAGACAACTTATCAAAGTAGGACTTAGGAGAAATTCTGTATCTCTAAACATTTCCATCAATTAAAAAGAGAAAGAGCAGAATCAATGAAGCAAGCAACTAAAAAAGCTAAAGCCATAAAAGTTGAAAATGCCTAAATTAAAGGCCAAAGTAGAAATCTTTCAAGTCAAGGGAGAATTTTACAAATTACAAATAGGGGAGAAACCAACCCCCCTCCAATTAATCAATAAAATTAAGAGCAAGTTGAGAAAACTAAACCAATAAAAAGGATAAGCCATTAGTTAAAATGATTCATAAAAAGGAAGAAAACCAAATTATCCATATCACAAATGAAAAAAGTGAATTCACAACTATAATGGTAATAGAATTTAAAGATGCCCCTGTATTGGCTTGGTTTTTTGTTTGAGTTAAAACCCAGAGCTTGTGAATCCCACTTGTGGGATGGACTTGTTGACGTGAAGAGAGAGGGCTGAACTGGGAGGAGCCATGAATAGGGAGAGAGGCCAGAAGGACTTTTGGAGAGCAGTATCCAGTATCATGGAGCCTGAGTTGCTGAAAGACTGCTGAGCTGCCCAGGACTTTTGAGCTGCTGAGAATTGAGGAGGCATGGCTGTGATGCTGGTATTTTGTCTGTCTGTTTTGATGTTGTTTTGCCAGATTCACCTGATGATGAAGGACAGTGCTGCTG
>CM053600.1:195216068-195228935 GCA_028646575.1 Pseudocheirus occidentalis
GCCCTGAAGGAGGATTTTCTTGTGGTACCTTCACAGAAATCCTGGAAAAGGGCCTTGCTGATTGTTTTCAGGGGTTCTAGGACTGTTCTACAGGCAGAGAGTGACTTGATGAGGACACTGGTTATGGCTTTGTTGAGCCTTGTCTCCCCAGGAACTGAGACTGCTGAGGGATTGCCTCCAGGGAAGATGAAAGAAGGGTCTTTCCTTGGGTTTTCCATGCTGAGATGATTTCTTGACCTTGTTATAGCTTAAGGGTAGATGGCCTTTTGTGCTCTGTGATTCACTAAATGAATGTACTTTGTTTAAGATTGGGAACTGATCTCCATTTGAGAAGAGACTGACTGACTAAATGAATGTACTGTCTAGGTGTGGAGTAGTACCTGGACTGAATTGAGAACTTACTCGTGAAAGGTATGAGTTATACTGTATTTTGATTTTTTCTGCTCTGTGAATGTTTGCTGAATAAATTGGGGTTTGCTATGCAGATAATCCAAACCTTGGAAGTTGCCTTTGCTTGGCATTACAACAACCAATGAAGAAACAAAAATATAGAAACAATGATGCCAACAAAACTGCTAATCTAAATGAAATTAATAACAAAAATATAAATTACTCAGATTAACAAAACGAAACAAAGTACTTAGCCTTATCTGAGAAAAAGAAACTGAAACAAGTCATTATTGATCTCTCAAAGGGAAAAAAATAAAAACAAAATCCAAGGACCACAAGAATTTACAAGTGAACTCTACCAACATTTAAAGAACAATGAATCCCAATTCTACATAAAATCAAAAAATAGGAATAGAAGGGGTCCTATCAAATTCCTTCTATGACTCAAATATGGTCTTGATACCTAAACTAGGAAAGGCAAAACAGAGAATGGAAGTTATAGAATAATAACTGTAAGGAATACTAATGCAAACAATTAAAAAAAAATATTAGCAAGGAGACTACAGCAATATGTCACAAAGACAGTATACTATCTTTATGATAGTAAAGATCTCTATATGATCTTTATAAATAATCTTTATAAATTTTTATGATCTTTATAAATCTAGACCAATCTAGATTTATACGAGGAGGGTAGGACTGGCTCAATATTAGTAATACTATAAAGGTAACTTGACTATATTAATAAAAATTATAAAAATCATATGATGAAATCAACAGACACCAAAAAGCTACAAGATAAGGCAGTTAAAAGCACTAGAAAGCAAAAGAAGAGATTTTCTTAAAATGACAAGTAGTATAGATGTATCTAAAACCCAGAGTCAGTATTACATTTGACTGGGAGAAGCTAAAGGTCTGTCAAAAAGAAAAAATCCAGGGTGAAGATGTGCATTATCACTATAACTGCTCAATGTAGTGCTAAGGAATGCTGCCTATACAAAGAAGACATCAAAAAGAATTTGATGAGACGAAGAAGAAACAAAATGATGTGGTTTTGCAGATGACATGACGGAATATTCTGAGAAAACAAGAACTTCACGCAAACTGCAAGACACCTGCACAAATCATCAACACAGACAGAGACTTCCAAGAAAAAATGTGAAAGAGAATTTCCTCTTAAAATAGCTCATTGTAGTATGAGATACCTGGGAGTCTATCTGCCAAGATACACACAAGAACTAGAGAAAAACAATCACAAAATACTCTACACAAATGAAGATGAATCTAAATAACTAGAGACGGCTTCATTGCTGGGTGGGCCAAGCCAATAGAATAAAAAAGGGTGATGCTGTCAGCATTTGCTTATTCAGCACCATCCCAATCAAACTGCCAAGGGACCACTTTATACAGCTAAAAAATCAAATCAAATCAAACTGGAGAAACAAAAGGTCAACAACATCAAGGGAATTGATGAAAAATAGTAGGAAAGAAGGTGAGTAGCAGTATGGCTCTCAAACTAAACTATGAAGCCATAATCACTGAAACAATCTGGTCATAGATAAGAAACAGAAAAGCTTATCAGAAGAGATGAGGTACGTGCCACATGGAAGCACATGAGTACGTCAACCTAAGATCATGGCTATTGGGGAAAGAACTCAGCATTCAACAAAAACTACTGGGAAAGCTGGAAAACTGGGTGAGCAGGCAGAAACTAGGCAAAGACCAGCATCTCACAGAGCATACCAAAGCAAGCTCCAAAATGGGCACATCTTTTAGACATACAGGCTGACACCATAAATAAGAGAGCCAAGATGGCAGTCACAGCCAGCTTCCCCTCTGCATCAATGACTCAAGACAGATCTAGGAAACACACCAAATCAAATCCAAAAAAAAAGTCAATGACCTGTTTTTCCAGTCCAAGTCAATGTAGGTTGGGAAATTTAGAGGTCCACAGACACTGGGGATAGGAGCTGGCCAGAAGATACCAGCTTCCAGACAGAGGAGGTTCCAAATCAATAACAGGCACTGTGTGCAGGAACAGAAGACAACCGGCAGATGGGGTACCTGGTTCCTAGTCACAAATTCAAAGTATACTGAGGTGACCTGCAACCATAGTGGCATTCCCCAGGAAGAAAGGTCCTAGGCAGTGTACCAAGAAAGAAGTACGTTCAGCCAAATATATAAAAATCTGAGTCATTTCCTAACTGATATGGACAAAGAATACTAATGGGCAGTTTGCAGAGAAGGAAAGCCAGGCTACCAATGAAAAGATGCTCTAAATCGCTAATTAGAGAAATGAAAAATGAAAACAACTCTGATTAACTCCAATTGAAACTAGCCTAGAAACTGGCAAAGTTGACAAAACAGGAACATGACAAACGTCAGAGAGGCTATGGGAAAACAGGAACACCAATACATTGCTGGTAGATCTGTGAACTAGCCCAACCATTCAGGAAAGCAGTTTGGACTTGGGCCAAGAAGCTATTAAACTGTGCATACCCTGTGATCGATAATAATATCAAGAGGTCTATACTCAAAAGAGAGCAAAGAAAGAAGCAAAGTCTCCATATCTGCACAAAAACTATACACATATGTACAAAAATATTTGTCATATGTACAAAAACATTTGGCAGCTCTTTTTACGGTAGCAAAGAACTGGAGAATGAGAGGATGCCCATCAGTCTGAGAATGGCTGAACAAGTTATGGCACATGAATATGACGAAGTGCTACTGTGTTATAAGAAAAGATCAAGTGGATGCTTTCAGAGAACCCCGGGAAGACTTGCACGGATTGACACAAAGTGCAGTGAGCAGAATCAGGCCAACAATTTAAACAAAACAATATCATAAACAGCTATGAAAGACTTAAGAACTTTGATCAACAAAATAATTAACCATGATTCCAAACGGCTCATGATAAAACATACTACCCACATCTTCAGACAGAAAGGATTAATGGACTCAAGGAGGCTACCTGAAGCATTCTGGGGGACAATCTGCGGTGCTTCATTATACTTATCTGTAAAAGGCTTTGTTTTTCTTGCTTCTGCAATGGGTTGGGAAGGGGGAAAGAACATGGAACTGAAAATAAAATTAAACTGAATTTTTAAAAGGACACTTTTTTTTTTTGCATCCAAAGTAGTCTTTTCATTAGCAAGTGTTGCCTAAAATAATAGGATCATATGTTAGAACTGAAAGGGGTCTTAGAAATGACCTAGTTCAATCTCCTAGAAATGGAGGCTCATGGAGGACCAAGTTACTTAAAGTCACACAGTTACTATACTGAGGGGCAGAGCTGAGGTCTGAGCCCAGGCCTTCTGCCTTTCAGTCCAGGGCTCTTTCTCACCCCATGGTGCCTGGTATTTGACAGCCCCTCGTGGCAGGGCACACTGCAAGCTTCTCCCAGGGCAGGGGATAAGTTTGTACCCTGGTGTCCGTGACCCCTCTTCTGAATGGAGGCAATCAAAATAGCTGCCTCTTGCATGTCAGACACAGCGGTCTTGACTGCTTACCTCCTCCCTCAGTTTCCTGATAAGCTCTGTGTCGTTGTGATGAGTTTTGATGACTTCGGCTTTGCCACTTGCGACAAGGGATGCACTTTCAATTAGATCGGGCCTTAGCGTTCCTTGGGCAAGGAAAACCTCCTCTGGTTTCAGGTTCATCTCTCCAATTACTTCATTGGCAATCTGTAACCAAGAGGACAGACACAAGGCTCAAGCAGATGGAGGATCCTTCTGTTGCAGTCGCCCCAGTTTATCTTGCTCTGCATGGAAGAGCAGCATAATGCTAGGCCCATGTGTCCTGTCTATGAAACAGAAGCTTTCTTTTTTCCTACTAAAGTTTCCAAACCACTCATTCTTCCCACTATCACACCATGACACCAAACCCCACAGAATTAAGAATGCTGACAAATGCTTCAACAAGCAAGATGCCTCCTCCTGCTCCATCATCCTCTACACCTCAGGCAGAAAAGCAGGAAAGCAGCTGGTGGGCTTGCTCCATCAGCACTGCAGGCACATGGTTTAGAAGCAACTCCCTAGTCACCATTCAAGGAGAACTACCTACTAATTCAGAATTAAAACTGAAGAGAGCTGAGCACAGGGCCTGGCACATAGTAGGAACAGTGCTGGCTGACTGACTGACAGGTTGCAGCTTGAGCATCCTCAAACGCTGTGCCTCTTCACACACCGGTCAGCTTTTGTGTCCCTCATGGCAGCAGCCAGAGGGGGAGGGCCCTACAAGCTGCAACAGCAGCCCAACAACTGCCTCCCTCCTCTCTGATTGCCTCGTGGCCATCCCGTCTGCCTGCTGACAGGCTCTGCTCAGAGTTCAGCCTCTCATACAATATTCATCTCTCCCTCTCTCATCCCGAGGCAGCTCTCTGAATTCAACAGGTGTTTTTCTTATAACACCTTCATATTTCCATCCAAGGAGAAAAAATATACCAAAATGAATCAATGGCATCAGAGCCCACTAGTCAGACAAGCAGAACCTGGACTTCAACCATGGCTAGCTGAAGTCTTCCCTTTCAGAGACAGAGGGAAACTCAATTACCCACAGCATGAATTCCCAAGACCACCCATCACGAAGCAAAGCATTAATATCCAAAAATCATGAAGAATGGCTTGGAACTCTTATCAGTTTTTTAAAAATGTATTGTTCCAATCACAACTTCTGTGGGAGAACATTAAACTCAGTGAACTCAGTAAGCAGGTATGAAAGATTAGGGGGGTTACTTACCAACCTGAAAACATCAAGCAACTTCTGGTTTCATAACAAAGAGCTCCCTAAGAAGCCCTCTTTTCAGAGTTGCCTTAGAAAAACTAGATGATGCAGTTTCACACACACTGTGACTGAGTGCTGAATATTCAGAATCTAGATTCAGAAAGGGAATGTGACAGCTCAACAATCACAATCCAACCCTCTCACCGTACAGATGAGGAAACTGAGGTCCAGCCAACTGGTGACTTGCCTCCCAGATAATCTCAGATGTAAGAGCTGGAAGGGTCCCGAGGGACACCGAGTCCAACCCCATGTAGAGTCACTGAAGGCTACCCAGCCCCCTTCCAGCCCTCACAGCAGGACACAGCTCACTTTTGGACAACAGCACCTCTAAACAGGTGAGTGATCTCTCTTAGCCGGGGTCTCCGATGGGGTGATAATACTTTAAAGTAGCAGCTTCCCTAGAGTCACTGAGAACCACTACAGAAACATCAGCTTTCAAGTATGACAATCCATGTACAACAGCCACTTGAGAAAGAATTAGGAAAGTACCTTAACAAAGGTGTCTCCAATGATCTTTCTTTTTTCCTCGGGACTTGTGGTCATGTTCAGTGTCTTACTGATCCTTTTTCGGGGAGTCCTGTCTTCCTCAGATATTGGTAAAGTCGTTGTGCCATTGTAGAAAGAATGAGCGGCATTTACCACTGTGGGACAAACGTAAGCTTTTTAAAAGAACCATCAAAGCCTGAATAAGCCATCCTCCCAAACGCTTAGGGTCTTCCACATTTTCCTGAACTGCTGGTATTCACTTAAAGCAAGTCATTTGCTTTCAAGAACAAAGCACAGTGAGACTTTCTGTAAGGATTTCAGGGCAAGCCCTGAGACTAGCCTGAGAAAAGCAAGGTTTCACTTCATGTGTCTATCTAGAATCCAGTCTCTGGTATAGCCAGCAGAACTACAGAGGCAATCAAGGATCCAAGGCGGCGCTAGAGGCAGGGTGTGACGAATCCACCCAAGGCACTCCTTTTTCCAGGTTACCCACCTAGACCTGAAATACTGATTTTCATGAACTGACTCTCACTTCTCACCTGAGCATCAGGCCTGGAGGAAGGCCAGGCATTCAAACCTGGTCCCAGACACTCGCCAGCGGTGACCCTGGATAAATCACTGAGTATTTTCTGCCTCAGTTTCCTCGAGTGTAAAGTGGAGATACTAATAGCACAAGGCTTGTTGGGAGGACCAAATGAGATAATTGGTGTAAAACACATGGCCCGGTACCTGGCACACAGTACACACCACACAGGAGCACTTGCTGTCATCATTCCTGTCACATCTAATTGTTCTGTCAACAAGCATTTCTTGACTGGGTCTATGTACAGGCTCTGAGCTAGGACTGCAGAGGAATCCAAAGACAAGCTTACGGAGCCATCCCCGCTCTCTCAAAAGCTCCCAATCTCCCTGGCTGGGCAGAGCGACAACACAAGAAAGGCAAAGCCTGCTACAACAGGGCAGGGAGACCCAGAACAAGCGCTCCCAGAACGTACCGTGGGCTGCAGTAGACACACGGAACTTAAGCGGGGCCGCCAAGTATGGGTCCAAATGGCATAAATAAGACAAGCCAGTGTGCAGCAAGGGGGATCAGAAGTGAGAAGCAGGGCTCCTATACAACCATCTGCCTGAAGTCACTAAATATCATCAAAGTTTAGAATCCACGGTATCTCTTCTCAAATGGTCCGACTGCAGTTATTTCTGACACCAAACAGCTGATGAGAAGAGAACCACAGAATCTAGGCTCCTGATGAGAGATCAAAGGCCTGGGGCTGCCACCTTTCTTTCTACATGCTGATTGATTCTGGTGATGGAAATATACCTTTGCTCATGTTGTTCCCCCCAAAATACATGATCATTTACTCACTTATGCCTTATAACATACTGGGCTTTTTCCAGAAAAGCAAGAAATATTCATACTGACCTTTTCGACAAAAAGTATCAAATCTCACAACAATTTCTAAAAGTAATATTATTTTGTGGCATAATTTCCACTCCCAAGGGGGAAGGAGTGCCAACTCTTAAAAGAAGCTTTCATAAGGAGGAAGACATGTACATCTATAGATTTAAAGCTATAACCATTTAATGTACCACAGTTTGAAGAGAGCATGTTCTGTTGTCAGGAACTGATGCTGCTAAACATACAACAGTTTCTGAAAGACAACATTCAGATAAAAGAAAATTCAGCCACAAGCGTAAAAACAAGCATAAAAAACCCACCAGGACAAGCGAAGCAAAGCAGTTAAATCTATTTCCTGAACACCTGCTGAGTATGTGATCAGGTCTCAGGTCCTAAAAGTGATCTGTGGGACCCCTTCTCATAGAAACACCACCACATCCTTTAGAGCCTTAACAGCCTTGCACTCTACTTTGGGAAGAGGAGAATAAACAGATCACAAAGAATGAAAAGGAGGAGTAAGCTGCAAGCCACCCACTGAAGAGAGTTCTCAAAGGCGGCCCAGGAGCCAGGGAAGGCGGACAGAGAAATTGGGGCTTCTGTGAGCTGCCTGAGGTCATACACTAGTCTGTGAGGCCCAGAAGGATGAGGTGGGAAAGTGCCAGCAGAAGGGGCCACTGGGACATCAGTGGCAAGCTTGGGAAGAACACTTTTGGTCGAGCAATTAGGTAAGAAAACAGACTTCAAAGACCAGTGAGAGAAAAGGGAAGTAGAGGCACCTTTTTCTAAACGTCTCACTATGAAAGTGCGTGCTGAAGGAGATGGCAGCATGTGGGAAGGAGGTTATGGCGTTGTTTTAAAGGTGAAGGACACTCAGGAGGCTCTATAGGCAGCAGACAAGGAAAGACTGAAGCCTGGAGAGGGGGTACACTGGGGACATGAGGCCAGAGGAGCAGAGGATGGGAAGGGACAGGATCCAGAGCACACAGAGGGGTTGGCCCGGGTAAGAAGAGTTATGGCTTCATCAGTGACTGGAGGAGAGAATTCAATTTGATGCCAAGGGGTTTTGTGATATGGAGGAGCTCGTGACAAATGGCTTCTGCTGCCTTGGTAAGCGGTGAGGGCCTCTGCTGAGAAGGGGGAAAAGGCTGATGTGGGAGTCCCAAGGAGCAGAAGGAATAGACAACCAGTTGAGGAGAGGTAGCAGGGCTGCTGTGCTAGGCTGAGAGAATGCAAACCTGTAGCAGAGACAGGCACTGCCATGATTTCTTCAGCTCTGTGGGGTAGCACATGTGCAGGCACAGAGAAGGAGGAAAGATGGTGGGACCGAGTCAAGGCTACAGGTCGCCCCAGTGTCATCCACTCTTACTCTCCATCCCCTGTTCTGCAGTCCACCCAAACAGACTTCTTGCCACTCCTCACATGAGAAACCCCTTCCCACTTCTGTTTTTGTATAGGCTGAAACCTGAAGTTCAAGATGAACTCCTGCTTCGTTCTCTCCTCTCAGAATTCCTTCATTAACTGAGTCAGGGCTCCTTCCCACCCCCAAAGAATCACGGGACCTTTCCAGGGGACTTCTCTGGCTGTTGTCTCCTCCACTGGGGTGGAAGTTTGTGTGAAGCAGGGTCTGCTTTGCACTGAATTCATTCACTCACTCACTCATTCATTCCTATGGCACTTGAAGGTTTGAAAGGAACTTTATATACATATATACATGGTGTGTGTGTGCATATGTATCCTCCCCCTTCACTCACACAGGTTCACGTCATCCACAAGAGAACACCAAGCACAACTTGACAAGTTGACACTGGTATCACCAGCACCGGCATCACAACAGGAGCTTCCTGAGTCCTTATGTCCGCATCTCATCTGCTCACTCTGGGCCACTGTCCACCCATCCCAGCTGACTGAGGAACAAATATACTTTGTTATTAACTACTGGCTTTAATTAACTAAAAATGAAAAGTCAAAGGCCTCCCCACCAGAGACCCATAAATATGTAAGGACTGCAATCGACCTTTCGAACAAAGACAGAAAGCATGGCCGCCTGCCTTCGACCACCTTTGTGATTTAGAAGAATCTGGAACAAGAAAATTCTGGGGTTCTCCTGTCCTAATATGGGAACAGTAAGAAAGGAAAAACAACCAGAGAAATTACAAAATTACAAATGATGAGAATAAGAAGGCAAAACAAATGTGACGCTGCAAAATTCAAGCTGAATAAATACAAATTTGTTAGTTTAATGATAATTTTTGCCCAATTAATGTCTCTGAAAACTATCCCTAGGGCTGATGTTAAAAGATGAGCTCAAAGACCATCAGCAATAACATAGTAATCTCTACATCAATGTGACTGTGAGTTTTGTTTAAGATGCTATATTAATAAACAAGAAATGGATTTTAAGATCCTACAGTCAATCAATCAACATTTATTAAGGGCCTGCTATGTGCCAGGCACAGAGGACACAAAGAGGCATAAGACAGGCCCTCAAGCAGCCCGCAATGTTGTGGGGAAGCAACAAGTAGACAACTGCACACAAACAAGCTACACACAAGATCAACAGGAAACAATGAAGACAGCGAAGGCATGAAAAAATTCACAGAAGCCAGGGAACGTGTTCAACAGGCCTTACGGGGAGGCCAGGACTCTGTCTCAGGAAGCGTACAGCACGCACACAGGCACGCTCACGGGGGCACACTCACGGCATACACTCACAGGGGCACACTCCTGAGAGCAGCCTTACAGGCGCATGCTCACGAGGGCCCCCCACCCCTTGAAGGCGCCACGCGGAGCCCTACCTTTGACCTGAATCCCAAGCTTCTTGAGGGCGTCTTCCACAGCCCGGCTCTCCCTCTTCCTCATAAAGCCGTTGTCTATGTGCACGGCCATGACTTGATCTCGGTCCAAAGCCCGATGCAGCAGAGCCGTGCAAACTGTGGAGTCGACGCCACCGCTGAGTAAGACCTGGAGAGGAAGGACAGCAGAGTGGGGGACGGGGCCGGCGCCAGGGCCCAAGAGAGGCCGGACACCAGCCCGGCGGGAAGGCCGCACCTGCCTCAAAGCAGCGCTTTGCCGCTCACACTCTCCCACCTCCGCTGACTAACGCGAACACTCAAAAACAGGGCCAACAAGTTTTCAACGATCTGCTCCTATAGAACAGCAATGTCCGAAGGGGGAGCCCGGGCTCGACCCGCAGGGACATGAGGAAGAAGAGGATGGAAAAAGGCTCCCGTCTCACCCAGAGGAATCACAGAATTCTCTTCAACCTAACTGCCGCAACCTTTACTCCTGCCCCGTCCTACCGATGACTCCCACGTCCAATACAGGCCTCCCAACAGCTGGGCAGCCTCTTCGGCCCCCTGCCCTGCCCCTGAGGCTCAGTATCCCAAGGCAGAAGGCAGTGGATGAGCTGCTTCCCCCTGCTTTACTTTTTTTTTTTTTTTTGGTGGGGAAGACTGAGAACCCCTCCCTTTCTCCTCAAACTTGCCTCTTTCTATTGAGGGCACTGCCATCCTTTCAGCAGCCGGTTTGCAGTCCAGTTATCTTAGTGGCTTCTCTCTGACTTACGCCGTGTCTCCACTGGATGACTATCCTGCCATCTCTATCAGCAGACGCCGCCCCAGGGCTCTCGCTTCTAAACTGGACTGGTGCAGTAGGGTCTCCCTGCCTCTCAACTAACCCTCCACAGCGGCCCAAATAAACTGACCACCTCACTTCTTAACGAAATGAATTCCACTGGTTCTCTACTGCCTCTAGGCTTAAATAGCACTGTATTTTTATCTCACCTTTTTGAAATTTTCATTTTCTGTGTAAAGTGTACAACCTGCATAATTATTAGCATGATCATGGGTGAATTTTACTTCTACATAAGTAAATATACAAACTTAGAAGGCGTGTGCTCAAAAAGTTTTACTGATAAAAAACACAAGATGAAAAAGGTCTGGAACTACTGAGCAGAACAACAAAGGCTAAGAAGGTGCAATGGTTTCATGGGCAAATAACCTACTTTATGGAATCTGGAGAGAAAGGGAAAGTGAGTGAAACCAGATGACCGCCGTCCCGCCTCGGCTGAGCTGCTCACCAGAACCTTGGCAGTTCCCACTTGCTCCTTGATGTCACGAATGCACTCGAGCTCCCGGTTCTTCACAGTGAAGGTCCCGCTGCAGCCAGCAATATCATACAGAAAGTTCTTCAGGATCACTTTCCCATTCTCTGTAAGGCCAACCTCAGGATGGAACTGGACTCCGTACAATTTTTTGGATTCATTTGCTATACCTTCACAGAAATAATATTGCAAGCTATTAAAAAATTAATTCATGTTTGGAAGGGCTAACTTTTTTCCCCTTACAATTCCCCTCTACATTTGAGGACAAGCAGAGCACAGTGGGTGGCAAGGAAAACATACAAATTAAAATGCCATGGTAATAAAACACCTGTCATCTCTCTAGAGTGACTTAATCCAGTCCAACTACCATTCAAGCACCTTCTACACTCGAGGTGCCAGGGTCCGGGGACAGGGAGTTTATCGAGAAGAAACAGAACATAAAAAGCCAAGTCATAACTGATCAGTCAATTAGCACAGTGCCCAGTGCTAGGGAAACCAAGGAATGCACAAACAAGCCCTTCTCTGGAGGAGGTCACGACCTAACAGGGGAGACAACCTGCAGAGAACCGTGTACTAACAAGATGGCGTCATTTCAGAGAGAAAGCATGAGGGGGATAAGAAAGCCTTCAACTGAGGTTTTGAAAAACCCAAGGGAATCGTGGAGGAGATGAGGAGGGAAAGAGCCCCAACATAAGAGAGAGTCAGGGAAAATGCTCTGAGTTAGGAGAGGAGAGGGACTGACGCAAGAAACAACAAGAACAGAGTCACTGGACGGAGGAGCCCCTAGAGGGGGTCAGAGCTTCACACACAATGTTGTGAAGGTGAGAAGGGCTTCAGACCACCAAAGGACTTTGGTCTGACCCTGGGGGTGACAGGGAACCACTGGACTTACTAAATGAGAGTGACACCATCAGACTGGCTCTTTAGGAAGAACAACATGGCCACTTAGTGGAGGACAGAGGTGTGAGTCTCAAGGCAGGCAGGACTCACCCTCCTCCAACCTATTGAAATAGTCCAAGTGACAGGAGATGGGGGTGGGGGGAACTCAGAGGAGAGATGAAAACAAGACTCCATCACTGAGTGGCTAAGGGGGATGGGTAAGAGTAAGGAGTCAATGGTGAGAGCTGGTCTGTGGGCTGTGGTGACCAGGAGAATGGGGAGCCCTCCATGGAGAGTGAAGGACTGTCAGGGAAAATCACGAGTTCAGTTTTGGACGTGACATCCAGTTACAGATGTCTGAAAGGCCACAGAATTAGAGAGTCATAAGACCAGAGGTCAGCAGAGAGGCCAGCGCTGGTCGAGAAGAATCTTCAGAGAATGTCACTGAAACCATGGAAGCCAACAAGATGACCGAGTGAAAGAGGAGACAGGGAGAAGAGACAAAGAGAGGGCCTAGGACAGAGCCTGGGGGACACCAGCAGGAAGTGGGCATGGCCTGGATGGCCATGGAGCCAGGAGGAGAACCAGGAGAGGGCAGGGACAGGTTCATCAGAGACACACAGGAGGGGAGGCTTCCAGGAAGAGAAGGCCCATGAGACTGAGCTCTAGGCCAGTGTGTCTGGGAGTCTGAGTGTGCAGAGAAGCCTGGAAAGATATCCCATGCAGAGCATCTGAAAGGCCGCATGCTGACCACTCCTCACAGGCTCTCTTCCTGTCATGAGCATCGGTAAACTGGCTCCTTCCCATTGGTTTGTGGATGCAGCAA
>CM053600.1:195229435-195249655 GCA_028646575.1 Pseudocheirus occidentalis
CGAATACTTTATTCATCATCTGTCAAAACCAAAAGGAATTTTAATTACACCAGGCAACACAGAAGTTCACCAAGAGGTCAGAGTAGCATGAGCCCGCTGGCTTTGCTGACCACGGTGGACACGGTCACAACCATGTCCATCTGTATGTACTGTGTCTTCCTCAGCACTTTGAGGTGTCAGACATGAGGCTGGGAGCTGGGGAGCACAGGTCACCCAGCTGGTGGCGGAGTCTGTGCTGAGGCCCACTTCTGGGGCTCTCCCCATGTTCTCAGAGGGTGTCTGCTCCATTATGTTAAGTGAAATATGAACAGGCACTCCTAGAGGATTTCAAGCCAAGAAGCTCTGAGCCATTTGTCCCATGGCCTGACATACACTCAGGAGACATGAAGACAGAACACAGAGTTCCTTCAACATGCCACGTGACCTTCAATGTCATTATCAGTAGCAGGGGACTTAACTATTCCAGAGCTGATTCACAAGGAAATACTCAAGGAACAGACTTTTTTCTAAATTCCAGAAGAAGGCCAAGCCCTGTGAGGTCTGCCCAGGAGGCTGGATGAAAACACTTGCAATCTCTCCCACGTGCAGGCTGCCCACAAGGCTCAGGCCAGGCCAGCTCTGTTTGGGCCCTGCCCCGAACAAACAGCTGGAACAGCAGTGGAGCAGATAATGGACCCCCTTGGGCTGCTTCTTACAGATCTCTTGCTCTTCCAGTCCTCTATGCGATAGCTACAGAGCATGGGAAGAGAGCACCGCACCTGAGACCAGGAAGACCCGAGTTCCAATCCTCCCCCAGGCATTTTTTAGCTTTGTGACTCTGAACTCATCACTTAACCTCTGCCTGCCTCAGTTTCCTCATCTGTAAGTGTTGTTGTTCAGTTATATCCAACTCTTTGTGACCCCACTGACCACAGGGCTTTCTTGTCAAAGACACTGGAATGATTTTCCATCTCCTTCTCCAATGGATTAAGGCAAAGAGGTTAGGTGACTTGCCCAGGGTCACACAGCTGTCTGAGGCTGGATTTGAACTTAGGTCTTCCTGACTCCAGGCCCAGAGCTCTATCCAAGGAGTGAACCAGCTGCGTCCTCCTCATCTGTCAAATGGAACTGCTAATAGCACCTCCCCCTCCCAGGGCTGTATGAGGACCAAAACAGGCAATATGGGTAAAGGACCACAAAGCTTAGAGGTCTCTATAAACGCCGGCTATTATAATGATCATTACCTGCATTCATCTCATTTGGTTTCCCTCCTCCTCTGTCCTTCAGACTCTACTGAACACTCCTCTCCCAAAACGAACCTCAACACTTTATTCATGTACCAACACACCAAAATTTTCCTCAATCCTACCATCTGATTCCAGTTGTGACTGTGACCCACCGGTGCCTCTCGAACCCAACATGAAAGTCAAGTTGTTAATCTACTATGCAGGTGTTTAAAAAGTATTTGTTTAGGGTGATCACGGCTCCTGAACTAAAGCCTAGACCTGCTGCCCCCCCCTTCTTCTTCCCTCTCCTGACCTCCCTCCCTCTCTCTCTCTCTTTCCTCTGTCTGCTCCCCCCCCCCCCAGTAACCCTGTGGAGGGGCTCAATCAGGTCCAAGGTGAACACCCTGGAAAGACAGTCGTACTTGTGCTGGGGACTGAATATGTCAACAAGAGTCACACTAATGATCTGCTTCCACAAATTATTAATGTGCAAGTCTGAAGACATGAGGACATCTTAGAAACTTCTGATCAGTGAAATAAGACTAGGTCAATAAAGAAGTTTCAGTCCACCTTAATCCTCCTGCCTGTGCTTTGGCTATCCTGAAGCACCCTGTGAAAATCTCTTGAGACAAAAATTGGCCCCTTCATGTTTAAATGATTATGGAGAAGGCTGAAATCATAAAGAGATCTCTCCAGCTGCCTCTACTTTTCCAGAAATGGGTACAATATCCTCTCCTATTTTTCCATAAAAGGTCCTGAATAGAGATCCTACAAAATTCCCCATGAAACGGGCAAATCTCCCAGTCTGATAATCAATTTCTTAAGGGAGTACCACTTGCTTTTTTGGCAATGGACCATCAGTGAATTCTGTAAATGCCCAATTGTAAAAGCTAGTTTAAATAAGAGGAGATATTTATGCCTCTCTTTAAGAGCCAGGGGGGAAAAACCCAAATAAATTTACCATCAATTGATGCAATTTGGAACATATTTGGCTAAAGCCCCTAGCATTCCAGGAAGGAAATAAACGTGGCAAGGAAGGTACATTTATTAAATTCTTGCTGTATTTTACCAATGCTGAGTTAAATCAAGTGCAGTGCTTATGGTATGCCAAGGAAATGTGAATAGCAAATGAAAACCTTTTTATTGGTGGTGTTGCCTTAAAGGAAGTGTCTTGAGCATTAAGGTTGTATATCACTACGTATTTCTACTTGCATTTCTTTCCCCAAGAATGAATCCAAGTAAAATCTGCAATCGACCTGGCAAACTTGGATTTAGGAATTTCCCAGGCCAGTGCTCTCCACCTTCATGAACTTGGATCCACAAGAGGAACAATGAGCACCTTTGTATTCCTGGCGCATGTGTGAAGCATTGATCTCTGTTTCCTGCCTTCATTTTCAAAGCTTGTGAGGCAGCTAAAGGGGGAAGGCGATCGATCCACATGCTTCCTGATTTCTAACAGCTTTCCTTTCTGAAATGTTCAGTATCAAGACACATATGTCATATTTTGATCAAATAGACCTGCTCTGGCCATTTACAGAAATTGTAAATTTACCCCTTTCCTCAGAAGGATTTAAAACAGCTCAATTGAGAGGAGAAAAAAAATCAATGAACACAACCTAAGTTCTACATGATTGAGTCAGATGTAAAATGAGAAACGTTCCATTACGAATCTGGCTCATTAGTTTCCACCCCATTAATGGGGGATCTCCCCTCCCTCCCCATACCAACAAATGTCTACCTCCTCATCCCCTCACATAGATGCTAGTAACCAAGAGAATGGACAAAGGTCAGGAGTAGGATGAAGAGAACCAGGGTCAGGATAATCCACAAAGGCTGAAATTAAATCCCTGTTAACCAAAAGGTGATTGTTTGTTAACACTGATAAAACCTAGAAGAACATACTAAGTTGTTCTGCCTGTAGCAGAGACCTCCCAGCAAAGTCTCAGTACCCTAGAACACTCTGCTCAAGGCTCACATCAGAACAGGGATGAGTCTACCAGAAAATGCTATATTAGGGCATCTCATTTCAGGGGGTCTCATGAAAAGAAGACAAGTCATTGTTTCATGCTGGGAACGCTCTCCTTCCTCTGCTCTCACTACTCGCCTCCCTGGCTTCCTTATGGGCCCAAATACAATCCCACCTTCTACAGGAAGCCTCCCTCAACCTGTGCATTTCAGGGCCTCAGCTCAGTTCACTATCTCCCATTTGTCCTGTACAGAGCTTGCTGTGTGTGCTGTGTGCTCACTGTGAGATTGTGAGCTCCCTGTGTCTCTTTGCATCCTGAGCACTTAGCACACTGCCCCCAACGCAGTAGGTGCTTAATACATGTTGGCTGACTAACGATCAGCTGGTGGCGCGTAGCTTCTCCCACCTGGGCTGCTTCTGGCCCATACTGGACCTCCCTCACAAACTGAACTTTCCCAAAGGAAGCACAGCAGGAAAAAGGATAGAGCAGGAGCCCCAAAGGCAATAATGTGGAAATTAATTAGAAACGGGTTCACACTTGGTGTCCTACAAGGTTTTCACAGTTGTTGCTGTTCAGTTGTGTCCAGTTCTTCCTGAACCCATTTTGGGTTTTCTTGACAGATACTGGAGTGGTTTGCCATTTCCTTCTCCAGCTCATTTTACAGATGAGGAAACTGAGGCAAATGGGGTTAAGTGAATTGCCCAGGATCATACAGTTAGTATGTGTCTGAGACTGAATTAGAAGTCAGGTCTTCCTGATTCTGAGCCCAGTGCTCTATCTTCGGTACCACCTAGCTGCCCCAGACAGCTCACCTGGGACATCCTCAAGGTCTCTCTGAACAACTCTGTAATATACTATGTGTCATGGGAGACACTGGCAGAGGACCACCCAGCATGGTGTGCCCACATCAGAGAAGGTGTTGTGTTCTATGAGCAAAGCAGAATCACAGTAGCTTGAAAGAAATGTGAGGTGCACAAATCTGGAGACAAGTCCACTCCAAATGGTCATAAAGACCATCTGTGCCGGACCTCCGGTGGAGCCTTTGCAGTTTGTATGGGTCTGATCAGCCACAGGCAGACACACCGTACCACAACCGTGATACAGTGATGCCATTCTGGACCTCTTCTAGCAAGAAAGACCACAACCAACCACCCCAAAGCTTTAACCCCGTGTGAGACACAGAGAATAAAGAAGGAAGAAACAAGTGTATTACCCACAGACCAGAAAATAAAATTCAGAAGCCTGGACAGAAAATAAAAAATGAAGAGAACAAAGAAAAAAGGTGCAGCAAAAGAAATGTAAAAGAAAGAAAAAAAGAGCTGAAAAATGTATGTAAACTCCAAGAACTTAGGAAAAAGTAGGACTGTAGGGGAGGGAGAAATACTTGCAGGAAAAGACTTATTAACGCGAGTGTTCCAGTGTGGCAGAAACATTTTATTTACCGGCATCATATAATCTGTGGCTGTTCCTTAAATGAAGTACAATTTTTAACAACCTCAAATTACATTTTATCCCAAGAACAAAATATATTGACAAAGCTGCAACCACAGACTAAAACATAAATTAACCCTCAAAGCAAATCCCTAATTGCAGCTGGCCTGTACACTAAAAATACCTGCATGCCGTAGCAAATTCCAAGGACGGGCTTGGCAATGGTGAAGATTGCTGGATCAAACCATGGAGCATCTTCTGCATACACAGAATTTGGTCCTCCTGAGATTATGATGGCTCTGTGAGTGACAAAACAAACATTAGCCACCAACATCGACTGTCACATTTTCTAAGCTCTGTCCAGCCCAGTTGTACCCGTTTTGCCTGATCCCTGCAGCTACCAGTGATCTTTCTCATATTACGTTTCTTTTGACACCTTATTTGAGCCAGTCTTCTGGCTTCATCTCATTCACAAAATCCTGTTTGTCTGTAGACATTTCTCATTACAATTAAGAGTAGGACTGCCTGTCAGAGCAGCAACAAAATTATGAAGGTCAAGTGGGACTTGAAAGAAGAGAGAAGACCAGAACCACTGCCCCCCCCCCCACCTGCCCTCTGGTGAAGGCAGGGGTCCACAGATGTCACACACTGCACATGATCACATGATTTGGGACTTTTTTCAATGTAACAATCAAACATGCTGACTTTTTCCTTTCTAAAAAATGCCATTTGTCCTATGAAATGGTTCTCTGGGAATTGTCGGGGGAGACAGGGAGAGGAGGAGAAAGCTTATGGAGACACATGAGATATTAGGGTGATATAAAGTATCCATAAAAACTTATTAAAAAAATAAGCCTTGGAAACTGAATACTGGAACATCTTGCTGCAATGTTCTCAGGTCTCATCAGGCTGTGCAATTATCTTCTGAGTTAGACTTCTAAAGACCTTTTGGGTATTTTTGTATGAATAGACTAATTTTAAAAGAAGTTCTCTCTTTAAGGAAAAGTATTCTAGCAAGGCCTTATCTGCTCTCCTCCATGGGCACACTGCTCAACAGTACTGACCTAGTATACTGACAACTACTGACCACTAAATTTTGACACATAAGAAAACATAAGAAATGCAGTATATCATAGGGGAATAGAGGAAGGAGAAGGGCACTGGGCACTAGGCTGAGCACTTACCAATTATTATCTCAATTGATGCTCACAACACTGGCAGAGAGGGGCTGTTATCTCCCTTTTGCAGGTGAGGAACTGAGGCAAATAAAGGTGAAGTCCCTTGCCCAGGGTCACCCAGCTGAGTCTGAGGTCACATATGAATTCAGGTCTTCCTAACTCCAGGCCCAGGGCTCTGTCTACTGGGCTATGAACTGCTCTCAGCTTGCCCATGGAAGAGGTCTAATTATAAAAACTGAGGGCATTTTAAAAAATTAAATAAATGAATAAGCCTAGATTATTTTTGCTCTTAAAAAAGAGCAACCTCTGGGAGATTTCTGGTACATGTCTTGTTTTCTTAGAAGATTTTGGTGGCCAGACAAATTCAAACAAAAATCTCCCAGAGCATGGCATGGAGACATTTACAAGGATCAAACAAATAAGTCAGTCCAATGTCCCAAGTTCTTGAAACTCCCCTGCACCATGTCAGAACAAAGCCTACCGAAATCCATGCTCTTTGATGGCAAAGGCTGGCGTTTCCAGAGGGAAGATCTCTGACTGTACAAACAGCTCCCTCACTCTCCTGTCGATGACTTTTCCATACTGAGCACCAGCATCCAGAATGACCACAGCCCCTTCATAGTGATATCCGCCATCACTGAGGTCTCCTCCAGCATTTTCTGACTGTGAATATAATTTGCAAAAGAATTTTTAATTGTAGAAATGAGTATTGAGTAGAAGAGAGGAGTTATGGCATCTACTTAAATAAATGTAGAAGGAAAAATTGGTAATTGAGGACCTAGTGAGTCACCAGTACAAAATGCTTTATAAAAGGATATTTAACAATAACTGTCCCCACACAGAGGGAGTGTTAAAAACTGAAAATGAAAAACCTTCCCTGTATGATGCAAGGACAATGGATGCACAGCTTGCTTTTAAGGCTGAACTGAGCCATCTGATATAAATCCAGTTTTAAAAAATATATCCAACTAAAATTTCAAATTCAGCCCTTTGACCACACCTTTTATCTCCCAACTCACAGCCTCCCTACACAACCAAAACCCTTACTATTTTTAACTTCTCAATTTGTGAACCAATAAACCAGGCAATTTTAAAATAGGAAAAGATTAATTACTATCTAGATTTTCCATGACAATCTCCCTCCAGTCTCACGATTTCTCATTATCCATTTAAATAATGTTTGATTCTAAAATACGAGGTTTACAGACTTCCTTGAAAAGCCTTTACTTCTCCATTCCACAGGAACGAAGATAATGTCTATGAAAAAGCTAAAGCAGAGTTGCAATTAGTGCTGAACAGTGAAGAACACACGTATCTACAAAATTTGAGAATCAAATCTACAGGAGTTAAAGTGCTTTAACAAGAGTAAGAAAAAAATAGTAATTCATTTACGTAGAACTTTAAAATTCACAAAAAATTTCCTGATAACCACTTCATGAGGTTGGCAGTGTGTTCTGGACCCATTTTATAGGTGAGGAAAGTGAGGCTCCAGCAGGTAAAGTGGGTTGACCATGCTGACCACGATCATAGCTCACTCAGCAACAAGAGAGGCCACGGTGTGTAGCTCATAGAAGCCCTCCCTACTCCCAACCAGCCCAGAGCTGAAGATCTCTCCAACTCAGGTTCTATGCTGACTAGAAGACACAGATCCTACATCCTGGGATAAAATGAAGACTCAGACTTTCCTGGGTCATCAGTCACGTGCGGCTCTAAGGACAAACCAAAGATCTAGGTCTTCCATCACATCAACCTCTATCAAACATTTAATTACGCAAGGATATGTACTTTCATACTAATACATGCAATTCTAAGAAACAGCTCTAAGGATTTCATGAAACTAAATTTGCAGCATTAGATTCCAAACTCTAATACAAAGCAGAGTCACCAAAATGACCTGGTACTAGTTAAGAAACAGAGGGCTCTATCAATAGAACAGATGAGGGCCCCAACACACAGAAGTAAAAGGGCCCAGGAGCCTTGTATTTGGGCAACCCAAGACCCCAATTTCTGGATTAAGAGCAAAAACTGCCAGAAAATTTAAAGTAGTTTAAAAAAACATGAAGTAGTCAGTGTGGCAAAACTAGGTACAGGCCAACCTCTTGTACTATATACACTGAGATAAAATCCAAATAGATATATGACAAACATCATAAACAAATTAGAGGTACAAAGAACTTACCTTTTAGGTTTATGCATAGAGTATGAGTTCATGGCCAAACAAGGGATAGACAAGACACAATGGTTAACTCTAATTATGTATAAAGTTTTTCACACTAACAAAACCAAAGGTGAAAAAAAAAACCAAAGGTAGTTAAAATTAGGAAACAGTTAACTGGGGAAAAAAATCTTTTTAGCAAGTTCCATTAATAAAGGTCTCATTATCAAGCTATAAAAGAACTGATTCAAACCTACAAAAACAAGAGCCATTCCCCAAATGACAAATGGTCAAAGAATATGAAAAAGTTAGCTTTTACAGGGAAGAAATCCAGGTTAAAAACAACCATATTATAAAATGCTTCAAATCACTAATAATTACAGAGAAGTAAATTAAAACAACTGAGTTTCTCATACCCATCAGGTTGGTTAACAAAGTTGGCAAAAAAAAGAAAATGATAAAGTTTGGGAAAACAGACACAGTAATGCACTGTTGGTTGAGACATCCAGAAAGTAGTTTGGAACTATACCCCAAAAGATAACACTGCCAATTCTTTGACCCTGCCTACCACTACTAGGCCTCTAAAGAAAAAGAGGCCCCCTACACGCAGTAACAATTATGTAGTAGCTTTTTTTGCCGTAGCAAAGAATTGAAAATTAAGGGGACATCCATCAGTGGGTGAAATGGCTGAACAAAATATTGCTTATGAATGAATGTAAAATAATACTATTGTGCAGAGAGAAAAGAGAGAGGAAGGGGAAAAAGGAGAGGGAAAAAGGAAGTGTGGAGAGAGGAGAGAGGCAGGATGGAAGGAGAAGAAGGGAGAGAGGGGAGAGAAAGAGAAAGGACAGAGAGGAGAAATAGGAGAGAGAGGGAAAGGGAAAGAGAGCACAAGCAGGCATACAACTTGTCCCCAACTACCTATTCAGGAGTTTCATGAAAAAAGCCCTTTGTAAAACTGACAGGGGTACACAAACGGTGGTGAGTACTAAGGAGTTGTCCTATCCCAAAACTGTATCACAGTTTGGGATTCTAGAGGAGAAATACACACGAGTTTAAAATACAACTTTTCGTTTCCTTAAGGCAAATGGCTGGCATGAGGATAATATTAAAGAAGCTACAATGCAATTTCATCCACAGTTACAGCTGAATGAGACAGATGGTGCGGCTTTCTAAGAAGGACCCAAACATGTAGTGTAGTAGATAAAGAAGCACCCAAACCACAACTAAAGTTTTTCATTGTCCTCTTAGCCCCCTATGTAGGCTCCACATGTGAAGTTGCCACAGGAGTGAATGACAAGCCAAGAACCCTGAGGTAAAGCTATGATTGCTGTATTGCCTTTTCTCTCTCAAGAAGTACAGCCCATTAAGCTTCTACCCTTTACACTTTAAAAGAACATTTTTTTTAAAGAGCCTGGTGCTGTGAATAGAGAACTGAACTTAAGTGTGAAGAGGAACTAGGGCTGGAATCTCTCTTGCCTCTCACTGACTTATGAGACGTGTCAACATCGAAGAACCACTGAGTTTGTATGTTCATTTATAAAATGGGAATTTAAAATATCTGTTGCAACACAAGCGTAAATGTTGTTACTCAATCATTTTAGCTGTGTCCAGCTCTTTGTGAGCCCATTTGGGGTTTTCTTGTCAAAGATACTAGAGAAGTTTGCCATTTTACAAATGAGGAAACTGAGGCTAACAAGGTAAAATGACTTTCCCAGGGTCAAACACACAGGGATAGTAAGCGTCCAAGGTTGGATCTGAACTCATGTCTTCTGATTCCAGGTCTAGTGCTCCTAACCACCGTTCCACCTAGCTTCCCAAAATGTAAACAGTAACATCATTTTTAAAATGAAAAAAAGGAGATGTCTTTCACAACTGCTGATAAGAATCAAAAAGCAAAAATGGGATAAAGGCAAAGGACAATTTTAATTACATAAAATTATTTTTTTGGTAGGAATAAAATCAACGCACCTAGAATAAGAAGAGAAGCTACCAAGGGAGAAAATATTTGCACCAAACTCTTCTAATAAACTTCTGAAATCAAAGACATAAAGGGAATTGAAATACATTTTGCAGACAGTGTAGGGGTCTGATGGCCGAGATGACTGAAGGACATTCCACTGTCCAGGGTGGGAGAAGGAGCTAGCACACATCTGACCAGTGCAGCAGCAGAAGGGCAGGGACTCTGCTGGCTCCGGGCACTTCACAGAAAGCAGAGTCATTGGTTGCAGTTCCAGGGTAGTGAGAACAGCTGTAGTTTGCAGCTACCCAAGGGACCTCAGGAATCAGATCATTTGTGGGACAGGCTGGGGCTGGGGGCCCTAGCTGTGGCTTAGTGGTGGAAAGGAGAGCCCAAGGTTGGGCTCCAAGACAGATCTCAGAAGTAACAGTAAGAAGGACCTGAGGCTTGGTGCATCATTCTCCATACTTAGGAATAAAACTTGATTACACTAATAGTTGCTAAAACAAAAATAAATAAAAATTAGTCAAATTAGTCAAATAAATAAAAATAAATAAAGCAAAGAAGAAAGAATCTAACCATAGATAGCTACTCTGGGGATAGAGGAGATCTAGGTTCATATTGAGAGGGAGATAATGGAGCTAAAAAAAAAAAACCCACTCCTTTTTCAGTGAGATTCAGCAGATTCAGATGGTCTCAAGCACAAAGACAGTTCTTAGAAGAACTTAAAAAGGACTTTAAAAATCAAACAACAGAGATTAAGGAAAAAACAGGAAAGAAATAAGAGCAGTCCTAGAAAATAAAGAAAATTATGAAAAGAAAGTCAACCAACTGGAAATAGAGAAACAAAAACTTAAGGAAGAAAATAATTCCTTGAAAATTAGAATTGGGCACATGGCTAATGATGTGCTAAGACAACAAGAAATCATAAAACAAAATCAAAACCAAAAAAAAAAATGGAAGAGAAACTGAAGCATTTCATCAGAAAAATAACCAATCTAGAGAACAGATCAAGGAGAAATAATATAAGAATAGTGAGATTACCTAAAAATTATAATAAAAGGAAGTGACACAATATTATGAGATATTCTCAGGGAAAATTGCCCTGAAGTTTTAGAACAAGAAAGCAAAGCAGAAAGAGAAAAAAAATCCACCAATCACCAACTAAAAGGGATCCCAGGAGGAAAATTTACTGGAATATCATAGCCAAGTTTCAAAGCTCCCAGGTTAAGGAGAAAATATTGAAAAAAATTTGAATATCATGGAACTACAATAAGGATTACACAAGACCTAGCAGCTACTACACTGAAGGACCACAGGTCTTGGAATACTATATTCCATAGACTAAAAGAGTTGGATTACAAGATCAAGGGTAACTTATCCACCAAATTAAGTATAACTTTGAATGGGGGAAGAAAGGACATTTAACAAACTCCAAGACTTTCAGATTTTTGTGACAAAAAACTTAAGGTAAAATTCAACATATAACATCCAGGAGAAATACAAGCTAAGCATGAAAGATCAATTCTAAGGAACTTTTAAAGGCCAAATTGTTTACTTCTTATACGTGAAAAGTATTCACTGTGCTCTTGTGACTGTTCTCATTATTTGGGTAGTTTGAAAGTAAGGTGTGAGCTGAGTTGAGTATGATGGGCTGATTCTAAAAAAATAAAACTGTAGGGAGAGATAAAAGAGTAATTATCTCATACAAATGAGGCATACAAGGGAAAATTGACACAGAAGCTAGCAGGGGAGAGGACAAGTAGAGCTAGAACCTTACTTTTGTTGGAAATGGGTTAAAGAGAGAACATATATAGATATAGATATGTCTTCTAAAAAAAAGAAATAAGAGGGCAAGGGAATAGGAAAGGTCAAGAGGATAATGGAAGAACTCTTAGAGGTGTGGGTAGATCGGGGACTAGGAGGACAAGGGAGCAGGGAGAAGTGGAGCAGAGGAGTGAGAAGGGAATAGAAAGAGGAGTAAGGAGAGGAAGATGAGAGGAGGAAAACACACAATCAACTGTAGTTTAGAATGAACACAGGATGAATTTACCCTAAAAAGGAAATGGAAAGCAGATTAAAAATTGGAATCCAACAACACGCTGCTTTCAGGAAACAATAAAAATGTGAGACACACACAAAGATAAAACAAAGGGAAGGAGTACAATTTAGTATGTAAAAAAGCCGGGATAGGAATCACATTCTCAGACAAAGTGGAAGTTAAAACAGATTTAATCAAAAGTGAAAAATAGAGAAACTACACTATGAGTCAGCAATATTATTCAATATTATTTTAGACCATTCAAAATACCTGGACAGTATAAAATACCTGAGCATATACCTGCCAAAACAGACACAGGAAGTATGAGAACATAAACATAAAACGCTTTGCATACAAACACACTCAGATCCAAATAACTGAAGTCATGTTTATTACTCATGGGTAGATAAAATCAATATAATTTTAAAGTGAAAAATTTATTCAACTCAATGTCATTCCAATTAAATTACTAAAAAAAATTATTTCACCCAGTTGGGAAAAAATAACAACAATGTTCATTTGGAAGAAAAAAAGTCAGGAACTTCACAGAAACCAGGGAAAAAAGATGTATAAAGGAAGCAGATTCTATAATATCAGCCTTTAAACTATATGATAAGGTAAGAGCATTGTTAAATAATTTCGATCATTTTAAATAAAACTTTCTTGTATAAATAAGATCTGTCGCCAAGAACAAAAAGGAATACAGAAAATTGAGGGGAAGAAATTTCACATCTCTCAGATAGGAATATCGCTGTGGTGTAGGAAATGAAGAAGTGGCTGGTTTAGAAAAACATGGGCAGACTTGGACTTAAGAAGGAAGATGCTCTCCCACCTTCAGAGAAACAGATAATAGAGGAAAATAAGCATAGTCTGGCCTTACAAATGTGTGTTAGTATATATGTGTATGTCTGTATATGTCTGTTTATAGATGTGTGTATGTGTGTGTGCATATATATATATGTGTGTGTATATGTCCATGTATATGTATATATGTATATATGTGCATGCTTAATTGTAGCCTTCTTTAAGGTGGTCGGAGGAGGGAAGGGGGGAAAAAAATAAAGCACCTAAATTTTTGACTTCATCACTTAAAGCAGCAGTTCTCAACTTGTGGGTTATGTTCAATTTGTAACAATGAAAATACATTATTGTATGAAATCAAATACATTGATGTATGAAAATACATCCTGCATATCAGACATTTACATTACGATTCATAACTACCAAAATTACAGTTATGAAGTAGCAAGGAAAATAATTTTATGGTTGGGGGGGGGGGCACCACAACATGAGGAGCTGTACTAAAGGGTGGTGGCATTAGGAAGGTTGAGAACCACTGAAAAAGGACATTTTCTCTACTTTTTCTTGGATTCAGAAGTTCACATAATCCTAGGTTTCATTCTATTTTAGAATAATACTATGGGGAAAAGAAGGAAATTATGCAAATAAAATAAATGTAAATAATCATTTCCTTTGTTTGACAAGTTAACTGCTTTCATATGAACAACAACAATCCAAGTCATGCAATTCAGACCAGAATCTTCCCAGACACATAAAACTACCAGGGTACGTTATGGCCTAGAATACAAAGGAAATGATTAACCATGAACACAACATACAGGCACGATTCACTCAGCAGACTACACAAATATGCCTGTTAACAAACTAGAGATGGGAAATTTTTTTTTAATGTTTATTAAACTCCTAGTAGGCACATCAACCTTCTGTGATCATTCCTCCTATAAGCCTTATTACTTTTATTACTTAATTGCTTAATCTTTGCTGAGGAGCAATTTAAAAAAATGGAACAGTCATATGAATTACCGGCCAGGTAGCTGGTGCAGTGGGGAGAGTGCTGGGCATGGAGTTAGGAACACCTGGGTTCAACTTCAGATGCTTAGTAACTGTGTGACCTTGGCTAATCACCCAACTGGTGTTTGCCTCAATTTGTCAACTACACATTCAGGATGATAATAGCACCTACCTCCCAGAGTTGCTGAGAGGCTCAGAGGAAGTCATATTTATGAGGTGCTTTGCCCAGTCAGTGGCTGGCATGCAGCAGGTGCTATATAAATGCTGCCTGTTGTGACTGTAAATTACAGGGACATAATACATAAGCACCTTACAGAGTTTTCCTTGACATCTCCATCACCAGTGATGGAGTGCCTGGACCTAGTACAAGTCAAACCCAGCTCTGGGCTGATAAGAATAGGTCAGCCCTTAGCCAACAAAGCCTGGAGCTGAGTTTCAAGGTTAAAACCAAAAGAGTCTTGAGAATCAAACAGGTTCTACTGACCTTCTTGCTACTAAGAGAGATTCCCCTCAAACATCCAGTTCAAGATGACAAATAAGTAGCTGGAGATGTGATAGGCAGGAGATAGTTTAACCTGGATAAGATTAATCTTTATAGAAATGATAACTGAACATTCAGGCATCTGAAAGAGCCTTTGGGAGATAGCCAGAGACAGTGGGTACAACCTAACTGAAGATCCAACCAAGAAAACAGGGAAGGAAGAGTCAGATGGTTAGGAGGAAAGCTATGAGGGAGCAGCATCAGGGAATCCTAGAGAGAAGGGAGTATCAGGCAAAAGAGGTGTCTGACAGTGTCAAAGGCTACAGAGAGAAGGAGGATGGAGAAGAAAGCCCAACTGTCCTACTGGCCGTACTCAGTAATGTTTTAGATCAGTGAGCCACTTAGTGGGGCTCAAAAGTCTTTGTAGCCGTACAGTACAAGATCATCTGAATCCCACAATTCAGAATTCTGAATAACTAGAGCACACTTTACTTTCCATTTTCTGTGGAATAACTATTTTCTAAGTAAAGATGATACAAACAGGAATTTAGGGGGATACTGAATATATTTAAGATGATGTTCTGGTTACATAATAGTCTACAGTTTGAAATACATGGAAAGAACCTTTAAGTGCTAAAGCCAGGGAGTAGAGGAATACACAACACTCCCAAGATAGAAGACTCTACACTGCAGAAAAAATTCTAACAGGAAACACACACACACACACACACACACACACACACACACACACACACACACACACACACACAGTTGTAAAGGACCTGAGGAGAAATAAAGCTGATTTTCATGCTGAAAACCTGCCCTTAACATCCACCCTTTTTTCTACATTATTTCATATTATTTTAGAAGAAAGAATGTAACCAATATTGATACATTTTCCTGGGACACACCTCTACAATGCACAGAAAGGTCTGGAAAATCCTGGTTTACAGGAAAGAACACACAAACCACTATTGTTTAATCATGAAAGAGGCTTGTCTTTTTATTCACTGTGCTACTGTGTATATATGTAATAAAACTACATTTCTTTTTAACCACGTAGCCTAGTCTTCAAATCCACTGAGGTTTCAGAATGGGAGGCATGACCTGCACAGAGAGGAGTAGGAGATACTCAAATTTAGTTAGGCCAAACTTACAGAAAATTCAAAAACTGAGAGCTAAGTTCAACCCCTATCCAATCTCTTACAGGAAAGACCTATCTATCACTCCTAAAGCAAAAAAGTAGATGGATTCCTTTTCTCATTACCCTACCTCCCTTGTGGGAAAAGCAAAGCAGTCAGTGTCAGAAGAGGGGGAGAAATCGAAAAAGGGCCTACCCTATTGGTCTGAGTGGTAGAACTATCCCCGGAGCACTCACACCATCCCATTTTTATTCTTCTACGCTGACTTCTACTCCGCTTCCTTCTATGCCAGCATCTTGGCTCTGTCCCCCCCAACCCCCCCATTTTCATTCTTTTATATGTGCATCTCTTGATAAAACTTTTACTTACTGAAAGTAAAATTAAAAATACCAAGAAAAAAGGAAGCACAAAAAAGCCTTAAGATCAATATACTTGATAAGACTACTGCAGCTTACAGCTCAGAAAACTTTAAATCAATATCAAATTGGGAGCTCATTGGTATCAATGCTGATTTGGAGAATCAGCAATCTTTCAGACAGAAGTTACCTTAAAAGAATATTCTACAAATATTAGCACTAAGTCACCATGGCAGAAATTTCCTTATGATAGTAAAGGTATTTTCAAAAGAAATTACATGATAGCAAAATGTGAATTTCCACATTAACTAAGGCATTCAGGAATGCCAAGAGGGTCTGCCTGGGGCTGCCTCTTGGCTTCTCACAAGGGAAGCAAAGATGAAAGATTTCTAACTATAATTGGTAACAGGACTGAGATCCAGAAGAGACCTCGGAGAGCCTTTTGTAAACCCTCTCACTTACAGAAAAGAAAATGGAGTCCCAAAGAGGTAGCACAACTTTGCCAAGTTAGAAATATAGCAGAGGTCTAATTCTAACCCAGCTTATAGGATCATGGATTAGGAGCTGAAGAGACTCCGGAGATCTTCACCCCCAACTGCTTCATTTTACAGCTGAGGAAAGAAAGAGATCCAGGTACTTACCAGCAGAGCTGAGCGCTCAGCCCAGGGCTCCTTTCCTCTTCTGAGGTCACAAGCGGAGCTCGGCCCAAGACTAGCATACTGCCTTTCATCAACTTTTTCACTCTCTCTCACTCCTAAACTAACTCCAGCCTCTCTTCTCTAACCCATCCTACACATCAAGGTCAGAGTGTCTTCCTAAAGACAATTTCGCTATTACTATAAAATTATCTTGCTGAGTTAGAAAAAATAATGACAGAGTTCATTTGGAAGAACAAAAGGTCAGGAACTTAAAAAAAAAAACAGGGGAAAAAGATGTAAAAGTAGAAGCAGCAGTATCAGACCTTAAACTATATTGTAAAGTGAGGGCATTGTTGAAGTGCTAAATAAAAAAATTTGGCTATTTTAAATTAACATTTTCTTGTATAAATAAAAATCAATCCAGCCAAGGATAGAAGGAATGCAGAAAATTGGGGGAAAATCTTTCACAGACCATCTCTCAGACAGAATGTGATTGGATTGGAATACTGCTGTGGTGTAAGAAATGCTGAGTTGGCTGATTTAGGAAAAACATGGACAGACTTGGACTTAAGAAGAAAGATGCTCTCTACCTTCAGAGAAACAGATAGGAGGAGGAAATGAGCATGTATATATATGTATGAGTGTGTATGTGGGTATATGTATATTTATGTATGTTTATAAAGACCTATACGTGCATATGTACATATATGTGTATATGTCTATATATAAAAACTGTAGTCTTTTGGGGGAGGTAGAAAGGCAGAGAGGAAGAATAAAGTAAAAAGTGCACAGAAGAACAAAAGAAAACCTACATGGAAGCAAAGAGAAGCTGAACTGTTTTGAAAATATGTCGTATTCATTATACAGGTTTTCTTGAAATGGAAATGTATTGTTTTATATTGAATACTTTCTTATATTCTGCTATGTATACAGCAAATGTTTTTTTTCCCCTTATTTTATATTTAAGTTTAAAATAAACTTAAAAACTTACAAAAGAAAGAAAAACAAAAATTTAGCCATATCACTCACATCCCTCAAGAACCATCAAGGGAAGATGCAAGATGGCAAAGAAGAGGCAGGGACTCGACTAAACTCTCCCAAATTCCCCTCCAAACAATTTTAAATATGCCTCAAAACAAATTCTGGGGCAAGAGAACCCACAAAAGGATGGGGTGAAACAATCAGAAGATCGGGGGGCAGATGGGTCAAATCAGGGTGAGAATGGAGCTCAGACCAACACCGGCTGTGCCAGTATAGGCTACACTGCAAGAAGCCAGCAGCAGGCCTTGGGGGCTACAGAATTGGAGGTAGGCGGCAGATATTTCTGGAACTCTCAGCCCACAGACAGTATGGGGGACAGACAAGTGGTCAGAAGATTACAGGGTCCCTTTGCTGGCACTGAGTGCAGTACTATGATAGTACCCAGACTTGGATCGGATCGTGGTAACACTCCCAAGAGGAGCACTAGCACATCAGGGGCTGCAGTTGCAGGGGAACCAGGATCTTGGTCACAATTCCAGGGTGGTCACTCAAAGACCAGAGCAAAAGCTGGTAAACTAAGGCTAGTAAACACATCTCTGCTTAGATCATACCATCTTGGAAGAACAGAAAGCTTACAGACCCCCCCAGAACCAGCTCTGAAAACAGCTGCACAAAAAAACCTAACAGCTTAGGATAGCACCCTTCTGCCCCAGGAAGAAAGCCTAACTTTAATATAAAGCTAAATTAAGTCAAGAAATAGGCTGGAAAATGAGCAAACAACAACAAAATATCCTGACCACAGAAACTTACTGTGGCAAGGAGGATGATCAAAACAAACTCAGAAGATGACAACAAAATCAAAACTGCTATATTCGAAGCCTCAAAAAAAAAAAATCTGAATTGGTCTCAGGCCCTGAAAGAACTCAAAAAAAATTCTTAAAATCAAATAAGAGAGGTAGAGAAAAAATTTGGAAAAGGAATAACAGTGATGCAAGAAAATTAGGGGAAAAAAGAATCAACAGCTTGGTAAAGGAGACATCAAAAAATCATAAAGAAAAGTAACACCGTGGGGGCAGCTAGATGGCCCAGTGAATAGAGCACTGGCCCTGGAGTCAAGAGGACCTGAGTTCAAATCCAGCCTCAGACACTTAACACAAAACTTAGCTGTGTGACCTTGGGCAAGTCACTTAACCCCAATTGCCCTGCCCTCCCACCTCCAAAAAAGAAAAAAGAAAAAAGAAAAGAAAAAAATGGTAAAGAGATAGGAAAATATTTTAAGGGGCAGGCTGGGTGACACAGTGAATAGAGGACCAGCCTTGGAGTCAAGAGGACCTTGAGCCAAGCCTCAGAAATGGAGGTCAGGACTCAGATAGAGATTTTGATGCATCCCCCCAGGTGTCTGCGGCCTGAAAAGGCTGGCGTTCTAGGATATACACTTTAAAAGACTCTTGTCTGAGATCTTGACTCCAACCGGGCTTTTGCCCCCCAAACTTTAGGAGGACAAGTCTCCCATTAGATTATTGGCCCTGTTGATGGGTGTTGGGGTGCCTAGGTTTATAACACCCAGCTGCAACTTCAGTTGCAAAGTTACATCTCCCCCCAGCCATAAAACCATCAACTCTGCCTCTTCCCTAAGCCAGCACTCTGCCTAGCTGCAATTATCCCTGCTTATTAGGATAACAAGCCATTCCTATGAATCCTTCACCCAACCATCTATAAACAATTAGAGAAATGTGTAGCTCCTTTGTTCTAGTGGTCAGTCATACCTATGAATCCTTCAATGCACTATCAGTAAGCTAACTCCTCTTCAATTAGGCACATCCTGAGTCTCCAGTTAGTCTAGCATCCAATATTCATCTTGTCAAACAAGACACTGATGGGTAACAGACTGGGCACTTCTCAGTCAGAATTGACCGCTAGTTGACTTAGGTGACGTTTCAAGGCAAAAACCACACCTTTTGAAGCCCCCCTGCACTTTTTACCATTGAATTATGGGTTATACGCCTGCGCAGTAGATATGAAAAGTGCCATGTCCCTTTAAGCACTGACCATTCCTTAACTCCTCCCTTGGACCACCCTTATTCACCTAGTTAGCATAATTGATACCTGATTTGTTATTCTGGCTATATAATTTGTGTTTCTTTGTCCTGTGCTTTGCAGGCTCCCTAAGCCCTCCTGCCCTGCTGAATAGCATAACAATAAACTTTTACAATCATCAAATGGGGTTCATGGTACTTTCTTGAACTTTCCTCTGATTACCTTCTCTCTCTCTCACGTCTCCTCACACACCTGAGGCTGGCCCTTGGGTGGCCCCCGCTACAGGACCTGAGTTCAAATCCAGCCTCAGACAACACAAAAGTAGCTGTGTGACCTTGGGCAAGTCACTCAACCCCAATTGCCCTACCTTCCCCCTCCAAAAAGCAAAAAAAAAAAAAAAAAAAAAAAAAGAATATTTACAACCATACATCTCTGATAAAGGCCTCATTTCTAAAATACACAGAGAATTAAATAAAATTTACAAGAATGCCAGTCATTCCCCAATTGATAAGTGGTCAAAGGATATGAACAGGCAATTTACAGAGGTAGAAATTAAAGACATCTTTAAGCATGTGGAGAAATGCTCTAAATCACTATTGATTCAAGAAATGCAAATCAAAACAACTTTGAGGTACCACATCTCACCAGTCAATTTGGCTAAGATGACAAAACAGGAAAATGACAAGTGCTGGAGAGGATGTGGAAAAATTGGAACTCTAATGCATTGTTGGTGGGGCTGTGAACTGATACAACCATTCTGGAGGGCAATTTGGAACTATGCCCAAAGGGCTATAAATAATTGCATACCCTTTGACCCAGTAATATCACTTTTGGGG
>CM053600.1:195250155-195321403 GCA_028646575.1 Pseudocheirus occidentalis
GGGCACTGCCCCCGCGGGCCCAGGACAGCGACCCCCACGTCCGGGCGCGTTCACACTCACACACTCACTCGCACACTCACATCCGCGCGCGCGCACCCTCCCGCCCCAACAAAGCGGCGGCGGCGGGAAGTGTGTCAGGCCCCGACCGGGGACTCTCCCGCCGCCGCCGCCTGAGGAGCCCGGGCCGGGGCCGCGGGCCAGGCCGGCGGCGGCTCCGCCGACTGACCTTGGAGTCTCCGTTGCACAGGGCCATGGGTGCGGGTGCGGGTGCGGGCGCCGGCGGCACAGACGGCGAGGGACGGGCAGCGGCGCTCCGTCCGCGTCTCTCAGGGCCCCGGCAGGAGGGGGCGGGATGGAAGAAGAGGAGGGGGAGGGGCGGCGGGAGGGGGAGGGGAGGAGGGGGCGGGGCGGTGCTTCCTGCACGCAGCCGCCGGCTCCCGGGGCCGCCGCTGGGAGGAGCCCGCGCTCCCCTCCGGCGAGGGGCGGGGCGCGGCAGGAGCCCCCGAGGCTCCCGCGAGAGAGACCCGGGAGAGCCTCGACCACCTGCTGGGGACGGGCACGTGCTCTACGCCCCAGTTCAGTGAAGGGCATCAGTCCGGAACTTGGGGGGGGCGGGGCTGGTTCGGACGCGGGAGCTGTCCGGGCGCCGTGCGTTAACCGTGTCCATGATGGGAGGGGGCGTGGGGGGAGGGCTCTCAAAGCTGATCCCCCTATGACCCCCCATATGCCCCCCCTCCGCGTTCCCTCGAAGGTGACCCTCTGCTCACGCTGTGTCTGTGCGTATGGGCACATATACCTACGTTTATACACGCATATATACACGCACATACGTAGAATCTCGTTTTAGACATGCAGCCCTCGTGGGCAGCCAGGCTAAGACGCTTCTCCGCGAGTCGCACATGGCCATCCCAGTGTAGCAGAGGCGGACAGGATTTGAATCAAAGTCCTCTATCCCCAACAAGGAAGTGACTCGCCTACGTGACCGGGGAGGCTGCTTCCAGTTCTAACCTAGGATTCCCCAGTCCAGCACCCTCTCATAGGACAACATTTCTCAATGCAAGACTGTGGTTCGTTTGAAATTCTTGGTGACTCTCTTTGGGGTTTTCTTGGCAAAGACAATGGGGTGGTTTGCTATTTCTTTCTTCGGCTTGTTTGTGATATAAAAAAATACCCATTATTCTTAATTTAATTAGAAAAGTAAACAGAGATGCCTTAGATAAGAAGAGGAATTTATTCCCTTTCTCCTGGGAAGAAAGGGGTGCCCCATGAGATGATGTCTTACCCATGTTGATGCGAGAGGCAGGGCCAGAAGAGAGAGCCTAGCCCTGTCCCAAGGTTTAAAAACCTAATTAGGACGTCCCCTCTCCTGGCCAACTGCCCTCTTTCATTGGTGAAAAATTCACCTCCCAACCTCCTCCCCAATGAGACTACAAGGGGGTTGGCCTTCACCAGGTGGGAAGAAATGAACAAAGGAAGATAAAAGTAATTGTCAGGAGAAGGGGGAGGGTAGACAGGAGGGGGGGGGGGTTTACATTCCAGACTGAGAAGTTTTCACTAATTTCATGTCCCACACAGGCTCATTTGATAGATGAGGAAACTGAGACAAACTGGTTCAAGCGACGTGCCCAGGGTCACACAGCTAATAAGTGCTGGAGGACACATTTGAACTCAGGTCTTCCTAACTTAATGCCCAACTCCGAGCAAGATTTAATGAATTATTTGCATTTGGGTCCTAACCCTTCAAAGAAATGCACATCTTGAGGTTGGGAACTCAGTTTTATTTGAACTCTTAATTACCCAAGCACTAAGCAGAGTGCTGCACACTGAGGTACAGGCTCTGGAAATCCCCTTGAACTCTTCTTGAATCTTCCCACATGAGACATTTGCCAAATCTCTGTTACTACTCCAGCCCTACTTTGTCCAGCTACCCCTCTACCCATGATCCTCTAATAAACTTTGCTTTACTTTGGCTGAGAGAAGACTTGATTCACATTCATTTGGCAGGACCCCACACAACACTGACACTGCGTACACAACAGGTCCCTAGTGAAATCTTGTTGAATCAAATTGAATCAGCATAGAGATAAATGCCTCTAGTCCCCCAAAAAGCCAGATTTTTTTTTAACGTAGCTAAGGAACAAATGCTACAAAAAATGAAAAAATTGGAAAGTTCACTCAGTGAGAAAGTTAAAGATGAATCAACGTGACTCGAGTTTAGAAGTCAAGTTTCTGTCAAGTATAAATATAAAATAACTTTTGAGACTACTTTAAGCAAAAATGATTTGCCATAAAACTAAAGTAATTCCATTTAGTACTTATTTGGTATTAAATCACTCCTAGAAGTGGCCAAAGGAATTACTTATCAAATATGAGCTAGAAAATAAATCTGCTCCCATAAGATGTAAGTAAACAAAAGTAGAATATTAATAAAAAGATCAGTAAAAAGCAAATATACGTGTAGTGTGTGTGTTGGGGGGGATCTTCTCTATATCTATGATGAACAATTTTGTGCAAGGCACAGGATAGGAAAGACCACCAATGATTGCACTGGTCCTCTGAAAACAAATGAGCAACGACAGGGGGTGTCCTTCCTATGGGAACCCTGGTTCTCTCCCTCTACATTACTTCACTCAGTGATCTCATCAGTTCCCATGGACTTAATTACCATCTATACTGCAGATGATTCTCAAATCAAAAATTCCCTGGGGCGGCTAGGTGGCGCAGTCAATAGAGCACCAGCCTTGGAGTCAGAAGGACTTACCGTACCGGAGTTCAAATCCAGCCTCAGACACGCTACCAAAAAATAAATAAATAAATAAACCAGCCGTGTGACCTCGGGCAAGTCACTTAACCCCAATTGCCCTCCAAAAAAAAAAAAAATCAACCAAACAAATCAAAAAATTCCCATAGTGAAGAGGGTGCCCAAAGAGGGTTAGGGCTGCCTGAGACCCCAAAATACCAACATGCCAGATCCTGCTGAAAGAATTCCATTCAAGTCTTCTCAGCCAAGGAAAAAGTAAAGTTTACTGAAAGTTCAAGTTCGCCATGGGGGGTAGACTCTTAAGGAGCCAGTCTATGCTAAGCTAGTCTATGGCGCTCTCACAGAGAAACTGTGCCAAGCTATCCCATGGCGCTCTCACACAGAGTAAGTCTGTGTTAAACTAATCAATCCATGGCGCTCTCACAGAGCATGGAGGGAAGATGGGATTCTATATACAGAAAAGTTGTGGGAGGAATCTAGGGGTGGTCCAGAGGAGGAGATTGGGGAGGGTCTTCAGGAGGAGTCAGATGAGGTCAGACTCCAGTAGGGAGTGTCTTCAGGAGTCAAAATGAGATCAGACTCCAGTAATGAGTGATTAAGGGTGGGAAGTTGCTGGAGGCTACCTGGAGACCATAGACAATGGTGGGCCAGGCCAGTTCAAGGGTGGGAACAGGAACATTAAGGGTGGGAAACTACTGGAACAAAGGAGGGGTAAAGACTTGGGCAAAGCCACCACTTAAGGCTCATAACCTCAGGCAAATGTCTTCCCTGGGAAGGTTTACTTTCCCAGAGCCTGTACCTCAAAGATTCAAGGAGCTCAAAAAGGGTGGGGGGAGTCCCAGAGCCTACCCCTCATCAATAGTACCATCCTTAGAAGAACCCAAACAAACCTTCACTAGGCCATACCATGGTCTCAATCCTCCTGTTCATTATCCTTCTCTATAAACTCTCCCTCTCCCGCTGCCCTCACTGTTAGTGTAAAGGGTAGCCCCATCCTTGCAGTAGAGTAGCCCAGGCTCACAACCTAGGGTGCATCTTGGCTTCCTTCAGACTGAGGGTCTGAATATGGACACATGCCTGCTGTTCTCTCTTTCTTATACTCACATCTTCTTGTACAAAATGACTAATACATAAATGTTCTCCTTAAGTGCTTACCATGTCAGGGAGGGGAAAGGGAAAGGAGAAGGGAGGGATAGAATTTGGAACTCAAAACTTCAAATACAAATGTTTAAAGGAGACGAAAAAGAACCCAGCAGCAGACCTGCCAGACTTGTCACCTATCCTCTGCACCCTGTCTGCTTTTGAGATCACCTGCTTCCATCACCAGCATTTTGTCACATGGGGTCCTGCCATAGTTTTCTAGGCATGCATTCTGCCTCCTTTATCAAAGAGTCTAACACGCAGTTCGAAGTCTTCCCTAACTCCTACACTCATAGGAGGGAATCTGAATACCCCATTGATCATAACCTCCTGTCCTTGTGCTTCCCCTGCTGCCTCACTTCTGCACCAGGAATCCCCACGGTCACCGGTACCGGTCTCCCTTGGTTCCCTTTCCAGCCCTGACTCAAAGACTGACCAATTCAGTTCTTTGTTATTCTTAACCCTTGAAGCTATTGTCCACTGGTCCCCATCCCACTAACCGCGAGGGGCCATTATCTAATCTCTACCCGGCTCTCTCATTGCTTTGTAGTAGGCCTTTAATTCTTTCCCAATTGACACCTCCCAGGAGAGCTATTCAAAGTCTTCTCTTCTCCAGCCTCCGTACTACCCTCTACACTCCTCCTTCACAAAGGAACTCTACTCTTCATGGAGAAAAGAAGGTCCAGCCAAAGTGAGTTTCCTCTTCTCCCTCATTCCAAACCTCAGAACTCTTCTACATCAATCCCAGCCTTTCCTCCTTTGGGCCATCCTCTAAAGAAGCCTCCTTGCCAAAGCTCTTTTTTATTTTTTTAGCTTCTTCTTCACCTCAATAACTCCCACTGGGGCCCCTGATGTCCTGAAGAGGCAATGCCCACTCCATCCAAGCCTGGCTATAGAAGTACTGAATTTCATTCCAAAGCCACCTCCCCCCTGGCCCTTTATAGTTATGGAACTGTAATAAAATCAACTGATATTTATCCTGGAAAGCATAAATCAATCTACTTCCCCAGGGGCTCCACTCCAGGAGCTTTCCAAATCAAACCTCCAGTCCTAGTCACTGCTCCCCTAAAGGTATCATTCTTCATCAAAATGTAAATTCCTTGATTGTTGGGATCATTTCGGTTTTTTTGGTTTTGTTTTTAACTTTTGTTCACTTAGCACAGTGTCTGACACAGTCTTGTAACTTACTGCTTCTATAATGGAAGCCTGCCACATATGCAAGTCCCATAAGTTTGCCAAGAATACGCCATCCACAGGGAATATACTAGGGAGCTGCTTCTGGGAGCCTGAAGGTCTGGAGCACGCATGAACTTTTTGTACTGAACTCGCATGTGTTTGGGAAGATGGGGAAGAACTTTTTTCCATCAACTGAAGAAGAACTGCCAAATCTTGGAGACAATCTGACTTGAGCACCAGCCGGGGCTTTTTGCAGCATTTGAATCTGAGGTAAAAAGTGACTCCTTGACTTATACCAAGAGGTAAGGGGGGAGGCCCTTTGGTAGGTAGGTGGCACAGTTGATGGAGCATAGGGCCTGGAGTCAAGAAGATGTGAGTTCAAATGTGGTTTCAGACACTTGCTAACTCTATGACCTTGGGCAAGTCACTTAACCCTACTTGCTTCAGTTTCTTTATCTGTAAAACGAATTGAAGAAGGAAATGGCAAACTACTCCAGTATGTCTGCCAAGAAAACTTTACATGGGGTCAGGAAGAGTCAGACATGACTGAAATGACAAGGAATAATAAGTCAGGCAGAATGAAGGGACATCAGTGTTAAGAAAACCCAGACAAAAGTATCTAGGAGGATCAGGTGGTCAACCTTATCAAATTCAGCAGGGAGGTCCAGAAAGATAAAGGTGGAGAAAAGGCTATCAGAGCCAGCAATTCATGAGAACACTGGCAACTTGGAAAAGTGCAGTGAGATTAAGAAGGGAGTGAGTGGAGAAGAAGAGGCATTTTTTTCTAGGAGTTTGGCTCTGAAAGAGAGAAGAAATGAAGGAGCACAGCTTGAGCGGGGGAAGGTCAAGTGAGGATTTTTTTTTTAAGGATGTAGATGATCTGGGCCAGGAAATAGGGAAAGACTCAAGGTTAGGAAAAGGTTTGGAACAACTACTAAAAAGCAGTCTCATTTTATAAGAGTGACTACATCTAATGCTACTCTTTTTCACATTCCATAGTAACTTCTTCAAAGCAGTTAATTGCCATTTAGCTAATCAATCTCAAAATCATTCTGTATTCAAGGTAATACTTTTCTGGTTAACAATGATCAAGAATGGGCAGCTAGGGGCTGCAGTGGATATAAGCCAGGCCTGGAGTCAGGAAGACACTTTCTGGAGTTCACCTCCGGCCTCAGACACTTCCTAGCTGCGTGACCCTGGGCAACTCACTTCACCCTGTTTGCCTCAGCTTTCTCTTCTGTAAAGTGAACTGGAGAAGGAAATAGCAAACCACTTCAGTATTTCTGTCAATAAAACCCCAAATGGGGTCACAAAGGCAGACGTGACTGAAAACATCTGCATAACAACAACAAAGTTACCTTTCTGGTTAATAGTGACCAAGAAGAATCAACAACAGTATTTATAATAAAGTTATTGAAGTTATGAATGAAATTACAATAAACACGTTAGGAATTTGTTCAATGCGAATCAATGATGAAAAATACTCGGAGACTGTGACGTGCGCGAGTCAGATTGTTGTGTAATTCCTACTTGGTTCCACCAGAGGCGGCTAGTCATCTCTATGGGGTTTTTCCAAATATAATGCCATGTTTTTAAAAATATTTCTGCAGGAATCAATACCATGCTAAAAACAATAATACTCGGGGTTTCATTCATCAGGTGTGAACCAGTTTAATAATGTTATTTGTGCATTTGTATAATGCTAAGGACAGCATCAGGACAAAATACATAAAGGTAGTTTATGCATTATGTAATCATGCATTCTAATTGAGTTTTCACAAATTGAATTTTTTCAAATCCAAGAAGGAATAACTACATGAATAAATGATGAATCATTTTGTGAAGCAACATTTTATATTGCAAACTACCATTATGATTACCATTATGTAATTTCCAACATTACAAGTTCCAATTTCTCAATATCAGGTTTTCTTAAAGCAGCTTATACCTGTCCATCATGGCTATAAAGACAATAAACCCATTAGCTTCTGTGTTGGAGACAATTAGGATATGTCACAATGGAGGTGATTTTCTGTGTCTATTTCCTGGAATCCCTTTCCCCACTTTTCCAAGTAAAATTGAAAGACAGAAACCAGAACTTCACCACCCAACTTTTGAATGGTCAATAACCTCTAATGAAATGGAAAACATTTTAATATTTCAACACTATTTAAAATTTTCATCTGCCTATCTAAGCTAAAAAACTTATACTAGTGCATCTCTAATTTTACAAACCGAACATTGAAAATAAGCCCTCTTCACAGTGCTCAGTGCACAAAGGTGGCCTGGAAGTATGGGAGGTTGTGGAAGACATTTAATTTAGTCACCAACTTTGGCAGGATATGACCTAGATTTGGTTAGCTGTATCAACATAGAGTTGAACAATAAGGAAAGGCCCATGAAGAGAGGGACACAAATGTTTAAGTCTACAATGTGACTCTCCGTGATTTATATATCCAAATATAGGTACATAATGAAGGGCAGAGGCTAGGAAGTCTCTTAATCTTTCATGGAAAAAGCTGCATTTATATGCAGCCATAACAAAGAATTCTACCTAAGATACGGGGTGACGGATGATGGAAGTAATTTAAGGTGTTGGGTACTGGGTGCATAATAAATGTTAAATTGAACTAGTAATGTACAAAAGATGCGGTGATGAGACAATCAACAACACACATTGGATCTTGCTGTACTACAATGAGTTGGATGGGAGGCCAAGAACTTAGAATAAGTTACCAGTTTCATTATATGAGCAGAATTGGAAATATAAGGAACAAAATAACTAATGACAGTATTCAATAGATCTATACTCTCAATGAATTAAGTAATGATGGATCTACAGATGCATTTAGCATCAAGGGAATAACCCCTGACAACACGAATGATTGTCTCCATGTTGCCATGCTGCTCAGGGTGAACTGTTTGGATGGAATTTAGTACTGGCAATGCTTTCGTCAAATTCATTAAGCAGACTCAGCTTTTGTCCATATACTCAAAAAGAAGGGACAAGAAGAAAGTAACATGACAATTCACAGAACTAATGAATGTGAAGGAAATGAAATGTGCCTGTTTATGAGATGCAGTTTGCTTTTCTATTCTTCTACCAGTAATGGTAACACCTTGAAATTACATGGTACATTTATTCTTAGGACCTCAAGCTGTTCCCTATGCATTACATCATTTATCTTCACACTGTGTCTGTGAATTAAGTATTATGATAATAGGCATCATAAAATTTATACAAGTGCAGGTCTCAAAATATAGCCAATAATGATCTATTTTAACTGCAAGCTTTTGCCAAACAACTCTGTTGAATCTTAGCATGTTCTTCATGTAGCCTTTCCCATTCAACTCGGTTAGAAGACAGCAAAAAGGACACTCCAGGGATGGGGATGAAACGGTAGCTGAGCTCAAACTTTACATCCCATTAAGAAAAAAAAAATAAATTATCTTATACATTAAATTAGCTACACAGTTCTCCAAGTCATTGTTTCCTGCTGTTCCCAAGTTCTGTTAATAGAAAAAAGTTTCCCTTTCCTGAGTGTTTAGATAACAATTCTGTGAGCCATGACTGACACACAGCAATGCTTTGTTATCCTTTGGTCATCTCAGGTGCGTCCTACACTTTGTAACATCATTTGTAACACCTCTTGGCAGAGGTCCTGGAGAAGTCTGCCATTTCCTTATCCAGCTCATTTTACAGATAAAGAAACTGAGGTAAACAGGGTTAAGTGACTTGCCCAGGGACCCACAGACAATGTCTGTGGCGATATTCCTGACTCCAGACCTGGCACACTGTTCATTGTGCTACGTAGCTGCATTTTCTCTAATCAAAATAATTCAGAACATTTTTATGATAACAAATTGCTTTGACTTCCACAACCAAAAACTCCCCATTCATATCCTTTTATTACTTTTACATCAGGAAATTATTCATATTCTTATAAATTTGACAATATTCTCTCTATATTTGAGATGTTAGACCCCTATATGAGAAACTGTCTATAAATTACTTTTTTCCAATGTTTTGCTTTCCTTCTAATCTTGGTTACATTGGTTTTATTTGTGCAGACCCTTTTTAATTTAGTGCAATGAACATTATTCAGTTTATATCTCACAATATTATCTCTTATTTATTCATAAATTCTTCTATCCATGTCTGATAAGTAATATGTTCCATGTCCTAATTTACTTTTTTCTCCTTTTATATCTAGATCATATATCCATTTTACCTTATCTTGGCAAATGGTATAAGATATTGGTCTTTTCAGACTGCTTTTCAATTTTTCCAATTTTTCCCAAATAGTGTATTCCTATCCCCAACGCTTAAATCTATACAGTTGTCAAACACGTTTAGAGTAATCATTCACTACTGGGTATTGTATGTCTACTCTGTTCCATTGACCAGCTTACTATTTCTTAGCCAGTGTCAGTTTTGATAATTACTGCCTTATATTACAGTTTAAGATTTGGTACTGCTACATTTCCTTTATATTTTTAAAAAATTCTTTTGATTTTCTTGGCCTTTTGCTCTTCCAAATGAATTCTATTATTTTTTCTAGTTAATTTAACAAATAATTTAATTGGGATGACATTGAATAAGTAGATTAGTTGAGGCAGAATTATCATTTTTATTATATTGGCTCTGCCCACTCATGAACAATTAATATAGCCTCAATTATTTAAATATGACTTTATTTTTATAAAAAGTTTCTAGGTTTATCTTAGCAGATATATTTCCAGTATGGTGTCCTGTCTACAGTTATTTTAAACAGGGTATCTCTTACTATCTTTTCTTGCAGGATTTTGTTGGCGACATATAAAAATGCAAATGATTTATGTGGGTTTCTTTTATGTCCTGCTACTTTCTAAAATGATTGTTAAAGGTAGCTTTTTAGTTGAATCTCTAGGATTTTCCAAGTATATCTTATCTGCAAAAAGAGATAGTTTAATTACCTCATTGCCCATTCTGATTTTTTTCTTCTCACTGCTTTACTAGCATTTCTAATACAATATTAAATAATATTGGTGATTAATGGTCACCTTGTTTTACTTCTGATGTTACTGGCAATGCTTCAGGCTTATTCCCATTACAAATAATGCTTACTGATGGTTTTAGGCAGATGGTTCTTATCATTGTAAGTGAAAGTCCATTTATGCCTATGCTTTCAAGTGTTTTTAGTGTGAATGTTGTATCTTATCAAAACCTTTTTCTGAATCTATTGATATAATTATATGATTTTTGTCTTTGATATAATCAGTTATGTTAATATCTTTCCTTATATTAAACCACCCCTCCATTCCTGATATAAATCCCACTTGGTCACATATAATGTATGTTTGTGGATTCCTTCTTTCCCTCTTTTCCTCCTTATCCCCTCTCCCTCCCTCCCTCCCTCCTTCCACATGAGAAATCAAACCCACTGGTGCCTTGCCCAGAGGAATATAAATTTCTTGAAATAGAGGTATGGGAAACCAGGCTTTTGAGAAAGCCCATTGGGATTCAAATAGAGGTACTCGACCAGGTCTTAAACCCAAATCACTCTGATTCTCGCTGGCTAACAATGGGCCCCAATCCAAGCCTCAGTTGGTTATTGTTTGGGTTTTGTTGGCTCAGAGTGAGCATAACTAGGAATTATTTATTTTCTGGCCAGAAAGCCTGAGGGTCTTTCCCTCCCAGATTGATTTTTTTTTTTTGGAGTACTTAAAAGGGGCCACTTTTTGCCTCATTTCTTACCTAGTCTTAATCACTGAATGGGGGATGCTTCAGGCAAACTGAGACCAGCAAAAGATCTTAGCTTAAAAAGGCCAAGGCTTCCCAATGCATCCAGAGCCATCTCCAGTCATCCTGATCTAAGTCTTGCCACTGGACATGTTGTACTTGGCCTCACCTGGCTCCTTTGATCCCTTCCCCTCCCCCCATTCTGCCCTAGCCAGCCGCCTTCTTCCTGTTTCCTACAGGGCCCCCCCAAATTTCCCTCTCTTAAAATGTGTACTAGCCAATCCCTGCTGTAAACCTCTTATTATGCAATCCCTGACCACTGAGAGTTGGGGGGGACCCTATATATATATATATATATATATATATATACATATCAGTGATCTCCCCTTGATCAGGCCTGTTTGATTTGGGCAAGGTAAGATGTAGCCTGGAACAGTGCCCGCTAAATAAAACCCACTTCCAAAATATGCACTTGGGGTCTCACTCACTTCTTTCGGCAGAACAGACAGATGGTTTTGGAGGAGTGAAGCTGGTGACTTTGCACAGCATTACCTCACTTAAATTGAATTCACTTGCAAGTCAAGACATAACCTTCCTAATATCATTGGTTCTCTTTGAGAAAGAAGGACAAACAACAATCATCTTTGTGATATATTATCGTACTGTACTAACTGGCATTTTATTTAGGATTTTTGAATCCATATTCATTAGTGAAATTGGTCTACAATTTTGTTTTTGCTCATCTTGGTTGCTATCAATGATGAGGTGTAGGCTCTGGGACCCCCCTTGAGCTCTTTGAATCTTTGAGGTACAGGCTCCGGGAAAGTAAACCTTCCAGATTCAAGGAGCTCAAGGGGGGTTCCAGAGCCTACACCTCATCATCAGCACCATATTTATTTCATAAAAAGTTTGGTAGGATTCCTTCTTACCTTTCAATAGTTTAATATTGGAATTAGTTAATCTTTAAATGTTTGTTAAAATTCACTTATAAATCCATCTGGTCTTGATGCTTCTTACTTAGGAAGCTCATTTAGGACCTACTGAATTTCTTTTTCTAAACAGATTTATTTAGACATTCTATTTCCTCTTCAATTTATAGTCTAGTAAATCCTCTTCCACTTCACTTAAATTATTCAATTTATTGGCATACAATTGGGCAAAATAACTCCTAATAATTGTTCTGATTTCATCTTCAACATATAGTTACCCTTTTAATTTATGATACTAGTGATTTGGTTTTTGTCTTTTTAAAAATCATATTAACCAATGCTTTATCTGCTTTACGATATTTTTTTTCATGAAATCAACATCTACTTTTATTTATAGTTTCAATGGTTTTCTTACATTCAGTTTTATTAATCTTACCTTTAATTTTTAAGATTTCTATTTTGATATTTAATTGGGGACTTAAATTTTTTTCTAGGTTTTTAAAAATTGCATGCCCAATTCTTTGATTTGCTCTAGATGACAGTTGTAAGCATTTAGAGATATTACTGTTTTTGCTGCATTCCATGTTTCGGTATGGTATGTAAAAAAAGGGATCATGGAAACACAGATTAAAAGTAATTTGGAGACTAAATAACCTAATCTTAAAGAACAAAACATAGAAGCAATAAATAATTTATTAAAAAGAATAAGAAAACATACCAATTTTATTCCATTCATATCCAAAGTTGTAATGAGTAGTTGTGTATTCCCCTTCCTCCTCTCCCTTATACATCTAATTTATTTCTAATTATTGCCTCCCAAATCTGCACCCTGTTGGTAACTTGCTTATCTTCTCCCCTTGTCCTTCTATTTCTCTTTTTTTGTTGTTTTGTTTTTTCTGGAAAACTTTTTATTGTAGGTGGAATTGGACACAGTAAGTTAGATGATTTCAATTTTGTTGGCAATATCTAAAGCATGGTTGTCTGGAGCAAGTCGGACATAGGCCATCTTCTCTCCTTTAGGCCAGATCGGTGTGTTGGCTTTGGCCATGTTGATGTCATACAGCTTCTTTACAGCTTGCTGGATCTGATGCTTGTTGGCCTTGACGTCCACAATGAAGACTAGTATTGTTGTCCTCAATCTTCTTCACAGCAGACTCAGTGATCAATGGAAACTGAGTGATGGCAGAGCGATCAAGCTTGTTTCTGTGAGGGGCACTTTTCAGAGGGTATTTGGGCTGCCTTTGAAGTCTAGTGTCTTGGATCACTGGAAGGTAGAGGATGTTCGGATCTTCTTTTCGTGGCTGTGGATGCTCTTCAGCACCACCTACTTGGCTTCTGTCTTGTGGGGGACAACAGCTTCCTTCTTTGCTTTTAGCACCATCTTGGGGTAAAAAGTGTTCTTTTATTTCTTATTCTGCACACGCTTCTTTCTAAGAATTCCTCCCTGCTGGGCAGTTAGGTGGTGCGGTGAATAGAGTCCCAGCTCTGAAGTCAGGAGGACCTGAGTTCAAGTGTGGCCTCAGACACCTAACACTTACTAGCCGTGTGACCTTGGGCAAGTCGCTTAATCTCAATTGCCCTCCAAAAAGAAAAAAAAATTCCTCCCTTATCCTATATCCTAATGGCCCTCTCATTTCTCTGTAAGTTAAGAAGACTTTTATACCCTTCCACATATAATTCCTTCTTTAACCCAGTAGGGTACCCCTCTCCTACTCTCTATTGTAACAGTTCTTCCATTCACACCTCATTGTATGACGGTAAATGCTCCATTTTACCTTTCCCTACCCAGTTATTTTAGGATTATCCCATCATAATAAAATTCAAGCCCAAGCCTTCTATCTATTTACACTCTTTCAAGCTACCCTAGTAATGATAAGATTCTTAAGTTATAGATTATGTTTTGCCCTCAAAAAAGGTAAACATTTTGACTTTATTAAATCCCTTATAATTTGTCTTTCTTGTTTACCTTCTTATATTTTTCCTGATTCTTATAGGTCAAATTTTCTGTTCAGTTCTGATCTTTTCCTCAAGAATACCTGAACGGCCTTTAATTAATTTTTTTCCTCGCAGGATTACACTCACTTTTACTAGGTAAGTTATTCTTGGTTGCAAATCCAGCTCCTTTAGTCTTCAGAATATCATGTTCCATGCCTTTCAGTCTTTCACTGTACAATCTTTTGCTATCCTGACTGTAGTTCCATAATATTTAAATTGTTTCTTTCTAGTTGCTTGTAATACTTTCTCCTTGACCTGGAGCTATAATTTTTTAGCTATAATGTTACTATGAGGTTTCAACGTGGGACCTCTTTCAGGTGGTGATTGGTGGATTTTTTAGGATTCCTTTACCTTTACTACCATCAATTATTCCTCCATTGAACCACTGAGAAGTGTACTTATGATCAATTAATAAGTATTCATTAAGCACCTATGAAACACTGGGGATAAAAAGAGAGGCAAAAGATCATTCTGCCTTCAAGGAACTCACAAACTACTTAACAAATTGTAGTTCATTTAAATTCTCAGGATCCTTATTCCAATTCTTACTCCTATTGAGCAACTGGACAGATGCTCCCCATCAGGGTTCTAGGGATACCCCTAAGGAGCTGAAGGAATTCTTCAGTGCCATCATAAGAATATCCACAAATGTGCTTCCCTACTAAGATTTTTAGTTGAGACTGCTTAGCCAGCCAACCTTAAGCAGCTTTTAGAAAGGGTATTTAGGAAATGGAGTCAGGATGGCTCTGTAGCTGGAAGTACATACAGTCTAGCACTCACACCACCTGTCTTAAACAAAGATTTAAAAAGGACCTGAAAGTTCAAGAAAAAAAATCACAGCAAGTCATTTTTCCAGCCCAGATCATCTTAGAAAGACAAAAAGAGAAGTTATCAGATGTGGCAGATGGGTCTGGCTATGAGTATACTGTGTGTTTAACATTTCAGCAGCCAGAGACTAAAAGGTGGCTAAACCTGGGCACCTGAGCAAGAAGCCTTGGTTGGGTTAGGAAGAGATCCCAGGGGACCCTAGAACTAGCTCAAGGTGCAGGAATGAGTGCCATCTGGCAGCTTGGTAAAGTAATACAGATTCAGGGTGGACTGAAGGAGGAACTTAGACCTAGGCATAGTGGAACCCTAGTCATAGTGGAACTGAAAAAAGAAAAAGTTCAGAAGTAAGAAGTGTAGCACTGATCCCAGGAGAACAGGGTCTCAGTGCTACCCTCCAGTCCACCTCTGTCCAGGGCTTCCTGCTTTAGTTATTCCTCAGTCTGCTGAAATTTCCAAACAAGGACAAGACAACAGAAACATACCTAATTAAGGAACTTGCAGAGTTCAGACCAAAGGGCTCAGAGGGTGAGCCCCAGATCACATCTCCCTGGAATCAGTAATGCTTGCAGCCTGAACTATGAACTATCTCTGAGATCTTGAAATAGTTCATCACAATTTTCCCAAGAAACAAAAAGACATAAGCAGAAGCACAGACCAGATATTTGCCCCAGATGTACCCAGAGCCTGGCTCAAACACCAATTCTAAAATCAGGAAGTAGGTTGGAAGATTAAGCTAACAATTAAAAAACAAAAAAGAATCCCACCATAAGAAACTAAACTGGTGACAGGGCTGCTCTCAAGTCACAAACCCAGAAGAAGAGGATGACTCCAAAACATCAACAAACCAAACCCCAAAGAAAACCACAGCTTGGACACAAAGTCAACCAGAAGTCCTAGAAGAGATGATTGAAGAAGTTTTCTCTAAAGAGAAGTTTAAAAATGTGGTTTATTTTCCTTGTAGATGAAAGAACATTAGAGGAAAAATGAAGAGAAGAAAAGAAGGAAGGAAGGAAAGAAGGATGAAAGGAAGGAAAAAAGAAAGAAATGAGAGCTATGTAAGAAAGAATTTTAAGAGAATAGCCTGGCACAAGAGATATAAAACCTTGCACAGGCAACAAACTTCCTACAAATCAGAATGGACCAAACAGAAGTTAATGTCTAGTCTGGGTCACACAACTACTAAGTATATGAGGCTGGATTTGAACTCGGGTCTCAACTCCAGGCCCAGAATTCTATCCACTGAGCCACTTAGCTTTATTAAGAGTTTATACTGCGCTATGCTCTGAGGATACAAAGAAAGGCAAAAAACCAGTCCCTGTCCTCAAGCAGCATACATTTTAGCAGAATAGTACACGTGTCTACAAGGTTCATAGGAGACAGAGTAAATGATGGGAATGTAAGAGAGGAGGCTTCAGATTAGCAGCAAGGCATTAGGAAAGGCTTTCTGCAGATGGTGGGATCAGAGCCGGCCCTTAAATGAAACCAAGGAAGCTGCAGGGCCAAGAAAGCCAGGCACGAAGGGCACAGGAATGGGAAATAGGGCAGGGTATCTTGTCCAAGAAACTGCAAGCCCAACGGGAGAGGTTATTGCCTTTTGAACAAACCCACACTAGATTTTCTTCCAGAGAACAGAGAACATATTTAGGATTCTACTATAAGGTGAGGGGCTTGAATAAGGCCCTGGGAGAGAAAGTGGGGCTTATCATAAATGGGAGGAATATGTTCTGGGGGCTTGTGGTGTTATGTCAATAAGCATTATTAAGCATATACTTAGTGCCAGGCAATGAGCTAAACTCTAGGGAAACATAAACAGGCAAAAAAAAGAAGAAAACCAGTCCTTGTTCTCAAGGAGCTCAGTCTAATGGAAGAGACATGAAAACAACTATATATAAGCAAAAGACATAAGGGATAAACTGGAGAGAATCTTCGAGGGCAAGTCCTAGGACTAAGGCGCCCTTGGAAAGGTTTCCTGCTGACCGCTGGGCTTTTATTTAGTCATTTTCAGTCATGTCAGACCTGGGGATTTTCTTGACAGAGATACTGGAGTAATTTGTCATTTCCTTCTCCATTTTTACAGATGAGGAAATTGAAGCAAACAGGGTTAAGTAACTTGCCCAGAGTCCATAGTTAGTGCTGGAGGCCAGATTTGAACTCATCCTCCTGATTCCAGACCTGCTGCTCTCCACTATGCCACCCAGCTGCCCTTAGGATTTTAGCTAAGACTTAAAGGAAGGCAGAAAGCAGAGATGAGGGAGAATTCAAGCACCGGAGACAGCCAGTGAAAATGTTCTAAGTTGGGAGATGAAGTGTTTTACCTAATGAACAGCAAAGAGACCAGTCACTGAACAGCAGAGGAAGGGGGAGGAGAGAAGAGGCCTGAAAGGAGGAGGGGGAAGGAGATTATGAAAGGTTTTAATGCCAAAGAGAGGCATTTTAGGAATATCTGATCCTGGAGGTGACAGAGAACCACTAAAACTTACTGAAGAGGGGATGACATGCACAGGCCTGTGGCTTATGAATATGAAGTCCTAGAGGGGCTGAGCAGAGGATGGACTATGGAAGAGACATGTTAGAAACAGGAAGCTTAGTCTATATAACTGTCTACACACACACTAAACTGATGGCAGTCTCAGAGGAGATGTATACACCAGATGATGTGAAAATCAAATTAGCAGGACTTGTCAACTGATTGAACAATATAGGGCGAAGGCCATGGAGGAGACCAAAGCTGCAAGCCCAGGTGACTAGGATGGTGTCATTGACTATAATAGGGAAGTTAGGAGGAAAGGGTTTGGAGTAAAAGATCATGAGCTCATCTGGGGACACTTGATTTAAAATGCATAGGGGACATCCAGTTCAAGATGTCTGATAGGAAGCTGGAGACCAGAAACTAGAGGCTGGGAAAGAGGTTAGGGCTGGATAATTACAGGAGAACCATCTACATGTAACTGAAAGCAGGGGAGGTAACAAAGATTACTAAAGAGGGAGAAGAAAAAGGCCCAGGGCGGAGCTTTTGGAGAAGCCTGGATGAAGATCCAGCAGAGGTGAATGAGGGGAGGTCAGATGAGGAAGAGGAAATCCAGAAGACAGAGCACTGGCTCTGGCAGTGCCTTAGAAGAGTGCGAGGCGCCAGGGCTGCGGGCGGCCCCAGGCCAGGGCAGACTAGCAGCAGGGGAGGACTCAGATCCAGGGGTGCCCCGTAAAGCTCGGGCTTGCTGCGCTTGGGTGGGGGGGGGGCAGGGGCGGTTCCTTTCCTTTTTGCCCAGAGGCCCCCAGGCCCGAGGGAGGCGCCTGGCACTGAGCGAACCCTAAAGGATTCCCTGAGTCTCGCATCACAGTCTGCAAGGGGACAGGCGGAGAAGGGGACTGGCCCTGCCTCCAAGGGGTTTCCATTTGAATGGCGGGGGTGGGGGTGGGGGCACGGACACGTTCACGGATAGACGGAGGCCCGACAAAGTCATAGTTTTGGGGAGACCCGAGGTCGCTTCGCCTCTCTGTGCCTCAGTTTCCCCGCCTTTCCAAGGAGGATGATGGCAGCGAGCCCCTGCCAAGGGCTGGGGAAAAGGATGTCAGGAAGGGTGGCACGTGGAGCAGTCCGTCCTTTCTATGGGTCTCGGCAGCCTGGAGGCAAGCGGGAGTCACAGGGGAACGGACCAGGGAGGCCTCGGTGCTTCTCATCTATGAAATGGGGACGCGTCAACTCACTACCTACCTACCTACCTGGGAAAGTAAGCGCTTGGAGGTAGGGAAAACCCTATTAGAGTACAACGCCCTTCCCCCCCCCCCCATGCCGAGGAGACAGACGACGCTGCGTGCGCGTCCCCGGATGTGACGTACACGACGCTCGGCCAATGGAAGCTCACCACGCTCTCCGGCCGCCGTCTGGGTCGCCGCCAGCCTCGCCGCTCGGCCGCGCCCCCAGGCTCCGTGCGGTGGTTGAAACGCTCCCGGCAGCCGCCAGCGGCCGAAACAGTCGTTCCGACCTTGCTTCCCTCCAGCGCGAGGCAGGGAGATCTTCCTGATTGGTCCGCCTGGGGAAGGGGCGGGGCTGAGACAGGACGGCTTTGACAACAGGACCACTTCCTGCCGCGCGAGGTCGGAAGTCCTGCGCTGCCGGAAATCATCCAGTGCCTTCGGAATCCTTTCAGGGGAGTGAGAGGAGACGGAGCGCGTCTGCCACCGCGGCTGGCGGAGCACCTGAAGCGCTGGGTCGGCTTCTCGATCCGGGTCCGCAGCCGCCCGCGCAGCACCACGGCCCCCTCGTCCAGCCCGGGGCCCGGCGCGGCAGCCCTGCCCGGGACGCCGGCCCGGGCCCTGCCTAGGCGCCCCCCGGCCGCGAGCCTGGCCCCTCGGGGCCCGCGCCGCCTCCCGCCCTGAGCCGCGGAGCTCGCGGCCCGGCCCGGCTATGTCCCCCACCGTGTCCCACAAGGACAGCAGCCGGCAGCGGCGGCCCGGCCCCGTCAACCACTACTTGGACTTGAAGAGCGCGCCGCCGCCGGGTGCCTGGGACGACGAGCAGCCGGCCGGCGGCGTGGGGGACGAGGGAGACACGGAGGCGCTGCTGCGGGCCGCGGGCGGCGGGCCCTCGCGCGGCTACCGGGCAGAGCTGGGCAGCATCCTGCTGCTGCTCTTCCTGTACGTGCTGCAGGGCATCCCGCTGGGGCTGGCGGGCAGCGTGCCGCTGATCCTGCAGAGCAAGAACGTGAGCTACACGGACCAGGCCTTCTTCAGCCTCGTCTTCTGGCCCTTCAGCCTCAAGCTGCTGTGGGCCCCGCTCGTGGACGCCGTCTACTTCCGCAGCTTCGGCCGCCGCAAGTCTTGGCTCGTGCCCACGCAGTACATCCTGGGGCTCTTCATGATCTACCTGTCCACGCAGGTGGAGCGCCTGCTGGGCGGCGCAGACGGCCGCGGCCCCGACGTCCTGGCGCTCACGCTCACCTTCTTCCTCTTCGAGTTCCTGGCCGCCACGCAGGACATCGCCGTGGACGGCTGGGCGCTGACCATGCTGTCGCGGGAGAATGTGGGCTACGCGTCCACCTGCAACTCGGTGGGCCAGACGGCCGGCTACTTCCTGGGCAACGTGCTGTTCCTGGCCCTGGAGTCTGCCGACTTCTGCAACCGGTACCTGCGCTTCCAGCCGCAGCCCCGCGGGATCGTGACGCTCTCAGGTACCCCTGCACGCCCAGGCCCCGGGGCCAGGTCCCTGCACGCCCCTGGCGGCGCCGAGTCATGTACACGTGTGAAACTGGCTCTGGCTCCTTGTGGAGAGAGTGCGCCCCCGGGAAAGGGCTTTTAGGTGCCCTTCAAAGCTTTAAGTTTCTAACCATGACCACCTCCTCTAACAGCTTGGTTCAGTCAAAAGAATGAGAATGCAGTCACGGCATCCTCTGGCATGATTTTCCTGATTAATCCCATTTCTTATACATTGGCTCCCCGGAAATCACAATATAAGAAAAACCAGAAGTGTAATGGTAACAAAATGTGGGTTTAAAACATGAAACACAGCTGAGGATACAGGTATAGGCCAGAGGGTCCCTGCTGGCCGCCAGAGAGCCTGGGGAGGAGGTTTTAGCTGCAGGGAAGATGGGAAGGACCTTTGGACCTTAGGGCGCAGCAGCAAAGCAGGTGAGAATGAAGTTTTAATGGTTTCTGTTGCTTTTTACCAAACGTTTGACCGTACCAAGGACTTGGGTGGAGGTCTTCTCTGGGTGTTTGGGAAACGTGGCCGCTACAGTACCTGTGAGGACAATTGACAGTTTGCATCATCTGCCCCTGGACAGTAGCTTGGAGAAGCCAGGCTGGTTGTGGGGTGGGTAGGCTTGGAGGCATGATAGACGGGGTTTTCACTGCTTTCCTGGAGCTCTTTGGTTTATCCACCTCTGGGCAGCTCACAGGTTGGTTGTAGGTGCTGGTGGTAGCAGAGACAGCAGGTCCCTTCACATTGAGAGTTGTTTCCCTCTGGGGTGGTTGTGGGACACTGATGGTCTTGGGCTCCAGGCCCTGGTGTGTCTACACTCAGCCCAAGGGGAAATGATGATTGAGGTGTGGTTGTGCTTTAACCTGCTGGACACATGCTACTTCCAGTTTGTCCTGTAGGACTCCTTGCTTCTGACTATAACTGACGTTCCTTTATTCCAGGAAAAATTATCACTAGATAGTGCTTTTACATATTATGAAGAAAATAAAAAAACTAAAATTTGAATGTATCTTGCAAGATACATTTTATTGAAAGACAGTTTCTATTCCTCATTCGTCAGTACACATCGATTAGCACCTCACATGAGAAGCTTATCTGAGGAAATAGAAGACAGCTACGATTATTATGTTTAGGAACAGTAAAATATTTGTTATCCAGGTACCAGGCTTCTGACACCTTCAAACTTCCAGACCCTGAACAAGCAGATGGGGGAAGAAACAGAAGTGAAGGCAGTGGCAGTGAGGGTGAGAGGAAGAAAAGAGAACAAAAAAATGTGGCGATCCCCTATGGCAGAACCAGGACTGAAACCCAGGTCTCTTGCCCTCAGTCTGGGATTCTGTCTATTAAAATAGAAAGTCTTGATGTGAAGAACCCAAGGCTGCCTCCACCCAGTCATTACAGTCATTGTAAGTTTGCCATCCAGGAAGTGAATGCTTCTCCAGAGGTACTGTGGAAAGGTCATCTCCTGCCTCTAGCCAAAGCAGTTCATCTGTGCAGTGAGCCGGATGGATGAAATAGAAGATCTTAAAGGATCCTGAACTTTTAAACTTATTTATTTACTTTTAGCTTACAGCATTCAGTTCCAAATTCCCCCCTCTTCCTCCCCCTCCATGAAATGTGATAGAAGTTCAACAAATACCTTCAAATCAAACATCAGTCAAGTTGTAAAGAAGAGTTATAACCATTGGAATGAACAATCAGGAAGAAGAAACAAAACTCGAGAGAGCTTGCATCACTCTGCATTCATCCTCTGGTTCTCTTCTCAGGATGTGGATAGACCTTTCCATCATGAGTCTTATAGCCTTGTATTGCTGAGAGGAGCCCAGTGGATGGAAGTCAGTCACCACAGATATGATGTGTCTGTGACTGTGTACAACGTTCTCCTGGTTCTTTCCTCACTCACCATCAGTTTATATAAGTCTCTCCAGGTTGTTAGGAAGTCCATCTGCTCCTCATTTCTTATAGCACAATAGTGTTCCATTACATTCATATATCACAACTTGTTTAGCCATTCCCCAATTGATGGGCATCCCCTTGACTTCCAATTCTTTGCCACCACAAAAAGAGCTGCTATAAATATCTTTGTATATGTGGTTCCTTTTCCCACTTGTATGATCTCTTTGGGATACAGCCCTAGAAGTGGTATTGCTGGGTCAAAGGGCATGCACGTTTTTGTAACCCTTTGGGCATACTGAACTTTCTCTTAACTGCCCTTTTTTCTTCTGGATGAAGCACATCAGGGATTGAGATGTTAGGGTCCAAATATGGCAGCTCCATTTTCAGTGATTGGAGTTTTTTTCTAGAAATCTTTACAGGTCTTTTCCTTTTCTGTTTGTTCTTTGCCTTCTATTTTCATCTCTCACCAAGTTACATGTAAGCTTGCTTTCCCCCTCCCTGTTTCTTACTGCCATATGAGGCAGTATTACTTATGATCTTCTGTTACCATCCTCAGTAGAATTTTTTTAAATTATGTTTTTATTTTTTAATCAGCAAAAAATCTACCTTCTTTCCCACCCAACCCAACTTGCCCCACCCTCACCCCCCTGCTGAGAAAAAAAGGAAAACATTGTTACAAACAGACAGTTAAACTAAAGAAATTTCCCAATTTGGCCACAAAGTGTTTCTTGTTTTGTACTCTGAGTCTTTCACTTCTCTGTTAGGAAATGGACAGCGTGCTTCATCATTAGTCTTAATTGGTTGTTGTGCTAATCAGTGTTCCTAATTTTTTAAAGTTGTTTGTCTTTGCCATAGTGTTTCATTGTATGAATTCTCCAGGTTCTATTCACTTGGCTCTGTGTCAGTTCATACCAGTCTTACCAGCTTTCTCTGAAACTATCCCCTTCGTCATTTCATGGAGCACAGTAGTATTTCATCACATTTATTTACCATCACTTGTTAAGCCTTTCCCCCAATTTATACACCCCAGATTCCCATTCTTTGCCACCTCCAAAAAGCTGTAAATACTTTTGTGCTGTTTCTAAAGTTTCTTTGCTTAGAACTAATCGTGCCCTTAACCACCCTTCCTCCCCTTTCCATTCTGCTCCCCTGAGTTAAATATATTTCTGTACCCAGCTGTGTTTTTCCCTCCTTTTCACCAGTTTTGATGGGAGTGAGGTTCAGATGTTAACCACTCTCCTCTCCCCATCCTCCTTATTTGTCTCTATATTTCTTAATTTTCCCTAACCTTTGTCTCCCTTACCCTTTGTTCTATATCCCTCCTCCCTTCTCTTTCTCCTATTTCTCTTAATGTTATCAAGACATCATAACCTTTCCTAGGCCTTGTCTGATTGGACTCCTCTATGACTCTTGATGATGATGTGGTTCAGAGAACACATACAGATCATCTCCCCATATTTAACTGGAAGCAGTTTATCCGTGTTTAGTTTTTTATGTTTAAACTCGAAAGTTTCTCTGCAGCGCTGGGCTTTTTGTCAGGAGTGCTTGAAAATCCTCTGTTTCATTAGAAGTCCATTTTCCCCAGTAGCAGGATACTGGTTTTGCTGGGCAGGTTATTCTTGGCTGTAAACCTCTGTCAGATTCTCTCCCCCACTCCAACCCTATCCCCAAGATCTACAAACTTCTGACTTGGATTTTTGTTTGAGCAACCGTAATAATAATTTGTATTTGTTTTTTACCTTTATATAGCACTTCATACGTGCCTGGCACTGTGCTAAGTGCTGTACAGTTATCTCATTCCATCTTCAGGACAGCTCTTTTAGGTAAATGCACTATCCAGTCCCCATCAGTCATCTGGGAAGTTCTGCTGGTTCAGAGAAGACAGCTGCAGACTTTTTGGTCAGGTCCTTGTTCTACATATTCATCTGCAGGCTTCAGATTGGGACAGAAGCTGGAACTAAGACCCTTCTCTGCTCCTGCTGTTTATTTCTTCGTTTGCTCCTTTCTCCATACACAGCCTAGGGACTGTGACAGCTCCTTACCCTGGAAGGCCGTCCCTAGGTACTGACCTCAGCCTCATACCTCAAACTAAGAAGTGCAGGTTAGCACCTGAGAGGGATCTGGGATCCCCTCTGGCCCTAATGCACAGCATCCACAGACTTCTATCTGTCTCACTCTATTGACCTGGTCTGGACAAAGGACTCACTGTGACTTTTTCAGCATTTCCCCATAGGGATTCAGTCACGTACAATAGTTTGACATCCTTCTTCCTGCTATGCTGCCGCTGTTGTTTTGGCTCCACCAGGATCCTCCGGTGTTTTCTTTTGTTAGACCTAGTTCCTTGTATCCTCTCTCATTTCAGCTATGGGCAGTATTTTGAAATAATTCCTCACATTGTTACTAACAGCCTTCATTCATATAAGGCGCAAAAGGAACAGCATAATCTCTTCTGTAAACACTAATTAGGAATATGTACGAACTTGTATTTAGATTCCTTTTTCTTTGTATTTTGTTGCTAGCATCAGCACAGAAATGTTTGGCTTACATTGTACCCCGTGCTTCAGCAAATAAAAGTGTAAGATTTTTGCCCTCTCTTAGAATCAACTCTTATTTGCCAGTGAAGCAGCTTCATTTTCACTTGAGTCTTTTATGTGTTACGAACATTCATTAGAATTTAAACTTCTCTTGGTATGACCCAGTTATTGTAGTTTCTTGAGTGTTTTGAACTTCCAGAGGCAGGTGTCAGTGCTTTCTGGTCCTAGAGATCATTGACCTCCAGGGAACACCAGACATGTGCTCTTTAGACTTCAGATGAGGCCAGGGTTCCCCTTTAGAAAGCCCCAAGGAATCTCCAAAGAGGAAAAGGACCCAGGATTCCCATGGGCCTTCTGTCTCCTCAATGGATGCCTGAGCTCGCTGTGGCTGAGACTACACCAGGTCTCCTAGAGCTCAGTCTGTGCTACTAATCCCTTCTCTCTCCACTGGAGGAGAATGAAGTGCTCAGTGCAGAGTACCAGCTGCTGCACCCGCACACTACCTGCCTTTGCAGCCTCCACTTCCCATCTGTCCCCTGGCGAGGATACTTTGTGAGGATCAGCTCAGACAGTGGACATAAAACATTCTGCTAATCTTACTGTGTTACTGTAGACCTGTCAACTAGTATTAGGATTGCTTGGACCCTGAGTTCTTAACCTCACCTCCCTTATCTGCAATATCAAAGTGTTAATACTTTTCTTTACCTCACAAGGAAATTGAGAGGAAGGTGGTTTACAAGCTTTAATTAAGACCCCACATACATGCTTGTTATTGTTCACAAGTAAGGAGGGCAAATTAAGTCAGTGAAAGGGGGGATTGAAAAGACACGACTGAAATTAAAAGTGAAATGTGGGTCATCTATATTTACTCATTTAATTTCTTACGTGCTGTGCTAGGGAAGAGTTCCATATAGATTGCTAATGTAGAAGAAAAGGTGGCTCTCTGATGTATTGCCTACCCTGCGTGTCACACCTTGTACACCTCGGTCTTCTGCCTTCTGAACCTGGGACACGGTCCTCAAATGTTCACTGAGATGGCAAGCCTTCATCCTTTCAGAATGGATTTGACTTGGAAAAAACTACAAGTTGCTTAGAGCCAAGTGTCTTGAATATTACAATGAATTAACCTGCCTCGGACTGATTATTATATTACTGGCTAATCCTGGTTAGAGAATAAGGAATGGCAGATTTTTCTTATGGCTTACAAACTAATTCTTAACTAATTTTTTAGTCCTGTTTTTATCAGTAGTTACTGTTTCTGCATCCTCTTCATTCCCCAATATATCCCTTCCCTCCCAGTGAACTGTCCCCTTGTAATGATTAAGAAAGAGACGGGAGAAAGGAGATCCAGCCAAACCTACACATTGGCAGAGTTGCACATCTCATTCAACTTAGCAAAGGATTCAAGGGCTGTGTTTTCTCAGCTCTCAGCTGCGGTGCAGAATGGAGATCACTGTAGCTGGTGTGAGCAGTGGTCCTTTTCAGGCTTTGCATTGTTTCCACTTAGATTGTCTTGTATGTTGTCCTGTATCAGCCTCCTTCACTGGCTCATCAGTTGAGCTCTCTGCTGAAGCTTGTTCTAAAGTGATTTGGGGCCACAACTGTCCAGTGTAGGAGGTGGAGATTTCACTGAATGATGATTCTAAAGGACAAAAGCCATGCCTGACCTTCAAACACAAGTGATGACTCTGTGTAGTCACATTTTGTAAGTGACAGGCAATTCCTTCCTAGGATTCTTTGCTTCTCTCAGATAGTAGAAAACCTCTGTAGCGTTTAACAACTTCTTTCTCTTAGTTTCCTCATTCACTTTCTTATGGCTGGCCCAGTGGCTGATCTCAGTTCTTAATGTTGCTGTCTTCATTTCCTGGATCTATTTGCCTTTTCAGGAGAGTGACTGTGCCTCAACCAAATTACTATTTATATCTGCCCCTATATATGATGCATGTATGTATGTATGTATGTTTGTATGTATGTATTTGCTGTAGGCTGTTGCTAGCGATCTGCCTTTTTTTTAGACTTTTTTTGTAATTTTCCCATACCACCATAGTTGAAGAGATGAAAAAATATACATAAATTTCAAAATCATAAATTAGAAAATTCCCCTAAAATATTAATGTAACATTGATGTTGCTAGAATTCAGTGGAGACCCACAAAAACCAATGTATGATAAATTTTGTGCCTTCTTTCCTTCACTTTCCTAAACAAAAAGCTAGAAGCATCCTACACTCAATTCTTATATACACGTTTTGAGGCGAATTGTCATTTAAAGAGTTTATTTTTTATTTTAGATTTTCTGTTTTTCTGGGGGACCATATTTTTGATCACAACAACATTAGTTGCCCTTCTAAAAAAAGAAAACACAGAAGTAATAGCATCAAAAGAAGAAACCCAAGGGATCACAGACACTTACAAGCTGCTTTTTACGATTATAAAGATGCCGGCAGTTATGACTTTCTGCCTCATGATTTTAACTGCAAAGGTAAGGACGTCTCTGAAACAGATTTTCATCTAACTCTGTTACTGCTGCTGTCTTACATTTATATTTATTTCACAGATGAAGTCAGTATATATAAATCTATTTTTAAGTATTTTCATGTAAGCTTAACTAGTATTAAAGAAGGGACTTTAAGAGGATTAGACCATATACAGTTTGTCAGTTCCTATTCCCTCCTAATCTTAATGCTACATATAAAATTTCCAAATTTTTCAAGTCTTTTAAAAGGAAAAAAAAAACTTGATAATTTAAATGTAATAGATAATACAAACCTTAAATCAAAATGATTGATCACCATGGCATCGATTTTCAAATTCATGAAATTAAGTAGTATTTTAAGTATTGTCTTTTAATAAATACTATGAATTAAGTTGTTTGTAGTTCTAATTGATAGGCAATCTTTTATTCTAGTGTTTATACATTTGGACTTCCTTGTTTTTTCTGTACTCAGTTTTTCTACCGTCCTGATGACTTTGCCTCCTACTTTTCTGTTCCTTTGTAATCTTTGTTCATGATTATTGTTCATTTATCAAAGGATCGTACGTTGAGATTTGGAAGGATCTGTGAGGTTGTGCCCAGAGAAGGTGAGGAGTTCTTTCCAGGTTATAAAGGGAGAGATCAGCAAAGATCTGATCTCAAGACCTCTGGCTCCCAGGAGTTAACCTGATTTTGTGTTTTTTATCTAGTTCACTACACTACTCCTCATTTTAGCATTCACTTTTCCTACCCTTTTACTTGGTTAGGACTTGGCAATAAGAATATCTGATGGTAAATGCCTGTCCTAGAGCGTAACAGAAAATGTACCTTCAGAGGCTGTGACATGACAGAGGGTCCCAAATAAGCACTGGGCAAGTACTGTTAATATTGGTAATAAAAATCCATTAATTTAAAGTAGTTATGTTTAATTATGTCCATACAAAACTTAAAAGGAAATGCCATAATAAAAATGAAAATCTATACTAATGTAACTAGTATAAAGATAATCTGGTTGAGAAGAATATAACTAATTTTTCAGTGTGTGCTGAATATTGGAGAGTTTAGAATCTCTTAATTTAAAAATTCCACATTCTCAAATTATAACTTAATTAGAAAATTTAAAACTATTATGTTATCAAATTTTTTCAACTGTCTTTTGGATTCACACAAGGGAAAATTATCATGAATTAGGGTTTAACTTCCTGTATTGTATAACTTTTAATACAGTGTTAAATGTATGTAAGTAACTTTTATAGAGGAATAACAATATCAAGGAATGTCAAGGAATCCTTGCCTTTTTTTTTAATAATAGATTTTTTACTTTACCTCCTATCATTAAAAAAAACCAAAACCATAGCATACTTTTTTTTTCCAGAGTAATATAATTTGGAAAGAACATTGGGTTTGGAATTACAGGCCTGCCCTGCAGGTCTTGGCTGCACTACCTGACAGGAAACCTCTCTGGGTCTTGTGTTCCTGTCTATAACATGAAAAGTCTACACTCGGTGAATTGAAAGGCCTGTCCAGGCTCTAGATTGTGGTGATCTATGATGTCCATCGCCCCATATTTTCCCTCATTCTAGAAAACATTGAAAGAGTTATTTAGAAATTAGTTATAAAGGGAGAAATGTCTTTCATTTTTCAGGCAGTAGAGACAGTAGAGTTTATGAAAATTAAACAGTAGCTGGAGTACCTTTTGTGCTTTTGTCATAGAAATCCAAAGGAGCTGAATTTGATCCATAACTATTAGAAGAAGCGCTGAAAGTTACTCTTCGTTTTATTAGAGATGCTGCAGAACCATGTGGCGAGTGCCCTTTCTGTGACTTGTTTAGTGTATAAGATGGAGGTCTGGAGGTGGACAGATTTATAATGAAGTCACTCATTTGGGGAACAAAAGAGAGGACGGGATGAGCATTAGACCTTAAGCCAAAGTGCTCATATTCTGGGGCTGGTTCTGACCCTCCCAGCTACAAGCACAGCCCTCTGGACAGTCATTTTGTCTGCCTGGGCCTCGGCTTCTTCAGAACAAGATAGCTGTATTTGTGATGTCTTAAAAAAAACACTTGATTGTCTGGTTCTGCCCCGGTGAGAGATGTCACAGAGCAGAAGCTGAACTCTCCCTTTGTTTTTATGTTGCAGATTGGCTTTTCAGCTGCTGATGCCGTAACAGGCCTGAAATTGGTAGAAGAGGGTGTGCCCAAAGAGCATTTGGCCCTGTTGGCAGTGCCTATGGTTCCCTTACAGATCATATTGCCTCTGATCATCAGCAAGTATACTGCAGGCCCACAGCCACTGAATGTGTTTTATAAAGCCATGCCCTACAGGTAAGTGGAAAAGAACACAGACAACAGACAGTTTGTTCCAGTATCTTTCACATTAAGCTATGTGTCCAAGCATAAAAATGTTGGAAAGTCAGATTCAGTTTTGTTTCTTTAAATGATTTTTTAAAAAATCTTATTTGCCTCTAGCACATTTTAGATGGAGAATCCTGTCATTATAAGTGCACATTAATAGTTATAAGATTTGGTGTGCACCTAAAATTGAAAGCAGTTTCTGATTCTTTATTTCTATGCAGATTATTACTTGGCTTGGAATATGCTTTGATGGTTTGGTGGACTCCCAAAGTAGCTCATCAAGGAGGATTTCCAATCTATTACTATATTATAGTGCTGCTGAGTTACGCCTTACATCAGGTAAAAAAAGGAATGAGTTCCTCTGCTAAGGAGGTGTTGTCCTGATCCTCGTGACCTCTTCCTTGTAGAGTGAGGATGCAGTTTCCTACATCGTCCTACTTTGAGTTATTTCAGAAAGCAAGAGGAATTAGACAGGATTAATCATTAGGAAGGCCTTTTTCTCCTACCAGTTTTTCAGGATGGTGTGGGGCTGTGAGATAGGAGGACTTCATTATGTGCTGCTGAGACAGAAGGGGTGGCTTTTTGGGCCCTGCTCAGGCCCTGCTGTTTGTATGGGATGTGTGGGAGCTTTTGTACTGTAGTGCTTGCTTTGGCCTGGGGAACAATGACCCTGTGACACAATAACAAGTAATAAAAAATCCAATCTAGACAACCTTTTTAAAAAAAAGACTTTATTTAAATTAAGAATTTATTAACTACAGTGCTCATTCAGTTATGAAACAAGTGATCCAAATCCGTGGATCCAAATAATAAGCCACAAGGTGTCCTAGCAGAGGTAGGAATAGGGCCTTATAGAAGACCAAGAGTGACCCAGAGAGGGTGACCTCAAACCTCAGGCCTCATTTATGGCCCATGCTCCATTCAGCTCTGTGTGCCCAAAGCTCCCACTGAGGGTCACAGGAAGTCTTGGAGCTGAATCTGTCAGAAAGGTATTATCTCCTTAACATTGTTACATGTCAGAAGATAATTCTAAAACAAGGGCCTCTCATGCTCAGAATGCCTCTCCATCCGTCAGCTTCTTTTTAGGTTTCAGGTGTTTCTTCCTCAGCCTCAGTCATTCTTCTTTACTAGAAATGTCCATTTGATAGGGACAGCTGAAAGGAGGCCTCAGTTGCCAGCTTGACTTTAGCAGAACTTTCTATGCTGAGTTGTGTCTGTGTCTCTGTGTGTGACAGTCAGACAGACTTTGCAAACTACACTTAGGCAGTGAATAATTTTTTCTGATAGGAAAGCATTTGGAGGATCTCCTGATTTTTAGCAGTTTCTTAGAACTTGGGGGAAAAAAGGTGATCGTTGCTTGGCTTTAGTTTCACTTACACTGCTTGGTCTGGGTGAATTGTGTTATTTAGGAAAGTAGATCAAAGAAACGTTGAACATTGAGCAAAGAGCAACAACAGTGGGAAAATCCCTGATGTGGGGTTAGAGATCTTGAGTTCAAATTATGTTTCTGGCATTTACCTGTGTGGCCTTGGGCAAGTCAGTTCCCCTCTCTTTCCCTCAGTTTTCTCTGTAAATTGAGAGGTTTGAGTAGCTAGAAAGACCCTCCCTAGCTCCAGTCTTTGGTCCTAGAAGGCACGGTGAAAAACTAGGAGATTTAGCTGTTGATTTGGGTTGAACACTTTGGGGCATCTGCTGGTTTAAAAGTTTGCCCAGTTATCCCTTGGGGTCCCAGATAATGCCATGGCAGCTGGTAATTCTGGACACAGAATTTACATGCCTGTGTTGAGAACTTCATAGATTATAGCTCCCAGTGAACTGTAGTTTCTTAAGGGAAGGACATTTTTTTTATTGACTTGTTTGTTTACTTTTAGTTTACAAGATTCATTTCCAGAGTCCCTTGAGTTTCAGATTTTTCTCCCCTTCCTCCCTGCTCCCCACCCCCGCCATGGTGGCGTGCACTCATGTACAGGATCTGCAGAACATTTTAAATTGATTTATATATTACACAGAATCCCTAGCCTTGTGGTGCACTTAATAGGTGCTCAATTAATAAGTGCTGAATGGTCGCTGTGTGTTAATTGTAAAGGACAGTTTTATCACTAAAAAGGTTTCTTTTTGAATTATACTGTTCGATTAAGCAGTTACACAGTCAGCCTCGTCCTCTCCTTGTTTCCCTGGGTTAGTGTCAGAATTAGTTTGTACCCCTTAACAATCGTGTACACACACCACTTTTCAAAGATGAGCCTTTAAAGTACTAGTCAATGTACAAATAATTTAACTTGACTTTTGCCACTTTAGGATTAATTAACTTTTTTCTTTACTAGTACAGGTCATTTGGAAACTATCTTGACTACAGATTTAGCTATAGAATTATGACTGAAGAATTTTTTAACATTTAGTGTCTTTAGAATTTAGAATCTAATTTTAGAAAATCGTAAACTCTATCCGATATCCTAAAACCGTGCTCCTGCCCAACTAGAAATTCCTGTTGCTACATCCCTAACACAAAGTCGCCCTGCCCCTGCCTGATCACTTGGGGGCAGTTCCCTACTTTTCTAGATAGTTCTGGTAATAATTTATCTTTATGTCAAACAGCCCTTATCTCCCTGTGACTTCTGCTCATTGCTGCTGGTCCTTCCCTCTAGCATTCTAATTGCCGTTATATGTGATAACTCTTGAAGTCAGTAATCTCTGCCAGCCTTCCTCCCCCACCCCTTCAAGAAAGATCTCCTTGACAGGCTAAAGCTCTCCGGTTCCTTGCTTTGACTGATGCGATTTTCTCTCTGCAGATCACATTGTACAGCATGTACGTTTCTATAATGGCTTTCAATGCCAAAGTTAGCGATCCACTTATCGGAGGCACATACATGACCCTTTTAAATACCGTATCCAACCTGGGAGGGAACTGGCCCTCGACTGTGGCTCTCTGGCTGGTGGATCCTCTGACGGTGAAGGAGTGCTCAGGAGCGCCGGAGCAGACTTGTTGGACTCCCGAAGCAGCTGAAGTGAGTAGAGTTCTTGGCTTGGCGCTGCCCAGAATTAAGTTACCCATTGCTTTATCTCCTAGCGTCGCCTTGTCTTTGATTCCTCGTCTCCTCTGCGGCGTCGCTCTGACAGGGTTCTGCACGCCATAGGTGCCCCGTTTTATCAGGTCAAGGCCTGGTGATAGAAAGACCAAATGACAGCTTCTGTTGTCACAGAGCTCACAAGTTCTAGTGGGGAGACAAAGGCTAATTACAGGTTCTGAAGTACTAATGACTGACTATAAAGTAAGAATAGGAGTTAAAAACATACTTTTCTTCTCTACATGGCCTATCATTGGTGATGAAAATAGTCTAGAAAGAATAAATTTGCTGAAAATACCTGCTGGCTTTGAAAAGTGATGCTTTAATTTTTTTTTTAAGTTTTTAATGCAAAATGACTGATTTACAAGGGAGAAAGCATGTAAAAATGGCTTCTTAAAAAAAGTTTCATGAAGATAGTTTATAATTAAATCATTTAAAATAGTCTAGAAGTAGACAAGTTATGTAGAATTTAAACTTTGAAATATATTTTGATTATTTAAATACTTGACAAATTCTCATTAATATTTTTGTTCTTTACAGCTTTGCAAAAAACTCGGTGGCTCTTGTGTGACTACATTGGATGGTTATTATGTGGAATCTGTTATCTGTGTTATTATTGGATTCGGTTGGTGGTTCTTTCTTGGTCCAAAATTTAAAAAACTCCAGGATGAAGGGCCATCATCTTGGAAATGCAGGAGGAACAATTGATGCAATTAACTACACGACATGCCAGGAAGGGGGAAGTAGTTTTAATTTTAATGCAAATGTTATGATAATCAATATACAGGAGTATAAATACACTTTCAAGTAAGAAAATTATTCATACAAAAATGCCAAATGGTTGAAAAGCTGAGACCTCTATATGTGATCTTCTTTTCCTTGCCTTTTCAATGTAAAAGTATACTTCAGGTCAGAAAATTGGTTCTAAAAATAGCTTCTCTTCTTTGTCTTGAAGCACATTTTTAGTTTACTGACCAATGCGTGTTTCAGACTGTGCTATGGTGACTCTGAGAGACCTCCTCGTGTCTCCCATGCATTACTATTGACCTGTTCAGCTGAGACGTGACTAGAGACCCTTTGGTACTGGGGCGGATGCCTTCAGTGGAACAAAGTACAACCTGCAAACATGAGTAGGGCCTTGTGAGATCAACAGCTGGAAATCTTTTGATTTTCACATGCAGTAATTTAATTTGGAATTGGCTGAGAGGGGAAATTTAGACTAATGAGATGCCATTTTAACTGTCACTTTTCTGACCATAAAACTATGTTTTAAAGGGTGGATCTTTGTGTTTAAAAATAACACTTTTAACTGTATTTTCTGGCTTTTGTAAGCATTTCAAGATTTATAAGAAGATGAAAACAAATATTTTTTATAAAGTGAAAGTTAAATTTTTTAATTTATTGACTTCATTTGGGGGAAAGGAAGCATTCTGAAGCCTTGTTAATTTTTCTTACACTAAATCTGAGAAGGAGTGGGGCTTGGTTACCAGTGTCTCACCACAAAGACTTGTAGAGAAGGATCACAGTTTAGTTTCGTGTATATTTAATGGCATAATTTCAGAAATAAAAAGAAAGCACAATGTTATTCAAGTAGTTTTCCTTTGTTCCGAAGAAAAAAATAACAAAACTTAGTAACTAACATTCCTTTCCTTTTCTCCCCCTTTAATTTTTAATCAAATTAAAACACTGATTTTTTTTAAACATCTGATCTGTTTCAAAGAAAATGTCAAAGATATTCTGCCTTTGGCAGAAGCAAATCACGATGCTAATGGAAAGACCGATTAAGAAAGCACTTTACAGTTAGTGAGGAAAGATCTCACAGTTCACTTATGCTGCCAAACAAGGTCTTTGTCATGTTATTTCCACTTATTGTCACAGAAGCTGCTGTTGGCAAACCAATATTTTCTGAGCAAGACTTGCTGTATCACATACGTTAAGTGAATCCATTGTGAGTGCCTTGGCAGTTTCTAACACATTACTAAGTAGATCTGCTGACAAGGCACTTTGCATACCTTATGTTTTAAGTCATGTCTCTTTGGAGATAATGTTAATACCTTTAAAAGGTATAGATAGGAAAGAGAATATCTTCTGATAACTGATTTTTAATCCTTTTGAAATTAAATTTCATAAGGTGCTCTTTTCTGTTTTCCCTAGCCATATTTGGTTTTCTTTAGTGCAGTGGTTCTCAACCTTCCTAGTGCCACGACGCTTTAATACTTGTATGTGGGCGGACCCACCTGGAGATGGATAGAGGAGAGATGTGTCTCTATTCCTAAGACCATTGGAAAACACGTATTTTACATTCCGAAAATACGTGTTTCCCGATGGTCTCAGGCAATGGCTGTGAAAGGGTCATAGTGGTCGTTCAACCCCCAAAGGGGTCATGACCCACAGGTTGAGAACCACTGCTTAAGTGAGTTGATTTTGGCTGGAAAATGTTTACTAATTTATGACCTCATTAATTTTGTAATATAAACTATGTATAGTGAGTAGGGTTTTATGATGATGAGAATATGAGCTGAGTGATTGTTTGAAGGTGGTTACCATATGAAGGGTATGTGAAGGATGTCCTGTAAACCTCTAGGATTGCTGGTATTTTTGGCCCACTGTTGGTGTTGGGGCTGGAAGCCACATCCTGAAGAATCACTGGAAAGACAACACATCCTAGATAGGAGGAGGCAACATCAAATCCAACATGCCAGATAGTGGTCATGCTAGCAGATGATGCTGTTGCTAGGCTGGTCCAGCATTGTGTATTTCATTTAAAATGATTTACTTGAATTAAATGACAAATAGCTCTTAATGTGAAGTGTATTTTATTTTTAGTATTTCGAATTTAAAAGATTAAAGTTTAGCTGATGACACAATTGAATTGTTCTGATGCATTAGAGGGCTGTTAGAAAACATGACTATAGGAGCTGTAACTTTAAGCCTATGGACACTTCAATAATTTGGACATTCAAAAAGTATTTTTGAAGTTGAGATTTGACAAAAAAATCATTTATTGAAACTAGAAGAATTTCTAGTAATCAGTTGTTTTCAATATCAGAACCACATAATAACTAATGTCATGAATTAGATATTTGTTATGTAAATGAAGACAATATGCCAAGGTGATATGTTTATAAGATTTGAAATATCAGCCATGCTTTTGCATAGATTATAATCACCAGTGGCATCATCCTCAAAAGGAATTTGCTGATATGAAAGGAGCCAGTGTAATCTTAAATGCCGAAAACATTACCTTCTTTCTTGTGATTCTTTCACTGTTGACTAATTTGGTAATATACGCTTAGGGGAAAGTAGTTTTTACATTGTTTTGTTTTACACTGTGAACATTTATTTGTAATTTGTATTTTTCAGCATCTGTTATATTTAAAAGCACTCTGTTGGGTAGTTGGGATAGAGGAATGCGCAGTGACCTCCCTTCACTCATAAGGCACTTAAAACCTAGCAAGGGAAAGTAATACAGGTGTAGGAAGAACTCTAATACAAGATGTCCTGTGAGCACAGGAGGTTCGGGGGTTGAGGCCATTATTCTGGCTGGGGAGGATTGGTTTTGGACATTGACTTGTTGTTGAATGACATCAGTAATGTGCCCTGCTTTTGGGACGCTTGCTTTATTAAGTCAGTGAGGAAAGAGATATGTGGGAAAGGAATTTGTTCACACCTTTTAGTATTTTAGTTTCCTTTGAAATGAAATCCAGCAGGGTAATATTATATATTAGATCCTTAGCTTAAATATGTATCGACACATAAACTTGAAATAGTTCCAATACTGATTGGAAATTTCTTGAAAATAAAGTTTCAGTAACAAACTCAGTAACAAAACTGAAAACATGTGGATGTGCTTTGTTTACAGAATGTTTAAACAAGGCCTAGATAGGAGAGGAGACAATTATGCTGGCAGAAATAGGCGCAAATCGATTCACCTGGGCTCTGGTAGCTCAGAGGGAAAACCCTTGTACAAAGGACCCGTCTTCTCACCAGGAGTTGCTCCAAGGAGTGAACTGGACTTTGGTTTAGAAAATGTACCCAGTCTTAGGCATATTCAGAATTTAAATTGTCAGACTGTTGCATTGCTAACCTAACTTGAAGAATTTTAGTTTTCTTTCCATGCTGTTTATCTAAGACAGAATATTGTAAAATGTATTGCAGCCAGGAGGCAGAGTAGATAGAATGCTAGGCCCGTCATACTACAAAAAGACCTGCTGGTGGGTGGCTGGGTGGCACAGTGAATAGAGCACCAGCCCTGGAGTCAAGAGGACCTGAGTTCAAGTCCAGCCTCAGACACAACACTTGTTAGCCATGCAACCTTGGGCAAGTCACTTGACCCCAATTGCCCTGCCTTCCCCCCTGCAAAAAATTCAGTCATGCTTGTTGTTTCTTGCAGCACAGTGATATCAAATTCACCTATTACATTTTGGCTAGCAACACCTTTTTCCAGGTCTTCACTATCACAGAAAGTACTGCTATAAATATTTTGGTGCATATGCCTTCGAGGGGCTTACATTCTAAAAGGGGCAAGACCGTACTTAAATGGGAGCTGGCAGGGAAGGTAGAAGGGATGGTGAGCACGAAGTGGTGTAGAGGCTCAGGTCCTTTGTGGCATTAATCCCACCAAACTCAAGTCTAAAAGCCCCACTGGACCCTTGCTCCTAAGGGTTTCCCTTCTGGGTTGGCTGCAACCCTCAGCCTAGATTCCCCAGCTCCCAGATTCCCATGACTTGAGCTCCTGGGCCAGATTAAGAAAGGAAAAAACCCCAAACTTTAGACCCATCCTCAGTCCCATATGACCGAAGTAGTATGGAAGGGAAGGAGTGAGCCCCTGGGTCCTCTTGGCTGACAGCATTTTCGTGAGTGGAGGAGTCCTTCACCCTAATATACAAATGGAGGATGAAGCTCCAACATTGTTCAGTCAGGTGGTTTTAAAGTTGCAGAGTATTCCAGCTACTACACAGTTGATGGAAAAATGAACATCCACACACGTGCCACCCCAGAAGCAAGTGTCCCAGAATCTTCCATGTGGGGAACATTCTCTTAAGTGATCTGGACATGAACTAGCCCATTACATCTGAAATCATCTTTCCCTTACAGTGCAATAATACTCCCTTACAGTCCTATGATTTGTTTATCCAAGAGACTATCTAAGGAACTCCCTCAGATTCCAGTTCTTTGTCCCTCAGTAGTAGGGGATTGGTTTTTTTTTCTAGCTGATATTTATCCTCCTCCTTAACCTCCCTTTCCCAATCCTTGCTTATTTCCCTTGTGAATCTGATACATTTTTATATCTAGGGGTGATATCTAGCTGGAGCAGGCTCAAATTGGCTCAGAGTAGACTGGTAAATTTTCAGTGTGAGCCTTTATGCCTCAGGAATGGGCAAATACTACAAATTATGGCTTGATTGTTTAAGTGATGGAGAAAATTATAAAAATACAGACTAAATTTAGTGTGCTGTGTATACTTTTTTTTTTCCAGGGGATCAGTTGTGAAACATTTCCCAGCACATCTCTGTCTACACGAAACTCTTTGTGCTTCTATGTATGTATTCAACCCTCATCTTGTCCATTTCACACCTCCCTTCTTCCATGTTTCTGTTTTTACCTATCCTAATTCTGAGAAATAGCAGATCCCACCCTTTTCTTCCTCTTTTTACCCTCCCTTCTCTTTCCCATCTTCATCTTACAAAAAAAGAGCTGCCTTCCTCCCCTCCCCCCCGCCCCCTTTTCTTATTTAGCTCTCTTTATACCTTTCCTGAAGGGATACCTACTTCTGTCAAGTTAGAACTATATTTTCATACACTTAACTTTCAGTTGCTCAGATAAATTTCTAGGTTTCTCTTGTCTCTTTTATATTTCAGAGTTCTTGCTCAGCTATGATCTTTTCACTAAAAATGCTCAAAAGTTATCTGTTCCTTTAAAAATCCATTTGTCCCCTCTGTAGGATGATACTCAGCTTTGCACAGCAAAGAATTCTTAGTTTATCTTTTTACCTTTAATAATATTGTATCCCAAGATCTCTTGTTTATCATGATAGCTGCCAGGTCCTTTGTGACCCTAACTTGGTCTTTGGAACTTGGGCCTTGTCATTCTGGATGCTCACAGAATTCTTTCTTTGATATGGAAGCTGTGGTTTGGGGCTACAGCAGCCCTTGAACCTTTCCTTTTGAGGTTCCTTTCAGAAAGTTATAGGTGAATTCTGTCTTCACTTTGCCTTCTAGTTTTAATTGATCTGGATAGCTTTTATCTATTATTTCTCAAAATATAGTGCCCAGGCTTGTTTCCCTCCCCTTACTCATAGTTTTCGGGGAGTCAGGTGATTTTTAAATACTCTCTCCTTGACCTGTTTTTACCTTGATCTGTTGGTTTTCACCTCAGATATCATATATTCATTTTTTTCCAATCTTTTGCTTTGTTCTGATGTTCTTTGATTTAGTCAGTCATTATTATTCAACAGACATTCATGAAGTACTATGTACCCAATGTTTTCAGTGATTTCTTATTGTTTGGACCATTGTAGTTTGCAGAGCCTTTTAGTGGGTAAGACTTAATAACTTCCTCTTCATAATTTTTTATTCTCTAATTTCCTGCAGAGTTTTATTTCATTTTTTAAAGTTTTTGCTTCATTTCTTCTGGGTATTTATAGGAACAGTGGGTTGAGGTTTGAGCTCACAGCCTGGCATCAGGGAAGATGCCTTTGTAATAGCCAAATGAAATTAGCCAGGAGAGTGAATATGGGGCTGGGCATGGGGATACAGGCTCAGTCACATAGCTGCTCCCACTCATCTCTAATGATTGATTTCACTTTGAGTTTACTGAGTTCTGCTTTGGATACGGTTTCAGTTTGGGTATTCTGAACTCACTGATTTCTTGTTTCACAAAGTATTATTTAACTGTTTCCTGGCTAATCTCTTGAGTCCATAGCTTAACTAGTTTCTGACCACTTCACCTTTCTCCTGGGTAGCTCCCATTGTACTCTCATGCTTTAAACAAAGAGACACAACAGTATGAGGACAGAATTGACCACAGGTGTCTACAAGAAATAATAATAAATTTTGAATTTTTTTTTTTTTGCTTTTTTTCGGAGGGGAGGAATGCAGGGCAATTGGTGTTAAGTGACTTGCCCAAGGTCACACAGCTAGTTTTGTGTTAAGTGTCTGAGGCTGGATTTGAACTTAGGTCTTCCTGACTCCAGGGCCATTGTTCTATTCACTGCACCACCTAACTGCCCTGAAAATATATTCTTTAAAAGAATAAATTTAAGAAAAACAAATGGATGTTAGACTGAGGCAGAATAGGCCCACCATAGCTCCTGGCTAGAAGGCTTGGTTCTGGGTTTTGTTTTGTTTTTTTATCCAGTGCTCCTACTACTGGGATAAGTGCCTTCAATGAAATACAGTCATACACTTCCTGACTTGTCCATTAAAATGGAGATCATCTCTCACGGTCTTACAGAAGGGAACTGCTGATGTGTTAGGCACCAGCTCCCGTCCCAGTCATACCATATCCTTTCATTTCCTCATCTCCACAGGGCTGATTTCACTTTACTTTTTTTCTCTTCCCAAACTGGGAAAAACAACAAATCCCTGAGGATTTTGTGTTCAGTCAACCGTTTTTAGGGGTAGTTACACTCCCTTTTATAAATAATGATTATTATTTAGAGTGGCTCTATCAGAGAATGCAGTACTTTGTTTAAAGAAAACATAAGGTATCAAATTATGGTGTTTATACCAGGAGTGATTGGGAGGCACTGGTGTACGCAGTATGGTGTATTGTGGTGTTGAGAGCATTGGTATTGGTCCAGGGCACGTATGTTCTTACTGCTATAACAAACATAGTATGCATCAGCGTCAGGGGACACTACCCCAGTGTATAGCAGCACGTTTGTTTGCTCAGAAGACATGAGTCCTTCGTTTTGGAGAATCACTTTGAGCTCCACTTCAGAAAGCAGAGGCGAACATTACAGAAAAATACAGAAGGAGAGACATTCATTGGAGTGGGACAGCAGCTTTAAAAAATGTAAACTGGCAGCAGAAAAGAGAGCCAACCATAGAGCTGAGAGAGCCCTAGCCCTGGCAGTTGAGAGCTGGTCTACAGAGGAGACTGCCTGACAAAAGAACTTAGAGACTCTTCAGGTTTGGAGTTGTGATGTGCCTTATGTTTATTCTAAATTTGTATCCATTCTTTGCAAAGGTGCTGTGCGCATTTGTGGTAGAGTACACTTTAATTTTTTGGGAAGGGGCAAGTTCCATACTTACTCTTTTTACAACCTTATCCTAATAAATGCCTCTGTAAAGAGCCAAACGTATCTGTTGGCTAATTGTTACTGGGAAGCACAACAGTGGAGCCTGTGAACTATAATTTTAGAAAAGTGGCCCCAGTGCACAGAAAAGTTAATTCAGATAGAGACACAGACTATCAAGACAGCTTTGAAATTAATATGTCTTTAAAAAAAAAACTACACATTGGACATTGGTGGCTTTATGTGCAATAACCATTTTCTTTTTTTTTGTTTATGAAAGTGCTCATGTCTGTTGATATTGTTCAACTTCAGAAGAGAAAACAAATTTTTTTTTCGGTTTCAGTTTTCTTCCACAAAATGACTAATAGGGAAATGTTTTACATAGTTGCACATATATAACCTGTATCAGATTGCTTACTGTCTCAGGGAGGGGACAGGGGAATGGGCGAACAGAATTTGGAACTCAAAAAATTTTTTTTTAAAGTGTTGTTTTTACATGTAATGGGGAGGGTGTATTTTTTTTTTAATGTATGAGTTTTGGAGATAGTATCATGTAGATAACAAGAATCCCCTGTCACTGGCAGAGTATGTGGGGTGGAGTAAGGTAAGAAGACTGGAAATGCCAGGAGTGGGGACTTAGGTTATGAAGGACTTTAAATGCCAAACAGGGCATTTTATATTTGATCCTGGCGTTGACAGGGATCCACTGGAGTTTACTGAATGGGAGTGAGAAGATGGTCCCACCTGTGTTTGAGTGGAGGGAAGGATTGGCATGGAGAAGAGATGTCAGGAAGGTCAGCTCCCCAGCAGGCATTGCAATAGTGCAGGCATGATGTGGTGAGGGCCTTCCCCGGAGCAGGGGTGGAGGAGAGAGGGGGGGCATATGAAACATGTTAGGAAGGTAAAGTGGACAAGAACTTAAGAACAGAATAGATATAAGAGAAAATGAGGAGTTAAGGATGCTGCCTGGGTTGGAAGTCTGAGGGACTGAGAGGATGGTCACATATAGAGGCCCAGTGTTTCATCAGATGGTAATGCTGCTTCTTCAGTATCATTTCCACTGGTCACAAACACCTCTTTCTGATGTTGAACAACCTGGCAGTGCACATCAAGCGAAATGCCTGAGGAAATTCGCTGCAATGAATGAAGAGCAGTTGAGAAGCCCCAAAGTTTACAGGAAAAAAAAATCCAAGAAAGGAGCCCAGAATAAAACTCTCTGACTTCAAATGTCTGCACAAATGCTCCAAGTTTAAGAGTCAAGAAGAGCTAGGAGGCAAGTCTGACCTCATCAGGATCACTAAAATTGATGGGGATGAGACCTGTGTCTGGAGTGGTTCTGGATGAGCACACAAGTGAGATTAAGAAGGCATACTCCTGTCCTGTGTGGAAGTCTAGGAACAAGACTTCGGAAAGAAGACGGTGCCTTTGGGGACATAGCAGTAGAAGGAGAAACAGAAGTTATTGTGTCATCTTTATATACAAGGACCACTTGGACAGGAAAGAAATGGATACCTATTAGATGAGAAACTCCTCGAAGGAAAGAACTCTTTTTGCCCTTTTTTTGAATCCCCAGGACATAGCAGGCATTCATTAAATGGATAAACAGATGTGTATCTAACAACCTGCTGACTTCTCTTGTTGAGAATTTCATCCTTCCAAAGAAGTTTCACCCAAAGGGAGGTTGCATCACTTTAATGTTTGAAAAGCACTTTGGAATTAGTAATTAAATTTATCCTCACAATAAGCCTCGAAGGCAGTCACTTATTACCATCTGACAGATGAGGAAACAAACTTGCCCAGGTCTGAGGACGTTGTTCATCCAGGTTTCCCTGAGTTTATTGGACATTACAATTCATGAAGACAACTGAACCTGGAAAGTGTCAGATGAGGGTAAGCAGGATGGCAGGCGTTGGTGCCTCCACAGAAGTAATGACAGCTAACATTGATATAAGGTCTATTGGTGGTCGGGCACTTCGTCAGGTGCTGTACACATGTTGTCTTATCTGATCTTCACGACCACCCCCCTGAGTGCTGTTATTATTCAAATGTTACAGGTGAAGAAATAGGCAGAGGTGAAGCAGCTTGCCCAGGATCACACAGCTAAGAATAATCTGAAGCCAGATTTGGACCGGGTCTTCCAGACTCCACACTCTTGAGCTCTCCCCACTGTGGCACCCCCTGGCGGCTCCACAGTACACGAAGTTGAAGCGTGTTAGGATACCTGGCTTGGAGAAAAATTTCCCTACCATTAGGGCTGTCCACAAGTGGGAGAAGCTTCCTTAGGAGTCCCTGGCTTCTTCCCTCCCTGGGGATGGCAGGCAGAGGTTTGGTAGCCTTCATTCACTCAATGCACAAGCATTTATTTAAGTGTTTACCTAGCATGCTAGTCACAGAGGGAACAAAACCCGATTTTTCCAGCCCGCTATGTGATGGCATAATGGGCCAGGCCCTGGCTCCGATGCAGGGGAAGACAAAGGTTCGGTCCTTAAGGGGCTTAAAACAAGAACACGCGGTCTGGAAGAGCGCTGCTGACAAGGACTCCCGGAAGTGGCCGCGCTGCCTCCCTGGGAAAGCCGTCTAAGCCCTAATGCGCGTTACCTACAAGGCGCCCGTCCGCATCCCGGGAGGGCCGAGCGGCGCATGCTGGGCCACAGGCTACTATGTATCAAGGGAAGGAAGAAGGGCGAGAAAGGGGGGGGGGGAGGGAGGGATCCATGAGGTTTTCTCTCAAATACAAAGCTGACGTAAAGACAACACAACATGGGGGAGGAGGGTAGCAGCGGGATCCGTGATTGGCCGCCTAGCATCTGAAGACCACCCGGCGCCCCCCCCCCCCCCCGGGTCCTTACTCTGGGCTAAGTGAACTGCGGCTGCCTGCCAGGAGTCCTATTGCTAAGAGCCTCTCCCACCCAGAGAGCACGGAGGCCTCCCGGTTCCTGCATCCGAGAAAAAGCCAGGGAGGAGGGAGAAGCCTACCCGGGCTCGAGGCCTTTTATTGGGGGGATCTGTTCTGGGACGTTTGGCGTCGGTTAAAAAGCCGCACTAGAGGGCTACACCCTGAGACAGCCGCCCTCTCAAAGAAGCGTCTTGTGGGTGGGGCGGTGCCGGAGATACAAAAAGATTCCTTTTAATGGGAAAATAGAGACCGGGACCTCGAAGAGCGGGGATGGGGGTGGGGGAAAGGCAGGAGACGTCGCCGTCTTCGCACGTGTGCTGGGCCGCGCCTCGAGGCCCCATGCGTAGTGCGCATGGGCGAACTACGTCACAAGCCCCACGCGCCGCCACCCAATGACTAAAGAGGTGCACGCACGCGGGGTGGGGCGGATTGTGGGCGCTCGGATTACGTGGGCCTGGCGCGAAGGACCGGCGGCGGTTGGCAGCACGATGGATCCTGTCTTTGCTGGGCAGAAGCAACAGTAGAGGCAGAAACGCAGCACAGCCTCTTTAGGCCGTCCATAAGAACGGGGAGGGGGGGCGGGGGGGGGTGAAAGAAAGGAGAGGCACAGGCGCAGAGCGGACTCGTTAGCTAGGGAGTGGGAGCGGCGCAGGCGCAGGTCGGCTTCACTAGGCCAGCTGCAGAGCGCAGGCGCGGACCGGCCGGCGCCTACACCTCAGGCCGGGGATGGAGGCCGAGTGCGACCCGGAGCCGCCACCGGGACCTTCGGGGGGTCGGTCCGATCGTCTGCCGTCGCCCACGGGGGCGCCGCTGACCAACCTGAATCCCCGGGTGCCCTGGACGCCGATCAAACCGCCGCTCACCCCCTTCTCGAGCCAGCTCCCGGGCCGCTCCCAGCTCCCGGACATACCATCTGACAAGGACTCGCACCTTCCCCCCCCTGACACGCTGCTACTGGGCCCGGGCCCTTCCCCGCCGCCCGAGGCCCTGGTCGCCGGCCCCTCCCAGAAGTTGGACTCCAACCTGCTGTCGTTCCTGTCTCAGTGGGCAGATGACAACCTCTGCCTCATCCGGGTACTGCGGGATGGGGTGGGGGGGGCGGCTGGGTCAGGATCCTGGTGCTCTTAGGGTCCAGGAGAGTCCAGAGCGGGAGCCGTGCGTACCCCCGGGCCAACTGCCTGTGCATTTGTGGGGACCCCGACCTCTTTAGCGACCCCTGTGGCCCTCCCAGAAGTCCGGCCTAACTGATGGCAGTGATGAGGTGCAGGCTCTGGGACCCTCCTTGAAGTCTGATTGAATCTTCACACTTGGGAGGCATTTGCAGAGGCCATAAGTATTTCATTGTGGCTGGGGCCAAACCTCTGTTACTAGCCTGGCCTTCCGTTGTCTATCTGCTTCCCACCCTTGAGCCTATCAAAATATCAATCCTCCCTTGCATTGACCTCATTGACTCCTCCTCTATACAACCCCTAGTTTCCTCTGTATGTAAGAATCCCATCTTCCACAGACTGCCCTAGCACAGACGTGCTGGCACCGTCATTGCACAGCAGTCTTGCACAGATTCCCGGTCAGGGAACCATAAAAATGAAGAGGTGCCCAAAGAGGGTTAGGGTTGCCCGAGACCTCAAAATACCAACATGGCCCATCCTGCTAAAAGAATTCCACTCAAGTCTTCTCAGCCAAAGAAAAGTTTATTGAAAGTTTGTTAAAAGTTCACCTTATGGGGTAGACTCTCAAGGAGCCAGTCTATGCTAGGTCATTCTATGGGGGGCTCACACCACATGGAGGGAAGATGGGGTCTTATATACAGAGGAATCTAGGGGTGGTCTAGAGGAGGAGTCAATGAGGTCAACACAAGAGTGGATTGATATTTGGATAGGCTCAAGGGTGGGAAGCAGATGGACAGTGTGGAGGGCCAGGCTAGTAACAGGTTTGGACCCAGCCACAATGAAAAACTTATGGCCTCTGCAAATGCCTCATCAAGTGGGAAGATTCAATCAGACTTCAAGGGGTTTCCCAGAGCCTGTACCTCAAAGATTTAATGAGAGCTCAAGGGGGCTCCCAGAGCCTACACCTCATCAGCAGGGCTGGGACACCCTCCTTTGAGGCTCAGATCTCAGACCTTGGGCCCAGCAGGGAGCCCCAGCCATTAGGGATGCGGGCCTGGGGGAGTCATCTCTGTGACCCAGGCCAGGAAAGCCCAGGAGGGAGCCTTGTGCAGGGGGCGTCTGGACTGGGAAGGCCCGTATCTGATGTGCCTTTTAGAAATAAAATCAGTTTTAAGAAATTTAGATTTATCCTTATGTTTTAATATAAATGAAGTTATTTTAGAACTTTTAGACTTTCATTCTTTTATTTTTTTACTCAAGTGTTACAGCTGAAAGGAAGCCCAAGATTGTTTTAAATAAGAGGAGTAAAAAGAGTACCAAGGTTAGAGTTAAGAAGGCTTCCCAGTCCAGGGCTTAAGCACTGTCTTGACCTTGGGCAAGCGACTGATACTCTCTAGGCCTCAGCTTCCTTAGCTGAAAAATCTGGGGTCAGGCTAGATTACTTGGAAGTCTCCCATATAAATCTGCGATTCTAAGATGAATTAATATTGACTCAAATAAAGTTACCCTGAATATATGCTTTCCATCTTTCCCTCATCTCATGATACTGAGGGAAAAAAGGGTATGCACTTAAAATGACAAAATTATTTACAAAAAAGTATATCTGTTGTGTATAAGAAGAGCAAATGATCCACATCAGACTGCACTCAGGATTCTGAAAAGCCAGATTGGGAGACTTCAAGGGTAGCCTGCATTTAGACCTATGTGGTATTGATTAATATCTCACAGTTTGTACAGCACTGTACCAGGCACTTTGGGTTTCAGAGAGAGTAAATGGTGTATTTTCTGTCTTCAAGGAACCTATGGTGTAGTTCCAGGTTGGATAGTCAAAACTGTCTTCACTGAATTCAGAAGAGGTTGCAGAATTCCCAGGGAATTCTGGGGCTTTGCTTGTAACTTAAAGGATAGGCTTGATTGGGATGGTTAAGAGTCAGATGGGAAGACAGTTCAAATTGAAAACTGTTTAAAAAGTTAATAAATTCAACGTTAGACACAGTTATTATGAAGAATTAATGGCTTACGTTGTGTATTTTTTATAGAACATTAGTACTGGAATGGCAGTAGCAGGAGTCATGTTATTTGCAAGAAGTATTAAATTGGTAAGTTAACGTTAACATTTGAAAGTCTTTCAGGATAAATAGTTCATATGCATTTTTAAATGTTCTTGATTCAGTTTTAATTCAAGCAACATGTCATTTATTCATTATATTGCAAGCCCTTAAGAATATTTAACATTGAAATCTTTGAAAATTATATTTAAAATAGAGTACCACTTTTTATAATTACTATTTCGTACTTAAAAAGAATCTCAGAGGTTTGGCCTTGGAGAATGTTGCTATTGCAAAATTTATGTCTCATTTTCCCCAGGATATCTCAAAATGTCTTTCATGATGGTTTAGGTAGTACAGTGGAGATCTCTAGCTCAGTCAGTAGAAATTCACTTAATTAAATAGGTGATTCTTAACAATTTTTTTAAAAGATCACTAATTTTATGGTAGCCAGTCATCATGTTTCCACCATGAATGGCTATCAATGATTTATTGGTCCCATGTCAGTTTTTAAAAATTGTTTCTTGAGTTGAAACTTATTTTCATTGTATTTTATTGTCTTCAGTGCCACATTCAAAGTCTCCAGAAAAAGAAATTCAAAAATCATTAACTGTTTTTTATTCCTGTCAGTGATAGTTTTATGATTGTTATTGAGGAATTGATTCTCACTTGAGTTTTTATGTTTTTCTTTTCTGGACTTCTTTAACTGGATATATTATAAAGCAAAAAGCTTTTGTTTTATTCTCTTCCTTAATCCATAAAGTAATGCCAGTTACTAGTTGTCTTTCTTTCATTTTTAATTCTCTTTTATTTTTTGAATGTCATGAATTCAGGTAAAATGTTAAAAATTACAAACCTATGAGTTGCTATCACAAAAAGTCCAGTCAACACTCAAAGGAATGAGCTCACTCATCTCTCCACTTTCAGTAAGGCAGGAATGAAAGAATGAACAGACAAGTAGAAAATGGTACTTTTAAAAAATTTTAACTCAGATTTTTTTACATTAGAGGAATTTCTTTTAACTAGGTGACTCCTGTGGTTTTGATTCTTTGCTTCATGAGTTGCTCAAAGAAATTAGTCTAATTTAGCATGTGTTTGTTTTTTAACATATCTTGAGATGCTTTGTCCCTCACATTTACTTTTAGTATACTTCCCTAACAAACTGTTTCTTGGCTCCATTTAGGTTTTACACCGACTACTTTGTGCCCTGAAACTTTCAGATTTACCACATTAGAAAAAAGCTGTCTTTCTAAAGGGGTCAGGTAGCAGATTTTGTTGCCATTTGATTAAAAAAAAAGATCCCTTATGTTTACTCTAGTCCTCTTTGTTCATTGTCTTTATCTAAGAGCCCTCTTGTATTCATGGCCCTAGATGGGTGGTACTGTTCTGGCCACAGGTGATTGGTTCGATTCCTGGTGCTGACTCTCCACCCTTCCTTTTAGTGTCTTCCTTTTTGTGCTGTCCCTTCCTGATCTCTTTTTTTTATCACCCTGCAGTGCCATTTTCATCTCTGACTTGGTGCCTTTCCTTAATTAGAAACATTGTTATATGGTATTTTGAAGTTACAAATTACAAGTTGAAAGAGAAATAACTAAGCGAGGATTATGTTGTTTTAAGTTATTTTGCTAGAAATATATGATTAAGTAAATTCTTGTTTTAATGGCAGAAATACCAAAACAGTTTTGCTAAGAATTTTTGTGTTATATTTTTTTCCCTGAAAATCAACAGACATCCAAATTTGTAAGACCTTCAGATATTCCTGTAGAATTTATTAAAAATCACGTGAAATTACGAGGACGGCTACGCCGGGTCACTCCAGAGGGGCTAGAGTTGGAGCACGTTCCCCTTAGCATCCCCGTAATTTCGTCATGGAGAAGTAAGTAAAGGTAGAAGAATAATGAATAAATGGCCTTTGGGAGGTCCTAGTAGTCTATTTTTGGTAAAGTTGGGAAAAAAAAAACCCACATGATTTTACTTAAGAACATTAAGAAAATGTTTAAAGTTATTCCTCTTATTTTATACCCGTTTGATCAATGGCAGGGAAGAGAAAGAGAGAGAGCATTTATTGAGCATCGAATATTAAGCTAGTACTGTTGCAGCAGCTGCCCCGGGTCTTTCTCTGTTCCATTCCACCTTTCTCAGTAGTTAGATTGATCTTCCTAATTCTCACGACCAAACAAGTCACTCCCCACTCCTCACTTGGTGAGCTCCAGTGGTTCCCTGTCATCTCCAGGACCAAATATAAAATCCTCTCCTTAACTTTTTTTTTTTTTGCTTTTTTGGAGGGCAATTGGGGTTAAGTGACTTGCCCAAGGTCACACGGCTAGTTTTTTGTGTTAAGTGTCTGAGGCCGGATTTGAACTCAGGTACTCCTGACTCCAGGGCTGGTGCTCTATTCGCTGCACCACCTAGCCGCCCCTTAAATATTTTGGTCTACATGGGGCCTTTCTTTTTTTTTTTTGAGGGCAATTGGGGTTAAGTGACTTGCCCAAGGTCACATGGCTAGTTTTTTGTGTTAAGTGTCTGAGGCAGGATTTGAACTCAGGTACTCCTGACTCCAGGGGTGGTGCTCTATTCACTGCGACACCTAGCCCCTCTCCTTAACTGTTAAAGTCTCTGTGTCCTGGGCCTTCCCCCCTCTCTTGTCTCCTCAAACCTTGTTCTCCACATCCTCTGTGATTCAGCGACCCTGGCCTTTTGACTGTCTCACATCCTCAGCACTCCCATCTCCTTCCTTCCTTCAGACCATTTCTTCTGGCTCTTCCTTAGGCCTAAGACTCTCTTCTAAGTCCCAGCTAAAGTCTTACCTTAGGGATTCAGAGACAGCTTCATGAAGGATGTACCATCTGGAATTAGGCTGTGAAGGAATGGGGGCAAGATTTCAGTTGACAGAATTGAGGATTGGGAAGGAGACCTTTCTGAGCTTGGGGGTCAGTCTCAGCAGGGCAAGAGGTATGGAGATGTGGTAAGGAGGTTTGGAGAGTGGCTGGGACCTCGCGGGACATGAAGCTAAGAAGGTGGAAGGGGGATGTAGATACCCATACTGCCAAAAGAAGCGTGTGTGGCTGTAGAACACAGCAGTTATCTAGAGTCTAGGAAATGAGACCCTATGCAGCTGGAACAGACATGGAAAGTAAGCCTGGAAAGGGCTGCAGGAAATTGGAAAAGGCACAGTGATGATTTGGGCTTGAGCTCTTGGTATTCTGAACCAGTGTGGGGGTTGGGATGGTTGTTTTGCACGTTCTCTGGCCAAGGCTGCTGTTTAGCCTCTTTGGACTCTGCTTTATAGCAGTTACTTAATATCAGTTAAGCTTCTTCTATAGGAAATCTTTTTTTCCCCTTTGGAGGCATGGGTAGCTTGCCACATACATTTTGTCTGGGTTGGAATTGTAGGTGACCACAGCATCTCCTCAGTTTGTCATTTCTCATAATCTGGTGTTGATTTTTGTCCTTTGATATAGTGACTTAATGAGTTGACCGCACTCAGACCACTCTTTCAGAAATGATGCTTACGTTGGGAACCACTTGTTTCATGTTGAGATAATTTTGTTTTTTTAGTGATGTGTTTAGGGCTCCTAGTATCTGAACAGTTAAAATCTCCTGGAGAGTTGGTCAAGAAGTTGTTCATCTTTAATCAAGAGTTTCTCTAGAGCAAATAAAGCCATAGGTAGGTTTAGTGTTTCTTTTTGTTTTTGATCTGGAGCTTATTCTCTTTGGTGTAAGTTAAAAGTCCTTGTGAAATTTATGTTGTGTCATTTTTTGTTGTTTTTTTAAACAACTCATGAATTTAAAGAGTCAAAAAACTTATTGGTGAAAACTCTGCAAAATCTGTAATTACTAAAAATGAAAGACTTTTGACTTGAAGAATTTTTGTTAACAATTGTGTAAACAGGGGCGGCTAGGTGGCGCAGTGAGTAGAGCACCGGCCCTGGAGTCAGGAGTACCTGAGTTCAAATCCGGCCTCAGACACTTAACACAAAAACTAGCCGTGTGACCTTGGGCAAGTCACTTAACCCCAACTGCCCTCCAAAAAAAGCAAAAAGCAAAAAAAAAAAAAAAAACAATTGTGTAAACAGTTGACAAAATATTAAGCATGTGTTGAGAGAATTGTTAACCCTGGAATTGTATGTTGCACATCATTGATGGGATATTTCTTTGGCATTTTAACCCTTGTCATCACTCTTCCTGTTTCTTCCCTGAAGGTGAAGTAGTTAGGAATTTGAGTATTTTGAAAATAAATGTTACCTTATGACTTTTCAAACTACAGTTGGAAATTATTATTTGCATTATGTTTCTCTGGCTAAAAATATGACTCTCTTTACTGTCTAGGGCGGCCATATGGGTTTTTGCTGATAAAGCTAGCTGGAGTGGAGCTCACTGAGGCTGGTCACCTGTGGTTGAGAAAGGAGCTAAGACCTTTCCAAATCCTGTGGTTCCAGCTCCTGGCAAGGGACAACTCGTCACTTCTTTGCCACGTGTTGGTGAATAGAGTAAGTACTTGGAGAAAAAGCAACCAGGATCTTAGGTTTTTTGGTACTTAGAGTACTGCTGAGTCCTTACCAGTGAATTAGAGATGAGGTTCTGGGATGGGAAAGCTGGATAACTAAAGCCAAAAAGCAGCTTTGCACTTTTATATATTCCATTAAGGAGCAACGTGTAATGGCTTTTGGACCTAGAGGTTAGTCTTTGCTGAGACCCTCCTTTGATCCATGTCAGGTGAGAGCATGTAGCAAGAGGGTCACTTTTTCATCATCCTCTCACCATCTTCTCCCATCATCTCCCTTTGTCTTCCATCTCTTCTGTTCTTCTTCTCCTCCCCTTTTCATTCCCTGCTGACTCCATCTCCTCTCTGCTCCTTGCCAGTCTCTTGTTTTCCTGCTTCTCCTTTAGGCTGATTGCTTCCCCTTCCAGTCTCTTTCTCTTGTTATCTTACTTTTTCTTTTGTTTTACTTATCTCCAGCTTTTTGTTCAGAATTGCCATTGTTCCAGGGCCAAACTCTCCCCAGGTTGTGCTTATTTAGGGTGTTGTTTATTCTTGCCCAGAGTTCCTGCACTGGCTTCTGCCTCTTGGGCTTAGACTGCCCTGGATCCGTCAGTCCGTCAGTCCACATTTATTAAATGCCTACTGTGTGTCAAGCAATTTGAGGTTCAGAGGGCTGGATATTTATGGCCCCCCAGCATCTCAGGACAGAGGGTTAAAACCTCAGAGCTCCCACTGTAAGCATTGTTGCCCAAACCTGTTCTGGACACTTCAAAGATCCCCCTCCCTAGGGCTTGCTCAGGGGAGACCCCTACTCTTTGGGTCTCTAAACACGAGCCTTGCAGGCTGCATAAATATGTCCCTGGCAAGTCACTGAGCATTCTTTGGAGCTACCCTGCCCTTGGCTTTGCAGCTAGGGCCCTTATTATCCTGATTTCAAATGCAGTTCTGGGAAGAACAGGAAAAGATCATTGATGTTAGTTTCACTGGATTTCTTGACCATTTTGGTGGCAGGTTCCAGTTTGAGGGATTTATTGGAGCCAGTTGGTATGAACTCAGTCTGGTCTAACTCTTTGTGACCCCATTTGGGATTTTCTTGGCAAAGATACAGGGGCGGTTTGTCATTTCCTTCTCCAGATCATTTTACAAGTGAGGTAAGTTGTAACTTGTAACTTCAACAGAGTGAAGTGGCTTGCCCAGGGTCACCTAGCTAGGAAGTGTCTGTGGCCAGATTTGAACTCATGAGTCTTTCTGATTCCAACGAGGTGTCCTCTTACAGCTAGCTTTGTCTATTTACACGTGCAAGACTCTTAAATCATAGAAATTTGGCCCTATGAAAATGACAGCAGCTTGACAGGCTGACTGTTGGAAATCTTTAGAAAGAGGAAGCATTTCGTCCAAGTAAAAAGTGTTCGAGGGTGTGGCCTCTGCCCCCAGCAGTTAGGCCATTACCTGACTGAAGAAGTGTTTGCCCTCAGGGCAACCTCCACTTCTCTGAGCCCCCTTTACCTTTAGCTGTGCCCACTCCTGATTTCTCTGTATGCAGGCAAATGCAAAAAAAAAGTCCCTAAAGGCTATTATTCCCCTCCCATATATACCCAGATTTATTACTTTTAAAAGATGGAGTTTTAGAGATGATGTGACTGACTTTATCCTGTAAACACTGCTGAAGTTTTTCCTGGCCTCCACAGAATGCACAGGGTACTTCACAGGGTACTCTGTTTAAAGGAAAGAAGTACTAAATGGAAGGTCTGATCTTCCCTGCATCACATGCTCATCTCCTGACTCTTAGAGGTTTCATGGTTCTGCTCTCAGAGACTCAGATTTGTTTGTTTTTATAATTTACAAGTTCCATCAGAATCTCAGAGCTGTCCTGCTATTGCTGAGTTGTTGTTAATGAGTCCGTTAGATAAAATAAAACTTTCTGACTTGTTTCAGAGTAAATGGTATTCTAAAGAGTGCACAGCAGAGGCTGAGCAGACCGGTGCTTTGACCGTACTATCTGGCAAGTCCTGACCAAGAGCTGGAAGCAGTTGTAGAGGCCTTCTAGGCAGGAAGGACTTACTTAGCACCTTCTGTGGGCCAGTCCTCACAACAACCCTGGGAGGAAAAGGGGCTACTGTGATCCCCATTTTAGCATTGAGGACACTGAGGCAGACAGAAGGGAAGTGGCTTGCTGTGGTCCCACGGCTAATAAGTGTCTAAGGCAGGATTTGAATTCAAGTCCATTCCACACTGGGATTGGAAGTCTCACCTTTTAATAAGCCTAAATCAGCTTCTCTGCCTGACCCATCCTTTGACCTCTGGGGGCAGGCAGACTAAGGCTCTTTCTTTGGTGGGACTGTCAGATACTTAAGATACTTAAAGAGTAGCTGTGAAAGGCTTCTCCTTGGTCTGCCTTTGAGCCAGGGATTTCTCTCTCTCCTTTGTAGCCTCCATGGAAGTTAAGGACAGAAAGAAAGGGACCTCTCTATACCTCAGTCAAAATGGCAGCGTTTGTGTGAGCAGAGAACGGGCTGCTAACGGTTTGCCCCATGAAAGAGCCAGTTGAGATTGTGCACGTCATAGAGTAGGGTGCATCTGTTCCTCTCCTTCATGCCTTCTTCACTTTGTATCCGTTCGTATTGGCTTTCCTAGAGTTCTTTGAAATCTGACCAAGAAGTCATTGCTGCTTAGACCATTCACATGTTCTTTTACATTGATATGCCATAGTTTGTTTGGCCATTCACCAGTCAATTCAGCTTTGGCTGCTTGTCTCTTCTTGTTCAGTTGTCTGTTTTTCCTTCTGTCTTTTCCAGTGTCTTTGAAGACTCTCAGTTCACTGAGTTCTTTCTGTGGCTCCAGTGACCTCTCTGGAAGAAAGAGCTTCCCCTCCCCTGTAGAGTGGACTTTGTTAAGAACTGGAGAATTGGAGGCTGAGGAAGCTCCTCCTTAACTTCTTTCTGAACCCTTTGAGATCTTCTTTCCCAAAACTGCAGGCACCTGCCTGACAATAGCCAGCTTTCTTCTCCTCTGCTATACATTCTAGGGTGGTGCACGATCTTCCAAAGTGCTCTTTTGTCTCTCATTCCTCAGATAGTTCTTGGTCACAACCATGGCCAGAAGAACAGTATTTTTTGGAGCTTCATCCACTTTAGAAGGATAGCTTATATTTCTGTAGCATTTTACAGTGTACAAAATGCACTTTCCCCAAACCTGAGACATACATAATTCTGAAAAGTATAATCTCCTTTTTTAGAGAAGGAAATAAAAGATATCATTTGTCCTTAGTCATCCAGCTAGTAAGGGAAAGGCGGAGATTTGAACCTAAATCTTCTGACTTCAATCAGTGATGAATATTTCTCAAGCATCCAAGCTTGTTTTATGAAGCATTGGAGACCTCAACTTAGATCTAGCCTCATGAACTTGGACAAGTCATTTAGGCTCATTGTCTTATCTATAAAAGGAAAAAAAAATGGATACATGTACAGTTGTAATGTCCTTTGTAAATTGGAAGTCCCTGGATAAGTGTGAGCAGTTGTGACACCATGCTCCATCCCCTCAATCCTTTGACAGATGAAGGACTCCACATTAATGAATAAAGCTTGCTTTTCCATGGGCTAAAGTTTTAGATGGAAGTATCTGAAAAATACTTTTTTAGATACTTATATTCCTCTTCTTGATAACCTCACGTCACTACTCTGACCATCTAGTTTTGCAACTTGTCTTTGTCTCTTCTATCCCTCCCCCCCCCCCCAACTGCTGACCCTCTTTCCAGTTTGCGGTTTGTAATCTGCTTTATTTTTCCTGAAACCAAGTAACCAGACCAATTAAGAAGAACTGTATTGTAAAGAAAAAGAAGTAGAATCAGAGGGAGAAGCAAGGAGCCCAGCTCCAGGGCTGGGGTTCACCTCCCCTGGAATCCTGGGGTTGTCAGAGTCCAGGGACCCCTGTGTAAGTTGCATGTGTTTCTGTATGTAGCTTGTAGGGGGTGGGGAGTGGGGGGAACAGGGCTGTCTTTTAGTAAATGGTGATAAGTGTGTTTTTATTCTTTTATTCAAGGGCTTTTATTCTACTGTGAGTTTGAATGAAGAGATTTTGAGAAGAGGGCTTGGCAAAACTATTCTTATCAAAGAACTAGATCATAACACTAAGGTGTATTGGCGGATTCACAGAAACCTACTACAAGCGGAGCTACAGGCAATAAGAAGAGGAGAAGGAATTTGGAAAGAAGATACTGAGAAGTCGAGTTATATAGAGAAATTTAAAGGTTCGTGGAGAGAAATATGGAGTGAAGACAGTCTTTTGAAGAGATTATCATTTTGGGATTTGAACCTAAAGAGAAAATCCTATTATGAAATGTTAAAGAGCCAATATGAAAAATATAAAGAGAAATTAAGCAAGTCCAGTTGTATGTTGAAGGTCAGAGAGTTTCTGAGTTACGTGAAGTTTGGTAAAAGATAGTGAAATGTTGGAAGATTTCTAGAGGTCACGTAATTGGAAAATACCTTAGAAGTCATGGAGTTCTGTATGTTTCTTGAGAAGATGGATGAGAAGGTCCCAGACGATCAGAATTTTTAGACTTCATAACCAGAAAAAAAAATCTTAATGGGATTTCAATGTTTAAAAAAAGATGAGTTTTGTATATTTTAAACTGGAATTTCTCTGTGGTAAGTATGCTTTTTACCTGCTTTTGTGGAAATGAAAAATACTATGTAATAAATCACCAAGTTTCAGGTTATGAAAGAATCTCAGTATCATTTAAAAAAAAACTTGAGTAAAATGGTTTTGAATGGTATTATGCTGTTGCATTTGAGCCATACTTGTATTTATTTAAAAATTGAATCAGCTTTTAAAAATGTGTGGTCATTGCAGTGATGCCCACCCTTTAGCACCCCAGTCCTGCCTCTCACTTTATGGGAGTGCAAGCTATGCTGGCTTCACAAGATAGCCGGCTGTAATGGAGAACAAGACTTGGGTTCAATTAGTGCCTTGGGAGCCTCAGGCAACTCTTAAGCTCCGATTTCTGAAGGTCACTTACCTCTCAAGCAGTTTTCTTTGGAGGAGCCCTTTTGATCACAGACCATTGACATACAAGAAGGCATTTCAACATCATTCCTAGGAGAAGGGATGAGTGGTTGTCTTGTACACAGAAAGCATGAATTTTGTTCAGTCACAATTTGAGCATTTATGGCTGTATCCTGTTTGTTTATGCAAAAGCAAAATCAACAACTACACATGATGTAATTAACATTTTATTGTCAACAAAAACGCTTCCTCAAATACTACTAGATTCTCTTGAGAATTCTGGGATTAATGGACAATGTCTGTACTATATGGTTTATTTTAACTGCTGGCTTTCTCTTTTCTTCTGATAGTACAAATACAAACAGGCTAGAGATCATTTAATTGTGTGCTAAAAAGTTGATAGACTGGACAGAGAACTTCTGGAACCCTGATAGTCCAAATGAAGAGCATGATGAACATGGTCAGACTCCATGACTTACTGGTTCTCCCCTTGCCCTCTTGGTCTCTTTTCATTGCTCCCCTACCTCATCACTCAGAAAACTTCAGTTTTTGGTGGCTCTGTCCTCTATTCTCACTTCTTGTTTTTCCTTGTTTTGTTTTTGTAGAGGGGAAGGTAGGGCAGTTAGGGTTAAGTGACTTGCCCAAGGTCATGTGGCTAGTAAGTGTTAAATGTCTGAGGTCAGATTTGAACTCAGGTCCTCCTGACTCCAGGGTCCATGCTCTTTTCACTTCCCCTACCTATAGCCACTCCTGTTCATCATAATGTGCCTGGTTTGTAATTGTTGCTTCCTAAACTGGTGTATGTTCTAGGAACAGACTCAAGATTTGTTGGGCAGTTGGATTAATTCATGTACCACAAACCCTGCTCCACTTTCTCCACATCTCAGGCTAAAACCAGCTTGATTTGATTGATAGATTAAGTACAAAAAGACTGAAAATAGTCAACAAATGAAATGAATTAAACATTTATTGAACAACTGTCATGTACAAGACCCTCACACATTATCTCACTCATCACTTCATACTCTGAAAAGTAAAAATATGTTGTGCCTTCAGTGATTGTATCCTCAAGAATCAAAGTTCAACTTAAGCCATGCCACTGTATAGCCCCTCCCCCAATCTGCTCTCGCCTTTGTCCTCTGCCATCACCCCTCTGACATTCTGGTAGGACAGGATGGATCTCTGTACTCCAGTGCCTGTACATCTTAATTCCCAGTTGCATGTATAAGCTACATATTCTTTGAGTCAGTACAACCACTAGTAGACTTCCACAAAGGACAGACAGAAAAAGAATCCACATATACAGAAATATTTTTAACAACTCTTTGTGGTAGCAAGAACTGGAAACTAAGGGGTGCCCATGGATCAAGAGGTGGCTGAACAAATAGCATATGAAGGTCACTGAATACTAACTACTGTGCTATGAGAAACAACGAACAGGAAGATTTAAGAGAAAATTGGGAAGACATATGAATTGATACTGAATGAAATGAACAGGAAAATAATTTGACAATGTTCTAAAAACAAACAACATTGAGTGACAGAAGACCTCTGATCACTACAATGGTCACCCATAACTCCAGAATGAAGAATGAAGCATGATACCCAGCCCCTGATGACAGAGGGGAGACCATGCAGGTGCTAAGAGATTGGTTTTTGGACATGGCCAGTGTGGAATTTTTTTTTCTTTAGTACGTGTACTTGTTAAAAGGGTTTTGTGGGTGTGGTGGTTTTCAGTGGGAGAAGGATGGATGAAAATTTTGTCAGTTGGAGAAAAAATAGAGAATTGGAGAGATACATCATGGAAGTATTAATGTGTGCCAATTCAGAGTTATTCTAGACCTAGTTATAGATAAAATTAGCTGTTAGAATTCAAATTTTAAAAAACAAACTCAATGGTAAAGCTATAAACTTGAGTAATCAGCGGTTCTAGAGGAAGCAAGTAAAAGTAGATATGTAGCTCATTAGTAAATGAAAGCAGCATATTTCCTGCTTCCCTTGACAAAAATAGAACTTTGTAATTTCAGCTTACTGAATAAATACTTGGAAGCTGTTTTAGTCTTGATAACAGGAGTAGGCAGTTTATGGCTTATATGTAGTGCCCATACACTTTGAGGGAGAGAGGCATCTTAGGGTTCTTCAGGCTTCTTATAGGTCTTGGGTGAGGAGTTGGCATTCTTCTGCTACCCACTTTGGCACCCAATTGGGAAGAGCTGGACTTTGGTAGTTTTGGGCACCCTTGATCACTTCTTCTGTTAGACACTTTCTTTACCTTGAGCTTCAGAGAGACTGCCTACTTTGGTTCTCTTTCTTACCCCTCTGTCTCCTTTACTGGGTTTACATTCTTTTCTTATCTCTTCCTATGAATGACTCTTGGCCATCCCCTTTTTCTACTCTTCCCTTGGCAGTCTCATTCAACCTCAAGCTTCAGTTACCTCTGGAATGTGTAGTCCCCATCCTTGGGCCTGACCTTTCTTCAGAGACATCAAACTTACCTCTGTCCCTCAGTCTGTTCCTGACTTGCCTGTTTCTGTCTCCGCAGCCAGCATCAGCCTGTGTCCCCAGGTTGGTCTCCTTTTCCTCATCCTTGCCTCTTCCATCATTATACCAAGTTCTCAGTTCTGCTTCTGTGATACGTTTGATCTTTCTCTTTCAGTTCTTGCAGCTCCCATTCTAGTGTGGGCCTTCCTTACCATACCTGGATTATTCCAATTAACTTCAAGCTAGTCTTTCTGCCTCTACTGCAGCGGTTCTCAACCTTTGGTTACGTTCAATTTGTAACAATGAGAATACATCCTGCATATCAGATAATTTACATTATGATTCATAACAGTAGCAGAATTACAGTTATGAAGTAGTAACGAAAATAATTTTATGATTGGGGGTCATCACAACATGAGGAACGGTATTAAAGGGTCACTGCATTAGGAAGGTTGAGAACCGCTGCTCTACTATTATCTCCTCTAATATGGTCTATACCAGACTAGTCTTGTGCATGAATCTGGTCCCATCACTCCTGTTTTAAAAAATCCAGTGTACCTTATTACCTCTTGAATCAAGTTTTAAGTCCTTTTTTTTTTTAATTGACTTGTTTGTTTACTTTTAGTTTAGAAGATTCATTTCCAGAATCACTTGAGTTTCAGATTTTCTCCCCTTCCTTCCCCCAGTTTTAAGTCCTTTATCAGGCATTTAAGGTCCCTGTGTTTTGGCATCTCCCTCCTTTCCAGCCTTGGCTTATATTACTCTTATAATTTTGTAATTATTATCTCTTCCATTGAGTCAAAATGGGTTTCTCTGCCCCTTAAGTTACCTTTCCTGCTTTTCCTGCTTTTGCGACTTTGTGTTCTTCCTCCTTTTCAAAGCTGAATAATTATTCCTCCCCATGATTTAAAGCTCAGCTAGGATGCATCCTCCTCCTTAATGCCTCAAGATGGTAACGACCTTCTCATTTAGACTTCACTTAGCCTTGCTTAGCATTTATCTAATGAAGTTACATAATGTGTATTGTAGAGAGTTCCATGAAGGTTAGGGCCGTATTTTATCTAAATTTTGCATTTGACCTAGCACCAAACAGCAGGCACTTTATAAATAATTGATGTGTAAGTTAATGAGGTTGGACTTTGTTCCAGGATGGTGAGGAGCTTTGTGTTGTTTTTTTTCCTTTGAGAAGGAAACCATCTAGCCATTTTTCCGTCTTTTTGCTTCTTCACAAGAGGCTCCTGAGCAATTTGTAATGTTCCTGAATCTCTTTGATTTCTGTGTAGATGCAGATTTTCATTATATATTCTGCCCTGTTTTCCCTTCTGATTCTCCGGAATACTTCTTTTCCTACATCGTGAAACTGCATAGTGTAATGCTGTTACACAACCTGTTTATTCAACCCAGTTCTCTGGTGCCCAGAATAAATGTCAAGCAAGCATAGCAAGTCTTTGTAGGCTAACTAAAAGTCGTTAGGGGTCTTGGAAGAGATACAGTGCATGTTCCATGTTGTAGAGTGATTCACAGATGGATGGTGAAGTCTTCTTCACTGTAAATCTGTTACACCAAGCCACAAAACACTGCAGGGCCTCCTTAAAAATACCTGTAGTCAGGGCTTCGAGGTGGCACAGTGAATAGAGCACTGAGAGTCAGGAGGACGTGAGTTCAAATCCAACCTCAGACATTTAACACTAGCCGTGTGACCTTGGGCAAGTCACTTAGCCCCAATTGCCCTGCCTTCCCCCCCTCCAAAAAAAAAAAACAACTAAAAAAAATGCCTGTAATCCTGTAATCTAATTGTAAAACAAGAAAAGTCAGATGGTTGAATAATTTCTGCATTGTCCAGATTGTGCTAGCTCTAGGCTCCTTGGAGGCAATATTAGCAGAGTACCAGGTTCTGTCATGCCAACAAATCTCAGAGAACAGTCTTTGTGTTGAAGTAAAGGAACCATAAAATGTAGAGGTCAGGGTTACATAAAATGTTGAGGTTTAAGATTTAAGGGTGCGGGAGACTTCAAAATACCAACATGCTGGGTCCTGCTGAAGGAATTTGACTCGTCTTTTTTCAGCCGAAGAAAAGCAAAATTTATTAACGGTTTGCCATAGTGGGTAGACTCTTAAGGAGCCTCAGTATCTGTGATGCTTGTACTGGAAAAGCAGGCCAAAGTCATCTGCCACAGAGTGAGTCTGAGCTAGATAATTCTCTGGCTCTTTCATAGAGGCAAGATGGGTCTTATAACAGAAGGGAGGGCTTAGGGGTGGTCTAGAGGAGGAGCTTGGGGAGGGTCTTCAGGAGGAGTCAAATGAGGTCAGACTCCAGTAACGAGATTAAGTGGAGGGAAGTATTTGGAGGCTACCTGGAGGTAACAGACAAAGTAGGGCTAGGCTGGTTTAAAGGTAACAGATTTGGGCATAGATATTTTGGACGATGGAGGGCTGGCTAATAAAAGTAAGAGATTTGGGCTGAGCTAGAATGAAAGGCTATGGCCTCAGGCAAATGCCTCCTGTGGGAAGATTCAAAGAGAGCTCAAGGGGGTTCCCAGAGCCTGTACCTCATCATTGGCAACAGAGGACTGACCCCTCTAAATGTGGAGAGCCTTATTGCTAGGAGGCCAGCCCCTTGGTGGTTATTATTATTAAAATTTTTGCCATGTTGAGCCAAGAAAGTACAAGTACCATGTTCTGTGCACTCCACATCTCTGGAGGGAGGGCATTGTTGGCAGATTGCCTGCAGCATTGACATAGCATGTTGGTGCTGGGGATATTGGTCCCCCCTCCAGACGCTTGCAGCTGGGGGTGAGTTTGAATCAGGCCAGTCTGGTTAGTCTCACCGTGAGGTGAAAAGACCAAAAGCATCAAGCAGGGGAATGGGAGGATGGCCCACAAGTTTTTCTTGCATGGGTAAATAAAAGAATTGACTTTAACCACGGACCATCGTTTTGTAAACTATTTGGTCATTCCGTATTGCAATACCCTTGATAGATGACTTAAAAAATAGAAATACAGGTCATGTGATAAAGAATGAGGAGATAGACATTCTATGGATGAACTTGATACAACTGCAAGTCAAGCATACTGTAATGTCTGGCCATGTCAATATATAGGTGGGCATAGGAGATAAGAGCAAGGCACAGGAGATATCCAGAGCTCCTAGGTTAACAGAAACTTCATGCTGCCCTACCATGAATACTGCTTCCAAAAACCAAGTCAGAAACGCCAGTAATAGTTTTGCTTTTTTTTTTTTTTTTGGAGGGCAGTTGGAGTTAAGTGACTTGCCCAAGGTCACACGGCTAGTTTTTGTGTCAAGTGTCTGAGGCCAGATTTGAACTCAGGTCCTCCTGACTCCAGGGCAGGTGCTCTATTCACTGTACCACCTAGCCGCCCCTTTTTTTTGCTTTTTTTTTTTTTTTGGAGGCCAGTAATAGTTTTGAAGTCGATTTTATCGTACCAGGCTTGTTACTAATGTGAGCCATTCCCGGATCAACCATCTCTGTACAAAGTGGCCAAAGACGACTTGAAACAAAGTTAACAAACTCAGAATTGCGAAGGAAATGGAGTGTGCAGTTGCAGTAGCTCCTGCCTGATCTAATTAAACAAGTTACTGGCTGCAAGAGACAGCGAATGGATAAAAGAACAGAGATTAGCACTGATGGGAGCAAAGTCTCATAACAGTGACTCGTATGTATGCAAGAAAGAGAAGTGATCCAGTGTGCCAGTGGTGCCTGGGACTGCGCCCACACTGCTCTTCTTCCTAGCTCCCCATAGACCACTTGTCTTACAGTCTGGACATCTCTCAAAATTGGGGTAGGGTGAGATGTGAAGGGTCATGAAGGGACAGACAGAAGAGGGAAGGTCTGCAAGTGCCTCTTCCAGAGTCTTGAGCCAATGCCCATTTGGCTTCAGCCAGAACCCCCCATCTGGCCTTTTCTCAGGTTTATGGATCTGACACTGGAGATTGGGCACTCTGGATTCCTGCTTCTGAATGGGAAAGGTGAAACTTCTCACCCCATGAGTTTTGTAGGAGCAAGCTGGAGTTTCAGCTTCTCCCTTTCCCTTCCCCTTCTTTCCTCTCCACATCATCATTAGGCCTCTTCAGGAGTCTTTTGATCTCCACCCTTGTTTGTGGAAACCCTTATCAGCATTAGGCCCTTTAGGGTTTTTTAGCCTCCAACATTGCAGGAGAGTTTTGCTCCTCCCTTGCTTTACCTTGTCCAAATTAGGAGGTGAACATTTAAATTGTTCAGATTGTTCAGGACCTTTCCCTCTTTCCCTTGCTGTCAGTCATCATTAAGCTTTTAGCCCCTCCCTTCCTCACTTTGGCAATTGCCAAATGAGGATAAGTGCATTTGAATTGGCTATCCACTATTTCCTTGTTCTTTGTAAGCCCACTTCCCAGCCACTGAGGCCATTAAGGAATAGTGCTGGGCTTCCTTGTTATTTGCCATTGGGGAAAATTTTCACACCAAGACTTGAGCTACCTGAGTTCCTAATTTTTTTTTTCAATTAAATTTTATGTTTATTTTTAGTTTACGACATTCATTTCTACAAGATTTTGAGTTACAAATTTTCTCCCTGTCTTTCCCCTACCCACCACCCCAAAACAGTTATCCCATTGAATACTCCATCCCCCAATCTGTTCTCTCCTATAGCCTTTCCCATCCCTCTGACTTTCAGGTAGGGCAGGATGGATCTTCATACCCCAGTGCCTATATAACTTATTTCTTGGTTTCATGTAAAAAATAATAATTTTTTTAAAAAAACATTTTATTTTAAAACTTTGAATTCCAGATTCTTTTCCTTCTTCCCTTTTCACTCACCCTTACTGGGAAGATAAGAAATTCAATATAGGTTGTGCATGTGTAGCTATGTAAAACATTTCCTTGGTGAATATATTGTGAAAGACTGACTATATTTCCTTCCATCCTATCCCGCCCCCAACTTGTTCTATTTTCAACTTTGACCCTATCCCTTTTCAAAAGTGTTCGCTTCTAAGTACCCTCCCCTGAAATCTACCCTCCCTTCTATCATTTCCCTACTTTCCTGTAGAATAAAATACCCAATATAGTGTGTATGTTATTCCATCCTTAAGCCAAATTCAGTGAGATTAAGGTTGGCCCATTCCTTTTTACCTTCCTGTTCTTCCCCTCCATTATAACAGTTTTCCCTTGCCTCTTTTATATTAGATAATTTAGTCTATTTTGTCTTTCCCTATCTCTTCTCATATATGCCTCTCTCACCTCTTAATTTTATTTTAAAATATCATCCCTTCCTGTGTCCTCTGTCTATGTATATTTGTACACATGTATACATACACATATGTATTCATACACACATATACCTTCTTATATAGACATATATGTATATATACATACATATACACATACACACATACATACACATTTATATTCCCTTTAGCTATCCTCATATTGAGAAAAGTTTCATAAGTTACAATTATCGTTTTTCCATGTATGCATGTAAATGGTTCAACTTTGATAAATTCCTTATGATTTCTTTTCCCTGTTTACCTTCTCACATTTCTTGTATTTAAATGTCAAATTTTCTGTTCGACTCTGTTTTTTTCATCAAGAATGCTTGAAATTTTATTATTATTTTATTGAATGACCATATTTTCCCCTGAAACATTATACTCTGTTTTGCTGGGTAGGTGATTCTGGGTTTTAATTGTAGCTTCTTTGACCTCTGGAATATCATATTCCAAGCCCTTTTATCCCTTACTGTAGAAGCTGTTAGATCCTGAGTTATCCTGATTGTGTTTCCACAGAATTCAAATTGTTTCTTATTGGCAGCTTATGATATTTTCTCCTTGATCTGGGTACTCCAGAACTTGGCTATAATATTCCTAGGAGTATTCTTTTTGGGATCTTTTTCAAGAGGTGATCAGTGAATTCTTTCAACTTCTATTTTGCCCTCTGGTTCTAAAATATCAGGGCAGTTTTCCTTGAGAATTTCTTGAAGGATGATTTCTAGGTTCTTTTTTTGATCGTGCCTTTCAGGTAGTCCAATAATTTTTAAATTATTTCTCCTGGATCTATTTTCCAGGTCATTGGTTTTTCCAAAGAGATATTTCACATTACCTTCTATTTTTTTCATTTGTTTGGATCTGCATAAAAGTATGCTGATTTCTCATAAAGTCATTAACTTCCATTTGCTCCAATCTAATTCTGAAGGAATTGTTCTTTTGCCATTTGTATTTATTTTTAAGGTATTATTTTCTTCATTCAGGTTGTTGACTCCCTTTTCATGATTTTCTTGCATCATTCTCATTTCTCTTCCCAGTTTTTCCTCCACTTCTCTTACTTGATTTTCAAAATCCTTCTTGAGCTCCTCCATGGCCTATAATCAGTTCATATTTTTCTTGGAAGCTTTTGGTTCAGGAGTTCTGACTTCACTGTCTTCCTCCCATTCCATGCTTTGATCCTTTTTGTCCCCAAAAGAGGAATCTAAAGTTTGATTGCTGTGCTTTCTTTGCTTCCTTTGCTTGCTCATGTTGCCCCTCACTTGCTTGACTTGTGAGCTCTTTGCCACAATAGAACTCTGCTTCTAGATAAGAGAGCTTTGTTTCAAATTGATGAGGTTTTCACAGCTGCCAGAGGTATTAGTTGGGTGCCCTCTCTGCTGCCCCCATGCACTCTGGCTCACTAGTCACACGCTCCAAGACCACCACCCAAGACCACGATCCAGATCCAGGCAGGTTAAAGCAAGAGTGATTGTCCTCTGAATCTTCACTTGGTCCCTATACGATCTGCAGGCCAGGAGCCCTGAAGCAGCCACGTGGAGGCGGCTGTACATCTGTGGGCCTTGGTACCTCCACTGCTTCTCACTCCAGGGGCAGAGGCCAGACCATGCTCTTGGTCCCCCTCAGTACCAGCAGAGTTCCACTGACCTTTTACTTTGTCTTTGGAATTTATGGGTTGATATTTCTGGAAACTGCCACAGCTGCTGGTGATCCACTCTCCAGAAGTCCACTCTAGCTGCTGCTGGTCAGGGCAACCCTGGGCTAAAACTGCGGGCTCGTGTGGCTGGGCTTGGCTCCCAGCATGCTGCGATGGACCCTTTCTGTCCACCTGCCAGGCTGCCTTCAGTGGGAGATTTGTTTCTCTCTGTCACTTTGTGGATTCTGTAGATCTAAAATTTGTTTAGAGTCATCTTTTGTAGTTATTTGAGGTAGTTATGGAGGGAGCTCATGGATTTTCCTGCTTCTATGCCACCATTTTGTCTCTGCCTCCCTAATTTTTTCAAAGTAGTTTGTCTTTAACAAATTGTTGTTATTATATAAATTATTCACCTGGTTCTGTCTACTTCACTGCATAAGTTCATAGAAGTCTTCCCAGGTTCCTCTGAAACCATCCATTTCGTCATTTCTTACAACACAGTAGAACTGCATTACATTTGCGTATCATGACTTCTTTGTCCATTCTCCAATTTACAAGCACCCCTTCAGATTCCCATTGTTTGCCATATAAAAAGACATTGAAATGCTTTTGTACATCCTTAGTTCGTTTTGTTTAGGACTGGTCTTTCAATCTATTTTTCCCCTAATTCTCTCTTTGGACATTGCTTATGAAGGTGCTGGATGGGAATAGGAGGGAATCCTACAAATGACTCTAGCTAGCAGTTCTGTATGGACTGAAAGGTAATGAAAAGACAAGACACTACTCTGCTGCTTAAATGGAATTTTATTTGATAATTTAGTAAAGCAAAAAAGTCCCCTTTGAAACCCTTTCCTGTTTGGGGTTCTTCCATCCATAAGTTAAAATCATATTGGTTTCATTGAAGGATGTAACAGGAAAACTTGAATACCTCCTGACTATAAATATCAGTTGAGATATAAACCAGAGGGATGTGTTCCCCAGAGGTGTTTTCTGCAGTCGTAGGGGATGACTTGAGAGATTCTGTACAGCGTAGCTCCCAGTTGAGCTACACAAGCTTCTCTGCTATGACAGAGCAGTCATTGGAGGTGTGGGAATAAATAGGCAGTGATATATTGCCAGTCAGGTTATGCAAGCTAAGCAGCAACAAAGGATTTCATCCCAGAGATCCATTGATGGGAGGGGGAAGGAAGGGGAGGGGAAAGGCAGGCTGCTGGTGCAAGAACGAATTGCAACGAACAGTCTGGTGCTCCCCTGACTTCCGCCTGATGTCAGAAGTATCGACACACTGACTGCATCCCACCCCTGTCCCCACCAAGGAGGATGGAGCATGGCTGGCCTGGACCAGTTCACCAAATAGAGCTTTTCTCTCCTTCCCATTTCCACCCCCGCCTCCAAAAGAAGCTTTCCAGTGAGAGAATGGCATCAGTAAGGCAGAAGGATCTTCTAGGGTGAGAAGGCAACGGAGTCATGTTGGCAAATCAGGAGAGCCAGAAGTATAGCCAGGACAGTTATTAACATGAATAAGTTTTCTAGCATTTCCAAATAATCCTCTTTTCTTTTGGACAAGAAAGTCCACTCTGAGTGTTTTGTCTTGACCTGCAATAGTTTGTCTTCGATTTGAGAAGAGAATCGAGAGATCTATTTGTATTCTGTCTCCCAGCCACATACCAGCCTGCCCCACTGCACAACTGTAGCCCACCTCAACAATATATCCTTCCAGAAGAGAGACTGTAGCACAGCCAAGTAGATTTAAAGACACAAATTGTTCTGGCTCTGCAGCCAAAAGAAAGAAGCTGGTCCTACTACTTGGTAGGTCAGTGCAGGATAGTTTTTTTTTTTTTTTTTAGCAAAAGCAGCTCCCTGGTGTAAAGAAAAATGGTAAATACTGTGGATAAGTTCACTTACCTTGGCAATATACTTCCCTGGAATGTACCCAATAGATATGAGGCTGATGCATGCATTGCCAGAGCTAGCTTAGTGTTTGGGAGGCTCCAAAGGAAAGTGTGGGAGAGAAGAGGTATTAGAGTGATTAACAAACTGAAGGTCTACAGAGTCACTGTGCTGACCTCATTGTCGTATGCCTGTGAAACCTGGGCAGTCTACCAGCATCATGTCAGGAAACCGAGTTGCTTCCATCCCAAATGTTTTAGGAAGATTCTGAAGATCCCCTGGCAGGATAAGGTAGCAGACAAGGATTCAAACTCTGTTGCAATGGGTTGGCCACATTGTTTGAATGCCAATGTACATTTGCCTTTAGACAGTTTCACAGAGGTTATCTTACAAAGGCAAGCTCTCACATGGAGCTCAGAAGAAGCAATACAAGGACACTCTCAAGGTCTCTCTGAAGAACTTTACACTTGTTTGTGAGACATGGGAGACTGGCACAGGACCATCCCGCATGGGATGACAGTCAAAGAAGGAGCTGTGCTCTATGAATGAAGCAGAATCACAGTAGATAAAAAAAACAAAACCGAAACTAGGTGAGATGCAGACATTTAGAGCCAACTCTATTCCAAATGTTCACATTTGTGCCCAGCATGTGGTAGAGCCTTCTGGAGCTCGTTCTGGTCTGGTCAGCCACAGTTGGACACACTGCCCATCACTCCCAAAATAGTGATGTCTTTTTAGTCCTTTTGGAGAATGAAAGACAACAACCAATCAGCATCTTGGGAGATTCAGGCATGTGCTAAATATCCAGCATGTATGGGTGCATTCAGTACTGCCCATCCCTTATCTTCTCATTGGGGGAGAGAACATCCCATCTTTCACCCCACCTTTCCCTCTGATTTCTTGCCATTGAGGAGAAAAAAGAAGCACAATCCTTGTAATACATATGGATAGTCAGTAGCAGCCTCATTGTTGTCCTTTGAAATTGCCCCTGGTCATGGCACTGATCAGAATTCTTAAGTCTTTCAAACTTTTTTGTCCTTATGATGTCGTGATAGAAATTGTTCTCCTGGTTTTACACACTTTGGTCTGCAACAGTTTGTACAAGTTTTCCCAAGTTTCTCCGAGACCATCCCTCTCATCATTTCTTAGGGTGTAGTAAGTACTATTTGATGACATTTATATGCCATACTTTGTTTATTCATTCCCCAGTTGATGGGTACCCCCCTCCTTAATTCCTGGTTCTTGCTATTACAAAAAAGGCTTTGAACAGTTCTGTACAACTGGGTTGTTTTCCTCTTTCTCTGGTCTCTTGGAGACGTAGGCCTGGTAGATATGACTGGGTGTGCATAGTTCAGTGTCTTTGGGGGCATAGATCCAAATTGCTTTACAGAATGCCTGGACCAGCTCGTAGCTCTCCCATCCGTGATACATCCACTTTCCTGTTTTCCTGCAGTATTGGTCACTTTGGGTCAGTTTTCCAGCCAGTCTGTTGAAAGTGAGGTGGAATCTCAGCCACTATCATTTTAATTCCTCTTTTGCTCTTGGTCAGTTGTTTTGCGTCATGTCTGACTCTTCATGACCTTATTTGGGGTTTTCTTGACCAAGATACCAAAGTGAGCTGCCATCCTTCTACCGCTCATTTTACAGAGGAGGAAACTGAAGCAGCACAGTTAAGTGACTTGTCCAGGGACATACAGCTAGTAAATGTCTGAGGTCAGATTTGAACGAAGGAAGATGAGGTTTCCTGACTCCAGGCCTGGCATTCTGTCCCCTCTATCCCCTCTCTGACTCTTAATTTATCTAATTATTAAAATTTGGAGCTTTTTTCCCACTGAGGATTTGCATTTCTTCCCCTGAATACCACCTGTTCACAGTCTTTGAACATTCATTAATTGGGGAATGGCTTTTGTTGTTGTCATTATTCATTATATCATTATTCTCATAGCTCAGGCTGAGCAATGATTGGAACTCTGGAGGAAATTTCTGCAAGTCAGGGATCAGCTCTGGTTATCAGGCCTCTGGATCATCTTTGAATCTCTGTAAAATCAGAGGCCAAGATTCTTTCTCTGTCACCAAGGTCACTGACCACGCATACTCTGTCTACTCTTGATTTCTCCCTTTTGCCCACTTGACCTCATCCTTCACAAATCACCTCTTTGGCTGCCCTAGTGAAACATTTTTGGACTCCTGCATCTCTGAAAATGACTGCAGTGCATTGTTAGGTAGTTATGGTCATAGGTTCACAGAGTCTCAGAGTTGGAAGGGAGGATGGCAAGAACACAGGTCCTCGAGTTAGGGTCTAGTTTCAAATCTTGCTTCTGATGATGAATACTTGTGTGACCTTGGGTAAGATACTTCACCTCTCTAGGGCAGCTCAATTTCCCACTTTGTGTAAGGAGAAGGTTGGACCAGAATGTCTTAGAGGTCCTTCTCAGCTTTGGATCTATAATCCTCTGATTCCATGACCTTAGATGCCCTATAGTTTAATCCATACCTGAATAAAAATCTCAGGTAAGCATTTGTTAAGTGCCTACCATGTGTTAGACACTAGGATTACAAATGCAAAAAGCGACACATCCCATGACTTTGAGAACATAGATCCTAAGACTGAGATAGAATGTATGTGTACAAAGTAGACACCAGGTAAACTGGCCAGAGGGGAGATGACGGAAGGAGGGACAGTGTTAGGAGGCTGAGAGCCCAGGAAAGGCCTTATGTAGAAAGTGGCCCTGGAGCTGATTCTTGAAGAAAACCAGGCAATGAGCTTTCAGTAGCCCATCCACCCATTATAGTCTACAGAAAGGAGGCCAGCCTAGAGGGTCTGTTATTATCTAGTTTGAACAAATGCCTTTGGTCATCCTTACCTTTCCTCCCAGTCAGAAGAATTCTTTCCAGGAAAGGCAGTTGGGCCTCTGGCAATAAAAATGGGTAAAATGACTGAGTCAGGAAGACTCAGTCCCTGGGGCTGTATCTACTGCTCAGCTGCCCCAAAACGATGGAATCAAACTCAAATAGAAATGGATCCCTGTGGCTGCCTATTTGACTTAGAAAACCACAAATTTACTTAATAAAATAAATACAATAATAACAAAACAAACATAATAATCACTTAATTGTATTTTTAAAAATTTTGTCAAACAGGTCCCAATTCCATTTTTGACAACTCTGGTGTTAGCTGCTGAATTTGGCACCAAAGGGTAGAATTTGGGTTGAAACTAGGCTCTCCTACTCACTTGGGCCAGTCTTTTTCACCGGTCTGAGCCTCAGCTTCCTCAGCCGTACAATGAGGCTTGGATTTGATGACCTCTAAAATCCATTCCAATCATCCAGGGGACGCCACAGTGCACAAAGCGCTGGGCCTGGAAAAATGAGCTTTGCCAAGAAAACCCTAAATGGGGTCACGAAGGGCCAGACACGGCTGAACAGTGAACAGAAGTCCCTTACATCTTCATTCAGTGGTCCTGGTATTACCCCTTGCTGACTTATCCTGATTCAAGTCTGTCTGCTCTGATCTCTGTTCCACCCAACAGTGGCTTAAATTCCTAGTAAGACTGCTGGATCTGTCTGCTGGGTACCCGCTGGTACTCCATTGTTGGAATCCACTGACTCCTGGCTTCTGAGCTGCCCAGTGCTGGCTTCCTCACGTCACCCCACAATACTTGGGTGTATTGCCTCCTGTCATTCAGTGAGCCTCACCTAGCTGGCAGACCAACCTCCTGGAGAGAGAAGAAGCCTTTTCTTTCCTTCCCATTCTTCTTCCTCTTAGAATATAAGGTCGTTGAGAATGGGGACCAGGTCATTTCTATCTTTGTATGTCCAGCACCCAGCTTAGCGCCTTGAATATATTATGTTCCATGGAAATATATAAGCACCACTAGCTGTGGTCCTCTTTCCTGAGATTATTGAAGTCCAGAGATCACAGTCTTTTGAGCCCAGAATGCTGATTACCATCTGGAATGATTTTCCTGTGTTTTACAGATGATCTGTGAAGATTTATTTTTTTTTTAATTTTTTTTTAATTTTAATTTATTTTCTTGGTTACATCATTCATTTCCACAAGGTTTTGAGTTACAAATTTTCTCCCCTTTTTGTCCCTACCCCCCAGCCCAGAACATTGATCACACTGTAAGACCCCTC